>CM053585.1:154983270-155040397 GCA_028646515.1 Pseudochirops corinnae
TGTTTTGCTGTTTGTTTGTAACTTCTGTTTGTATTCTCTGAAGTTCAGGGTGCTGACTTTTCCTCCTGAACTAGGTACATGATATGTTTGATTAAAGTAAGATTGTTAACCCATTTTGAGTTGCTTTCCTTTAGAAAAGCAGATCTAAGAACCTGTGCTAGTAGCGGCCCTAGGTATGCTAGGGTGCTTGCTGTTACACTCCCCTCTCCCCCAATTTTGCCTTCTACTTCAGAATCAGAATTCCCTGTTATACTTTTGTTGGGACTTATAAGTCTTGGTTTTTTGGAAATACTGGGGATGCCATTGGAGAATGCAAACAGTCTTGGTAAAGATAGCATGATGAGAGCATAAAAGAATATATAGTTTCTGTTTTTTCAAAAGCCTTTGTTTTGTTTTCTGTGGCTATATAGCATTATAAATGTACTGTATATAATTTAATAATGTAAAAAAATGAAAAATGGATTCTTTAAAAATGGATTCTTTTAAAAATTGCTTTTGCTTCTCACTTGATAAAACTGCATTGGCTCAACATTATTTAAGACATTAATAGCTATCATAGCCCTTTTAGGAAACACTATTAAAATGGAAGTTATCCTAAATCATGCTAACTATCAGTAGCTAACATGCAGCTGTAAGTGAATAATAGCGATTATAGAGAGAGAGAGAGACATATGCTAAAGCTATAGGTAAATCCTTTACTTTCTTTTCTGTGAGAGTTGCTTGATATTTAGGAACTAAATAGAGAGGGAAAAACATTTCTTTGATATCTATTACATACTAATGTTATAGTGTGCCTAAATAAAAAAAGAATAGTACATTAATTAGGAAAGCAAAGTTCAAATATTTTTTTGAGAATAGTACAAAAATTCCCCCTCCCCACACCCATGATCTATGTTTTACTAGGTATGCCAATTAAGCCAGTGATTTACTAAAAATTACATATTATTCACCTTCAGCAATTTTTGTTATTCTAAAATAGTTAAGTACTCATTAAAAAAAATGAAGGAATGAAGAAAGTCATTTGCATTGTTATTTTTTGGTTCTTTCTAGCTTAGGCTCTAATGGTGAATCTGTCATTCTATAAAACAGAGATAGACAATTGATACCTAGACCCATGCAATAAGGTCCTTAATATGCATACCTCCTACTTTGGGGCTTTGATCTACCAGAATTCCCCTCCTCCATTCCCTAGTGACTTTTTCACTGAAGGAGCCTGGCTTTTAGTCATATACTAGCCATTCATGTCCTAAGTAATTGTGGGTAGGAGAAGAGAGCATGCAGGTTGATTAAGGGAGCAGAAGCTAGCTATACAGTGAGTCAGGTGCCATGAAGAGTGGCCAGTGGAGTTTCTGAGACCAAGGTGGTATGTTCAAATCTCTAGGGAGGCATGAGGCAGTTGCTGCTTTGCTGGAACCAGATAGGACTCCTGAGACTATAGCTTATGATCTTTTTTTTCCCCCTATTCTGCCTCTCTAATTTTTCTCTCTCTTCATAGAGGTCAGGTCTCATAATCTTCCCTATGGTTAGGGGACTTCCTCAGCTTCTTAAAATTTTGTTAGCTTTTCTTAGAGGCTTACTTTGCCCTTTATACCAATACCTGAGAAAATCTGTTAACTGCTTACTTTGCGAAACTAAGAAGAAACACATTTGAGGAACCATCAGGGGGACACTATGCTGTGGTATTTTTTTCCAGAAAACAGCCTCTTGCTGAGTGCTCAGAGCCATAGAGGAGTAGTTTTATTTTTTTCCTATCTTCATTGACATGGTTTTAAAGGGAAGACAATCTTAGAGGAGTAGTTTCGAGGAAGTGGCTAGAGAGGAAATCAAGCCCAAGTGGAGGAGTAGCTTGATGAACAAAAAGGAAGGGAAATAAGAGTGAATGACAGTCCTCTTTCCCTGCTAAGTAGATTAGTAATCAAGACCACCCTGCTAGATTTGAAGACAACAAGGGACATATACATATGATTTGTGGCCTTCATTACGCTTTCACATATTCAATATTTCATTATCTATGTCTCAAGTGTCAGGAAAGATGTCTCTTTCTGCCAGTGAAATTTCAAATCATTGCTAATTGATAGCTTCCTAAAATTTTAAATGCTAATAAACACATCTATATACTACAATTAGCAAATGGCAAGAGACTAAAACCAAAAACTAAAATAAATTGCACAATTGTCTTTTAAAGATATAACTTAAAATATCAACCTGATGTCATGGGAATGATGTATGCTGAGTAGAGTCCTATACTTGGAGACAGGAAAACAGGTTCAAATCCTGTTTTAGAAACTTGGTATCTGTGGGAAATCTTGGTAAACCTTGGGCAAATCATTTAACCTCTCTGAGCCTCCATTTCTCATCTGTAAAATGAAGAATTTAGATCTCTTGATTCCTGTGTTCCTTTCCAGCTCCTATGTCTGCTTTAAAACTCTATAACTATCCACTAAGAAAAATGAGCCCAGTTAATATATATTCAGTGAAGATTAGCTACCGTATCTAGAATCCTTTTTAAAATATGAGCTTCTTGGAAGGCACTTTGCATTAAATATTATATAACTGCCAAAAAATTAGCTCTTAAAAGGTTAACTCTTATCCTATAATTGTTTTGAAAATGTTAGAATGAGGACAAGTACTATTTGAATGGTTTTTTAATCAGTAGACAGATTTACTATTTAGATAGATAGTCCAATTCACATGTGTGTGTATGTAAGCATGTATAAATCTATCTACATATATGTATGTATATGTACACATACACATACACATACATTAGTCTGGTTGTATAGAAGGGTTTTAACCAATGAAGTGAACAACGGGAAAAAAGAAACAAAACCCAACGTGGAAAAGAACAATAGCACGTAGATTGCTTCAGTCTCCATTTAAACTCTGTTCTTTCGAGATCTTTCTCTGAATGTAGATCTCTCCTTCCATCCAGAGACTTGTAGAGTTGTCTTATAGCTGTGTGTTGCTGAGAAGAGTCCAGTTTATCAAAGTCGGTCATCACACATACGATGTGTCTGTGATTGTGTACAAATTTTTCCTGGTTCTGATCTTCTCACTTAGCATCAGTCCATATAAGCCTCTCCATGTAAATATGAAGTCCATCTCCTTCCCATTTCTTACAGCACAATAGTATTCCATTACATTCATATACCACAACTTGTTTAGCCATTCCCCAATTGATGGGCATCCCCTTAATTTCCAGGTTTTTGCCACCACAAAGAGTGCTGCAATAAATACTTTTGTACATATGGGTCTTCCTCCATGTCTATGATCTCTTTGAGATACAACCCCAGAAGTGGTATTACTGGGTCAAAAGGTACGCAATTATATAGGCCTTTGGTCATAGTTCCAGATTACTTTCCAGAATGGTTGAATCATTTCACAACTCTACCAACAATGCATTAGTGTTCCCATTTTTCTACATCCTCTTCAGCATCCTCTTCATTTTCCTGTTTTGTCATTTTAGCCAATCTGACTGGTGAGATGTGGTATCTCAAAGATGTTTTGATTTGCGTTTCTCAAATCAATAGTGATTTAGAGCATTTTTTCATATGCTTATAGATATATTTAATTTCTTCCTCTGAAAATTGCCTGTTCATATCCTTTGACCATTTATCAGTTGGGGAATGACTTGTATTCTTATAGATTTTACTTAATTCCCTGTATATTTTAGAAATGAGGCCTTTATCAGAGACACTGGTTGTAAAAATTTTTTTCCAGTTTCTCACTTCCCTCTTAATCTTGGTTATGTTGGCTTTGTTTGTACAGAAACTTTTCAATTTAATGTAATCAAAATTATTCATTTTGCATTTTATAATGCTCTCTAACTCTTCTTTGGTCATAAAGTCTTCCCTACTCCATAAGTCTGACAGGTAAACTATTCCTTGCTTCCCCGGATTAATTATAGTATCAACCTTTATACCAAGATCGTGTACCCATTTAGACTTGATTTTGGTGTATGGCATTAGATGATGATCTATACCCAGTTTCTGCCATACTATATTCCAATTTTTCCAGCAGTTTTTGTAAAATAGTGAGTTCTACATTTATGCTTTCAATCCTATTATCAATATATAGATACCTCTGGATAGAAATATTAAGCCTCATGTTTACTTCTGTGTTTACAAATATGATGTAATTTTCACAGCATTATATACAGATAATTTCCCTTTGATATAACAAGTTAATATTTTATCTGTCTTCCCTTTATCTCTTCTCACCTAAGTGCCCATTTCTATTACCTTTTCTATCCTGCCCCACTTTGCTTCCCTCTTCACCTGACTCTAAAATCCTTTAGGGCTCTGCAGGATTACCATGAAATTATAGTCTTCCGGAGATATGTTACTGATAGTTTTGTTATTACCTCTTTTTTATTAAGTCTTTCAAACTTGTGACTTCCTTGAAACATATATTGGCATTGATCTCAACATCCTACACCTTAGTAGATTGTTACTGTCAATTATTGTGACCAAAATCCATCCATCATTTGGCAGCCAACCTTCTGGTTATGAGCTTTCCCCCTTAGAATAAGGCTAGTTCCTGCACAACAGACCTTTTTCTCTATCCCCTCTTTTTCTCTTTCCCTCATTCTGTGTTTTTTACTCTTTTCTTTTTCTTTTTATATCTTCTTTCTCCAGCTTCTCCAATTCTCTATTACCTATTTCCCATGTCTTTTTTTTTCCATTTCCTGTTTCCTAGAATCGGTTTTATTCCTGTTGCTTCTTAATCCTGGTACCCACTGCATGATCCATAATAATGTATATTCATCTCTCCCATTTTTGTATCTATCTTGACATTTACTATAGTTTCTTTCACTGTCTGGGATTTAAATTCAATCTTTGGTTTCTGGGCTGAACTTCTAATTGAGATGGGTTGAATCTCCATCCAACCTTTACCTCACCTTCCTCGATTCTTCCATCCATGTGCATCCATAACTCCTTGTTCCTTGTTTGGATTTTTATTTCTCCTCTTTTGTGCTTTTGACATATCTGTCATGCACTCTAAGGCTTCCTATCCTTTAGTTGTAGGAGTGATAACGTCAGGATAATGATGATGATGATAGCACTAAGAAAGCAATAATAATAAAACTGTGTGCAGAAATAAAGGGATTCTTGGTAGTGATACAGGATCAGATCATTCCTATCAAAAACTAAAGAAAGCTTATTTTTTAGTAACCTATAATTATTGAGGAACAAGTCCCTTGATAAAGAATGGTGGAAATTGTATAAACTGTTAACTAAAGATCACAAAAATTTTGCTCTGCTCACATACCCAGAAAGACTGAATCAAATACCCAGAATTACATGCTAGATACTAGCTATTCTTCATAAACTAAGAGATGACAAATCCTCACACTACATGAACTTCAAAATTATCCTTGAGAATTCAAAAAATTGGACTGGAATCAGGTCATTATCACAGGTAAGACTATTATCCATAATCATCCAGACATAATAATGACCCACAAAATTTGAGAATGCTTTTAATAGATGGCACCATGATAAATATGGATTCTCTCACTCTCTGGGTAATAAATGTAGTCCTTGGTACCCGCAGCTGACTTTCTAGGTGAAAGAAATAAAACCTCCCAAAATAAAGAGACCTAGCAATAAAAACTGATAGTCTTGTGGGTTTTATACTATATCTTAAAGTCATCTTCCTGTCTGCCACTGGTGTCATCTAGAAGATGCTTTCTTTGAAGCTAAAGAACATGAACCTGCATACCAATATTTTCATTCAATTACAAATGTACACATATATGTTATATACACACATATATACATATATGTATACATGTATGTATATGTGTGCATGTATGTGTGTATATGTAGTGTGTTTGCGCATATAGTTTTTATTCACCAAATGCAAACTATATGAAAACAATAGCAGGATAGTGGTTTGATCTAGGGCCAACTCTCTCCAAATTCCATCAAACATTACAAAAAAATAGTGAAGTGCCTCTAAACCAGAGGTACCCATACTTATTTGGTCTACTGTCACCTTTAAAAAAAATTAGTCAGTGCCACCCTGGAAATCTTACAAACTAGGAAAGTCTCAGATTAATTGTAGAATTGCACTGGGGGCTACTACATCTTACCCTCTCCCTGCCCCACATCATTCCAGCTCCCTCCGGGGGATGGTATCATCCACATTGGGAACCTATGCAACAGAGCTCATATTTATACAATGTTTTGAGGTTTACAAACTTATTCCTTACAATATCCTCCAATGTGGCTTAATGCAACAGCAACAGACTCAATATTTATGTTTGTGGCAAAATCATTTAACCTCTCTGGGTGTCAGTTTCCTTATCTATAAAATGAGAATAACCATACCTCCTCTGCCTACTTCATGTTTTTTTTTTCTTTTTAGGAGAGAACTTTGCTAAACTGCAAAGTACCACCAAAATATAAATTATTGTCATTAAAGGCTGAAAAGATAATAAATTGCATTTCTGTACTGCCAAAAGTAGTATTATGCTCAATTTAAAGATGAATAAAAGGAGACCCACTTTAGCATACAGTTAAAAGTCAAGAAATAGACTGGAAATGAGCAAACAGCAGAAAAATATCCTGAGTATAGAAAGTTACTGCAGTGACAAGGAAGATCAAAACACACACTCAGAAGAAGACAACAAAGTCAAAACTCCTACATCCAAAGCCTTCAAGAAAAATATGAATCGGTCACAGGCTATGGGAGAACATGAAAAGGATTTTGAAAATCAAGCAAGAGAGATAAAGGAAGGATTGGGAGGAGAAATGAGAGTGATACAAGAAATTCATGAAAAAAGAATCAAAAGCTTGAGGAGCTTAAAGGAGGCACTGAAAAATACTGAAGAAAACAACACCTCAAAAAACTGAATAGGCCAAATGGTAAAAGAAGCATACAAATCCAAATTAAGGGAAGAACTTCATAAATTGAGGCCAGAAAAGGATAATGACTTGCCCATTGTCACACTGCAATGAGAAATCAGAACCATGACTCAAATGAAAGTGTCCTGACTTCATATCCCGAGAACATTCTGCTAGTTTCTGTTGCCTCTCATGTAGTATGTACCACTCACTTTAGGATCTCCCAAATTTTTAGTGTAGTTGTGCAACCCAAAGATGAAATAATTGGGCTTTTCCAAGTAGAAGATCTGTGAAATTGAATGGTTGAGAAGCAGATGTGTATATTGTACTTTCTCTCCTGAAGCAATGTAGCATGGTGGATAGGACACTGGACTTGGAGTCATAGTACCTTATAGGACAGCATGGGATTCAATGTCAGCAGTGATATTTACTAGTTTATGAGACTTTGGGTGAGTCACCCTCCCTGAGCCAAAGTGTCCTTATCTTTAAAACAGATGATACCCATTTCATATGATTCCAATTAAGAAATAACTCTGCAATATTTAAAGGATTTAACAAATGAATTATGATTAGCAGACTGATTCTGGACAAGCTGGTTCATCATGGTATGTCTTTTCCTTCTGTGAATTCTCTTTTTTGGGGGGTGAGAGGGCAATGGGGTTAAAGGACTTGCCCAGGCTCACATAGCTAGTGAGTGCCTGAGACCAGATTTGGACTAATTCCTCCTGCCTCCAGTGGTAGTGCTCTATCCACTGCACTACCTAGCTGCTCTTCTATTAATTCTTTATTACCTTTTCACTTGCCTTGCCCCAGCTAAATCATCCCACAACTTCTGAACTCCTTATTGCTTCTTATGGTGGGCAAGATCTCAGAGATCAGTCATTCATAGAGCTGTGTATATGTAACAGATTCTCACCCTACATTATTACCAAATGAGCTCATTTGCCAGCACCAACTTTAAAGTTCCTATTCAACTGTAGTGTTTTTTTGCATATGTATAGGCATGATTATAGTGGTGGTGATGATTCTCTTTAAATTTCTCACATAGATCATGCCCATGTTTTCCAGCTGCCTTTTGAAGAAGGAATGCTAGAAAGACTTCGTGTCTCATATGCAAACATGTTTTTGAGGCAACATTGTATATTGGAAAAACTGCAGGGAAGGAGAAGATAAGAATTATTAAGTGCCTATTGTATGGCAGAAACTGTGCCAAGTACTATACAAATATTGTTTCATTTATTGTCACAATACCCCTGGGAAGTAGGAGTTATTAACCCCATTTTGTTGTTCAGTCCTTTGCAGTCATGTCTGACTCTGTGACCCCATTTGAGATATTCTTGGCAAAGTTGCAGGAGTTATTTCCTTCTTCAGCTCATTTTACAGATGAAGAAACTATGGCAAACAGGGTTAAATGACTTGCTCAGGGTCACACCACTAATAAGTGACTGAGGCCAGATTTGTACTCAAGAAAATGAGTCTTCCTGACTCCAGGTCCAGCATTCTATACACTGTCCCACCTACTTACCCAATTTACAGGTAAGGAAACTGAGGCATACCAGGATTAAGTTGCTTGCTTAAAATCACACAACTAGGAAATATATGAGGCTAGATATGAACTCAGAGTATATTAACAACTGTGTTCTCTAACTGCCTCTGAATTTACAGTCACAATGCTAGGATTTTTAGCTGACTCTTACCTCCTATATGACCTTAGGTAAGTCCCTTCACTTTGGGCTTCTTATTTAATCATCCTTAAAGTTTAAATATCAGGATTACAGGAAAGTCTGAAATATAATTTTATCTTTATGAAAATGAAAACTCCCAAATACCTTGTCTTCAGTTACACCCCACAATTTGCTACTCAATGTGTACCTTCTGTCATGGTCACTCATCTCTTATTCTTCACATGCTAATAGGAAGAGATTCACTAAAGTTTTAAGACAGTTGGTCAGACCAGAGAACTTCTCAGATGCTTTCCAACTCAGAAGGACTAAAGACCTCCTGAATCCATCTCTAAACTTTTGATCGCTTGTTTTCATCTCAGAGTCTCAACTTGTTCTCTTTAATGTTAATACTAACAAAAATAAAAATAATAGACATTTATACATTGATTTAAAATTTAGTTGTTGTTCATGAGTCTTCATGACTCCTTGTAGGGTTTTCTTGGCAAAGATACTGAAGTGGTTTGCCATTTTCTTCTCCAGTTCATTTTATAGATGAGGAAACTGTGGCAAAGAGGTTTAAGTGACTTGCCCAGAGTCACACAGCTGATAAGTGTCTGAAGTCAGATTTGAACTCATGAAAATATTTTCCTGATTCCAAGTCCAGTGCTCTATCCATGGCACTACTCAACTGCCTGCTTTAAAGTTTAGAAAATGTTATATAAACATTGCCTAATTTGAGCTTCTCTGTCCTGATTATAGTGTCATGCAGATGCTACAGCTACCATTATTTCCATTTTGTGGATGAAGCTCAGAGAGGTTAAATACTTTGCCTAAAGCTACATATCTAAAAAGAATCAGAAAGCTTCCGAGTTCAGCACTACCTTACTCTGGAGATTTGACCTGGATTTGAAGGATTATCTTACTTAAAGCCAGAAGAAATCTGAAATATCATCTTGTCCAAGCACCTTGTTTTCCAGATGGACCCAGATTGTGCTCATTCTATGAGAGAGCCCCTAGCTGTTTATGTGTATCTAAACCTGGGTTGTTTTTTTTTTTTGAACAGTGGAGCATGACTGACAGATATTCTACTTGTGGATGGGGAGTTGTCCTCTTCCCCTGGCTGCCTCATATGGCTGAACGTCGGGGAATGGGAACAGTCTAATTTTGTTTTACAGGTATTCTATCCAATCCGTGGCTTACTTACCCAATCCAGTTGCATTTATATTTCCAAGAGTAATCAGTTGTTGCAGTAGCTAAGCAACACGAATGAAGAGACTCTCCTGGAGGTCTTGTTATCCTACTGAGTGTTTTTTTCCAAAGTACATTTGCACTAAGATTGAAGCAAATGTCAGCATGGATTTTATTGGTTCATCAGCTCCACTGTCAACATCATGGAAAATGAATGTAAATGATGCTGAGCCCTTTACCTTCTTCTTTACCATATTGTGCATTCTCTGGGCAAAGGAACAGGGTCTGTCAATGGAGAATAGTACCTTGGCACATATTCGTCAGAATGGCAGAAATCCAGTCACCAGATGGGACTTGATACACTTGGGGCATTGGGTTTGTTTTCAGAATCACCACTGGATCTACCTGCTCCCTGGATGATGGGAGATGTTCAAAGAAAATTGAACTCATGCAACCTTTTACTGGCTGCTACCTATGATTTGAGGAGGTCTGAAACAGTCAGTGTATGTCAAATAGGGACAGGCAAACCTCAAGAAGTTTGGATGATTCTCAGCTTCTCATTCAAATACTGCTTAGATTGTCTTCTATCCTGCTACCCTACTTCCATGCTCACCTCCCAGTAAATATGGCACATCTTTGTTTTTGCTAGGTTAGAGTTCCCAAATCCACTGAGGGTGATTTAGTGACTACTTTCCATTGGTTTAAGTAAAGGCCTTATTTAATTTGGACAGTTCCCTTGGGAATTTGCAGAAAACTAGACGAAAACACATAGAAGTTCAATGTTTGGCCTAAGGCCATAGAACTGGAACTGAAAGCTAGTCTTCCTCATTCAATTTAATTGAATTCAACATTTTTTTTAAAGGATGCACTATGAAAAACACATAATGCTAGGTAAATGGGATGTAAAGCAAGCAAAAAATAATAGTTTCAGCCCTCAAGAAATTTACATTCTACTAAAGGATATAATGTGTAGAGAGAGCAATAGGTCCATGCTAATTTCAGGAGGAAAAGAACACTAGCAACTGAGTTGGGGGTAGGATGGTCAGGAAGGCTTCTTGTAGGAGGTGACACCCGATCTGAACCTTGAAAAAAGTTAAGAATAGAGATTCCCCAAATTTTGAAAGTTCCAAGCATATGGGACAGGGAATGTATTTCATGAATGGGGGTAAGGATTGTGTTCCAAGTCTTAAAATGCACAGGTTTGTAAAATGGTATATCCCATTCAGGGAAGAACTAATAGGACACTCTGGCTAAAACCAGTGAATATCAAATAAGTCCAGAAAAGCACATAGGGATAAAATGCAGTGGATCTTAAGAGGCTAAACTGATGATTAAAGCAAAAATTAACATAGATCCTTTTGACTCATCAACTTCACTGCAAACTTCAGAAAAATGCATATAAATTATATAGACCTCAGTCTTTTATCCTAGAAGCAATCCAGAGTCACTGAAGGTTTTTTGTTTGTTTGTTTGTTTTGTCACAAAGCAACATATGTTGATTTCTAAGGATTATTAGCATGGTAACTAGTTGGGTAATAGAATAGAGAGAGAAAGGGTTTGAAGTAGAGAACAGTTAGGCTGGCTGGATGTTCATGTTGTGCTAGGGATTCTTGCTGAGGCATACATTATACTAGATGCCCTCTGAGTTGTTTTCCTTCTCTAAATTCTGTTACTTTGTGACTGCTATTTTGTAACTTTATAGCCAATGCTATGTAGAATCTGGTACACAGTAGGTATTTAACATATGTCCATTCATTGAACGGAAGTTATTCCATCATAATCTATGAGCTAAATATGCTAGAAAATACTTTTTTAGTTTGTCAGTAATTCACCAGAAAGTTCAGCTGACATTTTCTTTTGCCTATGTCCTTTTTCTTTTCATAGATTCTACGTAATAATGACAATGAACATAAAAATAACCCAAAACTGTATGGAACTTTTCTGTACTTCTGCCTAAAAAACCAACTGAAAATCAAGTCACCATAACCAACGAATCATAAATGACATCTGTTATTGTATATTAGACGTAGAGACAGATACTCATAACTTTTGAAGATGACATGATTTATTTACTTAAATCAACCACCTGAATAAGGAAAATAGGATGAGTGATTTTGTGCAAACACCAAAAAAGACAACAAGGCATATATATCAAAGCATACACATGCATATAGATGCACAGAAATATACAGATAAGGAAACTCAAACCTGTGTCCACTGGAATTTTGCTATGTTTCCCATGCAGAAATTGTCCGATTTTCAAAGGGAACTTTTAGATGACTTGCCTAAGTGCAGAGAAAAGAATATGTTATTTTAAAAGAAACAACATCGATTTGAAAACAACATAAACCAATGAAAAAGTCCAACACGTACATGGGATTGAAAAATAGTGTTGAAATAAAGTTATAAAAGGTTAGGTCATCTAGGTCAAATTTCCATGCAATGAAGGAATTACCTCAAAAAGTTTATAGTATCTAAAATGTTTATTTTTAAACCTTGAACCATATTCAGTCTAAAACTTGTGTCTTCTCTAGTGCCAGCATAGTTCTCAGCACAAAATAGGAACTTAATAATTGTTATCCATAATCTATTGATTTTGAATTGATATTTTTATGTACTGGTTTATGTATAGTATATGTTTTCTCTCCTTTTAAAATGTAATTTCCTTGAAGCCAGAGAATGTCTTTTAATTTTCTTTATATCCCTAGTGCTTAGAATAGTGGCTGACAAGTTAAGTATTTTAAAAGTGTTTGTTGTGGATTGATAGTAAGTGAATAAATGAACAAATGAAAATTCCTGATAGACACGCTAACATGCTCTGCTTGTAAGCTTCTAGTGATGGGAGATATCATTACTTAATAAATCAAATCATTGCAATTAAGAACAATTCTAATTGTAATTATGTTCTTCCTTATTTTGAGCAGTAATATATTTACTTTATTGATTATCTGGTACTATACAAAATAAGTGAAATCTATTTCCTATATTATATATCTCTGTGCATTTGGAGATACCTGTCATATTCTCTTAAAGGCTCCCTTTTTGCAGTAAAATATAGCCATTTCCTTCAACTGGCTCTCATTTTTCATAGTTTTGAATGCCCTCCTCATCCTTTAGTCATTTCTGGATGAGATCCAATTTGATAATATCCTTTTAAAGTTACAGCTTTTAGAATTGACCACAAGACTCCAGAAGTGATCTGATCAGGAAAGAAGACAGTAGGATTTTTATATCCTCCCCCCACCCCCAACCTTGGACACTAAATTTGCATTAATATATCCTAAGATCATAGTAGTATTTGGGGGGTGGGGCAAGGAACAATCACTCCATGCTACTAATTCAAATTGAATCTATAACTGATACAGAACCTTGGCTTTTTTTATATGAACTACTGCTAAGTCATGTTATCATCCATACTTCCCTTTTATTCTTGTTGATTTGTTTGACTTTTGGTATAAAATTTTACACAAACACACACATATACATATATAGACATGCACATATATTCTATTATTTTGAATTTGGCATATATTAATATTTCCATTTATGAAGAAAAAGCAGGTTTTACTTGAAACATCAAAAAATATTTTGTGGATCTTTTTTTTAAAATATACGATAAATGTTAGTTACAAAGATATCCTATTTGTCAGTCAATGTTTTCCTCCATTCTCTTTGGTACAATTTTTAAAAGGGCTTCTTTGATTTTTTCTTCCCTTTTCTTTTTTTGTTATCACTGTCATTACCCTCCCATCTGTCAATTATACCTCTCCCTCAATAAATCCCTTCCTTATAAGAGGAATAATAGTATTCAGCAGGCTTGCTATTTTGGGGTGGGGGTAGGGGAAAGATGAGGAGAAAAGTTGTAACTCAAAAAAATAAAAGAATTATCATGAAAAAAATTTCAGATAAACTTAAAAAAAGAAAACAAAATAAATAAATTCTGAAGGAAAGGAAAAAAATAAACACAAGAAAATGTTAAAAAAGCGATGCTATTGTATACAATACAATAGATACAAGATATTCATTCATATTTAGTCAAGTTTATGTGATAGCAAATAAAAAAAATAAAAACAGTAAAGCAAAAAAAATAAAGTCTTATAAATGTAGTTCGTTAGTTCTCCAACAAAAAGATGGAGAAGTGTTTTGTCATCAGTGTTCTGTAGTTCAAATTGGTCATTGCATTGATCAGAGTTCTTAAGTTTTTGAAAACCATGTTCCGTGGTTTGTGAAAATTGAATAGTTATCTTGATTCATCACCCTGCATCTGTTCTTAGAAGTAATCTCAGGTTTCTCTGGATCCATTCCTTTTGTCATTTCATATAAGAAAATATTATTTCATTTGCTGTTGTTTTTCAGTCTTTCAGTAGTGTCTGACTCTTTATGACTCCATGTACCATAGTACTCCAGGAGCTTCTATCCTGCTCTATCTCTCAAAGTCTGTCCAAGTTCATGTTCATTGTTTCTATGACACTATTTCTCCATTGCATTCTTTGCCATCCTGTTTTCCTTTTGACTTCAATCTTTCCCAACAATAGAATCTTTTCAATAAATTTTATCTTCTCATTATATTATTTAAGTTTCAGTTTCAGAATTTGACCGTCCGATAAATAACCGGAATTAATTTCTTTAAGTATTGACCAATTTGATCTCCTTCCTGTGCAAGGTACTCTCAAGTCTTTTGTAGCACTATATATTATCATATGACATAATTTGTTCAACCGTCTCCCAATTGATGGATATCTTCTTAGTTTCTAGTTCTTTGCTTTAATGAAAAATATTAGTTTCTACATTTTTGTATTTATGATTCCTTTTTCACTCTTTTATCTCTTCGAATAGTTCCCTAATTAGAAATTCTGAAATTCATCTATCTGACCACAACTTCCTATCATTTTTACCTCTCCCTATACTTCATTCCTGAAATGATCCATTACCATCAACAAGGTATGCCTTCAACAAATTCTTCCACCCCTCAATACTTTCTCAGCTCATCACTAGTGCTCTGATTTTACTTTCTGCACTCTCCAGTCTCATCCCAATGTTTAGCCATTTCAATTCTATTTTGCTGTCTGTTCTAGAATCTTTTGCTTAATTGTATTATCACCATTCATCTTTTGCCAGAAGCATCCTTGGATTACTCCCATTACTCTGCTCCTGCTCATCAACCACTGAACTCATCTAGAGGAAATCTGACAACTGGGCTGATTAAGTATAATATAAATTCATATTATCTAGCCTCAACTGAACTTGCACTGTCACAAGATAGTCCTTTTATTGCTGCCTAATTGATTTACTGTCTCAGTCCCTACAGAAGGTATTCCAAAATTTCTCTTCACTCCTCAGGCCTCCAACACCCCTAATTCTTCTCTCAGCTGAGGTCTCAGCCTTTTTCTTTAAGGAGAAAATTGAGGACATTAGACAGGAGATCCTTCTCTTGTTCTCTTCTCAAAATTCCAGGAACATCATCTTTCTCCTCCTTTCTTTCAGTTTCTAAGAAAAAGAAGTCCTTTCTCAGGCCAACATTTTTTACATGTGAATTGATCCCACCCCACCTACTTCATCAGATTACATTTTAACTACTCTCATCTCAAAAATATTTTTACCTCTTCCTACTGAATCCTTCCTATCATCTTCAAATTTTTCTTGGTCCCCTGACTTAAAAACCTCTACTCTACCTTACCATTTCTTCAAGCTACCATGCTATATCTCTCCTCTTTTTGTCAGTTATACTTCTTGTAAAATCTGTTTATATGCACTGTCTCTACTTCTCTTCTCACTATCTTCTCAGCCCTTTGTAATCTGACTTTTGACCTGGTCACTCAATTGAAATTGCTCTCTCTAAAGTTATCAAGGATCCCTGAATTGCAAAATCCAATGACCTTTTCCTGGACCTTAATCCTTGAATTATCTTCATTGGACACTGTTGATGACTCTTACTGGATACTCTCCCTTCCCTGGATTTCCCTATGACTACTCTATCCTGATTTTCCTCTTATCTGTTTGACTGTTCCTTCTCAGTTTCTTCTGCTGGCTCATCATCTATATTATACCCCTTTATAGTGAGTGTTCTCAATCCTTTCTCCCTCTTTGTAATCCCATAATTTTAACTGTTATATCTTTGCAAATGACACAAATAAATATTTTTGAATGTATGCACAGTATGTACATAAGGAATGAAGTTAATGTATACATGTATATACCGAGTGTGCCAAAAATTTTAGTGTAGTTTTAAGCTTTAGAGCTTTGATTATTTAAAACTACATTAAGACATTTTAGGACACTCTATATATGTATATATATTTATAACTACATTTAGATGTAGATATCTCCCATGTTTCTCTAGAGTTTCAATCATATTATCACTAATTGCTTATTGGATATTTCAGACTGGTTGTCCTGGTATAATGGTAATGGAATTTGGAGTTGCCCCTGTATTGGCTTGGTTTTTGGGTGGAGTGTTAAAACCCAAAGCTTGTGAATCCCACTTGTGGGATGGACTTGATAGAAGAGAGAGGGCTGAACTGGGAGGAGCCATGAATTGGGAGAGAGGCTCAACTTGAGAAAGGCCAGAAGGACTTTTGGGAGAGTAGTATCCAGTATGGTGGAGCCTGAGTTGCTGAGAGAAAGACTACTGAGAGCCTGTGGGAACTGCCCAGGACTTTTGAGAACTGCCACCCAGAGCTGCCAAGAACTGAGGAAGCATGGCTGTGATGCCGATATTTTGTCTGCCTGTTTTGATATTGTTTTGCCAGAGTCACCCGCTGCTGAAGGACAGTGCTGCTGTTGTAGAGGCCCTGAAAGAGGATTTTCCTGTTGTATGTTTACAGAAATCATGGAAGAGGGCCTTGCTGATGTTTTCAGGGGTTCTGTGACTGTTCTACAGGCAGAGAGTGACTTGAGGACAATGGCTATGGCTTTGTTGAGCCTTGTCTCCCCAGGAACTGAGATTACTGAGGGCTTGCCTCCAGTGAAGATTAAAGAAAGGCCTTTCCTTGAGTATTCAGTGCTGAGATGATATCTTAAATCTTGTTGTAATTTAAGGGTGGATGGCCTTTTGTGCTCTCCTGCCCCTTTTGAGATTCAGGGGTGGGAAACCTTTGGCCTTTTTGTGCTCTGTGATTGACCAAATGAATGTACTTTGTTTATGGTTGGAGACTAATCTCCATTTGAGAAGAGACATTGACTGACTAAATAAATGTACTGCCAGGAGTGGGCTACTTTGACTAATGTACTGGGCAGGGGTGGGATACTTGGACCTTGATACTTTGCAATTGAATTGAGAACTTACTTGATGATTGGAAACTGATCTCCATTTGAAAAGAGACTTTGACTGACTAAATGAATGTACTGTCTAGGGGTGGAGTAGTACCTGGATTGAATTGAGAATTTATTTGCTAAATGAATGAGTTATACTGTATTTTGACTTTCAAGTTACACTGTGTTTTGACTTTCTCTGTTCTGTGAATGTTTGCTGAACAAATGGGGTTTGCTATGCTGGTAATCCAAACCTTGGAAGCTGCCTTTGCTTGGCTTTATACCTGGAGACCTCTTAACTCAACATATCCAAAATAGAATTCATTTTTTTTTTAAAACAAACTCTCCCTCTTCCAAATATCCCTATTTATTTCAAAGGCAACACCTTCCTTCTAATGTACCTTTAGCCATATTCTTTTACTCCTCACTTTCCCTAAACCCACATAACTAATCAATCAGTCACCAGCTCTTGTTTTTTGGACTTTCATGATAACTTCTATGATTGACCCCTGTTTTTGACTGACAGCTGCTACCTTAGTTCAAGTCTTCATCACCTCTCTCCCAGATCATTGCAACAGGCTCCTAGTTAGTCTCCTTATTTCTAATCTCTCCTCAATCCATTTCATCCTACACAATGTTGCCAAAGTCACTTTCCATAAGTACCAGTAGGACCATGTGATTATACTTAACTCTAGTGGCTTCCTATTGACTCTAAGATCAAATATAAATTACTCTGTTGTGTTTTTAAACTCTTATATAAACTGGCTCCAATCTATTTTTATGGATACCTCAGGTATCACTCCATCCATCCAAACTGCTCTTTTCTTTATTTCTCTTAAACACCTTTCATTCCTCATCTCTGTACCTTTGTATTATCTATTCTAGATGCCTACCATGCATTTCCTCCTGACTTCTGCCTAATCTTCCTTTAAGAAGCAGCTCACACAACTAATACTTTGTTAAGACTTTTGTGATCTAACCACTAATGTTCTTTCTCCCAAACTGCCTTATATTTAAATGAATGTATTAATGCTATATTTGTATATGTGCTTTTTATCTCAAGTATTAGAATATGTCATTTTCATATGAGAATTTATGCATTCTTTCTTCTTGTCCTTCCTGTACCTAGCACTGTACCTGGTATATACATAGTAGGTACTTGATAAACAGTTCTTGATTGGTTGGTTGATTGATTTGGGACATAGGCTCAAAAGTATTATTTCTGGATCAAAAGTTGTGCAAAGGTTAATCATATTTTAAATATTGTCTGAATTTACATTCTGGAATGGTTGAACAAATTAATAGCTCCATTAGCAGTTCATTAGTGTGTCCATTGACCAGAGCTCTTCCAACAATTGTCATTCACTTTTTCTATCATTATAAAATTTTTTGTCAAGGTGATGAGTATGAGATGGAACGTAAGAACTGTTTTTACCTTATTATTAGTGACTTGCAACATTTTTCCCATGTACATGTTGATAGCTTTGATTTCTTTCCTTGGAAACTGACATTTTTTTATCCTTTGACCATTTAGATTTTGGATAATGGCTCTTGTTGTTATATAGTTCATCTATTCCCACTTATCTTGATTATCAGACCTTTACCTGAGAAAAAAATTCAGTAAATATTTTGTCCTAATTTTGGTTTTTTTTTTGCCTTTTTAAATTTTACCATCATTGATTTTTGTTTGCATAACAGCTTTTTTTTATTTTTTATAATCAAAATTATCAAATTTTCTCCTAAAATCTATTTTATAACTTATTTAGCTAAAAATTCTTCCCTATGTGTAGTTGTGCCAGAGATTTTCCTTCCCTCTTCCTCTAATTTGTTTATGAAGTAATGATTAATATTTAGATCTTCTAACCATTTTTAGATCATTGTGGCATATGGCACAAGGTCAGGGTATTAACTTAATTTTTGTTAGATTATTTTTCAGTTTTTCCACCAGTATTTTAAAATATAACTAGAAGTAATATGCCCAAATTTGAAGTCTTTGTTTTTATAGAACAATATGCTACTGTATCCATTTACTTCTGAAGGATCTTATGCTCCTAAATCTACAATATGTATAAATTTTCTTAACTTTTAACCAGAATCTTTTAGTTTTGATGACTTTTTGTATAATATAGTTTGAGATCTGGTACTTTTAGGTCCCCTTTTTTCTTCTTTTTAGAAACAAATATTTTGCTTAAAATTAATGATATTTTGTTTGCCCATTTGAACTTTAGCATTTTTTCTAGCTCTGTAAGTAACCCTTTGGCAGATTAATTGGCATAATGCTAAAATTAATTGAAGTAATGTTATATTTATTGTATTGGAATGTCTGAACCATGTACTAGTTAGGCACTAATTAGTACTTCTCTAATTATTTCAGTGTGTCTTTATTTCTCTAAAGTATTTTGTAGCTGTATTCACATAATTCTCATTTTTTTTTTTTTAGTAGTTTGGCTTTCATGTATTTTCTGCATTCTGCAGTTATTTTGAATAGAACTTTTTCTCCAGTCTCTTCCTTTTGAGGTTCATTGTGATGTACTGAAACACTGATGATTTTGGCGGGTTTATTTATGTTTTTCTGCAAAGACTTTTTTCCTTGTATGTTTTGTTTATGTGGATTTATTTTATATCCCATGGCACTGCTGAAGTTATTAATTCTTTTAATTTTAGTACAACTTCTAAGTTCTTTAAGTAGAATGTTATATCATCTGCAAAAATAATGAATTTATTTCCTTCATTCATATGTTTATTCTCACAATTTATTTTTCTTGACATTATTATGAATAGCATTTCTGGAATATGATATATGCTTCTTTCTAGAACAAGAGTGTATTTGTATATATGTATGTCTATGTTGATATCAGTCTCCGTCTCTCTGCCTCTTCTCTCTGTCTCTGTCTCTCTCTGTCTCTGTCTCTCTGTCTTCTCTCTCTCTGCCTCTCTCCTTCCTCTCTTCTGAGAATACATCTATGTCTTTCAAATATAATACAAACACTATTTTCTGCAGTAAGCATCTCCTGATACTACCCCCACCGCAAACTGCTGGTGCCCTTCCTTTATAACTAACATACACATATGTATACATATACACATATCTATATGTATGTGTATGTATATATGTATGTGCATGTGTATGTGAATGTGCATGTTGTGCATATGTATTATGTGTATACATGTGTATACACACATATGGAGAGGGAGAGAAAGAGAAAGTGTTGTCTCTCTCATTAGAATATAAGCTCTTTGTGAGCAGGAATTATTGCATTCTTTGTACTTCTATTCCCAGCAACTAACATAATATATGATACATAGTAGATGCCTGATAAATATGTATGAATTTATCAGTTGATATTATCACATAATTGTGGTGATAATAGACATCATTACTTTACCTGAGAACTAAATAGAAAGTCTTCTAGAAATTCTCCAATGCATACAATATTTGTTCTTGGCTTGAAATAGAAATAATTTTATTAACTTAAGGTCAGTTTATTCCTATTTTTAAAATTATTTTAAATATAATTGGTTATTGCATTTTGTTGAAAGCTTTCTCTGCATTTACTTAATCGTGTGATTTTTATTTTTAGTTATTGACTGGAATTATTATGTTTATAGATTTCCTAACATTGAACCAAACTTCTATTCTGATTTTAAATACAATCTGGCCATAGTGTTTTAGATTTAAAGTATATTTCTGTAGCTTCTTTGAAAATTTTTATTCAGTGTTTTAAACATTTGTTGTGTCTCCCCATGGTTGAGATTATCATGTTTGCGTTTGCTCTCTTAGAGAGAATTTTGTAGAATTTCTTCTTTTTCTATTTTGGGAAACATTTAATCAAGTTCTGAATGATATTTTGAATATTTGATAGAATTCGTGTGTAAGTCTATTTTGTTCTGGGTTTTTATTTCTTTCCTTTGGTAATTTATTTATAGCTTGTCTTGTGTTTTTTTAGTTTTAATTATTTGAATTATTGGTATTTTGTACTTTTATAAACATTTATTGATTTTATTTGTTATCAATCTCAATGGCACAGTAAAATGCTCACATTTTAAAATTTATCCTTATTTGTTCTGAACTATCATTTTGTGTTTTTGCTATTGGTAATTTGATTTTCCCTTTATCTTTTACAATCAGATTATCTAGGAGTTTGTATATTTTATTGTCTTTAAATCAGTATTTAGTTTAATTTATCAATTTGGTGATTTCTTTTGCTTCCAATTTTGTTAATGTCTGTGACTTTCAAAATTTTTGTCATTTAGTTTTTAAACTATGTTGGTTCTCTAGCCAGCCCTCTTTCACAAACAGTTAAGTTGACTCTCATACTTCTTAATGTCAAGCTTTATGGTTTTCACATGTTGAAAAAATGCCTTCTATTACCAATGGCTAATGATAGTCTTATGGTTTCTGAAGCCTTGAAGGAGTTTATTGAAGATACAAACTTTATTGTGACTTTTAGGAAACGAAGATGCAGCAAACAAGGAAGTTAGCATGTCTCCAAATCAAGGAAAAATAGTGACTTTTCCTCCTATCATAATTATTCATTGAGAGCAAAGTCCATATTATATTTGTTTTTGTCTGCCAAACATTTAGCACAGTACCTTGGTACATAATAGGTATTTATATAGGTAAACCTTATATGTCAAATATTTATACAAGTTTGATGAATGAATGAATGAAATTTAGAAAAGAATGAAATTTTTGTGACATTTAGAATTGACTTATGTTTGTTTTGAAGGAAATATAAAAGGGCTCTTGCTCTTTCCTTCTTAATATGCTGAAAGCTATAGCTATAAATAATACCTTACATCTATATAGCAATTTAAAATTTACAAAGTATTTGGCATATATTATCTTATCTGATTCTCCCCATATCCCTATAGGAAGGTAAAGCTAACGAGTTTATTATGTGACTGATAAGAACCTGAGCATAAGAATAAGAAATGACTTTAGAGATAATCTATCTAATGTTTTCATGTTTTTATGCAAGGAAATTGAAGATAAGAGAGGCCATTTGACTTTCCAAGACCACACTGTTAGTAAAAGAGTTGGTACTAGAATCCAGGGTTCTATATAAGTCAAGACCCCTTTCCATTTACTAGGCTATGCTGTTATTTCACACACACACACACACACACACACACACACACACACACACACAGTCAGTGACCAATTATTTTTAAATATGTGTAATAGGTAACCCAAAGTCATAGGCTTAAAATTCCTTAATACGTTAATCTAAATAATACTTTATGGTTTAAAAAGGTTTTTTTGAATTCATTTTCTTATTTGATCCTCACAACATTCTGTAATTTACTATAGGTAACATTATCCCTCTTCATAGTTAACATTATCTCTCTTTATAAATGAAGAGAAAGCCGACACTCAGAGCAATTTGGATAGCTGTGATGACACAGATAGCAATCATCAGATACAGCATTCAAACATACCTGTTCCTGACTCTAAATATAGTATTTTATCTGTTTCCATATAGGGAATGCTGCAAGTTCATATCATCAAGCGTCCTTAAAAGTTTTTCCTCCTTCTTTTTTGAGTGTAGGGATGGGTGAGTAGAATTTATGATTTCGTTAGTGTGTGTTTCTTCCAATGAGACAGATTATTCTAACTCATCTATATCTGTTCACAGAAGGAAGTTTTGTGAATGTACTTCCACAGCTTCATTGTGATGTGCAACTTCCAATTCTTTTGACAATGCCTAGATACCAGTTCAGTGTGTAGTTGTAATGTTAATATATTGTTAATGGAATGAGAAGATATTTCTTGCCGATTAATAGGCCTATGTGACCTACTTTGAGTCTGAGTCACATGAAGCCTGTGGGGGGAGGAGCTTGTCAAATGGGTGGAGCAGGATGTGGGAGAGTGAGCTACTGCTGAAAGAGTACGTAGGCAAAGAGAGGCAGAGTAGCTAACATGGGTGAGAGGGGCATTTTGTCCAAGGCAGCTTGATTGTGGTGAGGCCTCATGGAGGGAAGGCTTAGGGATGGTGTTACTTCCTGCACTGGTAATATGTACCAACTTCTTTATTACCATGGTGGATTTGGCTTTCTGGTATATGAATAAATTTCTTGGTTTTGTCTTTGAAGAAGAGAGGCTGTTACATCTTGTAATTCAAACCTCAAAATACACCTGCATATTCATAGTGGCTGCTGTGGGTATCATGTTGGCCATGTAGTAGGATATCTATTGATTATCCCTCACTATGTGACCCAGCTCAGTTCATCTCTATTGAATGCCTCTTTGTTGTTCCAGTTAAAATGCATTAGCCACATAGGGTATCATACCCTTACCCACTGGTGCTTTGCCCAAAGGAATGTAAATTTTGATCTCTGAAACCTCACAATATATCTTGGGATTTATGGACTAGATTTCTTTCTTAAGGACCATACCTTAAACCCAAATCACTCTGGTTTTCATTGATTGGCCAACATTAAGTAGAAACCACAATTATTATTTGGGCCCTGGTTGTTCCCAGTGAATAGCAATTATTTCTGTTTGGGCCAGAAACCCTGAGGGTCTTCCCCTCCCAGATTGACTTTTTTTTTTTGATTAGGTAAAAGAGGTCTTTCTTTACTTCATTTCTTACCTAGCCTTAATCACTGAATGGATTTTGTTTCATTCAGACTGAGACCTGGGAAAGATCTTAGCTTAAAAAGGTCAAGGTCTCCCACTGGTTCAAGGGCCATCTCTAGTCATTTTGATTTATATATGGCTACTGGACCAAGACAGCAACAAAGGAAAAAGTGAGTCAGGTGACAGTACAGTACTCCCTCACTTAAGTCTAACTCACCTGAAAGTAATGACATCACCTTCCTGATGTCATGGTCCTCTTTGAGAATGAAGGACAAACAACAGCAATAAGATGTAATATGAACGTGAGCTGTTATCATGGCATTGGATTCTTACAATCATTTTATACCATAAGAAATAAAGTGGGTAATATCTCCACTAGGCATATAAGAAAAGTGAGGCTTACAGATATGAAGACACTTTCTAAGAGGTAGTATTGGTAGAATTTGTACCCAGGCCTCTTCTGACTCTAAGCCCAACAGTCTTTCCTACTCAATTTAATCTTTCTTAACACTAAAAGAAACAGGAAACTGACTCCCTTTTCCTGAAAAGACCTAATTTTGATTAGGAGATTTATTGGGCTTATGCCCAAAGGAAAAGATATTGCATATAAGTGAACTAGTATAGAAACAGTTTAGGACTGTCCAAATTATACAAGATTTTGCACAGACAATCCCTTAGCCACACAGCTGCCACCTCTTCTCTTCTGAACTGTTTTGCTTCTTCCTTTTAATCATTAGTCAGAACTTATATCCCATATGAAGGCCTTTCTGCCTATGGAATTTGTGTGTATCTTTGCATGACTGGATTTTTGAATATATACATATATATATATACATATATATATATACATATGTGTATTATATAAAGACATATACTTTGTATACATTAAATATATAATGTAAATTATATAGCATGTGTACATGTATATATTGATATATATATACATTCATCCATTTGTGTTCCTTCATTTGTTTATCCCTTTGTCCATCCATTTTTTTAGCTACCTTCCTCTCTGTTTTATTATCATCATTCATTTATCTATTTATCTGTCTGCCTGTCTATTCATTCCTTTGTTTGGACTCTCCTTATCTACCAGAAAGAACACATTAGGTTCCCATAGGGGTGGTGACTTCTACTTTCAAGAACCCTAATATATGGAGAACAGAGGAATTTATCACCAAAAAAACAGATACAGAACGTTAAGAAATGCAAAATGGATAATTTTGATTACATCAAATTGCAGTTTTTGCACAAACAAAGCCAATGCAACCAAGATTAGGAAGGAAGCAGAAAATTGGGAAAGAAATTTTTACAACTTGTGTCTCTGATAAAGATCTCATTTCTAAAATACATAGAGAACTTAGTCAAATTTATAAGAATACAAATCATTTCCCAATTGATAAATGGTCAAAAGATATGAACAGGCAATTTTCAGAGGAAGAAATTAAAGCTATCTATTGTAATATGAAAAAATGCTCTAAATTATTCTTGATTAGAGAAATGCCAATCAAAACAACTCTGAGGTTATACATCACACCTATCAGATTGACTAACATGACAAAACAGGAAAGTTATAAATGCTGGAGAAGATGTGGGAGAATTGGAACACTAATGTCTTGTTTGAAAAGTTATGAACTAATCCAACCGTTCTGGAGAGTAATTTGGAACTATACTCAAAGGCTATAAAAATATGCATACTTTTTGACGCAGCAATACCACTTCTAGGGATATATCCCAAAGAGATCATAAAAATGGGAAAAGGACCCACATGTAAAAAATATTAATAGCAACTCTTTGGTGGTGACCAAGAACTAGAAATTGAGAGGATGCTCATCAGTTGGGGAATTGCTGAACAAGTTGTGGTATATGAATATAATGGAATATTATTGATCTATAAGAAATGATGAGCAGGTGGACTTCAGAAAAATCTGGAAAGACTTATATGAACTTATGCTTAGTGAAGTGAGCAGAACCAGGAGAACATTGTACACAGTAACAGCCACATTGGGCAATGACTGATTTTGATAGACTTAGCTGTTCTCAGCAATGCAAAGACCTAAAACAACTCCAAAAGACTCATAATAGAAAATGCCATTCATATCCACAGAAAGAAATATGGAATGTGAATGGAAATCGAAGCATGCTATTTGCTCTCTTTTTTTGGTTGTTGTTTAGTTTTGTTTTTCTTTCTCCTGGTTCTTCCCGTTTCTTCTAATCCTTATTTAGTACATCACTAATGTGAAAATATGTTTAATAAGAATGCATATGTAGAACCTATATAGGATTGTACACTGTCTTGGGGAGAGGGGAGGGAACAGATGCAGAGAAAATTTAACTTATGGAAGTGAATGTTGAAAACTAAAAATAAATTAATTCATATTAAAAAAATAGTACCCTAGAGTTAAACTTGTGGGTGGTTGCCCTTCTAACCCTAGTCTAAAGGTTTATACTGATGATGGGGAAGGGATTCACATTTATATATCACCTACTATGAGCCAGGCGCAGTGCTAAGAATTTCATGAATATTATCTAATTTAATCCTCACAATAACTATATGAGATCAATGCTGTTATTATCCCTGTGCTACAATTGAAAAAATAGAGGTTAAGTGACTTACTTACTCACAATCATGCAACTAAGAAGTGTCTGAGTCTGGATTTAAATTCATATTTTCCTAACTTCAGGCCCACTAACCTGTACCACTTTGTCCACTGTACCATGTAGCTACCACTGGACTTCTTAATAATAAACCAGTTCTTAAGTGGAATGGGCAGCTAGATGGCACAGTAGATAGAATGACGGACCTGTAAGAGTCATCTTCCTGAGTTCAAATCTGACTCAGACATGTACTAGATGTATGACACTGGGCAAGTCACTTAACCCTATTTGCCTCATTTCTTAGTCTATAAAATGATCTGGAGAAGGAAATGGCAAACCAGTCCAGTATCTTCACCAAGAAAATCCCAAACAGGGTCATGAAGAATAAGACGTAATGAAATAACTGAACAACAACAAATTCACACATATAAGTCATGTATGTGTTATATATGTTATGTATGTGTTATGTGCACACACACATGTATATGTGTACACACACATATTTTTGTCCAGATGTATACTCATATACATTGTTATTAATCCCAGTGCCTTCCTTCTGTTGATTATTTCCTATTTAGCCTGCACATAGCTTGTTTGTACAGTAAATAATTTTTTGCATGTTGTCTCCTTCATTAGATTGGGAGTTCTTGAGGGCAGAGACTATTTTATACCTTTTTTTGAATCTTCAGTCCCTAACACATTGCCTGACACATACTAGGCCCTTAACAAAAGTTTATTGACTGACTAGATATCTTTCTGCTTCAGGAATCTCCCTTCTCCAGTACATTCTCCACTCAGCTATCAATGATCTTTCTAATGTGATCTTTACTCTTTATTTTTCCATGAACAACTCTGCTTAGTTTTGATTACGTAAACATCTGCCCCACTTTTAACTGCCCCAACTCTACTTCCCAGTATCTCCATTTTTTAGCTTCCTTTTCTGTACTTTCTTCCCTAAGTAAGTTGGAAAATCCTTAAAGTCAGGGAATTTCCTTTCTTTTTTCTTTCTTTCTTTCCTTCTCTCTCTCTCTCTCTCTCTCCCTATCCTGAAGGCCCTGACTAGAGAGCCCATTGAGGGAAAACTTAGATAAAATGGTACCTGAGCTGGTTCCTGAATGAAAAGGAAGAAATGCAAAAAAGATATGTGAGATAGAATCCCTCTGCCATTTTGGTCTGCTTAGACTCTCTCAATTCAAATACCTAGGAGCTATTATAGGCTTATAGAACTGGAAGTAGTTTTGGGTAAGTGGAGTTTTTTATAGATAAGGCACCAAAATATAGAGAGCCTTCATTCCCCTTATCAGCTAGCAATTTAGCTACTGGATCTGGATGTTAAAATTGTCACACCCTAAAGGGCAATCAATGCCCTTCTGTTTTCTTAACCACTTTGTTAATGTGATCAGAGATTCTTCCTTCTTTGCTCTGACTTTTTCTGCTTTGAATATGCTTAAAGTTAATCCAGTTCTTTTGCTCTAGTAGCACATTAAAAAAAAAAAGTCATTCACATACAGATATTGTGGCAAAGCTTTGTGGAATATTTATCTTGTATCCACTTATCCATCTCTCCTATTAGAATGTAATTTCCTTGAAGGCCTTACTGCTTATATGTGTGTGTGTGTGTGTGTGTGTGTGTGTGTGTGTGTGTGTGTGTGCGCGTGTGTGTGTGCACATGCGCATGCATCTTCACCAGTGAACACATAGGAGCTTAATAAATGCTTGTTGATTAATTGAAGAAAAAGCCACAACAAGCTTTTACAATAGGGATTCCTATTTAATGCAGATAATTACCTTAAAGAGCCAGTCTCAAAGTATATAGTCCCACTTACCTTATCAGATATGGCTTGGCAAGTGAATTAGAGGGAAATCATGTTCTTTCCCCATCTCAGAGTTGAGGAAACAAATTCTATACCTCCCTCAAACCCTCTTCTCTCCCCAACACACACACACACATACATACACTCACACACACCCACACACACCCTCTGTTTGGTGGGTTGAAGGTCTGAGGACCTTTGTCATATGTAGGAAAAGTCAGGTATTAACTACACACCTTGGGCAATGGGTTGTACTTCTGGTATGACTGTACAAGTGGTTTATAAGAAAGTAATCTGTGATACAATTTCAAAAAAGGACAGTATGTCCTAGAGATAGTATTTTGAGGCATTCACATACTCCAATCTCTTAAATTCTTCCCTTGGACTGGCCTTATCCTGTTACCTTTCCAAAATTTACCAATCTCTCCGTAGTACCTTTCACCCTTAATTTAGTTGCCAGAATTTATAGTTATAGGTTTGTTAGTATATGTGGCATGTTAGAAAAGACTCCCACTAACAAGGTCCTGAAGCATAATTATTTCAGGAAATGATACTCATTGCAAAATCTGACTCCACAGGAAAGGCCACTTACATAAAATGACTGCCAATAGGATCCCAAGGCAGCTTTGTGGAAGGAAATACCACCACAGCTTTGAAACTACTCTTAGTGTTTGATCTTAGGCAGACATATTCTATTTCTCATTTGTTAAATGGGCATAATTTATACCTGTCTTACCTAATTCATACCTGTCTTACCTATACCACAAATGAAATAATGTATGTGAAAGTGTTGTGACACCTAGAAAGCAGCATAATGTGGAACAATGGAAAGAATGCTGGGTTTGCTTTTAGAGGGCCCATGTTTAAATTCTAATTCTTTGACTTTCTTTCAAACTGAGACAAGGCCTCAAGCTCTCTGAGACTCAGTTTCCTCATCCGTAAAATGAAGGGGTTAGACTAGATGATTTCTGAAGTCTCAATTCTAAATGTATAATCCTAAATGCAAATGTCAGCTTGTCAAGCTCTGTTAGGAACTTCTCAAATTTAGGTTAAATTATAGAAAAGGCAATGTCAAGTCAAAGATGATTTTTCTTTAAAAAAAAGTTATTTTTAAAACATTTATTTTGATAGAATAGATGCTACTCAACAGATTCCAAGTGCTACCAAACACAAATTCATACACACATACACGTAATATATTGCCAGAACCTATTTTAAGCAAAACCAACTTATAGACTAGTATTGAATCCAATTTTTCTATAGAAACTATATGCTAATAGAAGGCTGCCCATCTTTTTATAGAAATGACTACAAAATATAGAATCCAAGCAATTATAAATGGTATATTTATATATTGTATGCTAGAAAACTCCCCAAACTGTGCATAGAACCAACTAGTAGGACAACATAGGGACCAAATGCACATATTTTATTTAATTTTATTTCAGAAATACATGGTAGAGAGTCTCTGACGCATGAGAGAAAGGCATGTAGGGCTGTCAGGAAATAGCTTGAAAGGTCCTTGAACGTGGAGCTTTGCCAGAGAACAAAAGCCAGGGAGACCTCAAGGATTGGGGCTACATTTGCAGCTGAAGAAAATCTTATGAGTGAATTAATGCTAAAGTGGTCACCTGAGCACCACAGCCAAGGGTTTCAGCATAATAATTGGCATCCATATAACATTTTAAAGTTTCCTAGGCACTTTGCATACATTATTTCATTTGAGACTAAAAATAATCTTGGCTAGGGACTACAGTTATTGTTTGTACTATTTTAATTAAAGTTCAGAGATTCAGACTTGCTCATAATGACACAGATATTATGTATTAGAGATATACTTTAAACCCAGATATTCCTGACTCTCAGTCTACCTGTTGGGTCATACAAAAGGTATGAGTTGTTCAGTTATTAATTTAAGTGCTTTAAACATATATAAATCTCCACATGTGCCATGATGGTAGACTATTTTAAATCAAGACCTCAACTATTTTATCAATAGATATTAAAGAGGTGGCTAGGTGGCTCAATGAATAGAGCATCAGCCCTGGAGTCAGGAGGACCTGAGGTTAAATCTAGCCTCAGACACTTAACACTTACTAGCCATGTGACCTTGGGCAAGTCACTTAACCCCAATTGCCCTGCCTTCCCTCCTCCAAAAAGCAAATAAATAAATATTTATTAAATGCCTACTATATGACAAGCACTGGACTAAGTATTAGGAAAAAAAAAAAAAGAGGCAAAATACAGTCTCTGCCCTCAGGAGGCTTGCAGTTTAATTAGGGAGACAACATACAAACAAATAGATGCAAAGCAAGGTGTGTACAAGCTAAATAAGACATAATTAAAAGAGGGAAAGCACTGGAATGAAGAGGGGATGGAGAAAGTCTATCTTGTAGTGATTTAAAAAAAATTACAAACACTTCTTAATTTCTTATTACCTGAAAAGCATTGTGCCAGGCAAGGGGGTTTCATCAGTAGGCATATAAGACAGCTGTGTGTACTTTTCAGCTGATTCTAAACATTGAAGAATTTTCCTGTGGTAAATAAGAGGACTAGAAGGCAGGTAAGACGTTCAAAACCTTGCAGCAACTTTGCAGTAGTTACCTGGGATTTTCTCTGACTGTCCTCCATGATGTTAAGGTATTGGGCTCTGGTTTGCATATCTTTGGAAACAGCTTTTCATTAGGTTATATGGAACCTTCTTGTCCTACACACAGCAAAACTCCAAAAGAAGGGAGTGTGCCAAGCCCTTGAGTCAGAAGCTTTATTGCTGTTCCTACTGGCCAATGCCATTATCTAGCAATCTTCCTGAATTTTGGTCTTTTGCCTGGTTTACCTTTTATATGACTTAGCCGATTCCTTAAATTTTACTCTCCAGTTTCTTGAACCTAAGTTTCTTGAAGTCAGGGGTTATCTTTTGTTTTTGCATTATATCTTCTTGTTTCATAGGCACTTAAGAAATGCTCATTTTACATTGCTTGTATGTCAGAAAGGGCAAGGGAGGAGGAAAAGAGGAGAAGGGAATATGTTTTTATAGTGTGCCTACTATGTGCCAGGAACTGTGCTAGGCACTTAACAAATATCATCTGATTTGATCCTCACAACAATCCCCGGGGGGGAATTGCTACTATTATCCTCAATTTACAGTTGAGAAAACTGAGGCAGAGATTAAATGGTTTGCCTAGAGTCATATAGTTTCAAAGCTTTTGAGGCTGAATTTGAACTCAGGTCTTTCTCCCTCCCAATGCAGCACTCTATGCACTGAACCAGTTAGCTGTCAGGACACAGGAAACTTACATCCAAGGGACGATTCAACAGTGATGACTCATTCTCACAGTTCATTAGATTTTTTTAGACCTGGAGGTCCTTACATCCAACCCTCTCATTATACAGAATAGGATACTGAAGAATAGAGAGATTAAGTGACTTGCCTGTGGTCATCCAGTTAAAAAGTATCAGTCCTTTTAATCCTTGTCTTCTTGATGCTAAATCTAGTGCTATCTACTTCCTCCCAGCTGTGTATTTAAAACCTTTCCAGTCTTGTTTTGTATTACTTACCCCTCACACGTTCTCTACCTTCATCCAACTGACCTACTAGCTCTTTTCTGTATGTGCCATTGCATCTTTCATAGCCATGACTTGGCAGAGGTAGGTTCCTCAATGCCTAGAATGCTTTTTCTCCTCAGAATCCCTAATTTCATTTTCAAGAACAATTTAAGTGCCATTTTTCACATGCTTTCTTTCTCTCTAATCCCCTGCTTCAACATTTTTTGGTGCCACTGTTATCTTAGATAAATTTGTGTATTTGGGATATTTAGGGATAGAGAGTGGGTCTGTTATTTCATTGGTGCAGAGCCAGGGGTGAGGAACCTGGGGCCTCAAGGCCCTCAAATGAATCCAAACTTCACAGAAAAAAAATCCTGTTAATAAAAAGATTTGTTCTGTAAAACTTGGACTCAGTCAAAAGGCTGTACCCAAGGACCTACTCCTGGTGTAGGCAATTCTCAGGTAAGGAAACTCCCTCTGCAAATATAGATCAGCATTGTCTCATAAGAGCCCAGGGTTACAGAGTTTATTGTGGGACTTGAAGCCAACTCTTTTTGATTCCAAGGATAATTACCCACCTTTACCACATTATCTTTCTGTGTATATAGATTATATTTGTTTATCTAGTCATATTTCATCCCTCTTCTTGAACATAGGTTCTTTGATGGCAGAGAGTCCCTTCATATCTCCAGTACCCAATACAATACCTTGAACAAATAGATATTTAAAAAATGCTCATTGAAAAAACTTAAAATGAACATTTGATCCCTCATAACAGAACTCAAATCCTGATAAATGGGGAAGAATGTCATGAAGTAGACATCTTTTTTTTTTTTAAACAAACTACGACATTAAGTATGATAAAGGAGACAATATAAAATAGTCAAAGGAGATATAAAGATGAAGAGTTCCAGGAAAATTTGAGGTAGGAAAGATCAATTTCAGTTAGCAGAGGCAAGAATGATTTCATGCAAGTATCCCCTGAGCCAGGTAAGCACAAGTAGTTATGAGGAGGACATGTAACACAGGCTTGGGAGTTGACCTATGCAAATGCATAGAAGTGGAAAAGAGCCAGATGAAATTGAGGGACATCCGCTAGTTCAGTCTGATAGAAACTTGAGCGAGTGAAGCTGGATACAAGGTCTGTTTTAAAGAGACACAAATGGAAATGCTATATGAAGGCAAATGTAAAATTCATGAGATGTTTCAACCTAGAGATGGACTAAGTTATTTGAACAAACTTTTCCTAGAATCGTGAACATTTTAAGAGATTAAGGGAATCCATCCTTGAACTACTTGGGAGATTAAGGGTAAAATCAAACTAGTTGACTTTTTTCTGTGCATGCAACCAAAGGCAGTATGTTATAATAAAGAGCCCTAGCTTCTCTCTTTCTGACTGCCATGCAGCCAGCATTTGGCCTCAGGCTTTCATTTATTCTTCAAAGCCTATAGCATCTTACCTTGTACAAATGCAGTGAGGAATAAATAATGTAAATTCTTATAAATACTTAAAGATGTCAAATTTCTCTACAAGTAACACAGTGTAATAAAAAGTACAGGAAAGCCCGTGTTCTGTATACTTATTTTGAAAAAAGAAAAAGTTTTATACCATGTTTCTGGACTTGCCAATAGGAACCATGGCTCCTGGTCTCATGGTGACTCCAGATGTCTTATGCAAAAAAAGCATCTGAGCAAGTGTTACTTCACTCTCAACAAGCATATATCATTCTCTTTTCTTTCCTTTGCTGTTCATTTCTCATGGTTTAATTAATTCCTCCTCACCAATCACTTTTTCAGATGTATTCCACAGAGGCTTTTACAAACTTTTTTCTTTTCCTCTCCTCAAGCTTCCCACACTGCTCTGTTTCCCCCTCCCTAACCCCTTTCAACAGAAGCCTTTGACCCCTACTTTACTGAGAAAATATTGGCCATTCAATACTGAGCTCCATCTTCTCTCCTATTTTATACCTGAGATCCTCTATATCACCTTTTTTTCTTCCTTTTGTCCCTTTTTTTCTCTAGTCAGACTAATAGATATCCTCCCCTTTATCAAGGTCAGATCCTGTAGTTTTGCCCTTGATCTTATATACTTCCCCTCTCTCCTGGAACTATCACCTTCCATTTCTACCCATTTTCTCATATACCATCTATCCAGTAGATGGCCATTTCCAGATTACCTACAGACAAACCCAGCTCTCTCTTAACTTAAAATCTTCCACATCACCCTGTCACTTCCTCAAGTAGTTCTCCTGTATCTTTTCCCTCAAAGCCAAACTCAGAAAAAGCCACCTAGATCCTTTGTTTTCCGTTCTCCTCCCACTTTCTTCTCAACCCATTGTTTGGCTTCTGATCTACCAGAGAACTGAAGTTGCTTCTTTTAGGGCTTCAAAGTTGCCATTATTCCTTTCAAAATTCAGTTTCTATGTCATCATCTAAAGCATTGGTTCTCAACCTTCCTAATGCCCTGACCCTTTAATACTCATATGTGGGCATATCTGCATGTGGGCGGATCCATCTGGAGACAGAGGAGCAGTGCCTCAGTTCCTAAGAACATTGGAAATATGTGTTTTCCAATGGTCTTAGGCGACCCATATGAAAGGGTGGTTCAACCCCCAAAGGTCACAACCCACAGGTTGAGAACCACTGACCTAAAAGGACCTTCCTTTAATTGCTATTGTTCTCTCTAAAGTTGTCTTGCATTTATTTATTCTCTTAGATTCCTTAAGAGAATATATTGCTCTCTAAGGGCAAACATTTTTTTCTTTTAAATTTTGTCTTTATATCCCCACATCTAACACAGTGTTTTGCTTAAAGGAGGCTTTTGGTAGCTGTTTGTTGAATTGAATTGAATTATATATGTATTAGTTATCTACTATATGCAAGGTCCTGTAGTTGATGCTGGAGATTCAACAAGTTAAAAAAAAAAAAAGATTCTGTACCTTCAAAAAGTTTACAATCTTCCTGGGAGTGTGTGTGTGTGTGTGTGAGTGTGTGTGTGTGTGTGTGTGTGCGTGCATGTATGTGTGTTAGAAGAGTATCTAGGGATACCAGATATGCACAAATACACAAAATTCTATGAGAGGTGTTATATGAAGGCTAAATGAAAGATCCAGGAAAATACTATAAAAAAATTGAGGATGGGGGATCACTTTCAACTGTCGGGATCAGGAAAGGCTTCTTGGAGTTAACACCCAAAGTGAAACTTAAAAGAAAAGATGAATTTTTACAGAGAGAAGAAGACAGAGTATGTTCCAGACTTAATGAAACTTGGGCAGCTACATATGAAGGTCAGATATAGTAGATTGAGTTTGAGAATAGCTGTTACAGTTTTTCTTCATCTTTCCTTTTGCATCGTTGCTTCTCCAGTCTTCCTTTTTCCTCCTTTACCTTTGACCTCCATTTCTTTCATATTTTTAGTTTCCCCCTCAGCTTCTCCTTAACTAACTTCTATCATTTCCCAGACCAAAACAAAATTACTTTATTCAGCAATAACAACTCCAAAAGTAGGGTTGGTGTTACTGCTTTAACAAGTCAAGGGAAGTTCTATAGTTTTGAAAGGATCTTATATACTTATTAGAAATTAGAAATATAAAAGAGAAGTGTCATCACCCTTCAAAGCCCTTGAAAGTCTTTAGAATTACCATTTGGAAGACTCACAAAAGTCTCTACTTATTAGCTTGTTCAGAGGATCATAGATTTAGAGCCAGAAGAGATCATATCATTATTTAATTACATCCTTTTCATTTACAGATAAAACTAAGGCCCAGAGATGTTAAATGATTTGTTTGTGGTCATAGAGTCAGTGTCACAGCATGGATGCAAATCTATCATTCTGACTTCAAGTCCAATTATTTGACAATTATTCTAAAGTCTTCCCTCCTCTAATTGGATCAGTTTCTACTTATGCATCAACATTCAAGATTTTAAAAGAAAACATTCAATATTAATTTTATTGGTTTTCTGTGTTGTTTAATTACAAGTACTATAGTAATTTCCCTTTTCTTGTCTTCCTTTTCCTTGCCTTGATTTCTCTTCCCTTCCCTTCTCTTTTGCTCTCTCTGTCTCTCTCTTTATTTCTCTTTCTCTCTTTGCCCATAAAATATTGTGGTACTATGCTTGGTTCTTTAAAAAAAAATCCCAACACTTAAAAATAGTTTAATATCTGATTAATATGTATAGGTGATCCACATTTTATATTTTATTTTCAGCTCCTATACATATCATGAGATAGGGATAAAAGAAGAGCTATATTGTTTAAGTTGTTGATCTTGGTTCACATTCACATTCTTGGGGGATTTGAAAAAAATGCATCCTTTGGCCATTTTAATTCTCATTTCCAAGAAAAAAGGATTATATCTCTAAATGCTCATGAGATTCCAATAACTCCCCACCACCACAACAAAAAAATTCTAATGGACCATACGTAAGCAGATTAAGGAAAAAAATGATTTAGAAATATTTAGATTAAATTTCCCTCTGAGTGAATAAGTGCAGCCCTGCCAAGACATATACTGTATAAAGACAGGAGTTTATCATTGCCAGTATGTGTCCTATAATAATTCAGTGGAACTAAATGATAAAAGTTTAAGTGCCTATTATGTGCAGAGCACTGTGGTCAGAATTTGTTTGGCACAGACATGTAACCCTTGCCCTCAAGGAGCTTAGATTCTGGTTTAAAGGATTTGGCACATGAATAAACTCACACTGGTGCAAAACAGAACATGAGAAGAGCTTTGGGCCATTAAAGGAAAATCATGACGTGAAGTCAGAGAAAAGAGATATCATTTCTAACTGGCCAGATCAGGGAATGTTTCCTGAAGAAAATGGCATTCAGTGTGGGTTATGATTAATGGGTTGGATTTCTTAACGTCCAATAGACAGTTGGAAATGTGAGTCTGGAAGTTAGAAGAGACATTAGGTCTGGATAAAAAGATCTGAGAATCATTAGCAGAGCAATTATAATTGAATCTCTTAGAGCTGATGATATCAACAAGTAGAATAATATAGAGGAGGAAGAAGACCCAAGGTATTATTATTGTTATTATTGTCATAGTTATTATTATTCCTCAGTTCAGACATTATGGCTTTGGCACAGGATTTTTAGGTTATTAGACAGCACACCCCACTAAAAATGAGCCATGATAATAAGTCATGAGATGTGATTTTTAATCCAGTTCAAGTGATCTGACTCATGAACATAACTGAAATCCACACTAGGTTTCTTTTTCAAAAGAAGATGCCCTAAGTAGTGCTGAATGTGTGAAGATAATATTTTCGTTGTGCATCTCAATGAGAAATTGCTTTGTTGATGTTAAAGAAGTATATATGTGAATTGTTGCTATTATTAATAATAAGAACAAATATGTAAATTACTTTGTGCTCATAATTACTTGGTCCAAAACCTAATCATAGAATTTTAACTATCTAATGGAGCTAACAAGTTGGGAAATAGGGGCAAAAGCCTAAGACTCCTGGTTCACTTTATAACCATTGGTCACAAGGCTGTGGATCCCACAGACATATATATTTTCAGGTGTCTATAGAGATGCATACTAACATACTTTTTAAAATATAGCCATGTGTACTAATTTAGGGGACAAAGCTGGCTAAATGACTCAGAGAGAGCGGGTGGAGGAGGTGAGTTTTCTTTGATGTTTTATAGTTTTGTCCACTGAGTAGGCTCTTCTCACACAATGCCTTGGTCTGATCTTACCTTTCAGAGGTGCACTTTTCAGGCAATCTGTGCCCACATTTGTTCTTGTTGCCTACCACCCATGTTTTTCTGCTGCTGGCACAAAAATGGAATTGGGCTATTGCCAAGAGAATTGTTGGAGGAGATTTCATTAAGGATCTACCTACTGGTTTGTCTTGGCCCCTCAATATGTTGGATGGAGTCTTAGAAGATATCATTGAAATCAGTGTCCAACTTCCTCATTTCATGGGTAGAGAAATAGACCAAAGAAAGGGAAATGATCTTCCTAAAGTCACACATATGGAAAGCGGTAGAGCTAGAATTCAGATTTTATTTAGTTCAAAATATAATACTATAGGACTATACCAAGCTTAGATAATATCAGTTATTTTAGAAAAAAAGTATAATTTTTTAAACTTTGTATTTGTTTAGTCTTGGGGAAAAAAAGTTGGTCCACTTTGATCTAGTTCAATTCTATTGTATGGATGAGTAAACTGAGGCTTAGATGCCTAAATTTATATTTTTACTGGAACTAGGCCCAGAATCTAGGTATTGTGGTTTCTTCGCTATTTATCTTCTTATGATACTAAGTCACACACATTACTCAAATATTTATATAAAACTATGATGTCATCATTTTGGAAGCCCTTTCACTAATGAAGATCACAGTCAATCCATGACTTCCCACCATATAAAGACTTTTGTTCTCATACTCCATAATTTTGCCAAAGGCAGTTCAACCAGTGTGCTAAAGGCTTTCATTAATTGCTCCTGAAATGAAAAAAAGTGCTATTGGAGCACTGCCTTTCCACCTAAAATACCTTGCCCTCACCATATGATCAATCCATCTTCCATTTCTATCATACAGTTTCTTGATGACACTTTATTCCTGTTCTTTGGATTTCCTCATTGGTGATACATTGGAAGCTCCTTATACACACTTTCCATTGTGCATTGTGTTACTTAGAAAAGTGATATAAGCTGTCAGAACCTCCTCATTAGCAAAATGGAGATAAAATTAGCACCTGCCTCAAAAGAGTTGTTGTGAGTATAAAACACGGAAAGATATGAAAAAGATGAAAATAAAGTGAAATGGATTCAGAATTGATTGGATGACTGAATTCAAAGAATAGTTATTAATATTGCCAGTATGACAGGAGGCTTTTAGTGGGGTGTCCTTGGGATCTGTGCTTGAATTTCTATTGTTTAACATTTTCAGCAATGGTATGGATTTGGAATAGGTAGCTAACACATTGGATAAGAGTGTCAAAATCTAAAAGGCTCTTAAGAAGTGAAACCACTCTGCTAAATCTAATAAGGTAGAATTCAGTGAGGATAAAGGTAAGGGTCTTAAGCAGGTATAAACAAATCAAATTCACAAGAAGAGGGAAGCAAGGATAGGCAATAATTGTTTTGAAAAAGATTTTGGAGTTACAAAGGATTTTAAGCTCAAGATAAATCACCAGTGTAATATGGCAGGGGGAAAAACTAATGTGAATTTGTTCTTCTCTTGAGGGACATGGCTTCCAGGAACAGAGGAGACAGTCACTCTGTAGTCTGTCTTTGCTGGGTAGAGTACTCCATCTGGAATCTAGAATTCAGACCCATGTATCACAGTTTAAAGGGACTGCTAAACTGGAGAGAGTGCAGAGGAGGACAAACAGGATGGTGAAAGGCCTTGTGTCCTTAGTATATAAAGATTATTTGAATGAATTGGGCATGTTTAACATGGAGGAAAGGACATTCAGATGTGAGAAATATCACAGATTCATATGTGAAGGGCTATCACCTAAAGAAGGAATTAATCTTATTCAGTTTACTTCTGTGAGGTAGAATCAATACCAGTGATCAGGAATAATAACAAAGATCAGGAATAGAACAGGTTTGGGAAAGTGTGTGTGTGTGTGTGTGTGTGTGTGTGTATATGTATGTATGTATATATGTATGTGTATGTATATATCTATAGCTAGGGAGAGACATATCTAAACTTTATTATCGCCTTCTGGGGAGTGGGGGAGGGTATGTATATATTTATAGCTATAGAGAAACATATATAAATTTTATTGTGGCATTCTGGGGAGTGGTGGGGGGAAGGAAAAAAGAACAAAGTAAAAAAGTTCACAGCAGAGAACAAAAGAAAACTCATAAGGAAGCAAAGAAAAGATGGACAATTCTCAACATGAGTATTATTTATCATCTAGGATTTCTTAAAATGAAAATTTATTGTTACATATTTTGAATCCTCTCTTATGCATACAACATGCTTTTTTTCTTTCTAAATTTGTATTTAAGTTCTAATATTTAAGTTTATAATATGTTTTTTGTTTTATCTTTTTTTATTTATATTCTGGCATTTGAGTTTAAAATAAAATTTTAAAAAGAAAATTATAAATATCTAAAAGTGGGGTAATTTTCTTGGTTATGTCATGGTTTCCCCCTTTTTGGAGGTCTTCAAGCAGAAGCTGGATGATCACGTGATATTAATTTTATAGTAGGGATTCCTTTGATATATGAGTTGGGCTAGTGAGCTGTTGAGATCTTTCCCAACTCTACAATTCTATGATTCTCTGTGTCTGGGTATATAAAGACTGGTTTAAAAAAAAAAAAACAATAAAACAGGAATATTTAGCCTAGATAAAAGAAGACTTAGGAGTGGCATGTATCTTCAAGGCTGTCATGTGGGATTTGACTTTTGGTCTCAGAGGTCAAAATTGGGAGCAATGAGGGAGAAGTCAAAGAAGATCAGACTTGGGCTAGTTGTAAGTGACAGAAGGAAGACTTTCCTAGTGGTTATAATTTCTCAGAAATGAGATGGGCTGCTTTGAAAATTAGTGAATTCTGACTTTCTTCCAACTAAAACTTGATGGTACTCATATGGTCAGGTGTTATAGAAGGATTCATACACAACTAAAACTGTGACTAGATAGCATCTTAGACCCTTTCGTTCACTCTTACAATTATAGGATCATAGATTTAGAAGAAGAAAAAAAAACTACAAGGAAACATAGAAGTCTTTGATTCCAATAATTTTATAGATGAGAAAATTGAGGACTTAAGAGGTTTAGTGGCTTTCTGAGGATCACAAAACCAATCTTCTTGTTTTTATTATTACTTTAATTTTTTTTTGTTTGCTTTTTGGAGGGCACTTGGGGTTAAGTGACTTGCCCAAAGTCACATGGCTAGTAAGTGTGTCAAGCATCTGAGGCTGGCTTTGAACTCAGGTCCTTCTGATTCCAGGGCTGGTGCTCTATTCACTGTGCCAACTAGCCACCCCAAAACTAATCTTCTTTTGAGGTGGAATTCAGAATCAGGTTATCTTGAATCTGAGCCTAGAATAGTAAACACACTGCCATAATTTTGCAATGATGCAATTGTTATTGTTTAGTCCTTCAGTCATACCTGATTTTCATCATCCAATTTTTTGGTGAAGTTAATAGAGTGGTTTTCCATTACTTTCTCCAGCTCATTTTATACATGAGGAAACTGAGGCAAAGTTAAGTGTCTTGCCAGGGTCACACAACTAGTAAGTGTTTGAGGCCAGATCTGGACTCACAAAGATGAGTTTTCTTGACTCCAGACCCAGCACTCTATCTTCTGAATCACCTAGTGGCCCAATAATTTTTAAAATTTTTTTAGTTGTTTTTATATTTAAATTTCCCCATATGTCCTTCCCATCACTCCTCTTATGGAGACATCTCTTACAACAAAAACATGTTTTGAAAAAGACAGGAAAATATGGAAGAAGAGAAAAAAATTATCAAAACCCAATCAATACATTTTTTTAAAAATCTGACAATAAATACAACATTCCATAACCATAGGCCCCTACTTTTTAAAGGGATTGTGGCAACATATCTTTTTATATCTCTCCTTTGAGACCAAAAAATGTTCTTTGAAATTTTGTAACATTCATTTTTTATTGTTTTGTGGTGGTTCTTTCTATTTTTACATTGTTGTACTTAATGTTTTCTTGACTTTGATTACATCACTCTGTATCAGTTCATGTAAATCTTTCCATTCTTCTCTGTATTCATTATAATTGTTGCTTCTAACAATACAGTAATTGTCCATTCCATTTATGTGCAACAATTTAGTCATTTCTCAGTCAGTGCACTGTCCCTGCTTCTTCCCTGTGGGGACCACAGTCTTCCAAGGCAGAATAAGAAGAAACTCATATCCGTGTTTATAAAAAGTGCTACAACAAAAGCACCAAAAATATATAACAAACAAGATGAAGCAGAGCTCATAATACAAGGAGGTGAATATGCATCACAGCTTAGATGATGATATCAATAGAAGCTTGCCTTAGGCTGTCTCAGGATGTGCTTGACTCCATCACACTGGAGGACTTTGAACAAAGGCTAGGTGGATTTTTTTTACGTATGTTTTAGGAGGCATTGGACTATATGACCACTGAGGATGCTTCCACGTCTGAGATTTCTGTGATTCTGTGACTAGACTTGGCATTCTGAAGTTCCCAGAATATTAGATGAATCTGATCCTAGATCTGCATTCAATACGTAGCTGTCTGAAATCTGAGCGTCAAACATTTGGCAATGTAGCCTTTTGTGAAGATGACACAGGATTGTTAGGCATGTTTTATGAGATCCTATTTTGGGCCCAACTTGTATAGCAAGGAACAAATATTTTATCTGTAAACATGACACTTTAAGTGTAAATATCAAGGCAGCACATGGGGGTGGCCAGTGGAAGGGCAAGCTCTGAGTATAATCCTATGCATTGGTAAGTTTTTCCTCCATTCTTACGGAAACCAGCTTTCTCTGCCTTTACAAAAGGGACAGGCTTCTCTTGGGATGTGAATGTATATGCCAGCTCTTTACTTCCTCCTTACTCTAAAAAATTACTTGAAGACCACCTCTCTTAGACCTCTGGCTAAAATTCAAACATCTTAGGAGGGTAAAGAGAACAGATGACTACAATCAGTATCATTTTTCTAACATAATGGGGGTCAGGGATGCACTGAGAGGAGGGAACAAAGGTTGTTAAGGTGGAGATGAGAGTGAGTATGGAAAGAAAAGGGAAATAGGAGTGTGGAATCAGCATCAGAGAGTCAGGCACCATTGGGGCATAAATCTGGAGGGAGCAGTAGAGGGTGTTGGCAAGGGCTCCAAACATGCTGGGTACAGATAGGGAATGGAGGGAATGTTCTATTTTACATTATCTACAATTCTAGTTCAATCTTTCTAGGCTTTTTGTCTGTAAATGTAATTCAGCTGTATTGACAATTCTTCACAGTTCTATGATTTTTGTATGTGCAGACACTCCCTATGGCAAGACAGATTCCGTTCTTTCTTTGCTTTCGTATATAGTCATATATGTGAAATGTCTGCCAGCATATGTACACACACATGTGTGTACATATATAATATGTATGTATGTATAATACGTATGTATAATATTATATGTGTGTACATACATAACATTCATATATATATTTATGTTGTTCAGTCCAACTCTCCATTACCCCATATAGGGTTTTGTATACGTGTGTGTATAGTGTGATTATACACACATTTGTACGTATCCATATATGCACATATATGTATATATGTACACATATTACAGTGTGTTCCAAAAGTCTTAGTGCAGTTTTAGGCTGCTAAAGTGCTTAAATGCTTTATATGATGTTATGAACACATATAAATGTATACGTTTATATGTATGGATATATGCAATGCTATTAAAGCTCAAATGCATGTTCATATGAATATTTATATGCACACATGTATATACTCATATAGTATGTAATACGTATATCTATTTCATGGGTGTATGTGTAATGTGTGCATGAGTGGTGTATATGCATATATGTATATGTTCAATGACTTGCATGCACCTGAGTATGAGTGCTTATGTGCATACAAATGGGCATGTGCAACTATTTATATGTATATATGTATATCCATATGTATATATTCATATGTGTGCAAGGGGAGAAAACGAGGCAGTCTGTCTCTGCCTCACCATGTATCATCTCTTTACCTCCATTTGTATGTAACATACTTTGCCTCATAAGGTATTAATATAAATGTTAGCAATTATCATATGCATGTGTATATGTATCAGTATATATGTATTCATGTGTATGTATAATATACATCTATATATATATATTTGTATATGCATTGATGTTGGGGTTACAAATGCAAAATTTAACTCCTTTGAATTTATTACATTATATGCATATACACATACACACCTATAATGTTAATGGGGTCTAAGATCTTCCTCACCCATTAATAGGCCTCATGTGGAGCTCATTAAGGGAAGCTTGCTTAGGGTAGGCTTGCTTGTAGGAAGGCTTGCTTGTAGGAAGGCTTTCAGACTTTTTGCTAATTTCTAATTAGGCACTGAATCACTTTCTGGTTCTGAGAAGGATCTATATACTCTGGGGTGGTATTTTGCTTTGGGGGCTCACTTTTGAAAAGGTTATTGTGTTTCCATGGTTAAGATTCTTAGTGGCTGTATGTTCAGAGCTCCCTGATTGCTCAGATGTAAAGACTCTTGATCCATGGATGTATATAAAGTATATAGTTGATTCAAGCAGTCAGAGCTCTGTCTGTTGGAATTCATTTCTCTGCTTATATTTTCTCTGTTTGTATTTTCTATGTTGTTCAGGGTACTAGCTTTTCCCCTGAACTAGTGAATATAATTTTAAAAGATTGTTGACCCCTTAAACAGTTCTCTTTCCTAGTAAAGCAGGTCTAAGAACCTGTGCTAGCAGCTATCCTGGGTATTCCAGTGTGGTTGCCATTATGACACCCAACACATGTATATATGCAAACAAGGCACTATTCTAGATGTTGAGGAAACAAACTTAAGTACTTTATAATTTTTTAGATGTATTGTCTTGATTTTTATTCTTTATATATAAACACATGTATATAAAATATGTGCTTCATATTTAGTATGTATATACATATATGATAGAAAATTACATACATACATACATACATACATACATACTAGAGGCAGCAGAGAATACAGTGCTGGGCCTGGAGTCAGAAAAACCTGAGTTTAAATCAGATCTGTCACTAGCTGTGTAACCCTGGGCAAGTCACTTACCCTCTGTTTGCCTTAATCTACTGAAGAAGAAAATGGCTAACCACTCCAGTATCTTTGCCAAGAAAACCCTGTGTACAGGACTGGCGTGTTTTGTTCCATGGGGTCAGAAGAGTTAATGCAACTGAACGACTGAACAACACATACTTATTAAATCTGCATATACATTCAGGTAGGTGACACAGTGGATAGAGCTTGGGGCCTAGTGTCATGTAGGCTTTAGTTCAAATCTAACCTCAGATACTATGTGACCGTAGGCAAGTCACTCAATGCCTCTCTTTGCTTTAGTTTCCTCATCTGTAAAAGAGGGATAGTATTAGCACCAAACTCCTAGGGGTGTTGTGAAGATCAAATGAAATAATAATTATAAAGAGCTTAGCACAGTGGCTAGCACATAGCAAGTACCATATAAATGATAGCTATTAGTATTATATATAGACTATAAAGAGATTATAAATATAAATAATTACAAAGTAATTACACTCGAGGTAATTTAGGAGGGAGAACACTAGCATTTGCAGCAATCAAAAAAGATTGAAGATGGTGGTGCTTGAGTTGAGTTTTAAAGCAGAGTGAGATTCCAGGAAGAAGCGAGGAGGGAATTCATTCCAAGTATGCAAGACAAGCTAATGCAAAGGCTTGGAGATGGGAATGGGGAGATAGAATGTCTTGTCTAATGAAAATAGACAAGATTAATTTGGCTAAATCATAGTTTGGAAAAGGAAGATATCAATGACCTTGAAACTTTGCAGGATCATAGGCATAGTTGCGTCTCAGTGTGCGCCTTTGCCCCCACATATGCGCCTTTTCATTCATGTCCTATCTGTAAGTCCACTCTCTCTTCTGATTCCAATTTGTGGAAGAGTTTATCCCGGGGTGGTGGAGAAATTTGTTGTGGCTGTTGCTACTTGTATTACTTTGTCATTGAATTAAGTTTCTCTGCTTTTAGCTAATTTAATACTGTAGTTCGTTTTAGGAGTATAGACCCTGAGAGTACCTTGAACCTAGGGTATGTATCTATCTCCCTTGGATGAAATAAAAGTTGGATTATTGACCCTAGGATGCTACAGGATCATATCTTCAGAACAGGAAGGGACTTCAGAGATTATACAGTCTACCCTCTCAATTTACACATAAGGAAACCAAGAGCCAAAGAAGGGAGGTGACTTACCAGGGTTACACAAACAAGACCAAAATTTGAATTCAAGTGTTCAGACTCCAAGTCCAGTACTTTGTCTTCTATACCACTGATTCTTTAAGAAAATCCTGATAAAACATGGGAAGGGAAACTGCCTTTGAAACTACTGGCTCCTTTCTGGGGCAATAGCAAAATTTCAAAGGACTCCAGTAAGAATCACAACTGTTAATACTAGGAAAACTTACCAGATGAAGGAAAAAGGAAGGCCAATTAGGTTTTAAGGTGAATAAAGAACACAAAAAGACCAGAGTTCAAAAACAGAAACCAATTTAAAAGGTACCCTTTAACCCCTAGGCTGTGAGAACTCCTAATTGCAGCTGAGCGTAGTTCTTGAGTTACTACACATTTCCTCATTTGGAAACCATTTTGTCACATCTGTAGCAGCTATTCAAAGCTCTCAGATCCCGAGGCAAACAGATGCAAAATTATTCTTTCCACTGCCCACCAATGAAGCCAACAGACTTAGGGCAACATGACTGACTTTTTAGAAGACTTTATGATCCATTCTTATTCAAGTCTATCATCGAATATGAAAAAAAAAGCATGAGAAAGGACTTTGAAGATATAGTCTAATCCCCACATTTGACATGAAGAAACTGAGGCCTAGAGAGATTAAGTGATTTGTCCAGTGTTACCCAGGTAATAATTACAAAGGCCTAGATTTGTGCCCAAGTTCTCTGATGTTCAGTTTATTGTCATATTTCCATTATATGTCACTGACTATAATGACATAACCATCCTTATAATGTACCATGTAGTCATTGCATATGGGACTTGAATTCCAGGGTTAAGTATTATCCCTAGAATCTACAATGTCAGAAACTGTTATTTTATGAATTTGGAGAGAATAAAAACTAGAATAAGGCTTGCCCACAGAATAGAGTTGACAAATTATATTGCCATTAAAATTAAGTTAGCTTCTTATATCCCATCAAGGCAAGAAGGGGCCTAACTAGAAAGGAAGACATCCATCTAAAACATAACTAAAGGAATATTTTGTTTTTTCTGAATTGCAATATGCAGGTTATGAGGAGGTACATATGGACAGAATGTGTGCGTGTTTGTGTGTGTGCGTGGGTGTGCGCGCTACAGAATACTGCATAAATAAGTCAACTAGCATTAATTGAGCATGATTTATCCAGCTCTGTTCAGAAGTGAGGGTGTTTTGACTGAGGAATCCAAGTTCCTGGACTGCTTTGGCTTGGATAGTCTTTATAATGGAGATGGTAGCATTGGCTCATACTAGTTTATTGGTACCATCTAGTAGAGTAATAAAAATAACTCATCATTCTATAATACTTTAATGCTTACAAAACACTTTCCTCACCCTCTCCACTTCATGATGTAAGTAGCACAATTATTTCCACCCTAATTTTTTAAATGAAGAAATTGAAGCTCAGAAGGGAAGTGACTTGCCCATGATCCCAAAGGCAGAAAGTGTCAGAGACAGGATTTGAATCCCTATTCTTTTGATTTGAGGGCTAGTTAGTGCTGTTTAAAGTGCCTTCCATCTCTAGATCTGTGGTCCTATGGCTTGCTAGTCCAACCTACATTTTCTGATCCACCCTTACATTATACTATTTTATCCTTCTGTCATGATTTTATTGACAAAATGCTTTGACTTATATCAACTTATATCAACTTTTCCAAAGAAATTTTCCTATTGTGGAGATCAGATGTTAATCAGCCCCATTAGCACCTTATCCACTCTAATTTCTCATTCAGAATGAACAAATTGCCATTCTGATTTATATAATTTATGTAACCCAATTTAAGACTTTGTTTAACAGTCATTGTTTAATTTTTTTCATATTTGTACTTTATTGACTTGAACAGAATAGATGCATTGAAAGGTAGAATAATTTAGTGGATTGGGCAAGTGCCTTGGTATCAGGAAGACCTGAGTTCAGATCCTGGCATGAACACTTTTTAAATATTTGAATGAATGAATTAAAAATATGTATTTACTATATACAAACAATTAAGTGCTGAAGATACAAATAGAAAAAGCAATATGGTCCTGTCAAGAAACTCATATTCTAAAAGAAGGAAATATAACACATATGTGTTATATGTGACCCCAAGTATATCACTAAACCTCTGTGTGCCTCAATTTGCTTTTCTACAAAATGAGACTGAAGGATTCAATGACTTCTAAAGTCAATATTATGTTTGAATCTTTGATCCTATTATTTGTTAGCACAGGCTACTTGTTTCAATCCCTAATTTCTTTTCAATGTTGATTAAATTATAAAATCTTTATTTCTTCTTAGTACCAGTTTTGAACATAGAGTGAGAGGTGTGGTTTACGGCAGGGAGCAAGTTTGCTGTTTCCCTTAAGTTCCCAAGTACATGGGCCCTAAAACCACTCAGGGCTCACAAGAATGAGACCTTTTCATGGCTTTGATCACAAGAACCGGTATTTTCTACCCAGATCCAAACCTTTGTTATATCTCCCAAGACACTAATCTTTCCATCATAAAACCTTTCTAGCTAAGGGCCTCATGAATATTGTATTGCATTACTGTTCACAATGCAATAAAATTCAAAGTTCCTTAAGTACTTGTGCACAGAACACAGAAACCTTACCTAAGGGAGAGTGCCTGCCCTCTTGGAGCTTTCTAAAACCTTCTAATCTCAATAGGAAGATAAGGTATAAGGAACTCTAATAGACAGTATCATGTGGTTCTATCACTCTGAGACATCAGAGCTTTCTGTTTGGCTTTTGGTGGCTGAGTTCAGCAGTAGATACTCCAAAAAGACAAGCCCATAAGACTAAATCTCAGACTCAGACCTAGGTCAAGAACTTAAAGAACTCTGATGGGGAGGGGGGAGAGGGTGAGGAGAACAATCAGTCTTGCTCTGTATCAGACCACTTTGGGAGCTCTGATAGTTGCATGTTGCAAGTCTGAGCTGTCCCTGAAATCATTGAATATTGCTGTACTTAATACCACAAGAAAGTAGCAATGGGGCCAACTCAGACATTCCCTCCAGAAGTTTGTAGAGTCTGGCCTTAAGAGCAAATCCAAAGTGAGGAAGCAGTCTGGGAGAATAAGAAAACAACAACAACAACAAAGGCATCCCACCATTAAAAGATTTTGGTGGACAGAGACATTCAAGACTCAAGCCTGAAAGAAGAAAATGTTCATAAACATTTAAAACAAAACTCTCAAAGAAAAATATAGTTTGAGGAAAAATTCAACTAGAATTCCTGGAAGAGATGAAGCAAGAGTTGAAAAAGATTTTTATTTTGAGCAATGAAATAAAAGTGCTAGAGACAAAAAATTGGAAAAGAAATGAGAGCTATGAAAGAAAGAATTATCAAGTGGCACAAAAGGTACTCAAGTTTATTGCCTAAGTACAAATTCCTTGGAAATTAGAATGGACCAAATAGAGAAACCAACAACCCCTTGGGACTAAAAGAAATATTTTAAAAAGTCAAAAGATTGAAAAATGTGATTATATCTTATAACAAAAACAATAGACCTGGAAAACAGATCAAGGAAAGAATTTAAGAATGATTGGACTACCTGACAGTCATTATGAAAAAAAGAACCTACACAATTATATTGCATGGAATCTTAAAAAAAATTTCTCAGGGATCTTAGAAGCAGAAGACAAAAATGATAGTAGAAATAATCCACTTGTCACTTCCTAAAAGAAACTCTCAAATGAAAATTCCTTGGAACATAATAGCCATAATCCCAAATGGTCAAGTAAAAAACAAAATACTGCAAATAGATAGAAAGAAAGAATTAAATTACTGAGGGACCACAGTCAGGATCATACATGAGTTAGTAGCCACTACCAAAAAATAGCAGAGAGCTTGGAATATAACATTCCATAAATCCAAAGACATAAGATGTTTTTGTTGTTATTCTTCATTTCAGTCACGTCTGACTCTTTATGACCCCATTTGGAGTTTTCTTGACAAAAACACTGGAGTAGTTTGTCATTTCTTTTTCCAGTTCATTTTACAAATGGGAAACTGAGGCAAACATGCCTAGGGTCACACAACTAGTAAATGTCTGAGGTCATATTTGAACTCAGGAAGATGAGTCTTTCTGCCTTCAGTCCTGGCACTCTATCCAATGCACCACCTACCTACCTAATGTAAGCTTACAACCAGGGTAACTTAGCTAAAATGAGTATAACTCGACATGAGGGGAAATGGATCTTTAATGAAATAGAGGACTTCCAAGCATTTCCAGTGAAAAGACCAGAGCTATTCAGGAACTTTAGAGGAAGAGTTAAGAGAAACATAAAAATGTAAACATCAACGGACAAATAAAAGTTGCATGGGAGGTGATGCGTCTGTCTCCCCCCACTCCCCACCAAACCCTATTATTATCAAAGGTCACAAAAGGAGTTTAATTAAATAGAAGTCTGTGTAGTGGTTATTTCTTAAAGATCTTAAAAGAAGAGTGGAAAGGTAGAAGAAGATGAATAGAATAAGGGGAAAAAAGAAAGGTAGGATAAGGGAAAATTATACCATTGGAATGTGCAAGTAAAAGTCTATACAAATGTTGGGAAAGGAGTAGAGGCAGTGACTAATACTTGAAGTTCACTCTCATGTGAAATGGTAAAAGGAGGGAACAATACACACACCAATTTGGGTATAGAAATACATTTTGCATAACAGGAAACAATAGGTTTTGGAAAGAATGAAGAGGGGATTAGTGAAAGTATATAAGGAAGGGATTATTACTTAGCAAATCAAATACTAAGGATATTCAAAAATTTTGATAGTTCTGTTTGTGCTGTCAAAGAATGAGAAATTGGATGGGTGTCCATTAATTGGGAAATGGCTAAATAAGTTAGGATATAGAAATGTGAATGAATACTATTATACTATATGATGATGGGAATGGTTTCAGAGAACTGTTGGTAAGTGGGCTAGATTTTCTTCTCCCAAATTCTGCGATTACTAAGGGATTAGACTTGCAATGTCTATGTCTATTGTTCCAAATCAATGCTCCTACTAAATATATTAGTATATGATTTTTGAGCTCTCTTTCTTTTCAAGAGATTTCTGATGATGGAAATTACATAAGTCCTGAGATCTGGTCAACATATTTGTCAACCAACAATACAAGTGACTGATATTTTTTCCTCTTATCTTTGACAAAATATCCATTGCTCCTGTCTTCATTACAAGTCTTGCCATTTCTTCCTGAATGAGAAAAAATAAGTTAATGGTATGTAGATTCATCGTGTTTAATTTAGATGAACAAATATTTTGTATTTATATACATGTATATGAACACATTCTATATTATATATTTGAATGTGAGAGTGTGGATAGATAACTTCATAGAGAGAGGAATAGATATAATATAACATAGTGGATAGAAGGGTGGTCCCAGGTATTTGGAAATCAACTCATTCCTTCCAATATACAAGAAGGTAACTATCTTTTTCAACCCTACATCTTACAGAAGAAAATCCAGGAAATTTTTTAAAAAGATTGTGTCACCAATTTTACACTTATCTAGTCAAGACAGATTATGAAGAAAAAAGCAAGAAATTTCTAGAATTAACAGACAATATTAATGCGGATAGAGTGCTTGAATAGTGGAAGACTTGAGTTCCAATTATGCCTCAGATACTAAGTAGGCATATTTATTTGCCCTGGGTAAGATAGTTAACTACTCTGAAGCTCAGTTTTCTCATCTGTAAAAATGGAAATATTAATAACCCCTAACTTAAAAGGGTTACTGTGAGTCTCAAATGAGATATCATGTGTAAAGCATTTTGCTAATCTTCTAATGCTATATAGATGCTAGCTATATCATCATCATCATCATTAGTTTTATCATTATCAGAGTTTTAGTCCTGTTTATGACACATACTCACTTTGTGCCTAAGGACACGTAAACTCTGTGTCCTAGGCAACTAAAGTTAAAAATTACCACTGAGTTATAAGTAGGTATCTTCAGAGAATTTTTCCGCATTGAGAGTTGCCTACATAGATGGAATTATGAGTAAAAGATCTCTATTTCTCCTCCAAATGTAAATATATGCATCTACACATATATGTGTGTATGTCTTTTAATGTGTTGATGAATATATGTATATATGCATACATGTGCACAGTGAATAGAAAACTGATTTTGTAGTGAGAGGAGTTTTTAAGTCTCACCTCTGACACTCACTTTGAAAGTGATTTAAGCTCCCAGTGCCTCATTTTCCTCCTTCTTAAACAGCTGGATCAATGGATTTGAACTGGTTGTCATCCAAGGTCCTCTCTAACTCTAGGTCTGATTCTTTTTCACATATGTATACTATGTGTACATATATATGCATACTATATATATAGTATATATATGTATATACATATCTATATTCCACATTTTTGTTCAAATCTCATAACATTATATAAAGCCTAGTGAACCACTTCTCAAAAGTTGTGGACCAAAATTGTTGGCAATGGGAAAAGGAGAGTGGGAGGAAGAAGAAGAGAAAGAGGAGGGGAAGTGTTGGGGAAGAAGACTGAGTGAGGAGGGGAAGGGAGGGGAAGGTACTGGAGAAAGGGAAGTGGGGAAGGGAAGAAGGGGAATAGGGCAGGGGATTTTTTTTAATCAGTGAAGATATTAGATGACAGTACACAGTCCTAAACCACTGGGCATAACTGTTCCACATGTGCCAAAGATTTTTCTCTGGAAAACTTCTGGACCTCCTCAATGTTTTTCAGAGGGCAGCTAACATAGAGCAGGAAGAATGTAAAGGTTATAATGGTACCTTTTCTCTATGCTGTTGACCCCCTCCCTCCCTTAATTCTAGATCCTTCTCATCATTGAAGTCCTGACTCTGAAACATAGTAGTTTTATGAGTCTGGGCAACTCACTTTTACCCTCCCCCCCTTCAAACTTGTCCAGGCAGCTCTGAAACTAAAGTTGCATAGCAATTATTATTATTATTATTATTATTATTATTATTATTATTATTTGGAAGGAGGAAGGAAAGACATTTGGGGTTAAGTGATTTGCTCAATGCCACATAGCTAGTAAGTGTCAAGGGTCTGAGGCTGGATTTGAACTCAGGTCCTCCTGACTCCAGGGCCAATGCTCTCTATTCATTGTGCCACCTAGCTGCCCTAGTATAGAAATTGTTAATGGACTTTGGCAGAGGAGATTTTTCTCATCAGGATTTCTCTGTAGTAATAAGATCCAAATCCTGGCTTTACCAGATCACCAGAGAATACCAGCCAAAGTGGGTAGCTAATAACTTGAGCTGGGAAAGATATGCTGATCACTTCAACTCTGTAAATGAGCTGAAATGTGGATATACCTTTCAGACAAGAGACAGGAGACATCAAGTATTAATGTATCCTCAGGTACACATATACAGTGGTATGAGTTTATAGAAAGAAAACAAAAAACATGTGTAACGACTGTAAAGTCATGAAGAAGGGTTTCCATAAACCCCACATGTAAATGATGCCCGTTACTATTGAGAGTACATACCTAAAGCAGTGTCAAAGGCAAAGCAAATGTTCTGTTCAGTTCACTGTCATTCCCTCAGTCCCAGATGCTCCCTGTTTGAGTGACAGAACAGCTCATCTCTTTTGTTGTCTAGAAAAATCTTGGCTCCTTGGCCTAATCTAAAAATTGACTGTGTCTTCATCCTGAACACAACATGGTAAATTATGAAACAATCAGAGTCATTCCAGGGCATACTGAAGTACATTTTCAACAATATTTTTTTGTCTTTTGCAAGGAAGAGGCAAATTTGACAATGCCTCTCTTTTCTGATTCCTCCTTTTGTACCACCAGTGATGTTTTTAAAGAACCATAAACTCATGATGTCGGAGATCTGAGAGTTTATCCAGACAAACTGCCTCAGCTGATGGAGGACAAAGAACAGCATTATAATTTAAGTTAAGGCAAATTAAAAAGAATGAATGACATTTAAAAGGGGAAAAATGAATGAGTATATCCATAATCAAAATCAAAATGAACAAGCAAGCAAAACTACATAAATTCACGGAATTTTCAAGCTGGATGAAGACCTTTGTGATTACTTAGTTCAACTCCTTCATTACACAGATGAGGAGACAATGCTCAGTATGATTAAGTGACTTGCCCAACAGATTAGCTGCAAAATTAGAATTTAAATGCAGGCCTCTTGACTCTCATGACATTGCAAGACACCAAAATCATTGAGAACAATTATTCAGTTAATAAACATGTATTAAGCCCCTACTATGTGCTAGTATTATATGAAATGTTAAGGATACAAAGAAAGACAAAATATAATCTCTGTTCTCAAGGAGCAGTCTAACAGGTAGGCACAGGAAAACAACTATGTACAAACAAGACATAGACAGGACAAATTAGAGACTTCAATCTATCAATAAACTTCTATTAAGCTTCTGTGCCAAGTATTGAGGAAACAAAAGTGGCACAATATACTTCCTGTTGTTAAGGAACTTACAGTCTAATAGAAATTCAAGTCTTTCTAATTCTGATGTCAGTTTTCTATCTACTGCTCCACATTGGCACAGATTAGGTAGTTAATAAATGCTTATTGATTGATTAACTCACTGAAATGATAACTGTTTTTTTCAGGGGATAGTCTTTTACGATAAGATCTTGATGTCATATACGTTAGACCTAGAAAGAATCTTTGGGTCTCCCCCTCCAAACTCCTTTACCCAACATTTTATATGAGAAAACTGAGACCTTATAAAGTAAAATGATCAGCATGGCATCACCCAGGTTGTAGTGGGAGTATGGTAAATGTGAGAGCCTGAATTCAAACCCAGATCTTTGGATTCAAAATTAAATACTCTTTCTACCATACTAGATCCTCTATATTTTGACTAGATAATCACTTTTTACACACAATAAAAAGTTTCCCACATTTACTTAATCTTTATTCTTCTCTTGGTTCCACTCCTGACTATTCAAATTTTTCTACCATGCCACCAAAATCTCATCATCCTTGAAGTTCACTTCACCCCTGGACTTCTCTTACACTGGAATTTCATTCCATTCATGCAGCTCCTGGCTCTAATTGGGTAATTCCTCTTAAACTCTCTGTTTTAAGGAAAAGACCAGCTATATCTTCAGTTCTCTCTGGGTTCCATTCCTGGACTTTCTTTATCATACCATCATGTTTGTAGCTCTCCCCAGCTTTCAGCTTCTTTTTAAATATTTTTCTTTTCCATTAGTATGCAAGCTCTTTGGAGGCAAAGGCTATCCTTTCTGTCTGTATTTTTATTCTTAGCACTTTCCACAATGCCTGACATATAGTAAACACTCCAATAAAAGTTTGTTGACAAGTTTAGACTTGCAAATATTTTTCTAAAAATGTTAATATAAGAGTTTATCTATTTATCTGTTCTTGAAATGAGAATTCCTGCAACAACATCACCAACAAGCAATCATCCACTTTCTAAAAGAAAACCCCTAGTAATGTGGATCCTTACCCCTCCTGAGGCAGGTCATGTTACTATTGGACTTTGCTAATTGTAGGAAGCCTTAGTGTAGACAGAGCCTAAACTGGCCTCCTTGCAGCTTTTATCACTTCTAGTTCTACACTGTGGGGTCAAATAGAAACTGTCTATTCTCTATTCCTCATAATGGTTTTTCAGGTTCTTGAACACAGCTATAAAGCATGCTTTCCCCTCCTCCAACCAACAAGTCATCTCTTCTCCAAGCTAAATATTCATAGTTCCTTCAACTAATCCTCAGCTTCTCACCATCCTCATTGTCATTCTAAGGATGAATTAGTTTGTCATTCTTAAAATGTCACTAGAAATGAACAGGCTACTCCAAATGTGGTCTGAGTGATGAAGAGGACAGCAGAACTGTGATATTGATGGTGAAGATAATGAGACTGAATAGCATCAAGGTTCACTTCTGTGGGTTGTGGCCTTTGATTCCTGGCAGTGCAGAGGAGTCAGCAGTTGGAGGAGAGCATGAACAGCTGTGACACTCTTTAATTGACAGAACAAGGCTTTGTGTTAGTCCAGGCTTAAGTAACAGAAAATGGAGAAGATAAATTATTATCAGCAAATAAACAAAATGACCTGCTTAGTTAGTCTAAACTTCTATATGCCTCAAGACAACAATTTGCTAGGGTTTCTCAGGGACTCAGCAAGTCCTCTCAACTGGACATATGATATTTTTTCTGGTGGAACTGCTGGACTATCAGTGATATGTGAAAAAGGTATTGGTTATATCTAGTATAGTAGAAAGAGCACTGCCTATCATCAAAGAACCTGACTCAACTCCCAGCATTGTCATTACCTGTATGATTTGAGGAAAATCACTTCATCTACCCAGTTCTCACATCTCTCACCTGTAAAATGAGGGAATTGGACTAGATAGCCTCTGCAGTTCTTTCCATGTTTATATTTATGATCATAAGATGCATGATCCTGTGATCTAGGGAAAAATCATAAAGTCACTCATTCACTCAAAAAGCTATTATTATATTATTATTAGCAACTATCATATGAGTACTGAGAAATTATAAAGTTTAGATTAGACCTAATCTCTTCCTCTATTCTAGGATTATAGCAAGAAACCAAATTAAATAATATTAAAATCAGTTTATAATATGATATGATAAAGCTCTGTAGAATGTAAAAAAAAAAAAAAGTGGTGATGAGGTATGGAAGGGAAGATTGCTATCGAATGTTTTGCTTTTGTCTTTCTAACCTCAGTGTTTAGCATTGTGCCAGAGACACGAGAGGTCTTCAATGCTAGTTGAATTCATTGTAGGAATAGTGGAGATTAAGAAAGGTTTTGTCTTTTCAGGCCCAAAATTTCTTAGGGGAGTTTATCCATCTCCTTTCCCCTCATTACACTCCACATTTCTGGTAGGATATTTAGACAGGTACATGTCATAAACCCTCAAGACCACCACCAGTACTATATTAGTCCATTAATGACAAGCACTTTTTTTTTTCTGTCTTTGTATTGACAAGTGCTGAACACAATTTCTTGCACATAATGGATACATATTCATTGAGTGAATATGAAATTAGTATTTAAATGCATCATTAGTTTGTGTTTATAAAGGTTTTTCCATTACACAGTAAAGAGAATCTTGAGTAGTAAATATCAATTCTCTGAGCACTTCCAATGACTCAGTAGAAATATCACAAGAATTAAAAATCAAGAAACTTTGATTCTAATTCTGCCCCTGCCACTTTTGATAGTTAAGTGAACTTGAGTAAAACCATTTCTTCTCTGGGCCTCAGATTGCCTATATATAAAATGAGAGATATGTATAAATGAGATGATCTCTAAGGATGCTCAAGTTTTATTATTCTGTAAGTTCTGATCATTACAACCACAGTGTTAGTCACTTCTCACATTTCTCTGGCTTTAATAGTATCAATACTATTTTGTGGTAGCACAGATACATGATCAAGCAAGGGATCAGAATTAGAATATTTGGGGTCAAATATTCTTCTCAAATAGCTTGGAAATGCGTGACTTAAAGACATCTGATTTGATTGAGGTCAGAAGGAAGACTATGCTATACACTGAACACTAGAAATGAATGGGGGTGTGTATCAGCAATGCAGTATTCACAATGCCTACAGTAACTATAAATATGCTGATATAGTTATTAATCACAAAATGGAACAGGCTCTCTACATAAGAAATATAGATAGTGCATTCATTTAAATACCAGAAGA
>CM053585.1:155056119-155087423 GCA_028646515.1 Pseudochirops corinnae
ACCAACCTTGATAAACTGGACTCTTCTCAGCAATGCACAGTTATAAGACAACTCTCCAAATCTCAAGATGGAAGGATATGTCTACATTCAGGGAAGGATCTAGAAAGAACAGAGTTTAAATGGAGACTGAAGCAATCTACATTCTATCGTTCTTTTCCATGTTTCATTTTGTCTCTTCTTTCCCACTGATCACTTCATTGGTTACAACCAGACTAATGTCCAATGTGAAAGTATTTACAGATCCTATACTTGACTGCATGCTGCCAAGGAGGGGGGGGGGAGAAGGGAGGGGAGAAAATTTGAAACTCAAGGTATTGTGGAACTGAATCTTGTAAACTAAAAGTAAATAAACAAATCAATTAAAAAATGTCGTCCATGCCCTTTATTTAGTCTTATTTTTAAAATAGTTAAAAGGATTTGTAGATGTTCTCTTGGGTTCTCTTCTTTTCCCTTTTCTAACTTTCAGTTTGCAACTTTATAAATTCCAGCTAAATAAATAAATTAAATTGTGGGGAAGTAGGAAAACAAGCCCTCATTAAGAAAAGCCATATTAATCAATTTATCTCTAATGTGATGTGTTAAGGTTTAATTTAGTAGAAGTGAATACTTAATACACAATTGATAATTTTCCTCCTAGAAAAACATGTCTGCTAAATTGATCTATTTTCTTTCTATCGTCATGCAGTCTTGCATTTATAACTATTCAGAGGTAGAAATACTCATCATGGTTAAATTCTTCTCCCATAATGGTTTCTCATGAGTACAAACTTTCTTTCCTCTTCATTTCTGCCTAGTACAGAGCCTCTGGTAGAAATACTTTTCTAAGTGTGTCAACAAAAGAAACTGTGTCTGAAATTAATACATTGGTTACAAACAAAACCATATATTGTCTCAAAATTATCTTAGAGAAAAGTTATTCTTTGTCATTTACCTGCTATTTTCCTTATCAACACCAATAAAATGTACCTGTTTTCCTCTGGGAGCCCCATCTTTTCCACAATACCATCATCACAGATGGTACAAGAAAGTATCTACTTGGGGAGAAAAACAAAACAAAACATCACAATGGATAGCTGGGTCTTGAGGTTACCTATGACTGACTGTGTATCATCTCAGGACCTTCAACTTAATACTAAGACTGTTTCTCTGTGGGAGAACCTCTAATCTAGTACTCAGTTTGTAACCCCCATGTAGCCAGTTATTGTGTATTGTGGGAAAACAGCAGACTTTCATGGCAAATTGTCAGACTGATCAAACATTTAGTGAAGCAACAGTGACCACACCTTGGTTTCTATACAACTTTCCCAGATTACTAGTGGCCCATTTTTGTTATTTTAATAAGGTTGCAGAAACTTGCTGACCTGTTCAGAATGTTCTTGGATAGACCAATTAAATAAAATTCTTTTATAGAAAGGAGATTCCTTATTGTTTTCAGTAGCCTTGTGATCCACATCAGCTCACTAACTCACATAGGGCTTGATGGGAGACATTGTGATTTCAGAAAATAAGGAAAGGAGACAATCCTTTTCAACTAGAGCTACCTAATCAGAGCACTCATACAAGTGAATAAAACCTTATGGATTCTATCAACAAAGGCAACCAACAGATCTAACAGAATTAGGATGGATACATGACTTTCTTTAGCATTAATCAGTCCCAGAATGAACTGGCTTATTTGTACAGCTGGTGCTAGTATTAACAAGCTCCTGGGATAAGTCTAACCCACATTGATGTCTCCTTTATCTGAATTAATCCAGCACTTCTGACATGTTCCACAACATCCAATACTTGATCATATACTGTTCTTTCTGTCTCATATAAACCAATCTAGACCAGAAGGTGTAAAGCAGCCTGGATTAGCCTCAGCAGCATCTTTACCATACTAACTGATGAGAAAGGATTGTTGTGATCAGAGCAGAAATATTCAACTCCTCAGTGCTGATAAACTGCATAGTAAAATGATGATCCACGGGGGATAGTAGAGGTGGAATCACATTACAAAACATAAAAGGGGAGAAAAGAGGGTGCAAAATCTCCCTATACAACTTCATGACAAAAGAAGGTAACCACAGAAGGCCAGATGGAGCAGATGTACTAGGAGCAGTTTACAACTCAAAGAGATGCCAGTCAGGTGCTATAACAAGACAGACAAACAACAGATGGAACATCCAACGTATAGACCCATTTGATTACCAATGGCAGACCAAGACATAAAAAATGGGTAGGAAAAGGCATTAACTGAATTATGTGGAGAAATGGAAACAGATGCCATCAATTCTTATTCCATGGCCCTTGCAGGGGATCATGAACCAAGAATTGAGCTCCATCCTGGAAGAGTAAATAGACAGCTGTAGGCAGAATTTGTGACAAATGTCATTATCCCTCGGATTTCTTCTTTGATATACCCTGTTTAGGCTCCAAAACTAAATGGAACTAGATCATAGAGCAACAAAAGCGCAACAAGAAAACAGAGATACTCCCATAAGCCTTACTTAGATATTTCCTCTTCTTATATTTCACAGTAAAGCAAAAATTGGTTCATTTGGCACATATGCAACAGCCATTTGCAGGATAAAGTCCACGTATGCACACAAGTACCCTCTCCTCTCTAATTTAGATATTAGTGGAGGTGGCAAAGTGCATCCCTAATGGAATATGTGCAGTTATATTGCTTTCCCCCATTCTCATTGCTAAACATTTTCCTATAGTGTCAGAACAATAATGGAGCTAAATGAGAGAATGAATTTAATCAATCAAAAGACATTTATTAACCACCTATCGAGTATGTATTCTGCTAGGTACTGGATCTACAAAGGAAAAAAAAATAAAGTGTCTAACCTCAAGAAGCTTACATTGTATCAGGAAAAATAAAATGTGATCATACATGTAAACATGTCTATATGCAACACACATAGGTTGTTACACATGTATGCATACGTGCAAAGTAAATCTGGGGTGATTCCAGTGGGAGTAGAGTTGAGCAGCTGGAAGGCCAGGCTAGGTCACATGTAGGAGGTAGTATGATGTGACAAAAGTCATTTGGGTTGTTCTGTATAAATACATTTCTGGCATGACTATGTTGTAAGCAGCTTGAGGGCAGGGATCATGACTCCTGTGTCTTTGTTGTCCCTGCCAGTGCCCATTATATAGCAAGTTCTTAAATATGTGTGGACTTGTTTCTGAACTACTTTGAACTTGTGAACTGGAGAGGGCTATGTCATCCTTAATGATGAAACTCATAGAAGATCAAAAATGGTCCCTCAGAGCATCATAGGATTTAGAGCTGAAAAAAATCTTTTTCAGCTCTAAATTCCAATATCCAGGATAACTTGAGAGCATCCTTTGTATTTCATGGCAAGGTAAAATATGTCTCTCTATCAAATTAATTAGCAGATGGGAAGGGAGACATTTTTGATACATGCCCTTTTTTGATGCATATTGGCAGGAACAGCAAGCCAGAACCACTTTTCAGAGAAACCTCAAGGAATACAGTCAAAGAAAAGAGATGTTTAATATCCATCCTCAACAGTTTTATGCCTGTTGTTTATGGCCCGATTATAGACTGAACACCACCCCTCCACAACATAATGAAAATAGAAAATCTTTCAGGCATATGTCTAATGGGATTCTAAGCAAGTCTGTATGTGTGGAATACTGATTTTTGGACGACTTATGGCAAAATTGAAAAGGCCAATGATTGCAGAAGAAAGCCTCCCTGCCCCCCTTACCCAATCCTGGAATAAACTATTCTTTTGTCTTACTCAAATTTCTCTAAATATCAACAAGGGAATACATCTGACAAATTCATTCATTCTGAGGTTGATATATAAAGTTTAGAGCTGAATAGAATCTGACAATTTTTTCCAACTCCTTCATTTTATTGCTAAGGGACTTGGAGCCTAGATAAGGGATGTAACACACCCAAGTCCACACAGATTGTACATGGTGCACACTAAGTCAGAAAACTAAGATTTCAGCTCAAGTCTTCTTTGATACTAAATCCAGTCTCTTCCCACTACATTAAAGAGTTAACCGAATTTATTTTTTTCTCTTCAGAATATTGCATTTTAAATTGGACACCTAGAAAAGGATTGCTTAACTAAAAGGAATGATAGTAAGAGTCATAGTGCTAGAATGGAAAATATCTTGATCTAGAAGTCAGGGTATCTGGGGCTTCATCTCTAACTTGCCTGTCGATGAGTTGTGTGACATTGGGCAAAGTTCTCTCTCTTCACTCTTTTGGCCACAGTTTCCTCATCTATAAAATGAGAGGAGTTGGATTACATAAGTTCTAAAGACCCATTCCAGGTCTAACATCCTATCATTTCCTGTAATTTACAGGACTGTATACTTTCTTTCTAGGCAAAGAAGGCCTTATCCATCAAGATGAGACAAGCTCATTCATAATTGGTTAGGAAATATAGAACAACTTAAGGAAAACTATGTTGTTATTAGCCAAGGAGCTACATACCTCTTATCCCCTAAAGTGAAACTAATAAAGAGGCTTATTAGTAGTAATAAAGCATGAAATCTAAGATTGTGTTTTGTCCCTTTTCATCAGTACCTCTCTTTTGAGTGTGTGAACTAGAGGCAATCTTGGCTGACACAATTCAGATCAGTATGACTGGACTGAATTTTATCTATGTTGGCTTAGCACAACCATTGACTCTTCTATCTTGCTCGAAAACTCTCCTTACTACAGTAAGCAATTAATCACACAAATCAACATGCTCTAGGAATGTCTACTTCTATAGGAACTAGAACTGTGATTTCACTGCAAGAGAGGACTTGTAGGATAGAAAACTCCTTGTACTTATGCAAGCCAACTACTTCTCTGAATCATAAAATCTTAAGAAAACTGTCCAGAGCACCGAGAGTTTAAATTACTTGCCCAAATCAGACAGAGTACTTACGAGATTTGTTTAAATCACTGCCTTGTGTTCTAAATAAAAAGATCAAACATAATTTTTTATGAATAAAGATAAATTATCTGGAAAATAAAAATATTTTAAAATTCTAACAAAAAATCAGAATTTAAGAGAGAAATAAGATGATGACTGAAAAGAAACAGAGTCTTCTACAAAAATCAAGATATTATTGAGATATTTACTTTCTGTACATATATTAAAGGTGGGCATTGAAACCATGTCATCTTCAATGCCAGTTCTCAATTAGCTATTCCGCGGTGCTTTTCTCATATATCTCGGTATCTCTAAATACTCACACGAAACTACAGTTAATCACATATTGCCCTGTTAGTGAGAGCTATGGAGCAAGCTATCAGTACTGTAAATGTCAATACCTGTGCTTCTCCCTATCGCCTGTCCCAGATTTATAAAACTATATCCCTAACACTTTAATGACTGTTTCTATTAGAATTGAAGACCTTTGGACTCAAAGTTTTTTGAGTTCAGGAAATATATTCTTAATCTTTGAAACCTATTCAGCAAATACTACAGGGTTCTTGCCCACATTCAGCTTTCAATAAAAACCTACCTGTAGTGTCTACATGTAGAAAGTCTTCCTCACTTTCTTTTAGTACCTCAAGGATTTCAATATGTGACTGACTCATCTGTTGCCTTTCTCTCCTGCTATGTGACAAATTGATTTCTTTTCCAGTAATATATTTCCTTGGAAATATCTTAAATAGCACTTCTCCAGTGAAAGGCAATATTATTAACCCAAATGCGTTGTACCCATGTGCCTGTACATGGGGAAAGTTAAGCAAAATTTTAGCAAAACTGTATTAAATACCTCCTATGTGCAAAGTCTTCTGCTAGAAACAGAAATGAGTAAGATACAAGAATGAATGAAACATTCCCAGCCCTCCGGGAGCTTATAATTAAGAGATAACACACATAGGCATGCTTACAAGGAGAGGGACTAGACCTGGGATTTAAATGAAATAGAAGGACTCTTGGATGATGAAACTCCAACCACTAAGAGAAGGTAATATTTTCTGCAACTTATAGAGAGCTGTCCCTGGAGGGAGGAGATCTGAGTTCAAGTCATTCCTTTGACACCATTTATTGTCATATTTGGGGCAAGTCACCTGACTTCCCAGTGCCATAGATAATCTTTTAGCTATTCTTTGCGAGAATTTCTCTAAAAAATCCTATAATACAAATGAGAATATGTTAAGTCCGAAGGGGAGATGTACAGAAGTTTGTGAGGTTGGATTGTTGTTGTTCATTGTTTCTGACTCTTCATGACTCCATGGACCATAACATTCCATGCCCTTCTAACCTCCACTATCTCCTGAAATCTGTCCAAGTTCATGTCCTCTGCTTCCATGACTATCTCATCCACCACCATCCCCTTCTTCTTTTGCCTTCAATCTTTCCTACCATCAGGGTCTTTTCCAATGAGTCCTGTCTTCTCAGTAAGTGGCCCAAGTATTTAAACTTCAGTTTCAGTATTTGTCCTTCCAATGTATATTTTGAATTAGTATCTTTGAGTACTGACTGATTTTATCTCCTTGCTGACCAAGGATCTCTCAAAAGTCTTCTTCAGTCCCACAATTCAAAAGTATCAATTTTGAGGTGACTAATAAGAAACAATAGGAAAGACATTACTTCTCCTGGGAAAGTCTGGTAAGGTTTCATGGAAGTGGTAGTACCTTACTTGGAACTTAAAGAATGTTAAATATTTTTTAAAAGGTGTAATATATTAAGATTTTAAGACATAAGTTTAGGCTGATGCAAAAATATACCTGTATTTCTATTTCTGGTTCTCACTCAAGTCCAAGTTAAGGAAACCCTTTGGCAGGTAAAGTAGTTGATAATGTGTTCTATACTTGGGATTGTTTTCATTTGTTTTTGAAAAGGAAGCTAGGTGAAAAGGGGTGGCTAGGTGGCACAGTGAATAGAGCACCAGCCCTGGAATCAGAAGGAACCATGAACTCAGGGTTCAAATCTGGCCCCAGACACTTAACACAAAAAACTAGCTGTGTGACCTTGGGCAAGTCACTTAACCTCAATTGCCCTCCAAAAAAAGCAAAAAAGCAAAAAAGAAAAGAAAAGGAAGGTTAGACTTTGATTTCATCCTTGACAATCTGTGACATCTAGACACCCATCCAACCTTGGAATTCTATGAAATTTGCTAGCTTCATGACTCTAGTTGCTTTATCTTTATTAGTCTCAGTTCCTTCTTATGTAAAATGGGCATAATTATACTTGCACCACCTCCTTCAAGAGACTGTTCTGAGTGATGTTCTTTGTAAATTGTAAAGAAATCTGAGAGTTAGTATCACTAGGAAACTGTGGCAATGGCATTCTATCTTCTAACAAGGTATATTGATAGTATGAGTCTTGAAACTCAGTTCAGAAGAAGTGAGGGAAGCATTGCTTCTAAAAGGCTGTGCATTTGTATTCATGATAGATAAGGAAAACTTATTAAAACTTAACCAACTGCACAAAAGTTACTGTCATTCCATATTGCATTAATAGAGGCATAGTGTCTAGAATAAGAAAGATATTCTAGTAATGACCTAGTAAAACTTGTCTTTTTTACTTTTGCTGATTTATGGACAGGCTATTAATGAACCTCAATGAGTTATTCAAGTAGTTGTTTTGAACCTCGCTTCAATTACTGATTTATATTGAAAATATTATGAAAGTTGAACAAGAAAGGATCAAGACCTGGAAGGGAAAAAAAATCTTGAATGCTGTTGTGGGTTCTAAATATAACTAACATCCTTGGTCTCATCTATAATGCCATCCCTTGAACTAATATTGAGAAAATCCAAAGAGATGTGCTTTGTGAACAAGAAACGGGTCACCATGTTTGACAAATATTTTGTATAGGTTAAAATGGCTGGCTTTGTGTTGTTTGCCTTTTTTTTTTTTGCAATAACTACAATGACAGCATCAATCTGCTTGCAGGATTTATGGATATCATGAAACTGGACAAAATAGCTATTGTAGTGTATGACAAAATTTGAATTAGAGGTAAATGTGGTATGGAGGAAGGAAAAAAGAAAAACCATTAGGTCGAATCAGAAGACTTGAGTTGGACCCCGCACCCCCATTATGTAATATGTATAGGGATATAAAGTACTACAATGCAGTTATCCCTTCTATATCACAGGAGTTAGAGGTATAGCACCTCTGTGATCTAGAAAATCTGCATAAAATATTTTTGACTCTCTCTTACTACCAGAGAAGTTTTAATTTTTATTGTTTTGAAAGATAAAATATGTTCATATTATATAATACTATACACATATTTTATGCATTTCTGAGTTTCTAAAGGCTGTGTGTGTGTGTGTGTGTGTGTGTGTGTGTGTGAAAGAGAGAGAGAGATATACTGGCCTTTCCATGTCATTTGCAACTTCTGCAAAACTCCTGAAAAATTCCCATTTAATTTCTTATGCTGACCCACAATATACAGAAACGATGGGGAAAGTTATGATGTAGAAGGTATAACTGTGTATAGGTAATGTAATTCTCTTCAGAAAAAAAATGCCATCTCTACCAATTAGTCAATCAATATCTTTTTCTATAAAGTACCTACTATATGTGAGTCATTGTGAAATATCAACATATCAACTGTTCTTTTTTATCACAGCAGTATGAAATAATTGGGACAAATATGACGGGAAGTAGGCATTGATCTAGGATTTTACTGGTGTTGTTTCCCAATTTTACTGGTGTTGTTTCTTCCACTGATGTACACCAACAACTTGCCTTTAACTCATAGTCTAAGAGACTTCCTGGAGTGAGTGGGGTGGGGAGTTTCACACTGGGAGCTTATACAGGTAGAATACTTCAGATCAGGACTAAAACAAAGGTTTTCCTGATTCTAAGACCAGGTCTCTGTCCACCATGCAATTGTTCAGTGGAGGAAATGTTTACTTGGTGTTCCAAAAGCCCCAACTGCACAAAATGAGAAGAGAGAACATATGGGAAGGTAATAATTCATATAAAATAATATGTTTATTTTCTACTCTTCAACCTCAATATGAATTATGAGTGTGATATAGTAGCCACCTCCAAAGTTACTGTCATTCCATATTGCATTAATAGAGGCATAGTGTCTAGAATAAGAAAGATATTCTAGTAATGACCTAGTAATACTTGTACTACATTCATTTAGGAATTGTTCTAAGTGTCTCCCTCCCCCAACTCCATTTTGACAAAGTGTAAACTTCTTTAAGTTCCATGTTTTATTCACTCAGTTACTCACACTGCTTCACTTCAGCTGCCTTGTTCCTCATGTTTTATTTATTATAGTTGGATTTTTTTGTGTGCTTTGAAATAATTATCTTTTATTTAAATTATTTCCATTCAACTGGTTGCCTTTAGTTATGTGCAGGCATATGGAGAGAAGGGGCAGCTAGGTGGTACAGTGGATAGAGTGCCAGGCCCGTAGTCAGAGGAAAAATCATTTTCCTCTGTTCAAATGTGGCCTTAGACACTTACTGGCTGTGTGAAACTGGCCAAGTTACTTAACCCTGCTTGCTTCAGCTCCTTTCCCCGTAAAATAAACTGGAGAATGAAGTGGCAAAACCACTCCAGCATCTTTACCAAGAAAACTCTAACATGGGGTCATGAAGAGTCAGACACATTTGAACAACAAAAATATGGAAAGAAATGAATGACCTACCCCACCATTGTTGCTTATGGGTGGTGGAAAAGTGAGCTGTTAAAATAAGGTGCTCTTTGTCTGTCTCTGTTTCTGTCTGTCTCTGTCTCTCTTTCTATACACACACACACACACACACACACACACACACACACACACACACACACACACACACACCCCTTCCAAGAAGATTCAGTCTCTTAACTCTATCTACTTTTCTTCCTCAGTAGCACATTCCTTTCTATATTCATCTTAAATTATTTTCACTAAAACTCCCAAAAGAAAAGGCCGGCGTCATCTACCCTCAATGACGCTTTCTATATCTGTGGTTTCCCATTAGGCTTACTTTCACATCATATATGACTTTCCTTATAAACTATGCATTCTAGTTAAAAAGTACTATTTAATATTACTCATACAAGGCCTGCCCCATGCTTGGAATGTTCTTTTTCCCCACTTAGGCATCTCAAAATAGCTCCCTTCAAGGTTCTTGTCAATTGCCACCTCTTACACAAAACCTCTATTGCTTCTCCTTCCCTGTTGTTACCACTCTATTCCCACTGAAATAACTTTGTATCTTCTTTGATATTTTGTATTAATTTTTCTATGTATATGTTTTTTTCCCTAGAAGAAAGTGAATTCTTTAAAGGCAGGGATGATTTTACTTTTTATATTTGTATTCCCAGTGCCTTACATGAAGTCAAACCCTAATGAATGTTGATTGAATTGGATTTTGGCATGCGCATGTGACAAAAATAGTTTTCTCTCCATCAGGAGGGAGATCAATACATTTCCACAGGCTTTATCATAGGAGCTAGAACACAGACAAGACAGACAGTTAATCAGTGCCCACAGACATTTAACTTATCTTTGAAATAAATTCTTTTTGCTAACAGTATAGAATTCCATATCTCAAGCATCCATCTGACTTAGGGTTAGAAAGTCCCCTTTAACTCCAGTCAGATACTGATTTTAAACCTGCTCTCTTCCATAAACCATTTCAGCATTGTTACTTTCCAACAAATTGAAAAGAGCTGTGTGGATATGAGGCACCATGGCTTCTTTCAGTCCATAAGATCGTCTTTGAGTTAGGGACTGTATAAAGAGAGAACAAAAAGACCAAGTGGAAGCCCTCTCAGACTTTTATAGTCCATTTCAAATCTTTGGTTCTAAATGCCCACCTTAAAGTACAGTAACACTTTTAATCACTAAAAATCAAGCTCAAAACATTGCTTAAAACAATACTTATGACATCAGGAGAGACTAAGTTTCAAATCCTGGACCCAGCATTTATTAATTGAGCTATGTTGAGTAAGCCATTTAAGTTCTACAAGTTTTAGATTTCTCAATTGTAAAATGGAGATAATAATGCTTGAAACACCTATCTTATGGAATAGTTTTTAGATACACAATTTTAAAAATCAATCTAAAATAAACTCTTAAATAAAAAATATAAAGAGAGCAATTAATGTCCAGGAGAATAGAACAAGGAAATGGGGGAAAGAAGACCAAAATATGCTTCTTGTAGGACCTAATACTTGACCTGAGCTTTCAAGAAAGTTATTCTCTGAGGACAAAGTGAGGAAAGAATGACTTCTGGGCATAGGAGACGCAGCCTGTGCAAAGGAAGAGAGATGGGACATACGATGTAATTTATGAGCAAACACAACTAGTAGGCCAATTTGCCAAGAATATAAAATGTATGGAAGAGAATACTGGTGTGGATCCTCCCTCCACATCTCCAAAGTGAATCCCTTGTTTCCAATATATTATTAATCTGAATGAATTTTTGTGTGTCCTTCCCCCATTTCTTATCCCTGAATGTTTGTTATTGTGAATGGACTTTGAATGAGGGGATCTTTTGATCCTAGCCAGCTGGACTTTTAGAAAATAAACACACATTCTCACACAGCTTATGACTTTCCACTTTGGTTGGCCCTCCTGGTACTAATTCTTTTATGGAATAACTTTGGGAATTCCTAGTGCCTTAATGAAACATTGAAACAAGATTTTCATAGATATCCTTGTACATTATAATTTTTGTTTTATTTTGTTTTGCTGAATGAATATGAGATCCTTAAAGTGACAGGAACTTCACTTGTTTTTTGATTCCCCAGAAGCCTAAACTTAGCGAATATCTTATATCCAGTTTGATGGGAATTAGTGTGACATGTTGGCAAGAGCTGCAGAAATGGAGTCGATGGGTCAGCATTCCAAATTTTGACCCTGCAAGTCATTTTTCCTCTCTAGGCCTTAGTCTCTCCTGGTATAAAATGAGTGGTTTGAACTAGATGAGCTTTAAGATTTATTCCAGTTCTGAATCTATAATTCAATATGTCTGTTCTTTATTGTGTGTTACAGTGCAACATAGAGAAAGGGAGCATTATTATTTGATAGTGATGGTGGTTGTGGTGATCATATAATCTGATGTAAACATGATTCTTTCATACAATGTGACACCTTATTCTAAATGATTTAATCAACTTAATAAAGAATATAAGATGTAATCACCTAAGGATGTCTAAAATCACCCACTTTATAAGATTATCATATGGAAACATAGGGAGGCACTATAGCAAATATGAAATATTATTTCCAAAATGAACAGAATCCTAAAACTTTTCAGACAACAGATTACTATCTGTAAGATCGACCATTTATTGGTCCTACTAGCCTACGTTTATAATCACTGATTCCTACTCTTTAGGTTACCTATGGGACAGGTGCCAGTTAAACTGGGCTGGTGGGTGGCCCAGGAAGCATTCAGCAGGCTGTGGGGAAGACAAGCTGCTAAAGTTATATCCCAGATGGCCCATGTAAGGGAATGGAGCTTCAGTCCTCTGAAGGGTGGCCAGACACTTGAAGGTTAAGTAACTTTTTGTTGACATAGGAAAGGTAAACAGACTTTTGCAATTAGCAATTAGAGTTCTATCCCAGTGGAAGATCTTAGCAGTTTACACACTGACTAAGGGAAATTTGTGGCATCTGGATTTTACATTCCTATGCTATGTGTTGAGGAGAGATTTTGGATGTTTTACTCAGAGTGATAATCTGTGATTTGCTCAAGAGTGAATAGATCAATAATGGGATGATTTGTATAGATGTATATGGAATGCAATAAACAGTATCAGGAGAACAATACATACAATGTCTACAATAATGTAAGTGAACAGAACAATAAAAGGAAGATGATGTTGAACAACTGAAAAAGGAGAGTGAATAGACCACTTTTTGGCTAGACTTTTCTGTTGGAACAGTGCTGGACCTAGAATCAGGAAGACTTGACATCAAATATGGCCTCAGCCTCTTAACAACTTTGCCATCTTAGGAGAGTCTCAGTTTCACCATTAGTAAAATGGAAATAACAATAGCACCCACTTGCCAAGGATATTATAACGATGACATAAGATAATATTTGTAAAGCACCTAAATATTAGCTACTGTTAGAACATAGGTTTCTTGAGACAAAATGGTACAAATGAAAAAGAATTTGATTTGGAGACAGGATACCAATTTTCATTGACCGTCTATTATTATTATTTATACTACTATTCCCACTGTAGCATCCTCAAAAAGGGATTATCTACTTGAAGAATGGTTACTCATTACCTCTTGAGGTAGCTCATACTACTTTGGGAAAGCTCAGATTTCAGTAAGTTTTTCCCAACATCAAGCCTAAATCTCCCACTTTACAACTTTTCCCTACTGGTCTTGGTTCTGTTTTCTGCCTGCCAGTAGTTGTAGGGGTGAAAAGAGAAAATGTAATGCTTCTTCCACAGGAACGCACTCTAAATACTTTAAGGATGACAATGATGCCCCTCTCAATTCTTCTTTTCCTCCAGGAGAAACTTAACCTAGTTCCTTCAAGTGATCCTCATATGATTTAGACCCAAGGGAGGCCTACACTACCTTGATACCCTCCTTTGAATGCTCTCAAATTACTGATGTCCTTCTTAAACTATGATACCCAGAGTAGCAGAATTGGATAAACTATGAATATGCCAGATGACATCTGATCTGGTAGAGTTGCTGTCTAAACAAGCTCTCTCTCCCTACACTCATTTACTTGTTGTTTGTTTTTTGTTTCATACCCAAGTATAAGACTTTGCATTTATACCAGTTGAATTTCTTTTTATTAGATTTGGTTCAGTGCTCTATCCCAGCAATGGGAGACACAATGGGAAACATATGTCCCATGGGCTACATGCAGCCCAAAATATTTGTGAGTGTGGCCCAAACCAGATCAAAATATAGTTCATATCTGATTTTAATATGTCGATACATTAATACACACAGATGCACACACATAAACATGTATGGTTTTCTAAGTCAATATGAGACCTGCAGAGATCTTTATGTATGGTTTAGTGGCCCCAAGATCTTGGCAACTTGTCCTATCATTTCTTGGCAAATAGAGGGAGAAGAAATGGAAGCAGTGTTAGATTTTATATTCTTGGGCTCAGAGATCACAGCAGATGGGAACTGTAGCCATGGAATTTAAAAGCTTGGAAGAAAAGCTATGGCAAATCTAGATGACATTCTAAAAAGCAACGATATCACTTTGCTGACAGAGGTCTATGTAGTAAGAGCTATGTAGCAATGTATGGCCATGAGAGTTAGATTATAAGGAAAATGGAGTGCCACAGAATTGGCCCTTTTGAATGATGGTGCTGGAGAAGACTTTTGAAAGTTCTTTGGACAGCAAGGAGATCAAATCAGTCCACACTTAAGGAAATTAATTCAGGCTATTTACTGGAAGGCCAAATACTGAAGCTGAAGCTTAAATACTTTGGTTACATAATGAGAATAAGGGGATTCATTGGAAAAGACCCTGATTTTGAGAAAGTTTGAAGTCAAAAGGAGAAAGAGATGGTAGAGGATGAGGTAGATAGTGTCATGGAAACAACAAACATGAACTTAGACTTTGAGAGATAGTAGAGGGTAGAAGGGTCTGAGGTGCTATGGTCCAAGGAGTCATGAAGAATCAGACATGAATGAATGAACAACAAAATAACAATAAGTTTCTATGTGAGTTTGACAATACTGCTCTAACTTGTCATAATCTTTTAGATCTTGAATAGATTATTCAGTATGATAACTATCACCAGGTTTGTGTAATTGAAAGTTTGATAAGCATATCATGTATGTCTTTATTTTTTTTGATAAAAATATTAAACAATACAGGATTTGGTAAAGATCCCTAGGGTTCTCCACTAGAGACCTTCTTATACCTTCATATTAAATGAATAAGAACTAATCTTTGAGTACAGCTACTCAACTAGTTTTTAATCCATCTAATTGTTATCTAGTCCTCATCTCTTCATATTCTCTATAAGAATAGTATGAGATAATTTATCAAAAGTTTTGCTAAATATTGAGGGAAACCATATCTACAATGCTTCCCTCATCCATCTACTAGTAATTTAATAACCTTGTCAAAAAGAAAATTAGCTCAGTCTGAAATGACCTGTGTCTAATGAAGCCCTGCCAGCTTCTTGTAATCATTGCTTTCTTTTCTAGATGCATACTAACCATCTCTTTAATGATCCGTTCTATAATTTTCCCAGGAATCAATGTCAAACCTGGTGGTCCATGATTTGTAGACCCTGTCTTCTTTCTATTTTTGAAAAACAGGATATTTTTCTTTCCTCAACCTTGTGTTGTCACTCCCATTTTCCATAGTATTTCAAATATCACTGACATTGGCTCAGAAGTCACATCTACCAACTCTTTCAGTACTGGAGGATACAGCTTATTTGATCCACACGACTTGAATTCATCAAGGGCAATAAGGCATTCTCTTACTATTTCTTTACACCTCCCGTGTATCAATTTCTCTAATTATTTCTTCACCTTTCAAATAGAAACAGCAATACTTGTGAATCTTTCCTCAAGGATCCTGGGATTCTGAAATGGAAACTGCATGCAAAATAAAATGTCAAGTTTCAAGCACCTTTTAAATGTCAGCTATTATTATTAGGGTTTTGTTGTTGTTAAAAATGTGTGCACATTAAACAAATTATTTGGAGGTCATTTTGTCAGGTGGTATATGAAGACAGATTTGTGAACTTAGGAAACATGATCTTCATTTCCTATAGACCTGGCCTCCAGATATTTTATTTTATTTTATTATTTTATTTTATTCTTGGAAAACAACATAAGCTCAATTTTTTAAGGGACTTGAGAAGTCATCTCATCCAACATGGCACCTATAGAAGGAATCTTCACTACATCTTCCCTGTCAGAAGGTCATATGTTCTCTGCTTAAATAGCTCCAGTGATGGCGCTTATTATCTCTCTATGCAGCACATTCTATTTTCAGACAGCTCTAATTGTTAGAATGTTCTTCCTTACATTGAGCTGATACACAGTTGAAGTATGTGGTGAAATATGAGGTGAGATAAAATAGGGCTAGTCTGTTAATTACAACCCATTATTTCTATATTGGCTTCCAAGTTATTTCTTTCTTGTTGTTCAGTCGTTTTAGTAGCGTCTGGTTCTTTGTGAACCCATTTGGGGTCTTCCTGGCCAAGATACTGGAGAGGTTTGCCATTTCCTTCTCCAGTTCATTTTAGAGATAAGGAAACTGAGGCAAACAGGGTTAAGCCAGTTGACCAGGGTCAGCTACCTAAGAAGTGTCTGAGGAGGGATTTGAACTCAGGTCTTCCTGACTCCAGGCCTATGCCACCTAGCTACTGACTTGCAAGTTATGGAGCACCTCAAAATTCATTTCCTCCTTTCACTTCTTCCCTTCCCTACCTGCCAATAGCATGTGAAAGTAAAAGCCATGATGAAATGCCATATTTTACCCACAGCAGACCAAAGCTCATAGTTTAAAATACCAGATCAGTGGGTAGGGGCTCAGCTCCCTTCCAGCCAGGTTCTATGTCATGATTCAAGCATTTTTGCTAGATTGGGCTTAGTTCCCAGACTCCTTGGCCTTAATGTCTTATGGTCACATCATTTAGATCTTTAAAAGACTTTGGAGATTACTTAAACTAACCATAATGTTTTATAGGTGAGGAATGATTCCCCAGACAGGAAGAATTACTTGCTCAAGGTCACACAGCTAGTAAATTTCAGGGTTGGGACTCCAGCCCAGGTCTTCCAGTTCCTAGTATTATAACTATTTAATCCTCTAGTTCTCAAATTCCCTGGACACCTTCATTAGGCCTCAACACCTGGTTTTCACCATTTTTTAAAGTCATTGACCAAAGTTTTATCCTCAGGCATTCCCCAAAGGATTCTTATTTTCTCTAAAATAGTGGTCAGAATCCCACCCACCTTATAGCATTCAGGTTTTCTCCCTTCCCTGTCTCCCCACCCTAATTAAAAATTGCTGTCAGGAAATGAACATATAGACTCAGTTATCCTGTGAATTTTTTTTTTTGAATCCATGAAAATGGGAAGAAAATATTGATAATAGTTATATATCAACTATTTCCATGAAAACTTAAGTTTTAATAGAAAATAAAACTTTAGTCAAGTTAGTGGAATGATACTCTAAGAGTTGAATTCCAGGAGACAAAATTTATTTGGGTGCCAATGTGTCTTCTCAGAAACTCTGAAGTCATGCAAAGTGGCAATGTGTGTTCTCTCCAGCAGTAGAAGCTGATCAAACTAAAGTTTTGTTGTGATCACTATCAATTTTTATCATCATTGCTAATAAAATTAGGATTCTTATGAATTACCTGCTGCCAGAATCTAAAAATCTCCAGCTTCAAGCTCTGAACTTAAATTAAAAGTGATGAATGACACTATTCTTAATAATGCTTCAGCTGGTGAAGACAAGCCTCTGTGGAAATCCAAACAAAGGTTCTATCATTGACAAAAAGAGAATTCCTATCATTCACAATTTGTTTAATTTTGGTTTTTTTAAGGAAATATGTTTCGAGGAAACACCTATGTGAGTAGAAACTCTTCTTGTGTGACTTAGCTTCATTTCCCTTATAGTTATTTCCATGTTTTGACATGGTTTTCTCTTTCAGGAAGTGAAATTGAACAAAACTAGGGATTTGTATAAACTGTCATATCCAAAGAGAATTCCTAATGTAGCTGAGTAAAATGAAACACTGTAAAATCTTGAAACTGGGAGGAGAAGACCCTCTGGGTTGCTAGTCCAAAGGAAACAGTTACTACTTACTATTTATATTCATTGTGATGCTGGAAGGGTAGGTGCTTATTGGCCAATCTATGAGCTCCAGAGTGAACTGGATTTAAGGTTTGGTCTTTGAGAAAGAAGTCTAGCCAGTAAATCCCAAGTTAATGATGCAGCTTTCAGCCAATAAAATGTATCTTCTTTTGGGAAGGGCACACTCGGGTGAAGGGAAGGACAGGGAGAAGAACAGGTAGGGGGAGGGAAAGGAAAGAGGGAGAAGGAGCAATGGGAGACCCTGGACTTCCCTTGATTAAGGGGGCCATCCTTTGACTCACTTCTTGAAGAGATCTATTCATTGAATGGGTATTACCTAACTCTCAGTGAGTACCTGAAAAGGCTTTAATGGAAAAGGACCAGGGTCTCCCTTTGCATCCAGGACCATCTCCAATTGTCCTGATGAATATCAGTCCGCTGGACCCAGATGGCTCTGGAGGAGAAAGTGAGACTGGTGACCTTGCATAGCCCTCCCTCACTGAAATCAAAGTCAACTGCAAGTCATGTCATCATTCCCTGATGTCATAGTTTTGTTGGAGAACGAAAGACAAACATAACTGTAAAGTCTTAACAGTGGTACAAGAATCGTAAGTCTGTGATATCGAACTGGGCCTTGTGTGAGAGAGTTGCTATATGCAAAACAGGCATTGGTTTCAGCAACTTATTATATCTCCATTTATTTTGTTCCTCTTAAGTCTATTTTGCTTCTTCATATGGTAATGCCTCATTTATCTGGCATCACTAGGGAATTAACTATTCCACATAGGTAAATTTTCCAGATAAATGAAACTTAGTCCTTCTTAGAAACACCAAAAATTTAAAGGATTTCTCATTAGAGAGAGTATTCCTTATTGACATAGTCACATGACAACCTTTCTACCAAAGAAAATGATCTTCGAAAGTGAAGGTGGCTGAAAATTTAATCAGTTTGTAGATCATCTGGTAATGAGCCTCTCTAAACATAATTAAGTGGTTCTCAGAAAACGGACATACGGTCCTCCAGGTCTGTACTTGAAGATTTTCACATTGGTAAAGGCCTGGCAGCATTTGTGTTTTATTCACATAATCTTTGAGGACCTATAGTTGCTTTTACATCATTGTGAGACCTCAGAGGATTGCTCTGTTGGAGCTTAAGTACAACATTGTTTAGTTCTGTTCATTGACAAAGGCAGATAGGTGACACAATAGATGTGAGTATTGAACGTGTATTGGACAGTAGATATGAATATGAGTGTGGAAATCAGAAAGACCTGATTTCAAATTCTGCCTTACTAGATGCATGACTCTAGATAAATCACTCAACCTCTATCTGCCTCAGGTTCCTCAACTGCAAAATGAGGTTAATAATAGCATGAACCTCCCAGGATTTTTGTGAGGATTAAATTAGATAATATCTGAAAAGTACTTAGCACAGGCCCTTAGTAGAAACTCAGTAAATGCTTCTTTCCTTCTTTCCATTATAATGGAAATCTATTTTAACCCCCTTTTAAAATTTCTTAAAGAATTCCCTTTTCCTTAAACATAGTATAAAAAATATAAAGTTTTTTTTTTCTCGATGATTCTATGTGATCATTTTGACCACAAATGTTAGCCTTGGCTTTATTTAATAGAATAAAATTTTCAAATGCTACTGAGGTATGTACAATGGGGTGGGGGTATGGGGTAGACCCTCAAGAAAACTCAGTCCTTAGAGAAAATACAACAACAAAAAGATGACATTAAATCTAAGCAATTTGGAGTATATTAATAGATTAGACCACAACCTATAGGATCTATCAAAAATAAGAGAAATATGTGCTTGATTCACAAGCATATGGATCAGACCAGTCTTTTATTGACATCCTCTAAGGGTACATGTAAACTAATGAACTTTTCAATAACTTCTAATGAAATAAAATGTTATTAACAGATGTCATTGGAGAAGCACATGGTACAGATGGAAGTCTGAGACTTGGAGTCAGGAAGACTTAGCTTTGAATCTTTGGACATCTATTCAATATATATTGTCATTCAGTTGTTTTTCAGTCGTGTTTGACTCTTTTGACTCCATTTGGGATTTTTTTGGCAAAGATACTGGAATTGTTTGCCATTTCCTTCTCCAGCACATTTTACAGATGAGGAAAATGAGGCTCACAGGGTTAAGTAATTTGCCCAGGGTCACACAGCTAATAAGTGTCTGAGGCCAGATTTGAATTCAGGAAGATGAATCTTCCTGACTTCAGGCCCAGCATTCTATCCACTATGCCACCTCGCTTTCCAATTCAGTATCTGACCACGGGTTAATTACTTAGTTTATTGGTGCCTAGGAAACTTTTGAGACCCTAAATTTCATACAAATTCCTGGACATGGGTTCAGGAAGACCTAAGTTCAAATTCTGCTTTCTTAGGTGTGTGACTCTGGGCAAGTCATTCAATCTTTGTCTGCCACAATTTCCTCAACTGTAAGAAGAAGATAACAATAACACTACCTCCTGGAGTTATTGTGAGGATAGAATTAGAAAATACTTGTGAAGGGTATTTCTTCCTAAGGAGTTCCCACAATGATTGAATCACAGGCTCAGTATAAGAATTAACATTTATATTGTAGTTTACGTTTTAGAAAGTGTTTTCTATACACAACCTCATTTGTTAGCTTCATAAAATGCTGTGGGCTAGGTGGTATTCTTTTACAGTATGTAATTGGATCAAATATCAAGAGACTTGTCTAAGTTCATACAGCTAATCAGTATCAGAAATGGTATTTAAACCCAGTTCTCTTATGTCTTAAAACCCAACATTATTTTTCCTAATATACCATAGGACCTCTAACTGTATTACAATACAAAATAAAAACTAATTATCTTAATGATAACACTGAGTCTGCAGAAGAGATTGTAGCAATGTTGCTTTGTGTCTAGAGAGCTGGCCTCAGCTTCAGGAAGACCTTGGTTTAATTCTCACCTCTGGTGTATAGTGGCTGTATGACTTCATGCAAATCACTTAAGCTTGCACTCTTAAACTTTAAACTTCAAAGGAGGTACAGATCTGCAGTAGTAGAGGAATTTTCTCATTGATTGTTTACTGAACCAAGGAAATCACAGGTTTGACTCAATATTAAAAAACTGCAGAAAAGTGGCTGATTGGCTTCAGCAGAAAGATTTTTCCATGTCAAAAATTCCCACCCTAATGAAGTCTCAATAAAAAAAATATTACTTGATAGTCTGAGACTTCTATTTTAATAAAAATCTGTTGCTGATATTACGTGTTCACATTTGCTTTCAGTAATCACCTTATACTACTTCTACTATTCCTTCCAATTTCTTACTTGTTGTTATTTTGAAGGTCAGAGGACGGATTTGACCCTCTCCTATAGATAAAGCACTATGAGTTTTGTGACAGCTTTGCTTCTCAGAGGTCTTTTTCTTGTTTCTGGTCTTGGGCTGTGCCGAAGGGGCCGGTTTCCTGAAATACTGACTTCTAGATAAGAATGTTAGTGTATAATTTTTATTACAAAGATTAAGATAATATCGAAGTGTTATGGGACTTATTGGAAGTATTCTTGCACTTGTCTCACACCTTTATTCACCATGATCATTTATTAAGTTAATAGCTTCTGTCAATTTTCCTTCAAAACATCGCTCATATCATCTGTTTCTTGCCATTCCTTTCAGACAGGTCCTCATTGCCTTGTGCTTGTTAGATGTGATTGTAGTATAGAAATAGCAAAAAAAAGAAAGCAGGTCTGAGCAGCAGCACTGAGATGTCTCTGGATACTGAGTATCAGGAAGTAGGGAAGAAATGGTGAATAGGTAAGCCCTAAGGGAAGCCTACTGAAAAAAGCACCAAAGAATGACATTAAACAAGGACTGGCAGCATTTTTGAGTCTCCATTCATGGATTAGCCCCCAGCCCACAAGATCTATTGAAAGAAAGAGAAGGAACCACATGTGTTTGCTTCAGAGGCAGATGGTCCTTGCTGGTCTTTTATTGGGAGTCTCCAAAACCCACATTTTCCTGCAAATGGCATAAATAACAGCAACATCCTCATTCTCTCCCTATAAGTTGATCTTAATGCACTTTTGGAGGTTGATAAGCTAAGTATTATTTGCAATAGTATAGATTTGGAGTGTGTAGGGGAATGGGATTGTGCTGTCTGTCATTCTCTGCATGAATTAAAACATACAGAGAAAGGGGATTTGTCTGTGAATAATATTGAGAAAAAGAGCACTGTGGAGTAATAGAAAGATCACTGAATTTGGAGGTATATGACCTAGAATCTGTTCTTAGAGCAGAGTAAAACACAACTGGATTCAGCATTGGGCTCACATTCATCCTTTTTCACTTACTACCATGAGCAATTGAACTTCTCTGGGCCTCAGTTTCCTTATCCAGAAAAGGAGGCATGTGCCTTAGATGGCCTGTAAGTTTTCATCCAGCTCTGAATCTATTCCCACTTACTACTTCTGTGAGCCCGGGCAAAGACCTGACATAATCAACTTCAACCTGTATTTCTAGATATATTTCTCTCTAATTTCCTCTGTATACTATATGTTCCAATCAACTAGGCCTATTTATTATTCTTTGTATACTATACTCAATCTCTTATATCTCTACCTCTGTACAACTCGTCCTCCATTCCTTGAATGCCCTCTTTCCTCAACTTTGACTCTTGGGCATGTTACCTCTATTCATGGGTCACCTCTAGAACCAATTACCACATGCAGCCTTTTGGGATCACACCAGTTTTTATTTATTACTGCCTCTCCCTTCACCACACATTCCAGAATGACTTTATATTTACTTTGTCTGTATTTTTTTCAAATTTACTTATCTACATGCAGGTTATAACTTCCTTAAGAAAAGGACTATATTTGTTTTTGCCTATACACCTCCAGTGTTCAGCACAGTTCCTGGCAATTTAACACGTGCTTCATAAAAGTTGGAGTTGAACTTATTTTCTCCTCTGCAAAAATAGGGCATGGACTTAATGAGTTAGTGTAGTGTGGTGTAAAAGGACATATATTAAAGTCAGAAAGTCTGTCTTTGAAACTTAAGTAGCATGATTTTTACCTGTAGTAACCATGAACAAATTGTTTTGCTTTTCCAAGCCTCTATTTCTTCATCTATAGAGGAGAAAGTTTAACTAGAAGGCCTCTCTATTCTCTTGAGACTCTAAATCTATGATGCTGTGATCTCGACATCCTTTACAATTTGAAATCCTATGATATGGCAAGTTGTGCCTTACATGACATTGTGTCTTCCATTAAAGTGGCTATTTCATTTTGAGCCTGTTTTCCTCTCCTTTAAAAAGCCCCAAACAGAAGGAAATCATTTCCCAGTAACATGTGCTCAAGCCCACTAACAGAGATAGCTCCATTGTCATGGGCCTGATAAAGCTAGAGATGGCATTAGCTCTTAGAGAAATGGCAGGGAGGATTAGGGGCATTACTAAAGTGACAGGCTTTAATCTTGTGGCTGTAGCCAGAGAAAGCACAAAGCAGGTCATCTCAAAGCTTTTTTCTAGTGGATTTTTTTTTGAAGAGACACTTAATTGTTTCCAGTTATCAGCACATCTGTGTTACATGGATCCAGCCTGAAGCAAAATGATGCGGTAGGCAAGGCTACTTTTCAGCATCCCCCTCCTTCCATTTAGTGCTGCTTTCTTCTGATAATCACAAAATGTCAGAGCTGGAAGAGACTTCAGAACATAGAGCATTAGACCCAGAAGGAAAATTAACAAATAGAAAGAAAGCTATTAACTCAAGGTCTATAGCAACACACTAATGGCAAAGGCTGTCGATAACCAAGGCCTCTGACTCCCAACCCAGGGATGGGAGGCAACATGATATAACAACAAGAAAGCCAAATGTGGACTCAGAGGACCTGAGTGTGAATCCATCCCTGCAAGTTCCTACCTTCATGGCTCTGAGCAAGTCACTTAACTTAGATATACTTTAATTTTCTATCTATTAAACTAAGAGGGTTAAACTAGATTATCCTGAAGATCTCTTCCAATTTGAATGGGACAGTGGATAGAGTTTTGGAGTTGTAAGCTCCTTAAGGGCACAGGCAGTCTTTTGCCTCTTTATGTGTCCCTAGCACATGTACAATGCCTGGCAGATAGTAGGAGATTGAAATTGAACAGGGGTACAAAGCTACCGAATTCTTCTTTCTGATATAGTAGTCATGTCCTTCAATTCAGTCACACTTCCAATTAAGAACTATGTTCCTAGAGATAAAGACTATGCTTTTTATTATTCCCCAAGTGAACAGGGCATTATAAATAATAAATAGTAATTATTTTTTTAACTGAATAGAATTGAGACAAATATCCAACTCTCCCTAGAAAGTCCTAGATTTATTAATCCAATGGTAGGAATTTCAGGAATCATAGAAGGATGGTAGAGTAGATATTTGTGGTTAGAGGAACTTTCTACTGAAGCATACCCCATAAGCATCTGCAAACTGACACAGTCCCAACTAAGGTCCAATAGCCATATAGAGTTATCACTTCCATGTCATGACTTCTGAAGGCTAGCAGATGTCACAGAAACTACAACCAAATACTTAACCCAAATTTTACAATAAGGTGCTGTAAATGCCCCATAAAAGAAAAAAAAAATTCAGACTTCTTCTCTGGTATGAAATGAGGGTAAAAATTTTTACTTGAATTTTTCCAGATAACAGGATGTTGCACCCCTAACATCCATATCGTGGATGGGGTAACTGTATTAAATTCAAACCAATGGAATATCCCTGAGCATTAGGTATAATGTCTTTTAAAACATGCTAGGGAAACTTAAAGGTAAACAAAATGTGGTTTTGTTTTTTTTGTTTTGATCCTTTCCTTAAGGATCTTAGTCTAATTAAGTAATATGATATGGGCACAGCATAGAATTTGAATATTCCACAATAAGGGATGAAGTTATGAGGGTTCATAGTATCATAGAATTAAAGCTAGAGGGACTTTGGAGACCATATCCTCCAATTCAGCTTCCATCTCCTCCTTCTAATTTCTTACATTTTACTCTGTGAAGCCAATAGAGTTTTAATAACTTATCAGAGGTCACACACACAGAAAGAAGAAATCAGAGGATCTGAAGTCTGGTGCTCTAACTCAAGATATATTGCCTCATTCCATTGTACAACATTGCCTCTGTCAGATTATAATTAATATTTTGAGATTCTTGTCCTCTCTTGGAGAAAATAAATATAGTTAAATTCACCACTAGCTTACCTCCCCCAAAAATTTAAGGGTTGATAGTATAATTGACAGAATCACATGAAAAATTCAGAAATTCATTAACCACTGCATTAGAAACAATCATTATAGAAGTAAAAGATTTCTAACTTCACTTTTGCATTTATATGTCATTGGTGTTTTCCAACAATAGTAGGAACAATCATTACCATAATCCCCTAATACTTTCTGAGTGATGACTGGATCATGGCATCATACTAGGTCCCATACTGATTCCTAACAGAATATAATTTAAAATATTCCACATCAGACAGAACCCTTCAGGCATAAGAATTTATAATCAATTCTGTTCTAATTGTCTCCTGAGGATTTTATTCAATATATTGCATTATATATAAAGCAATTTAAAATTTTTTTAAATCATAGTTGAGTTTCTCACAGTGGAAAACAAAATGGACTGGAATGTTTCCCAAATCTTCTAATCTATATAAGAAAGAATTTCTTTATGTAAGAAAGAAAGAAGTATCTACAAATAAATGAATGATGTTACATGTGACTATCAGTAATCGTGTAAGTGGCAGATCAACACTCTACCACTGGTCCTCTGAGCCTAAATTCTTTTGTATTTCTGCTTTAAAACACTGTCCATAGAATGTAGGAATCAGTTAAAACCATCCTTTAATAACTACAGAATATATTTTAATAGTTTTCAAAATGATCTATTTTACTTTTAAATATTTTATTTGTAGAAGTAACATTCATCAGCATTATCTGAGAGATATTAATTTTGGTAATTTAAGAAATAAATTTATATTGATACTTTAAAAAATCATTCAGATTTTCCACTTCCCAGAAAGTAATCACATAAAACAAAGGAAAAAAAATGGAAATAGTTCAACAAAACTAACAAAGATATTGAAAAATCTGACATATCCTATGCTTCATGCCCACATGTCCCAGAAGACAGCAAGGTACCTTCTTATACCACTTCTTTGGACCAAGCTTGGTAGTTATAGGAGGGTAACAAGTTCCAATGGCTTTATTTTTTCACTTTGCATCAGTTCTTATAAATTTCCCCACATGTTTTTGCAATCATAATAGCTATCAGTTTTTACAGCACAATAGAATTACATTTCATTCCACTCTTCAGCTTGGTAGGTCATTCTCCCATCAGTAGATATCTACTTTATTTCCAGTTCTCTATGACTACCAAAAAAATGCTGCTATTAATATTTAGACATATATGGATCCATCCTTTTTTTTTTTTTGGCCTTTGACCTCCTCCTTGGTATGTACCTAACAGTGGAATCTTTTTGTCAAAGGGTATAGTCATTTTAATTACTTTCTTTCCATAATTCAAAATTGCTTTGCAAAACCTAAGCTCTAAAAACAGTGCGTTTAAGGGTTTGTCATTCCACAGGCACTCCAGGTTTAACTATTCTCATCTTTTGTTATCCGTACCAATTTATTGGGTGTGAGGTATAATCCCCGAGTTGTTTTGATTTGTGTTTTTCTTATTATTAGTGATTTGGAACATTATTTCATGTGGTTTAGTTCCCAGTTTCTCTTTTGAGAACTTGGTTCATATTCTTTGTCTACTTATCTCCTGGAGAACTTTGAGAAATCCTTGATACTATGACATATTCTATGAGATTCTTGTCATAATATCTGTGTGACTTTGGATAAGTTACTCAGTCACTTGGTGCCTTACTTTCTTTAGCTAAAGTGGGGGAAATAATCCACATAGCACCTACTTTATTGTGTAGCTGTCAAGGAAATGCTTTGTAAACCATAATACACTACAAATTAGGGTTAATAATTTCCTGTCATTGTTGTTATTATTATTATTGACTTTACTCCATGAATGCAAAAGGGCACCTTTCCTTTAAGATGGCATATATGCCATAGTTTTCTCCAAACAACATGTATTACTCTTATATGAATGTGTCATCCTTTGTGGTCAACTATATCTTTCACACACACAGCAGTAAAACTTTTATCTTAGGTTTTGGAATTATGACCAAAATTCTAAATGATAAAAATTTGGCACTGATAATTCACTATGCAACTGATATACCATCACGGAACCTGTTGATGAACGAGCTAATTTTGGATGCTTGGAGCGTATATATGTATGCATGTATACATACACACACGCACATATACACATACACATATATATACATATATACGTATACACACGTATACTCAAACTTCTAGAATTGGTCCCATGTTCAGAACGTGATGAGATTTATTTTTGTTTTGTTTAAAATTTGATCATATTATCTAATCTGTTTCTGTGTATGGGGTATAGGAAAATGTAGCTAATGGCATATATACTGGAAAGCCTTTTGGCCATGACTCTAGCTTGTCAATTCTGCTCTGAAGGCAATGTTTAGCAAATATCCTGGCCAATTGATAGCTCCCAGTAAGGTAAGACATCTGATTCCACTTTTACCCATCACTGGACTTCTAATTACTTTGATTTAGTGACTGTAGGATTTTTTTCAATGTTTAAGCAGATTCTTCACTAATACTTAGCAGAAAAGAAACATTAAAATCCTGTTCAGTCTGACAGGGCTATGGTTTGAAGGCAGCTGTATTGAATTTGTTTTCCACAATTCTATTATCCTGAAAAATATCTTTGATGTTTTCTTTAAGCAGATTTGTTTAGAGAACTAAATTTGTGATATACAGGGAAACCAAATGCAATTCTGATTCAATCATATCTTCAGTGTTTTTTTTACAACTCCCTTCCTGTTAGACTCCCACCTATAGAGAGAGGCTGGGAATTAACTCAAAGTGCATTTCAGAACTGCTTTCTGCATATATCCTGCTGTCTCATAGGTAATAGTGACGGAATTTTTCCATCTCAGTAACCATATCTCCATTTCTGACTGTAGTAAAAGAAAAATTAGCAGAATATTATGCCAGATTATGCACTCTGTATGTAGAAATAGAATTTTTAAATCTTGATTAGTGGTCGAGACAATTGAACTCATTGGCTTTAGACTGACTGCTGGAATAGACCTTACAGAATCTACTTTAACCCCTCCTTTTACAAGTGAGGAAATTAAGAACCAGAGAAGGACAGTGTGTTGTTCAAGAGCACATAGCAATTAGTAGCAGAAAATATGTCTTTTGACTACATGTTGAGCAACATTTTTTCATCAGTAACCCCTTGGATTTGGCACCTAGTCATGGAGCACTCCTCCTGGAATTTTCCCCCAATTTTCAATGGGTTTGGAGCCTAAAGGAGAGTTGCTACTCCTAGGTTCCAGGGTACCCCTTGAATCTGCACTCCCAAAACCACAGCTCAGTACTCTCCACTGCTGTGTTCTTATATAACAATAATTCAGCAGATACAATAAACTCAAAATAGTGACATATGCTGAAGTGGAGTAGTAAAGGCAGTAGCTACAAATTTTTTCTCCCATAAACCTGGAGTGTCCTCTCCCACAAACGCATATAACATGTGTTGGAAGAATAAGTACAGATATTGAGTATAATGATAGTGAAATACACTTTTAGGAAACATGTGACCAAGGCAAATCAAATCTCAGGTGCTATCGGTCCTCAATATTCCTTTTTCCCTCATAGAATTCTCATGCTGCTCTCAATTGCCTCTAGTTCATTCTTGAATCCATTGTTGTCTCTCTTCTCTTCTACAAAGGGCCATTCTCCTTGAAAAAAGCTTCCTCCCTCTAATCATTACCTCTTGGTTTCCGTGACTGACCATAGAATATGCACGTCTGCTTCCTCAGCTGTGTCTCAAACTCTCTCAAACTGATGAGTCCTTGAATCCTTGGATGTGATGATCTTTATTACTTAACCAAAGTATTCCATTTCAAGATGCCAAGTTTGATGGTTAGGGAGGGAGAGGGAAAAGCTGCTCTTTATCTTTCCCTCTGTGTTCCCCTCATCCCCATTACAGTCCTCTGCTGTAATCACAGGAGTCGCATTATACAAAACTATCTCCAGCCTAGACTCATTTGGACTGACTACCCAAAAGCATGGTTAATCTTTTGTCTAGTCAATAATCAAGTTAACTTTATAAGACAATTAAGAGTTGGATGATTCTTTTCAGTTAATTTAATATTTTATTATCATTTGCCTCCCTACTTTCCATGACAGCGTTCTGGCCTTTCTGGGCTAGGATATTTGTCAAAAACAAACTCCTCATACCTGTTTTACTTGACTCAGATTTTTCATCCTTCTGGGCCTCACTTACCTCAGCTGCAGAGGTTAAGGATTGGATTATAAGATCTTTAAGGTCATCTCAGGTTCAAAGATGCTTTGGTTGAATTTGAATGGGCATCCAGAACATGGGTCCATATGATTGACAATTCATACACATTTATTAAGTAAATTCTTTCAAAAGGAGGAGGGAGAGTTGGTTGGGTATAATAGAAGGAAGGTAGGACAAAATTTGTAGTTTCTTGTCTTAATCCTCCAGGGTTTCTAAGAACCTCCTTGAGACTTATCTAAGTTCCATAGTTACTTATATAACCTTGGCTTTACAAGCTGATTAATAAAGGATTTGATAATGTTAATTCTTTTAAGGCATATTTTGATCCAGTATTCTGACAGAAGAGCAGTAACATCTTCTTTGAGGAAGAAATCCCTTCAAAGTAAAGAATGTTTGCATGGATGCTACAGGTCATCTTAGAAGACAAAACACAGAAGCAGATGATAGAACCAACCACTGATGTTTTTGAGGCAGAGAAGTAGTCTGTCTTGAAGACAGACCAGCAGGCAGACAGGAAGTGTTCATCACAGCACACTACAAGCCAAGACCAGCCCCACTGTGGTTTTAGCCCCAGGGCAGCCAAGACCAGCCATGGCTGGAGCATTCAGGACAGTGGATCACCAGCACCTGTGGCAGTTTCCAGAATTATCAACCTATAAATGCCAAAGACAAAGTGAAAGGTCAGTGGAACATGGCTGAATTTGGGGGGACAGAGGAGCAGGTCTGACCCTCTGTCCCCAGAGGCAGAAGTGATGGCCCTGTAGCTGCCTCCACATGGCTGCTTCAGAACTTCTGACCTGCAGATTGCAGGGGAGCCAAGAGACCATTCAGACGCTAAGTGCTCTTGCATTAATTAACCTGCCTGAATCTGGATTGTGGTGTTGGGTGGTGGTACTGAGGTGTGTGACTAGTGAGCCAAAGCTGGTAGGAGCTGGAGAGATGGCAGCCTACTAATAGCTCCAGCAGCTGCAAAAACCCCAGAGATTTGGGACAAAGCTCTCCCCTCTGGAAGCAGAATTCCATTGTGGCACAGAACTAAAAAGTCAAGTAATTGACTGACAACATGAGCAGGCAGAGGAAGCAAAGTAAGAACAGCAATCTAATTTTAGATTCCTTTTTTGGGGACAAAAAGATCAAAGCATGGAACGGGAGGAAGATAACACAGTCAGAACTCCTGCACCAAAAGTTTCTAAAAAAAATATAAACTGATTACAGGCCATAGAGGAGCTTAAGAAGGATTTTGAAAACCAAATAAGAGAAGTGGAGGAAAAATTGGGGAGAGAAATGAGAATGATGCAAGAAAATCACAAAAAGAGAGTTAATAACCTGACTGAAGAAAATAACACCTTAAAAATAGATTAACTCAAATGGCAAAGGGGCCCAAAAGGCCAATGAGGAGAAACCTTAAAAAGCTGAATTTGTCAGATGGAAAAAGAATCTCAAAAGCTCACTGAAGAGAATAATTTCTTCAGAACTACATTGGAGCAAAAGAGGCAAGGCATAACTGTTATAATGGATGGCAAGAACAGGAGGGGTAAAGGAAATGGGTCAACCTTACTCTCATTGAATTTGGCTTAGGGAGGGAATGACATACACTCTAAATTGGGTATCTTGACCTACAGCAGAGTAGGAGGGAAAGGGATGAGAGGGGGCTTGATGGAGGGGAGGGCAGATTGGGGAGAGGGTTGTCAGCAACACACACTTTTGAAAAGGGACAGGGACAAAGTAGAGAATAGAACAAGTGGGAGGCAGGATAGGATGGAGGGAAATATAATCAGTCTTTCACAATATGTCCACTGTGGAGATGTTCTGTATAACTACACATATACGGCCTGTATTGAATTGCTTGCTTTTCCAGTGGGGGTGGGTGACAAGGGAGGAAGGGAAAGAATCTAGAACAATGGTTCTCAACTTTCCTAATGCTGAGAACCTTTAATACAGTTCCTCATGTTGTGGTGACCCCCAACCATAAAATTATTTTTGTTACTACTTTATAACTGTAACTTTGCTACTGTTATGAATCGTAAGGTAAATATCTGATATGCAGGATATATTTTCATTGTTACAAATTGAACATAACCCACATGTTGAGAACAACTGATCTAAAATTTAAAGTTTTAAAATCAAATGTGTATATAT
>CM053585.1:155087923-155114868 GCA_028646515.1 Pseudochirops corinnae
GTGTGTGTGTGTGTGTGTGTGTATGTGTATGTGTGTGACAGAGAGAGAGAGAGAAAGAGAGAGAGAATCAACTTGTAAATATTAAGAGAAATTCATTAGATAAGGCAATGGCTAGATAAGATGAAAGGAGACCAGTTCAATGCTCTAATGCCCATATATGCTGAGGCACACATTATTTTCACAGAATAATAGTGAACAAAGGAAGATGAGGTAAAAAGGGGGAGAAAAAGCTTCACCATTACCAACAATGCCAAAGTTTAATATTTATTGAATCTCACTTCAGTTCAGGAATGTGCTAAGTTTTTTGCTTAATATAAAAAATATGCCTACACTCAAGTCACTTAATCCCCTTGAGTCTGAAAGGATTCTTTTTGGCATAGAATCTTAAAGTTGAGAGGAAAATTAGAGACCATATGAAACAAACTGCTAGTCATTTCAGGAGTCCCTGAAAGATGATTAGTCTCTCTGTGTGTACATTTTCAGTGATGGAAACCTTACTACTGAAACATTTTATTCCATGGCTGAGCAGCTCAATTTTTTTTTTTTTTTTTAGAAAATTAAGCCTAAATCTGATTTATATAGCCTCATTAATCTCTTATGATTGGGTTAAAGTGTCGCCAAATAGTTTCCTCCTATAGGTCAAAAGCAACAAGTTTTTGAAAAAAAGAAAATATCAGGAAAAAGGAGAGAGAAAGTAACTTATATACTTGTGTTGGTAAATTTTATGCTTACATATATATGTACACATATAGTGACATGGATACCTATTATTATATTTTTGTTGTTTTTGTTCAGTCACTTCATTTATGTCTGACACTTTGTGACCCCATTTGGGGTTCTCTTGGCAAAGATACTTAAGGAGTTTGCCATTTACACACACACACATATCACATATATTATATATATATGTGCATAAATATATGTATTATGTGTGTATATATATGCACACACATGTACTTCTATATGTATATATACATGTATGCAGCGAGGTGGCACAGTATAAGTCACTGAACCCTGATTGCCTCAGTTCCTAATCTGTCAAATTATCTAGAAAAGAAAATGGCAAATCAATCCAGTATCTATGCCAATGAAATCCCAAAGGGGGTCACAAAGAGCCAGACACAACTGAAAAATGAGTAAGCAACAACAGATATAGTATATAAGCTGATTTAGACAGTAGTAAGTTCATATTCACTGGAGGTCTTCAAGTGGAGGCTTCATGACAATTTGAGCCTGTGATGAAGAGAATTCTTCAACGGGGGAGTTTAGACTAGATTGGAGGTATCAAACATGCAGGCCATGGGTTGCATGGGTCCACAACACTCCCAAGTTTGACCTGAACTAGATTAAAATATAATTTGGAAGTATTTTTTTAAATAAGTAAAAAGACAATAAAACATACATATTAGCATATGATTTTCTAAGTCAATATGCAGTCCACATCCATTCTTATTTATGGCTTGCAGGTCCCATTTCTTTTTTTTTTAAAGTAACAGTAATTTTATATATGTATATATATATATACACACACACACACACACACACACACACACACACACACACACACACACACACACACACACACACACACATATATATGTATTTACTTTTAGTTTACAACATTCAATTTCATAATCCCTTGAATTCCATATTTTCTCCATCCCCCCCCATCCCCAATGGCAGCATGCAATTTGATACAGGTTCTACAAATACCTTCATGTTAAACATTAGTCAGGTTGTAAAGAAGAGCTATAACTGATGGAGTGAACAATGAGAAAGAAGGAACAAAACAAAACACAAAAGAGAGAGCAAGTAGTTTGCTTCAATCTGCATTCAAACTCCGTAGTTCTTTTCTCTGGATGTGTATATCACTTTCCATCATGAGTCTTTTGGAGTTGTCTTATAGCCTTGAATTACTGAGAGGAACCCAGTCTATCAAAGTTAGTCATCACAGATATGATGTGTCTGTAATTGTTTATGAAGTTGTCCTGGTTGTGCTTTCCTCACTCAGCATCAGTATGTGGGTCACATTTCTATCTGAGTTTGCCATAACTACATTAGATGACTTCTGAAGAATGTTCCAACTAGGAGATTCTGAGATGCTGTAATATGAAGATTGGCTTGAAATAATTATTGTTAAACATTTTTGTGATTCTCCACATATTATCTGAGGTTCAAAGTACTCTTTCCTTTAAAAAAAATTCAATTTAATTCAACAAGCATTGATTAATTGTTTAATATTTCATATACAATGCTAGACATTGGGAATACAATGATAAAGACCAAATAACTTGTACCCTCAAGTAGCTTACAATCTATTGGCATAAACAACTTTTATCTGGGTAAGTAAATGTAAAATACATATAAAGCAAATATAAAATTATTTGGAACCAGGAGACCCTAAGCACTGGAATCAGAAGAGCTATCCTAAAAGAAGTGGCTCTATCTGAACTTCAGAAGTAAGCGAAATGGAGGAAGGCAGAGACAAAAAGAGAGAACGGACATAGGTTATAATGGACAGCCTACACTAAGGAAAAGAGGAGGTACAATGTCATTTGTCAGAAAAAGCCAGGAAGCCAGTTTGAGTGAAAGATAAAATGTGTTAGAAGTGTTGAAATTTGGAAATAGACTCTAAAGGACTTTAAATAACAACTATGATTTTATATTTTTTCCTAGAGGCAATTGGAAACCATGGAAGGCTTGTGAGTAGGGGTGTGATGTGGTCAGATTAGCCTTTTACAGATATCAATTAGGCAACTTTATGTGTATGGGAGTAGGATGGGATTGGAGAGAGAAAAGACATCAAGCAGAGAGAACAGTTAGAGTTTTAAGAGAGACCTATTGCAATAATTCAGGTAACAGATAGACAAAACCTAAAGTAGAAGAATGATAATATTAGTAGATGACCTTCTAGAGGAGAAAGGAAGGAATAGAATCAAGGGCATAGGGAAAAGAGTTCACAATGGCAATAAGAGGTCTTTTCTTCCCCCATGACTAGAATAAATTTGGAGAGATTGGGGGTATAATGTTGACATCATTCAAATATAGAATTAGATAGAAAAGTGAACCCAAGAGCATGTCAGATTTTTCAGTGAATTATGTATTGAGGTAAGTGGCAGAGTGGTGTAGGTGGCTTAAGGATAGAAGAAAATTTTAGATCAATCAACATAGGGAGTAGAATAGAGTCAATAAAGGAAGAATATAAAGATTGGAAATAGTCAAAGTCTAATTCAGGTTATATAACAGAAATTTTTATTGGATCCAGTTAGCGTGGTTCTGCAATTTCCTACTTCAGCATTCAGAGACAAATGAGAAGAAGTAAAAAATGTGGATATTGGGAGTAATCCATAAAGGAGACAAAGAGACAGAAGAATAGAGGACAATATGGAATTAAATGGTAATGGTTGGATTAGGGTTAATATTTGGAGGAGAGGAAAGTGAAGCTGGAAAAGGAATGATAGCATAGGAAAGGAAGGACAGATGGAGTGGCTATGTATTGCAATGAGAATGGAAAATAGATTTAGGAAGAGACACAGGAAAAAATGGATAGCTAAAATATTACGATCAAATAAAGGAATTTCAGAATATAAGATTGTGGAAATAAGACATTTGCCTATTATTTCAAAGGTTTGACCATCTTTGTGTGTAGCTGGGGTAGACTGCAGGTACAAATCATAAGAGTTTAGGAATTTAATAATCTAGGAATTAAGAATGTTTGAGTATGGATCAATATATTGGTTGAAATTCCCAGTAGAAGGACAGGTGTAGGGATAAGTCAGCTATGTGGCACAGTGAATAGAGTGCTGGGCCTGAAGTCAGGAAAACTCATCTTCTTTAATTCAAATCTGATCTCAGACACTTACTAGCTGTGTGGCCCCAGGCAAGTCACTTCATCTTGTTTGCCTCAGTTTCCTCATCTATAAAATGAGCTGGAGAAAGAAATGGCAAACCACTCCAGTATCTCTTCCAAGAACATCCCAAATGGGGTATGAAGAGCTGGACATGACAGAAATGACTGAACAACCAAAAAAGGGATAGATAGAATGACTGTGAGTCAGATATTGCACTACTTAAGGAAGAAAGGTGGGAGAATGACATTAAGGGCAATAGAATACAACTGGCAGGATATGGATAGGATGAGATATTTGGATTCAAGAAGCCTTAAAAGAGGAAAAGTTCCTGAGTGACAGCAGTAGTAGAAAGGTACCAAAGTTGCAATGAGAAGCAAGACACATGCATTTTTCCAGGGGACATGAGCAGAATTGTGCTGGAACCAGCTAAAAGCAGATCATGAAAGCTGATTGTTAATTTTTGTGTGTGAGAATTTATACCTTAGAAACTGGCAAACACTACAAATAAGGGCTTTATTATTTTGTTGATTTTCTAGGACGAAAGTCATGGAAAAACGTTAATAATGCACATTATACTTAAAAGTGTATCATAGGTACTTTTTTTTCTTTCGGAGGACTGGTTGGTTGTTAAACATTTATGAGCACACTGCTGGGCATAAGGGATATATAATACTAGAGAGGGTAACCAGGGATACAATGTCTTTCCTGCAGAAGAATATTTCTGTGATATGAATATGAAAGGCAATTTGTTAATAATAGAATGAGAGTTCCACGGAGCATAATGGAAGGAGAAGGTAGAATGTGATAGGAACATAGGAGAGGGAGACGTTATATGAATGAGTGTGTCAGAACAAAGCAAGATAACTTCCACCTAGACAGCCAGAGATTTGGAGTACAGTCATAGGAATGTGACTTATTCAAACTTCCCAGAAGTAATTTTAATATTGATTTGATTATTATTCCCTGAGAAGAAAGTGGAGGCATATAGGGGTAGGGATAAGGAGAGTTACGTGGGTCTGTATCGGGAGAGATAAGAAGACCCTGGTCTTACCAGTTATTGGCCTTGGAAGTCAGGTAGGCCCAAGGGTGTAGCCTAACTAGTTATAGAAGATTAAAGCATGATTATCTATTCACCTTTCATTTAGCAACTGAAATAACTCAGTGCCAGGGCCAGTTCCAATACTGAATTGATTTTATCTCTCTGGATAGAAAGTAGGATTTCTGGAGAGTTTCTGATCTTAATTTGGTGATTGTTGTCGAACTTCAGGGGTGGTAAAACAGGTAGCAGGACTGTGGCTGTGCCTGGAGACCCAGAAACCTCACAATCAAAAATAGAGACCAGAAATTAAAGCATCACCAATGTGATAGAAAGAGATTTTAATGCAATTTTGAATTTATGAAAAGTATTTTAGGACTATGTTGCCTCTATTTCTAGAAGTATTTGAATGATATAATCTCTCTAAAACTATACTTTGGAAGGAAACTTCTATCTGCACCCTCATGTTCTTTTAAAGTCCAACAACAAAGCAAAAACAACTTAAGTGATATTGCAATTTCAAATATTTCCTTATTTTCCAAAGGTCTTAATAATAATTAAGCATCAAAATGATCCCATTGTACACTCTGAAGTAAACTGTAAGAGGTGGTGTGGGATTGGAACTAATAATCATGAAACAATCAAGGAAGATTTTTTAAAAATGTTCTTACATGGCTCTAACAGTTCACTGAGTGACTAGCTCCAGGAGCTAATGTTAGCAGTGACTATGGTGCCTAAAGTTATTCATAGTATTTCTTGGAATTTTAACAGGGCAAAAACTTTGCAGTTCCCATATGCAAAAACAAAACAAGCATTACTAAATTGCAAAGCAATTGTCAACTGGCATTTATTAAATGCCTACTGTGGGCCAGACACTGTGCTAAGCACTGCAAATACAAAGAGAGGCAAAAAAGAAATGTTGCTGCTCTCAAGGAATTTACAGACTAATCAGAGAGAAACCATGAAAACAACTGTGTACAAGAAAGATATACAAAAGAAAAAAATTGGAGGTAGCTAGCCAGAGGACTAGGAAAGATTTTTTACAGACTGTAAGACATTAGTTGAAACTGGAAGGAAGCCTGGGAAGTGAAGACATGGAGATGAGGAGATAGAGTATTTCAGGCCTGAGGGACAGCCAGGGAAAACTCCCAGTCAGTAAATGGAGTTTTATGTGTAAAGAACAGCAAGGAGGTCAGTGTCACCAAAGTAAAGGGTTCATTGAAGGAAATAAGGTGTAAACAGCCTGGAAAGTTAAGAAGGGCTCAGGTAATCAAGGGTTTTAACAGCTAAGCAGAGGATTTTTTTATTTGAACCTGTATGTAAAGGGAGATAGCAGAGTTTATTGAACAGGAAAGTGATATGGTCACATCACTGTGATAGCTGAATGAAGGATGAACTGGAGTAAAGAGAGGGAGAGTCACCAGAAAGCTATTGTAATAGTTCAAACGTGATGTGACAATGAGATGCGCCAGGGTGGTGGCAGTGTCAGAGAAGAAAAGAGGCCATATATGAGAGATGGTTAACTTTAGAACTAAGCAGATATGTGTAATGAGAGAGAAAGCTAGTTTGTGAGCCTTGGTGACTAGGAAGATTATTGTACCCACTGTAGCAGTAATAGGGAAGTTGGGGAAAAGAAAATCTTTTCGGGTAAAGATAATTAATTGCGTTTTGGACATGCTGAGTTTAAGTGAGGTTATTAAAATGAGGGTTTGTCCAGTTTTTGAAACTATATCACACTAAAATGGTGCTGAGATGTTCTGTGTTATTCAGGGTAGAGGATGCCAATGCCTGTAATTATGGTTGGCAGACAATGGGGAGGGGCATTTTATAGCCCATTCTGCTGTGCCTTTGTGACTCTTGGGCTTAGCAGGAATCCCAGCTACTTGAAGAATTATTTTAGGTAGCTATGTTATTCCACTAAATTCCTCCTCCAATGTTTCATCTTGACTTGGAGATGACCCTATAATATAGAAGATTATTTGTGGGCCCAGAGCACTGGAGTTTTAGGAGGTTGTGTTAGGTCCAAGTGGGAAGGTACCCTGTAATCACTTCAGGTTTCATGGAGGAGGAAGGATTTCTATAAAGGAAAATCAAGTTTTGTAGAGTTAATCTTTAAAGATCCCTGTATCAGACTCTATGCAGAGTAAGTGCCTCCAAATATTGTCATCCTCACCTTTTTTTTTGTTCATACTATTCCCTGCAACTGAAATACTGTATACCTACTCCACTCCCACCCCACCCCACCCCATATCTTCTTATTGACATTCTACCACTCTTTCAAGAACCACAGCACAAATATCAATGGTAAATTTTTCTTCATTGGATCTCATAGTCTTCTGTTGCCGTCCTCTTATTAACTTGTAGTTTTCTTTGTACATATGGTTTATGTGTCTCCTCTACCTAGCATAGTATATTACACACTAATATTCCAATGAGTCTGTAATGTTATTAGTGTGAATAATCCCTCTACTGATGGGAATTACAACTCATTCATGATTTCTTATCCCATGTGATTCTTGTCCACGGTTTTCTGCAAATCCTTCACAGAGGATGCGCTCAAGACATTGGGGGTGTTGATACCCTTTGGCTAACAGTGCAGCACTAGCTTCTGGGCTATCCATCTGTTTCATTTCATTTCATTTTATTCTCTCTATGCAATTCACCCACCTCCTTTTCTAGTCATATTTGTTACTCATAGTGTTTTTATGCTATTTTTAGCATGCACATCAACATGAATAATATACATATCTCTAGATCCTTAATGAATGTTTGTTTAATGATGGAACAAATGAATGACAGCAGTTAGAAGGTAGGTTTGTAACTTTCCATTCTTCCTATCCAGTAGTTCTCTTCCTTAATAAGCCTATAGAGAGGATAAATGCTATAGCTTGAGAACAGTCAAGAAGTACAGTCAAGGTAAATACAAGATGAAGGAAGCATGACAATACTTGTAGCTAATAATGCTAGTGAGGGTACTGCCTTTCTCCTACTTTGAAGCTACTTGAAAAATCAGGAAGAGTCCAGCCTTCTGTGCTGATATTATAAACTGGTCCTTATACTATGACTATAGACTTGAGCAGGTTGAGAGGAAAAAGTAATTCTCAGGTTTTCCCTATCTAGGCATATGTATTTTTCTTTGTTTTGTGTGTCCCTTGGGAATATCTTATTTTTCTATATTACATGTAGCTTCTCTGTGCTTCTGGCATCTCACTCTACTCTTCTTCCCACTATGCTGATGCATAAACTCACATACATAATTGTGAAATAACTAAGGCAAAAAGGTTGAATAGTAAGCATTCCTTCTTTATTCTATGATTTTATAAGCTTTCTGAGAAGCATTACAAGTATATTTAATGCATTCATATATTTAGTTTGGAAACAGAAAACAGTTTTAATGATGGATTAAGGGCAAAGAAAAAAATGAGAACACAAGAAACAATTTTAATTTACTAAGCCAATGAAAACCCAATTCTTGCTGAGCAATGGTCCTCTATCCCTTACATAATACTTCTCTCTAACTCACAAAGGACTTCATGATGAATATAGAAATCCCTATACTCAGACCATAGTTGTTGAGGCCATTTCTCCATGAGACGATCATTTTTCAACCATGCTATTGCTTCATACCAGCATTCCTTCTTCCATCCTATTATCTCCATTGCCCAATATTCTATAAAACTAAAACAAAACCAAAGGAACTTTGGGAACTCATTCTTGCCTTTTGTGGGAGAAGCATTGCCACTCAAATGAGGCACTCAATAATAGGCCTACAGAACTCTTCTTCATCATAATGAAAATAACAGTATATTTATATAGTGTTTTAAATTTTACAAAGTAATTTCACATGAATTACTTCAATTTATTCAGGGAAACACTTTTTAAAGCAGAAGATCAGTGTGTTGTAGTGGACAGAAGACTATATTTTCAATAAGGCGATGATCAGGATTCAGTGATGAAAGTATCATGCTAAGCATGCCACTTCATGTCCTCTATTATCACTAGGGTCTATAATAGATCTAAATGATTAATCTTTACTTTACTTATGAAGAAACTGAAGCTTAGAAAAATGATGAGAGTTGACTAAACTCTTAAAATCAATAAATAGCAGAACCAGGACTCATGATCAAGTCAGACTTTGGAACCCTGGTACACTATAACACACTGTCTCTATTATTGATAAGTAGTCATAATCATAATTAGTATTACTTAATTAGTATTAGTTAATTAATAATAGTTATAACTCTATAGGATTTTAAGGTTTACAAAGCAATTTTTAATACATTATTTTGCTGATTCTGTGGCCACTGAAGTTCATTCAGAGGACTCTTCGGTGTCAGTGAAACCTGAGAATCTAAACTCTGATTTTGTGATAGCTTTTCTTTTCTAATCATCTATGAAAGAAATCTCCAGAGTAACACTTTATTTTTTGTGTTGCCCATTCAAACTTTTGGGAATGCTTTTTAATAATAATAATAATAATAATAATAGTGACAACAACATAGCATAAGCTCCTCAAGGCCAAAGCAATATCTTTTCATTTCTTCTGAATCTTTTCCTGTACTGAAGCACTATTCTACGGTTCCAGCATGCGTTTAGTAAATACTTAAGTGAATGAAAAATGAATTTTTAAACAATGTAATTAAAAAACTAAACTGAAAAATTTGTCAGTCACATCTAGGATTTTAAAGAATAGACCTAGAGTTTTACTTATCTTAAGCTAACAATGAAAACTACCGTGGAATACTTATTCATACTATAAGGATGTGAAAAAACTGTATCTGTCTCATTACCTTTTTATATTCCAGCTTCACTTCTGGCTATGGGAAATGAAGCTTCCACATAATTACAACCCAAACAAAGAACTCTATATGGCCTTCTACTCTAAAGATATGTATAGTTTTATAATGAGACAAAGGGTGCTGAAAATTGTAACAAAGCTAACTCCAGGTACCTTTGAAATCTACTGATCAGTAGGTCAGAAAGTAACAAAAAACCAAGGGTTGTTAGAAAATCTTTGCTGTCAGGGACTGCACTCATGAACCCTCAGTAGTCAATCTTGCTGTCTACATATGCCCTCACCTCTCCCTCTGGTAGAAGTCACCTGTCTTACCAGACTGCATCAAAAAATGTAGTATCATAATAAATTCTATGAACATAGAGTTGCTCTAATTTAAAATTATTTTAATAGGTTTAATAACTTTATTTCTGACCTTGTTAGTAATAACATCTAAGTATGAAAAGTAAAAGAGGATGTCAACTTCTACTCATTTTCTATATTCTGAATCCTAGCACATGGTTGAAAAACTCAATTTTTAAAAATGTTGCTCCCCCCTCCAAAAAAAGTGAATGGACTAAACTTTTTTTTTATAGGAAAATCCAAGGGAGCAAAATCTGATTCTTCAACGTATAAGAACAACTAGTTTGGTTGAAAGTGTCTCAACTGGTTTCTACTGTACAATAGATATCATTTTAAAAACTAAATCAGGTTTAGAAAGATATTACAAAACTATAAGTCAATTTATTTTCTACTACTTGTGGCAGTATTGCTCTTCCAATATACTGGTAAGCAAAAAACTCACATAGAAGCTGCTGCTATAAAGAACCAGCACCTCTTCTGCCCAACAAACACCTGCTAATTAATTCTGAAAGGGATCCTTTCCCATTGCTGTGGGAAATCTCCTGTTACAATTTTCTACTTCTATGTTAACACACTTATTTATAACAGGAAACTTCGACCACACCTTCTCTGTTGCCTCATTGTAGTACAGAAGTGACCATGAATTCACTACAGCTATTCTGCAGGCTCTGGCAAGTCCTTCCAAGATTGAGTCCAGCAGTAGACTGTATATCTCTCATTGCTCATCATCTTATGGTTGAACATCAGCAGATGATTTTTTTTTTTTTTTGGCCACATCAGCTCTTGAAGAACATCTCACTGAAAATAGAGTCATTTTGACTGTATTAATGGTGAGAGCATCCCTGCTGATAAAATCACAGATTCTTGAAGTCATGGGTCATACGTCCAGGAGCTAGAAAAGATAAATGAGATCAGGTAGTATACATTCCTCATTTTAGAGATGAGGAAATGGGCACAGAGAGGTTAAGTGATTTCTGCAGGATCATATAGCTAGCAAGTGTTTCTTAGGTAAGTTGGGAATGGGTCAGATGGAAGAAAATATGGAGGATAGGAAATGGCTCTTAATAACTTCATGGTATTATATAGGGTTGATTTCTTCACCCCTTCCCCTCTCCCCCCATAATAGCACAGTCCTTTGCACACAGCAGGTACTCATTAAATTACTGCTAAATGAATGAATAGTGGTGGGAAACTAGGTAGCTAAAGCTAGAAACTAATTTGTAGACTGCATGGAATAGTAGAAAGAGCACTAGAATTATCATCAGAAAACATGGCTTTGGATTCCAGCATTATTAATTGCCACCTGTGTTTCTATGGCAAAATAATTTAAACTCCTTGTATCTCAGTTTATTTTTCAATGGAGTCAGGAGGTTGGACTAGATAGCCTCTGAGATCTCTCTCATCTCTAAATCTGTGATCTTATAATACCAAGAAGGCTTCACAGATAAAATCATTTAAGTGAGAGAGGCAGGTGAGACCACCAAGCGTGTGGAAAGAGACATTGATTAAATTGAAATGAGCAGAAGAGAGGACTAAGGACAGAACCTTGACAATTGTGAACTGGTAGAAAAGGGAAGAAATTTTGAAAAAAAAAAAAGGGGCAGCTAGGTGGTACAGTGAATAGGGCACTGGCCCTGGAGTCAGGAGGACCTGAGTTCAAATCTGAACTCAGACACTTAACACAAAAAACTAGCCATGTGACCATGGGCAAGTCACTTAACCCCAATTTCCCTGCCCTCCCCACTCCAAAAAGAAAAAAAAAAACTTAAAAAAGAGGTAACAGTGAGGTCAAAGGACAGCCCTATGTTGAGGTTCTAGGAGAGCTGGGTGAATAAGAGGTTGGTAGAGAATTTTAGGATTCAGATCTTAGATGCAGAGCAATTTCAAATGAGAGGTATTAATGCTTTAGTAATTAGGTGAAACAGAACAAAGGAGAATGGCATTAGAATTGAGTGATATGATGGATGGTACAGGATCAGTGATCCTCAATGTGAATACAAAAAAAATTAAGGACGATGTCAAAGCTTTTTGTGGAGAGAAAGTAAAATAAGCCAAGAGCTAGAAATTAGAGATAGTAGAATAGTTGAGAAATTGAGAGATGACAGCAATGCAAAGTTACAGATGTTTATACAATCCAAAGTCAGAATTTTAAAAAGAAAAGAGCTTGTTTACTAAGGGTGCCAGAAAAGATGCAGAAGTAGCATTAGATAACAATGAATATGTTAATATCTCCTAGACCTGTTAAGTTAAAGAGAATTAAAAAAGGGCCATCAATGGAAAGCACTGCCAGAAACTAGGTGTCTTAAAAGAAAGCATCATTACAATTAATGAGGGCAGTTAGGAGCACAAGAGGAAGAAATTTAGGATGAAGAGAAATTTGATTAAATTAAAAACAGGATTTTCACCTCCCACAGTGTAAGGAATTAGTAAAGTAGGGTCAAAAGGATAACAGTAGGGTCAAAAGGCTGGGAAGGGGTAGGCTTATGCTAGCTTAGAACAACAATGGAGGAAGAATTATCTAGAGGAAATTGTTTACACCCACATTAGTGTTACTTTTGGAAGGGGAAAAGGAATAGTTAATTAAAAACCTTCTAGAATCAACCAGTCCCCAGCTACCAATTAGCATGTTTTTGTGATGGAAGGCTTTCCCAGACTTGACTCTCACTGGATAATTTCCTTTGGCTAGAAGGTATAGGCCTCAAGGCAGATTTTCCTTGTGATAGTAGGGCTTCTGCTACTTGTGAGCCTTCCCAAGCTGTGTGCTCACAGGCAAATTGCCCCTGACCTGAGGGTGGGGCCTGGAAAGCAACTTTTCCCAGAGGGTGGGGTGTATCAGCTGATGGTGAACCTTCCCAGACTGGACTACCACAAGTGAATTTCATAGGAGATGACTGTGGAGGCCAAACAGCAGCTTTTCCATGAAGCAGAGGAGCATCAAATTGTTGTGAGTTTTCCCAGATTGTACTTTCACTGCGGAATTTTCCTCGGACCAATGCTGAGTGCTGAATTCCAACTTTTCCATAAGAAAGAGGATTATAGGTTGACTGGGAGTTTTCCCAGACTGAACTCTTATAGGTGAATTTCCCTCTTCCTGTTTGTGTGGGCTGGACAGAAGATTTTCCATGGGGAAGGGGAAATTCAGTTTGCTGTGAACCTTTCCAGTCTAGATTCTTATTTGTGCATTTCCCTCTATCTAATGGTTGGGGTTGGAGAGTCACTTTTCCAGGAGGGTAGGTATTATCAACTGCTTGGGAATCATCCCAGCCTGAATTGTCATAGAAGAATTTTCCTCTCCCTCCTGGTGGAGGCCAGCTTGCTGTTTTTCCATTGGAGATGGGATTGTCATCTGATTGTGAGTCTTCCCAGGCTTTATTCTCATAGGTAAATTTCCCACCGCAAGATGCTGTTCGTTGAATGATACTTTTTCCAGGAGGGTGAAAAGTCTCAGTTGATTGTGAACCTTCATATTCAGGATTATCACAAGTTAACTTCCCTTTGTCTGACTGTGGGAGTCTAATGGCTGATTTTCCAAGGGGATAGGGAATCTCAGCATTTTGTGAACCTTCCCTGCCTGAATTTTCACAGATGAATTTCCCTTGGGTAGGAGTTTTCCCAAAGGAATGAGTAGACTCTGAAGAATCTGTACCTTCCCATAATGGAACGTCACAGGTCAATTTTCCTTGCCCTGTTGATGGGGGCCAAACTGTTCCTTTTTCACCATTGAGTGAAGTTTCGGCAGATTTTGAACCTTCCCAAACTGATTTATCATAAGCAAATTTCCCTAGACAGGATGGGGAGCTATTGATGGTAGCTTTTCTAAAAGTTAAGGAAGTCTCAGCTGATTGTGAACTTTCCCAAACTGATTTGCCATATGTAAATTTCCCTAGACAAGATGGTGAGCATTGGAGGGTAGGTTTTCCAAGGGGAGTTTCAGATGTTTGGGAACCTTCACATAGAAGTTTCTCCAAAAGTAATTTCCCTCTGCCTGATTGTTGGAGTTTGGTGGCAGTTTTCCCAGAAGGATAGGTAGTCCCAGCAGTTTGTGAACTTTTCCACTTTGCGCTATCACTGGTGAATTTCCCTCTCCCTAATGAGGAACTTCTTGTGTTTTTTCCAGGAAGGTGAGTTTCACCTGACTGTGAGCATTCCCACATGAAATTATCATTGAATAATTTTCCTCTCCCTGATGATGGTAGATGAATGATAGGCTTTCTTTGGATGTTTGGAGCCACAGTTGATTTTGAACCTTCACATGCTGAATTCTCACAGGTAAATTTTCCTTGGTTTGATGGTGGGGGCCAGACTATAGGCTTTTTATGAGAGAGGATAGTTTCAGCTGGTTGTGAGCCCTCCTGACCTGGATTCTCACATGTAAATTTTCCTCGGCTTGAAGATAGGGGTGTGATAGTTGCTTTTCCATGAGGATGGGGAGTCTCAGTTGGTTGTGAACCTTCCCAATCAGGGTCTTCGCAGTTGAATTTCCCTTGACCTGATGGCGGGGGCCAAACATAAACTTTTCCAGAGGGCTGGGGAGCCTCACCTGGTTGTGAATCCTCCCACCTTGAACTTTCACTACTGAATTTCTCTTGGCCTAATGGTGGAGGCCAAACAACAGCTTTTCCAGGAAGCTGGGAAGTCTCAGATGATTGTGAACCATCCCAGACTGGATGATTATTTGTGAATTTCCCTCGACCTGATGGTGGAGGTTGTACTGTTTTTTTTCCATGAGAGATAGTGGTCACATCTAACTCTGTCTTTTCCCACCGTGGATTCTCACTAGTGAATTTTCCTCGGCTTGAAGAAGGGGGCCAAAGAATAGATTTCCCATGGGAATGGAAAACCTCAACTGATTGTGAACCTTCTGATACTGGACTCTCAGAAGAGAATTTCCCTCTGTTTGATATTGGGGGCCAGAGTGCAGCTTTTCTATGAGCTAGGGTTATCTTAACTGGTTGTAAGCCTTCCCACACTTGACTGTCATGATTGAATTTTCCTCGAGCCAGTGGTGGGTGCTGCATATTAGGTTTCCCACAGGACAGGGGAGACTCAGATGGTTTTGATGTTCCCCACATTGGATTCTCATGGATGAATTTTCCTCGAATCAATGATGGGTGCTGGAAACCAGGTTTTTCACAGGAGAGCAAGATCTCATGTGGTCGTGTGCCTTCCCAGACTGTGTTCTCAGATGTAAATTTGCCTTGGTTTGATAGTGTCCGCTGAATGGCAGCTTTTCCTTGAGGGAGTGGAGTCTCATTTGGTTGTGATCCTTCCCACGTTGTACTTTCATGGATGAATTTCCCCCTGTTCAATGATAGGTGAGGGACACCAGCTTTTCCATGGGAGAGGCTAATCTGATTTGGTTGTGAGTCTTCCCAGATTTTATTCTCACTGGTATATTTTCCTTGGCCTAATGGAATCTTCTGAATGGCTTTTGCACGAGGAATAACAGTCTCAGACTGATGTGAGCATTCCCATAATTTTCCTCGGCTTGATGGTGGGGGCCAGACTGTAGCTTTTCTGTGGGGAAGGGGAGAATCAGTGGACTGTGAGTTTTCATAGCCTGGACTCTCATTAGTGAATTTCCCTACACCTGATGGTATTGGCTGGATGACAACTTTTCTGTGGGGTAAGGTTGTCTTGGTTTGTTGTATATCTTCACAGGCTAAACTCCCATGGGTATATTTATCATGATCTGATAGTGGAGGCTGCATGGCAGCTTTTCCATGAGCAACAGGAATAGCAGCTGAATGGGAACCTTCACGCACTTGGCTTTCAGAGGGGAATTTCCATTGGTCTGACTGTGTATGTAAGAGATTGACATGGGAGACAGCCTTTTCACTTTCCTTCCATGTGCAATGTGGACAGTTACTCTGAGGTGATGATGCATAACTCTTGAAACTTTTATGGGGAAGCATTTTTCTTCAAGGTATATCCTGAAAATGGAAAGAAACCTACAATATTTAAAGGGTCATTTCTTCATTTTCCTCTGCCATATGCATCCTTTGCATCCTCCTATGGTATAAACAACAAGACAAAATTCTTTGTTAAACACACTGGAATATTTGTGTGGTTGTTATTTTTTATATGAATTATTTGATTCAAGAAGAAAACTATAACTATGTTTTAATCTCTTTAGCCTTCTGGGTACCCTCAAGTATATCATATGCAAACTACAAGCTTTAATTAAAATTGAGTTTAAGGGGTTTTGGGGGGTAGGAGGAAGATTCAGGTGCCAATAGGGCAATATTTATATTATCACAGGCCAAGATTAAAGAGTCAGGCTAAGAAAGCCTCTGTTACTTAGTCCTAGTCATTCTAACCTTTCTGTTATCTGATATGATTTCAATTATAGGTCTGCCATTTATGAGAAGACCTCACAACGCATTTTTGGACCTAATTTTCTTGTTTATAAAATGAAAGGTTTGAACTTGAAGACCTCTAAGGTTCTTTCCAGCTCCAAAATGATGATCTTATTATTGTAATCTCTTCTTTTTTTTTTTTTTTTTAACCATTCCTTCTTATAGTGTTCACTGGAACCTAGTTTTTTTCTTCAAGTCAATAAATCTCCTGTCATCTTCTCTAAGGCTGGCTATACTTTCTCTCATATTCATAGCAAGAGGGGAGAAGCTGGCATATTCCTTGCTCCCCATTGACCCTTTCAGATCCTTCCTTAATCATCAGCACCTAGCAAATATCTTTAAAGTTTTCTTTATCCTTTCTAGATCTATATTGTTCTCATCTGTGGACTTCTCTAAGATACTCTCATTCTTCCCCCATCAAGTTCAGATAAAATGGCCATACCACTGCCACTGCCAACACTTTATGTGTTCCATATTTCATGATTGACATTTGCTTCTGTGACATGCCTTGCATATTCTACTTTCCTAACATCTCTGACCATCCTAGCTAGGTTATCGCCTCATATGTAGATTATTATTATCATCTCTAGTAACTGGTCTTCCAGCTTGCTCAATACTCTTTATAATATCCCACTCGATCAACATTCAAGTGACTCAACTGCCTTAAAAATCATTGATGATTTCATATGGACAACCCTCTTCTCAAAATATCTATGTCTATGTCTATGTCTATATCTATGTCTATGTCTATATCTATGTCTATGTCTATGTCTATGTCTATGTCTATGTCTATGTCTATGTCTATATCTATCTGTCTGTCTATCTGTCTATCTATCTATCTATCTATCTATCTATCTATCTATCTATCTATCTACCTACCTACCTATCTATCTATCTGTCTATTGGATGATCCTCATGACAAGTCCATGAGAAATATTAGAGGTATTATATGTGAAGGAAACTAGACTCAGAAAATTTAAGTCAGAAACATACCTGGGTCTCTTCCAACCTCATGTCTAGTGCTCTTTTGACTACACAGTATTCTTCTGAAGGCACTAGTTCTTTAACATGACATGACACTGTCTCCCTTTTGTCAGACATTTCTACTCATTGCATTCCCCTCCCCATTGTATCTGTATATTCCAATCTCTGAACATAGCATCTACATATTCTTATTTGGAACATTTGCAAGAGTCATATTTCTTACCCAGAACATATCCTTAATTCTTCTTTTCCAACTGTCTAAATGATAGACATCCTTTAAAATTTGCCCTTAAGTTTCTGTAAAACATTCTCATACCAACACTGACCACAAAGATTTCTCAGTATTCTGAGGTAATATACTTATTGTGTGGACCATATATTTGACAGTAATTCATTCATTAATTTGACAAATATACATACATACATACATACATAGATGTATGTATGTATTTTCATATGGACCAGGTGCAATTCATCAGCCTTTCATAGGATCATAGATTAAAAATTGAAAAGAAATTTAGATACAGCCTCATTGTTTCACAGATAAAAATGAAACAAAACAAATAAACCAAAGGAAAAAAAAACCTGAGGCCCAGAGAGATAGCCCAAGGTCACACAGAAAATAAAGTGAAGCACTAAGTTCTGGGAGATGTTCAAAAATCCTTCCCTTCAAGGAGTTTAAGATTTAGTTATTGTCATATGACATAGACATTCATAAGCATAATACAAATTAGAATAGAAGTTAATGAGGACATAACATACGATCAAATATTAATCACATACTACTGTTTTATTAGAAATTTTTTGTATATTGATGCCTTATCAAGTCAATTAATTAATAAATATCTACTTTCTCCTAGACACTGTGGTAGGACCTAAGGATAAAAAGACGAAAATGAAATTGTCACCACCCTCAAGGAGCTAACAATGTATTAGAGAAAGGCAATATTTACCCAAATAAGGACATACAGAATAAATGCAAAGTAATTTCAAGGCAGGGTCAAGAAGTTGGGGAATCAGAAATAACTCTTGGGAGTGAAATCCTCCTCCTATGGACAGAGGTAATAGGCTTAACATGCTGAATGAGGCATATATTTTCAGACATAACCAATATGTGAATTTGTTCTCCTTGACTATACACATTTGTTATCATGACTTTGGTTTCCTTTTCTTTTTTTTCCTTGGAATTGGGGTTTATAGGAGGTCCAGAGTGTAAAGGATTAGGACAATTAAAAAAAGAAGAAAAGAAGATTCTAGAGACAATTTTTTTAAGTGTAGAAAATAAACACTATAGAAGGAAATCCAGCAAGAATAAAAAACCAGCAGGACAAGATTGGAAGCTATAGGTTGAACTTAAAATATATTTTACACATACACACACACACACAGATGCACATGCACACACATGTACACACATGTAAATATGTGCTTAGTTGTGTATAAGCATGTATGTGTGCATACATGTATGTATATATTTGTACATGTGTATATATATTTGTGTAAATGAATGTATGTTTGTATAGTTTATGTGGCAGTTAGATGGAGCAGTGGAGAGTCTACCAGGCCTAGAGATATAAAGACCCATCTTTCTGAGGTTAAATCTGGATCCAGACACTAACTGTGTGACTCTGGGCAAGTCACTTAACCCTGTTTGCTTCTAGTTCCTTATCTGTAAAATGAGATATAGAAGGAAATGTGAACCACTATGATGTCTTTGCAAACAAACCCCAAATCAAGCCACAAAGAATCAGGACAACAACTATCAGACATATACATGTACATTTATATGCACACACATATAAATACACATGTGTATGCACACATTTGTATATATACACAATAGAGATTTTGTTTCATATATTATTTTTTTCTTTTATACTATGTATATGAAATGACCCATACACACAAACCCTATGAGGGATGTTTAAATGAAGAAGGTAAATAAATCACATATCCTCATATGTGAGATGATGGTATTTGAATTGATCTTTGAATTCATCTAGGATTCTAACATGTGGAGGTAAAGACAGTGTGTGTTCCTAGTGTTGGGGACAGTGTGTACAAAGCTATAAAGACAAAATGGAATGTCATGTGTGAGGAACAGGAAGGACCATTTAACTATATAAGTCTCTTGGAAGGAGGCTAGAAGAGAGAAAATGCAAATTAAAACAACTATTGAGGTACCACCTTCACAGGCATCCAATTGACTGATATGACAAAAAAAGGAAAAGGATAAATGTTGAAGAAGATATGGGAAAATTGGAACACTAATGCATTGTTGATGGAGTTTTGAATTGATCCAACCATTGTTGAGAAAATTTGGAACTATGCCCAGAGGGCTATTGCATACCTTTTGTTCCAGCAATATCACTACTAGGTCTGTATCACAAAGAGATAATTAAAAAAAACAAAAAAGGAAAAGGACCTACATGTACAAAAATATTTATAGCAACTCTTTTGTGGTGACAAAGAATTGGAAATTGAGGGGATGCCCGTCAATTGGGAAATGGCTGAGCAAGTTGTGGTATATAAATGTAATGAAATACTATTGTTCTATAAGAAATTTTGAGCACACAGATTTCAGAACAACCTGGAAAGACTTACTGAAGCTGAGCAAAGTGAGTAGAGGCAGGAGTAAATTGCACACAGTAACAGCAACATTGTGTGATGATCAGTTTTGATAAATTTAGCTAGTCTGAGCAATAAAGTTATCTAAGTCAATTCCAAAAGAGTAACAATGGACTATGCTATCCACATTCAGAGAAAGAACTATGGAGTCCGAATACAGATCAAAGCATGCTATTTTCTATCTTTTTTTTCTTTCTCATGGTTTTCCCATTTTATTCTGATTCTTCTTTCACAACATGACCAATGAGCAAATATGTTTAATATGATTGTACATATAGCCTGTATCAGATTGCTTACCATCTTGGGGAGAAGGGATGGGCAGGAGGTAGGAGTGCTGAAAGAGGGAGAAAAAAAAATTGAGACTCAGAATCTTATCAAAGTGAATGTTGAAAACTATCTTTATATGTAATTGGAAAAAAACAGATATTAAGTGAAAAAATAAAAAAAATAGGAGAGGATATATGTTGCAGAGAAGTGAAACACCTGATATTTAGCACCTAGTTAGTTGGTCCTCAAATTTTTGGTGATTGCTTCACATCTCTCAGGTCTTTAATCTCTTCATTACCAGATGCCAAATTTATATTTCTAAACCATAGATCTGACAATTTTGTCCCTTGTTCAAGAAGTTTCAGGGTAAAATACAAACTCCTATTTAAAATTTTAAGCCTTTTGCAATTTGGGTTAAACTATATTTCTGGTCTGATGTCACATTATCCCCCCCTCATACATTCTATGTTTCAACCAAATTACTCTGCTTGTGATTCTCCACACTTGACCTTCCATCTCCCACCTCCATGACTTTGTCAAAAGCTGTCTCATGACTGGAATATTCCCTCTCCGTAATCTCACTCTTAGAATCCCAAACTCCCTGCAAATCTTAGTTCAAGTGCTATTTTCTATATGATACCTTTTCTCCATCCCTAACCTCATGTTAATCCCATTCTACTCCCAAATTACTTTCTATTTATTTTCTAAATATTTTAAGCTATTTACACACACACATATATATATGTACACACATACATATATATGTAACCATATATACATATACATACACATGCATATATAGTTCTCAATTCCACTCTGGCTTACATTATAATGTGGGCAAGAAACAGTTATGGTTTTCACTCATATTCCCAGTATCTGGCATAGGCCCTTGTATATTGTAAGTACTTAATAAATGCTTCTTGAATTAAATTAAATTACATTGAATTGACTAGTTCATATGTAACTCAAATTTTGAAAAGTTCCGATGTGCCTTTTGTGGATATCAACTTATATATGTCCATAGAAAATCATAGGATAAAACTTAGAGGTAACTGGGTAATTGAGTAGTGTCCTCTTGTTTTATTAATGAGAAACGTGGTATAGAGACAACTTGTTTAAAAGGTCAAACAAGGAATAAATATTTAAACTGAAATCACACTCCGGTCCTCTGACTACAGAGTCAGACTCTTTCCAAAATTGGGCCTCTCTTGGCCTGTGGTTAGCCTTTTAGTTTTTCAAAGTTCTTTTAGGACCTCTAGATGCTGGTAACCATGCAAGCTGGCATGACTGCACTCAACACAGTTCACACAACTTCTTCCTCACAGACAAAAACATTTGCATATTTCCTATATAGCATTCAACTAAACATCAATTAGTTTACAGACATTTTAGTTTGAAGAAAATTAAGTAAATATCATGCATTAAAATGAAAAAAATAGACCAATCAGGTAATTATTTTGAATGTGGAAATGACTGCTTTATCAAATCTCAATAGTATTTGATACAACTCAGTCTCTTCAGAGAAAGTACACAAGTAAATATTTTGGAGATGGGCAGAGTTAAAATTCATCAGAACGACAACAAAATATATGAGCATACACGAGTGCACAATACACACACATACATAGAAGAGTCAGGCCGAAGTAGAGACTGCACATTGAGGTAAAAGTATTTCTGAGAAATTGAGACATAACAATAAAATACCTTTCCCAGAGTCCTATTCCATCAGTCTTTCTGGCTTGTATTGCAGCTTCTAAGTACACAGGAAGAGATATTCAGGAACCTCTAAGCAAGTAAGTTCTTAGGAAGAGCAAGGTCTCAAGGAGATACAAACTCTAGAAGAGAGTGAACCATCTCAGCCTTTTTCAAATCATCCTTTGAGAATCAAAGGAATACTTTCCAAAAGGCTGCCTATTATATATAACTAGTCCTACCTCTCCTCATTTTTTTAAAAAGTCCTGATAAACCTTGAAAAATATACAAAATATTATTGGCATTCCAGTTTTGCTTTCCCATGGTAGGATATAGTAAAAAAAAAAAAAAGTTCTTTGTTGCAGCATCTCTTTGCTACATAGGCTTGACCTTGTAAACATTTGTTTCTTTTCTACGTAACTGCAAGAAAAAAATTCTTTTAGATCAATCATGTATCTCATTTAAGGAACTAAAAAACTTTAAGAGAAGGATACAATATTTAGATTCTGTCATGTCAGTTTCTGATCCATATTATTCAACATCTAAAAAATTTTATTCTTGATTATTACATATAATATACTGTGCTGGCACTGTGGGATATACCATGAGGCAGTGTTATATAATGGAAAGAGAGCTGAATGTCATGTCAAGAGAGACTCGTGCTGAAATTTTGCCTGTGAGACTTACCAGTTAATCCTACAAAAATCATTTCAACTCTGAGCCTTAATTTTACACATCTTCAAAATCAAAATAGTCAGAACACTTTAGTCCCTACCTCACAGGGTAGTTATAAAGATCAAATATTATAATGCCTATAAAGGACATGAACCTTCAAGTACTTAGTAAATACAGCTATTATTTAAATGATAACTTCGAGTTCATTAGGCACAATATACTACCTCCCCAATTTCTCTGCATCTGTCTCAGTCCTCCACTTACTTGGCCACCACACAAGTTCAGGTTCCCATCACCTGAACCAAGATTTTCATGGCATTTGACCTATAGAATGTCAATAGTTTCCCAATAGTTCTCCCTGCCTGAAGTCTCTCCCCACTTTAGGTACCCTTCATATAGCTTCCAAAATGATTTTCCTAAATTGCAGTCTTGACCATGTCATTCCTTCACTCATAAACTTCCATGACTCCCTATTGCCTCTAGGATGCCATTATTCAGCTTTTAAAAAACTGCAAAACTTGGACCCTACCTTTAACTTAATGTACAAAAGGAGTTACATGTAGAGGACATGTAGGGAGGGCTTAGTTATAACTCAAGACTTCTGGCTGTGAGAGTCCTTTTCTTCCTTCATGGAGACCTCGTGACATTGATCTGAGGCATAGTTCTTTTCTGGGGTCTAAGGAACAGTATATTTCTAGAGTCCATAATCCTCTCTGTCTTGAAGAGGCATAATCCCTGAAGCTGACACCATATTCCCAGAACTTTACTGCACTTTACATTTGCAGGAGAATATTGTTTTAAGTTACTTTCTAGTCAAATCAGTTTTTCACTCCTAATGCCAGTGAGAACTTTAATGGCTCTGATGATCATCTGATTACTCCTCTCTAGAATACTCATTTGTCTAAGATCAGCAAAGAATAAGTACAAAAGAAAACATAGGTGACCTGCATGCATAGACACATGGTGATCAGGTAGGAAATAGAGTAATCTGTCTTCCCTGCTACCTGCTTTCCCCCGCCCCCCCACCAGCAACTTCTAGTATTTATGCCTCACTATCAGGAAGAAATAGAAACTTAGAGATTGATGGGCTCTTGTTTGTATTTGAACTCAGTTCCAGCTAAGGACATCATGAGTCACCTATCCCTCCACATTCTCTGGGAAAAGAACCTTTGTATAATTATACAGTAATAGCCTCTCAGTCATACGTGACTGGAAATGAACTCCTGCCAAACTTCTACATTTTGGATTGGAACCAGGCAAGGAATATCTGTATATACTCTGTATGACCCACCAGAAAGGAAAAGTCCAGTTATGTTCTAAAAACTGGACTCCCATTGCATGTAAATTTTCAGTTCATACAATATGACTTCATGAATTCAAGTCTTCATAATGGTCATATGTCTTCATAGTACTTAGTCCACTATATTTTGATCTTACTTCTAACCAAAAAGAGCATCATAATTGGATTTGTGATTGATCAGGTGAAGAATAACCTTTTCCATGGAAGAAAACTATTTACGGAGTAAGGATGAATCCCAGTGCTTTACATTCAAAACCTCTCACGATCACCTTACCTTTCTGACATCATTTCTTTTTTCTCTCTTAAATGCATTATAGGATCCTTTGTAAATTGAACTGCTCTATAACATCTGAACACACCTTAGATCTCTTGCCTTTTTGTAGCCTTGCTCAGAAGAGCCTTCAGTTTAGAGACAAAGGACAGAAGTTTAAATCCAGGTCCAACCACTTACAGGCTGCATGACCTAAGACAAGTCATTCACTGCCCTTAACTTCCTCATTTGTAAATTGAGGGGAATGGTATAGAAAACCTCTCTTATCTCTTGCAGCTCTAACACTATGAAACTAAGAACCATTTTCTCCTATATGTCAATTTGATCTTCCTCTCCATTTTTCCCCCCATCTCTGTAATTCTCATTCATCCTTTAAAGCTCAACTGTACCCTAGGAAGCGCAGCCTAGGTGGCACAGCAAATAGAACACTATGTTTGGAACCAGAAAAACTCATCTTCATGAGTTCAAATCCAGTCTCAGATATTTACTAGCTGTGTTACCCTAGACAAGTTGCTTAGCCTTGTTTCCCTCAGTTTCTCATCTAGAAAAGGAAATGACAAACTCCTCCAGTATCTCTGCCAAGAAAACTCCAACCGGGGTTAGACAGGACTGAAAAATGACCTAAGGATATGTCTTAGAAAACTTCCCCTGAGCTTCCAAATGGCAATGACAAAATTCTCCCTTGATACACACCTTTGTTATATATCCATTTGTTCTACATCTTTTTAGTGCACTTACCATATTCACTGTTATGAATTTTAGAGAACCACACTTGAATTTTATCCTGCTATCAAACTTCAAGCCTGTAACAGTGATGATATTTGAAATTCCTTTTGTATTGTTAAGCTAAGAGGTGCTTAGCACCTAGTTAAGATTAAGCCTCAGTTGAAGAAACAGAATGTATGAACTCTGTCTCCTGTTGCCAACATAACAGGAAGGGGTTGGCTGAAACAAGAAGCTAATTCTGTGTGTATATAAGAAAATCCCCAGAGAGGCACAGTCAGAATTTCCTGAGAACTTGTGGTGGTGGAGCTTCTTCTGAACAGCAACCTAGGAGGCCAGGAGGCCAGGAGCCCAGAAGACTGAGGAAGCAGAAGACTGAGGAAGCATGACCAGGATGCTAAGACTTTTTTCTGTTTGTGGCTTGGTTGAGCCTTGAATTCTCAGGAACAGAAATTGTGAAGGATTTGAGATGGACTGGACCCTGTGAACTCCAGTGTGGAACAGGACCTACCCTGAGAACTGGACAAGGAACTGGGAGCTGTCTGCCATTAAACCCAGGTGAATGCAGTTTGGTGAATCCAGGTAGAATCTGGGACAATGGAAGGGGATACAGGGAATCTGATAACTGGCCCCAAGTCAAGATGAAGAAAAGACCTCTCCTTAGGTATTGAATTCTGTGATGATAAGGTGGTTTACTAGTGACCTAGGGTTGGGAGGTTTTTTGTATTTTCTAATGATTGTACTTAGTTATTAAAGATACTTAGTAACTGATTTGCTAAATAAGTGACTGATTGAATTAACCTAGTTGCCCCATAACTGGAAGACTCATTGTCTTCATAGTGTACTCTGAGATGACTGAATGACTAAGAAGGCAAACCTCCTTAGGGATACTAGATGATTTGTTCTTTCTTCAAAGCTATTGTGACCACTTTGGTGAAAACTATGTGGCCATTTTAATGATAAGCTGTTGTGAAATACTATATTGTGATTTTCTGTGATGAGTTGTAATATTGTGAATGCTGTACCTTGATTTTCTGTGAATGTTTTCCTTTGAATTGTTATAGAATAAATGGATTATTCACTATACTGTGTAATCAGAACCTTAAAAGCTGTTCACAGCAGCATTCTTTTGGAAAGCTGCTCCCGCATGGCATTACAAAGCCCCATGAGGACAGGAATTGTGTCTTATTTCAAAAGTGTATCTCTTGCAATGCCTAATCTTGCTCTGCAAACATTCTTTTTTGTTTTGGGGGAGGGGATTTGCTTCATGAGAAACATGCCAATAACATCTGTGAATATATTTATTTGAACACACATGTCAACAGAGAGCAGAATCAGGCCAAAGCATATAATACATTGGAATGATTACTAAAGTTAGAAATGATCAGAGATTGAACTCTGGCTCTGTCATTTGCTGCCTGTATGACCAAGTGTAATGCCAAGCAAAGACAACTTCCAAGGTTCAGATTGCCAGCATTGTAAACCCCATTTATTCAGCAAACATTCATAGACAGAAAAAGTCAAAATAGAGTATAACTTGTTCATTTAGGAAGTAATTTCTCAATTCAATTGCAAAGTATCAAGGTCCAAGTATCCCACCCCTGGCCAGTACATTAGTCAAAGTAGCCCACTCCTGAACAGTACATTTAGTCAGTCCACGGAGTCTGTCCTCTCAAATGCAGATTAGTCTCCAATCATAAACAAAGTACATTCATTTGGTCAATCACAGAGCAAAAAAAAATTCAAAGACTTCCCACCCCTGAATCTCAAAAGGGACAGGAGAGCACAAAAGGCCATCTACCCACCCTTAAGTTATAACAAGGTTAAGATATCATCTCAGCATTGAATACCCAAGGAAAGGCCCTTCTTCCATATTCACTGGAGGCAAGCCCTCAGCAATCTCAGTTCCTGGGGAGACAAAGCTCAACAAAGCCATAGCCAGTGTCCTCATCAACTCACCCTCTGCCTATAGAACAGTCCCAGAACTCCTGAAAACATCAGCAAGGCCCTCTTCCAGGATTT
>CM053585.1:155114968-155138184 GCA_028646515.1 Pseudochirops corinnae
CCAAAAGTCCTTCTGGCCTTCTCTCAGCTTGGGCCTCTCTCCCAATTCACAGCTCCTCCAGTTCAGCCCTCTCTCTTCATGTCAACAAGTCCATCCCACAAGTGGGATTCACAAGCTCTGGGTTTTAACACTCCACCCAAAAACCAAGCCAATACAGAGCCATCTTCAAATTCTGTTACCATTACACCAACGTTGGTAACTTCCCTCTGGACCTGTCTCCTCATCTCTAAAATATGAATTCCTCAGATTTTTTCATAGAAGTAAATCCATGATCCCATGACTTTACTTCTGCCCATACTTTCTTACTATATATACCAAAATCATCACATTCTAATCTTATTTCTTGAAGAGTAGGGTAATGGATCAAGACAATGATCCAAGACAATTCCAAAGGAACCATGATGAAAAGTGTTATCTACTTCCAAAGAGAGAAATGATGAATGCTGAGTACAGATTGAAGCATATTTTTTCCTTTCTTTATTTTTCTGGCTAACTGCACCCCTCCCCATGCTCATATGCAAATATATCTTCACATGTATAATCAAAATCATTGCTTTCCTTCTCAATGGGTGGGAGAAGGACTGGAAAGAATTCAGAATTAAATGTTAATTTTTAAAAAAAAAATAAAAAAAGTGAAGAAAAAGCACATTCATGCACACTTGCCAAATCAAAGAGCGTAAGATCTCATTTACTACTTTTGTCAAGTAAATGAACAGTGTTTTAGTAAAACCCAAACCCTTTGAGTTGGTCAACTCTGTTGGGACCTAAAAATTGTGGGAGAGCCTATTGATAATTGGAAGAAATCCATTCTAATTTTTTTTAACATTAAAAACCGTAAAACTCTGGTGTTAAGCTTTTATATTATTCCTCAGCATCCAGGGGTCATTCTGCACTTCATTTCATTCTTCAGTAAACCAAAAAATTAATAACTTTTCATTCCATAAGCACAGGGAAAATGGCAGAAGTAAATTGGCAATGCATAACTTGGCCCCAAATTCTTTGTGAGTGTGTATGTATTTTTATTTCAATAAACAAGCATTAATTTTCCATGGATATTTGACAGTCAAATCTTCCTGGCTTCCCAGTTCAGTAGGGGTATTTACTGAACAGTCTTTAAGTCTGCCTCTGTGCTAACCTAAGGCTTGTTATTGGGTATATTTCAGTGAAAGAAACATTTAAAATGGCATATATTTTTGGATTTAGCTACTCTGATTAAAATTTCAGATATTATCCACACATTTAGTGGGGTTTCAGAAGTAAGGAAAAAAATGTTAATCACTAGACTCACAGTGGGTGAAAATGAGGAATAAGACGTTTGCTAGTTTCCAAGCCATTGGTTCAGGTATAATCCATGAGTAATCTTGCTTTTTTTTTTTTTTTGGCTTTTTTTTTTAAGGAGTAGGAGAAGGGGAAGAGGTAAGAGGGGGAGAACATGAAGCTGAACCAGAATTCTACTTTTACTGTGTAATTTATAAACAAAGTTCTTGGCATGCAAATTGTAACTTGTCCAGAAACCTTCCCTCCCTCATTAAAGCTAGCGGAAACCTGGCAAGGGCTGAACAATTAATACCATGCTGGCATATTCCTCATGTATGTATATTATTGCCAGATTAGACACCAAGCTTGGAAGAATGAACCATCTCTCAAGAATGAGAAAGTTTGGGGTTATTAATGATAACAGAGATTCTCTAGACTATGCCTTCCTGGTTGTTCATGGAAAAAAAGCTCTAGTTCTGCCTTGGCTACAGCTGTGGCTTTTTCCCCAAAAAATAAAGTCCATAGTTGAGAGGTGACCCATAATATGATCAAGAAGAAGGATCACTTACTCTGAAGGAATAGGACATGGATTAAAATTCTATGGCTATTGGTTACTATCTGTGTTATGGTGGATAAGGTTCTTCTCCTCTCTTAGCCTTGGTTTCTTTTTCTGTGAAATAAGGAGGTTGGACCTGACAGATTTTTGGTCCCTTCCTTATTTAGGCCTGTGATCCTAAATTTCACTTGAAAGAAGTAAGAGGGTATAGGAAAAAGGTTTCTGATTTGGGAATCAGAAGGAAAATTTTTGAAACAACACTGCTGTTTATCATTCTGTTTACTGCAATAGGGGTAGCTAGAGGGTACAGGAAATAGAGTTCTGGGCCTGGAGTTAGAAAGACCAGAGTTCAAACTAGCCTCAGATGCTTCCTAGTCATGTGATCCTGGGCAATTCACTTAACCTCTTGCCTCAAGTTCCCTCATCTATAAAATGGTGATAATAATAGCAAGTACCTCTTGTCAACTTGCTATGAGTAGCAAATGAATACATTTTAAAGTGCTTTGCACATAGTAAGTACTATATAAATGTTAGTTCTTAGTTATTATTAAAATGGCATATTTAAAAAGTAATATAAAAACCTTAAGGTGTTATATAAAAGTGAGTTCTTATTAATATTGCTACTGTTATGAGCATTTTAAATAAGTGAACCGAGAGAAGTGGAGAATATATGGAGCCATGATAGTTGTCTTCAAAATATTTGAAGAGATGACATGTCAAGTAGGAGTAAATTTGCTCAATTTGACTCTAGAAATTACTAACTAAGCCTGATGTGCAGAAATTACAAATGATCAGATTTCAGCTCAATACAGGAAGTATTATTAAAATAAGCGCTAATGATAGAACTGCCTGAACCTTAAGCCACTGAGTTCCTCATTCCAAAATATTCAAGCACAGGCTATAAAGCAGTGACCTCCCTGTTACTAGAGAAAGAGACAATATTATCTGAAATATAAGACTAAGAGGGAAGAGGTCTCTGGCTTTGGACAGAAGCTCTGACATAAGCTGTCTATTTCTGAGCAAGTCAATTCCCTTCTTCGAGCTTTGATTTTTCTTTTTCTTTTCCATTTTACAAAACAACAGTTTTGGATTAGATTCCTAAAAGGTCTAAAACCTATGACATGGTCAGTGGTGGAGTTTATATACTCCTCACAACAGGAATATTCATAAGATCATAGCTTTACAGTTTTATAGGTCATCTCTTCCAAGCCCTCACTAATGATAAAATTAAGCCCAGAAAATAGACTTTTCAGATTTAACAGAAATTGTCAAATATCACTTCTGACACTGAGTCCTTTGGTATTTTTTTTCATCTGTGAATGGGGAATAACAATAACCCCTCTTTCCCAGGGTTGTTGTGAGGATAAAATGAAATAACATTTGTAAAGCGCTTTGCAAATCTTAAAGCACTCTGTAAATTCTAGTTAATAATAGTTGCAACAGTAATAGTAATATTTTAACTAATATTGCCATTTTATAGTGAGCACTCTATAACTCTTGACCAAGATAATTCTTCTGTGTCTAAAACTCCAGCGTCCAACTATTCTGCCCAGCATCAACTTCTACTACAATATACCTTTCATCTCAGCACCTCAGGGACCCAAATCCTAATTTTTAAAATTCTACTTTCTGATCCCAACTTCCTATACTTCCTCCTCCCCCATTCTCACATTATGTACTCTTTGTCCTTTATCATGACCACTGTCTCTTGATCCTTCTATTTTGCCCTAATTCAACTTCCATAGTCTGGTGGGACTTCTGGCCTTAACCTCAAGGTCTTCTACTTTAATGATTCTTAAGCACCACCTCCACATCCAGAATTCACTTATCTACCCACTCACACACTCAGTATAGGAAGGGAAAGTGCTTGTAAATCTTAAAGCATACAAAAAATTTGAGTTTTCTTTTGAAGTCTTGCCTTCTGTGAAAGGCTGGATCAGATAAATCTTAAGATCTTTATAAGATTATGGGACTTTTTATGACCCTGGGATCTCCTTTCTCAGCTACTCGATGACCTGAGCCAGATTTAGTCACTGAAGTCTTTGGGTTTAGCAAGTAAGACCAGAAATAGAAATCCCCTAGGCTGTCTGACAAGCCTGGAATTCAAAGTGAGGCTAATCCTTAGAATTTTGCATTTCTGGTCCCCATTTAATGACTCCAGTGCTCTTTCCATTCTCTTCCAAATCTTCCTCTCTCCTTTGTCTTCTTAAAATCCTGGAGAATACATGTCAAGGACACCTGGCCTGTAGTTAGGAAACAGTTTGACTTCTTGCAAAAGTCACAAAGATACAAACTCTGTCCTTGGCTTTTCTAACACTAGTTCAAACCAACGGCATGACTATCCACCCTAAATATCTTTTTTCGTAGAATTGATAACAAGGAACAAGAGTGAATAACAGAGTTATGTGTCCTTCCTTTTACCTCTCCCCAATCTGACTAAAAGTGAATGTGACCAGAAAGGTAACCCAGTAGTCCATAGGAAGAAAAGAAAAAGCTATGCAATACTGCACAGAAGGCAGGTTCATGGCTATCCCATTGTCCACCTCAGTGCCTCACTCGTGGCTCAAAGGCAGACACTCTGGCATTACTGTGGGCACCATCCTGGCATCAGGAGGGCCTACCCCTCTCCGAGTCTCCAGTATTGCTCCAGGAACTGCCCCAAAACATACTGACCCTTCCACCCACCACCCCAGCACTAAACCCATTGACCTCAGTGCTTAGCACTTGAAAAGCAAAGAATAAATGCTTATTGATTGATTTGAAAAGCAGATTCTGTGAGGTAGGGACAAGATAGGTTGTAGACTGGGAGAGACCGACTTGGACCTCTGTGGAAAGCTGCCTGGGGAGGTTAATCTTGAGCTGGAGCTCTTGGGGATCCAAGACTGGAGGAAGTTCAGCTTTAAAAAGACAGGCTAAGCATCCTTGGTGCCAGAGCTCCTGGACTGACAGATACCAACCACACTGTGGTCTGAACCACCTGGATAACACTTTAGCTTCAGTTCAGTAGGCTGCAGCAGCTCCCACAGAATGTGGGCTCTGGCTCTCCTAGTCTTTATCTCAAGGCATCTTTGAGATAACCCCTGGCAATCTTCCCCTAACCCCTCTGTAGGAACTGCCGCAGTCATCACCAGCCACAGCACTGATTCAGGCTGGGAAATTAACTTCATCACTGTAAAATGGAGATAGTTGTTCTTGGGATAAAATAAAATATTTTTAAAGTGCTTTGCTAACCTTAAAGCTCTTTATAAATGCTAGTTTTTCGTTGTTATCAATGTCATCTCCCTGAAAGTATCTCCTTATAATTTCTTACAGCACATACTATTCCATTGCATCCATGTGCATTGATAGTTTGTTCAACCATTTTCTAATTGATGGTTACATCATTAGTTTCCAGATCTTTAGCACTACAAAGAAAGTTATCAATAGTTTCGTGCATATAGGACTTTCTCCTCCTTTTTTCTTGGTCACTTTGCAATAGAGATCTATTAAACATTAATTTCTATATATACTGCACTCCTCTATTCACTGAGTTTTATTTGTAAGATAAAAAAAGGAAAAGGCAGTTGTGAAAAGTCAGTACTGACCATATCTGACAGCATATGAAACATTCCACAGCCATAGTTCTCTACATCTCAAATGAAAGGAACGAGGAAAAAATTTCATTTCATCTCTTCTCCAGGATCAAACTTGCATGCTTCACTTAATATAGATTTATTTTACATATGTATATATATATATGACGTTGTTTTTTCCCAAATAGAATCTTACTTTGGAGAATATGGAGAAGACAAGCTTTTTTTTGTCTGTTAATTTGTTTGCTTTTTAATGAACCCTGCAGCAAGCAAGAACTGTGGTAAAATCTCTATAAAAAACTTTTGATAATGTGAATAATCAGCTCCTAAATTAACTTCTTGTCAGTTTGAACTTTTATATAGACTATTTACTTAAAACAGATATGGTACATTCAGTGGTAGAATGCTAGGTTTCCATGAACTAGATCTAAGTTAATTCCTAGTCAATGTAACATTCCCTCCCCCTTATTCCAACCCAGAGGCAGCATGAGATAGCAAGGGATCTAGGCATGTGGTAGGAAGAATGGACTCCTTTACAATCCTACCTGTAGGACCAGGGCCAGATCCTTTCAAAGTTCTAACACTGATCATTTGTCACCCCTTCTCTTGGCAAATCAGGCAGCTTTAGAGTACATTTCCTGAAATGTGCTATTTAAATCATTTCCAATTTCAGCAATTGAACATCCATGGGCTTTGAAAAGGTCCTCATCATATTTTTGAGGAATCCCACCATCTGCACCTTTAAAAACTGTTATTATAGACTAAATAGCTCTTGAAAACTGCCTACTTTAGAAAGAAGCAACAACGAAGTGTACATTTCCCTCTATATCCTGGTTAATCTCCCAGCTGGTTTATTTAATTCATAAAATTATTGTAAAACTGTTTCTCATTTTCAGTTTAATTCACCAAACAGTTATTTTGCTATTTACTATGCATGAGGCCCTGTTTTAGGTATTGGATTTATTAAAAAAAAAAAAAGAAAAAAAGAAAAAACACTCCCTGACCACAAGGATCTTACATTGTTCTGGGAGGCACAAAACACAAGCATAAGAAACCAAAAGATAATCTGAGGAAGGAAGGAACACTTATAATTGGAGGAATCAAGAAAGGTATTATGTAGAAGGTGACACCAGATGCGTGCCTTGAAAGAGGATAAAGCATCCTAAGAAGAAGTAAAGATGAAGTCCATTCCAGGAATACAGGAGAGACATGGAGAATGGAATGCCAATTTTGAATAATAGTAAGGATGGCAGTTTGCCTAGAATGTAGAGTGTAACAAATGCTTTCCCTCCTTTCTTTTCTTCCTTCCTTCCTTTTTTCTTTCTGTTTCTCTGTCTTCCTTCCTTTCTTCATTTAATTTAGTTATTCATTTTCTGTCTTTTAAAAAATTTTAGTGACAATTTCTGGGCAATTTAATCCATTTATTAAAAATGGCAGCAGGTTTATTAATAAAAGGATCATCATTTGACTGTCTCTTTTAGACTAAGGATCCCTCATGATGTTGGGTTCATGCTTTATATGCTCTTGGAATAGCAGGTATTTCTCAAGGTGGCAGTCAACTCTAGTTAAAAATTAATGAGAAAATGAATTGCAATGAGAGGCTGGCTTATTTGTTACAAAAAGGGTTTGGGATATGGTGGCTTGGGTCACCCAAATCTTGTTCAAAGAGGCATCAGTTTCCATATCAGCTGCCTGACTAAAAGGAGAATCAACATTTCCCCAGAACTGAGTAAACACAATGGTCAGGAATTCATCTATTATCCTAAACCTAGAGTTTCCTTTACTGTTTTTGATTTAGTTCTTTAATCTAAGTTTGTCTTTCAGAGAGATTCCCCACAGTGGGTGATTTCTGGCTGAAGAAGTAGAAAAGGGGGAAATCCTTAGTATCAACAAAATAATTAGTTTTAATACAAGAGAGAAATAATCATTTCTCTTATTCATTCATTTATTTTGTATGTGTGTGTTTGTGTATGTGTTAGGAGAGTTGTGATTTGAATTAAGTCTATCCATAGGTTAGGACAAAATCATAAAGGGTGTTTTACCAGCAAACTGAAGAGTTTTGTTTTATCCTGGAAGCAACATGGAGTCACTGAAGATTGTTGAGCAGTGGAGTGACATGGCCAGAACTCTGTGTAGTACAGAGGAAAGAGCAGGTGTTTGAGAATCAGTTCTGGGTTCAAATCTCATCTCTGATATAGAACAACCATAGGAACTTGGAAAAATCTCTAATTATCCTGGGGCTCAGTTTCCCATCTCTAAAATGAAAGTGTTGGACTAGATTATTTCTGAGGTTTGTGATTCTAAGATTATTTTATTAACAATTTGGCAAACAGATTATCAAAGTAAAAGACCAGAATCGGGGAATTCAGTTTAGAGGCTATTTCCATAGCCCACAAAAGGGATGATGAGGGCATGCACTATAGTGGTATTTGAGTGAATGGAGTAAAGAGAAGAAATTTAGGGGAAAAACATTGTGAAAGAAGAATTGATTTGGCAACTAATTTACCAGTCATAAGGTTCCAAAATGATGAAATAGTAAGTAATTTAAAACAATGTCCATGAGTTTATTAGTGAAATGAATTGAAAGCAAAATGTTACCATTTCAGTTCTGTGCAAAGACAAGCATCTGAGATGAAGTCAACAATTAATTCATTTTCTGAATTTAATATTTGCACACTAATCTTTCTAAAAATGTATGTATATTTGCAAATATATATAGTTCAACAAACATTTTTATGTAAACTTTTACATTACTTTTTAAGCTATTTACTATATGTATATGCATATATATAGTGTGTGTGTATATATACATACATGTACGTATGTATATGTGTGTGTGTGTATATATATAGAGAGAGAGAGAGAGAGAGAGAGAGACAGAGAGAGAGACAGAGAGAAACAGAGAGAGTATAGATATAGATATAGATATCTAGATAGATATAGATTAGAGATAGATATAGACCAGTTCACTTGCTCAGTGTTGGGTTCTGGGGGAAATATTTAAAAGTATAAAATACTGACTTTACTTTCAGGAAGTTTTCAGTCTCATTGAATACAAAAGATTAGTGAATGTGGAATAATAGTAAACAGTACTGAGGCAAGATAGGCAACATGGGTGCCTTTCAAACCTCAGGGGTTTTCTTTTCTCTCTGTCCATCTTCTGGCCAATTGGTCCTGCCATCTGGACCAAAGATGATGTCCTGAATTACTAAAGCCTTTCAATTTCAGAGTATCTGCTGCAACCACCCCCTACTCACTACCCCTATTTGATTAGTGAGTGCCTCATATGGTTGAGCAGTGGAGTGACAGATTTCTAGGTATAATATTCTTTTCTGACTTCTCTAAATTTCCCATATAAGTATCTGAGAGGAATTAAGTACTTTCTTCTTCCTCTCCTACCAGAAAATAGCAAATCACCCTTCTTGCGTGTTTCTTTAAAAGCACTTTAATACAAAATATTGCTGGGAAAATATAGGTGGATTTAGGGAAAAATTAATGAATTTTTATTATTCTGTTGCATCTGACTCTTTGTGACCCCATGTGGGTTTTTGTTGGCAAAGATACTGGAATGGTTTACCATCTCCTTCTCCAGCTCATTTTACAGATAAGGAAACTGGGACAAACAAGGTTAAGTGACTTGCCCAGGGTCACACAGCTAGTAAGAGTCTGATTTGAACTCAGGAAAATGATTCTTCCTCACTCCAGGCCTTGCACTTTATCTACTGGGCCAACTAGCTGTCCCTAAATTAATGTATAACAACCAATAATTACCTATGTGATTTAAAAGAAAATGTCAGACAAGGTATCAGAAGAATTAGATTCAGATCCCAGCTCTGCCACCTCCAAGGTGGGAGTAGAACATGCTAAAATGAGAATAGGTTGCTTTAAGAGTCAGTCTATTCAAAGAATTGGAAATTGAGGGGATGCCTATCAATTGGAGAATGGCTGAACAAGTTGTAGTATATGAATATAATGGAAAACTATCATTCTATAAGAAATGATGAGCAGGCAGATTTCAGAAAAGCTTGGAAAGATCTACATGAACTGATACTGAGTGAAATGAGAAGAACCAGGAGAACATTGTATACAGTAACAGAAACATTGTGTGATGACCAGTTTTGCTAGATTTAACTCTTCTCAGCAATGCAGTCTTCTAAGAAAATTCCAAGAGACTCATGATGGAAAATGCTACCCTCCTCCGGAGAAAGAACTATGGAGTCTGAATGAAGATTGAAGCATAATATTTGCTTTCTTATTTTTGTTTTTGTTTTTTCCTTTCTCATGGTTTTTTTTCCCCTTTTCTTCTGATTCTTCTTTCACAACATGACTAATGTAGAAATATGTTTAATATGGTTATACATATAGAGCCTATATCAGATGGCATACTGTCTGAGAAAAGGGGAAGGTAGGGTGGGGGGGAAATTTAGAACTCAACATCTTACAAAAGTGAATATTGCAAAATAAAAACAAGCTAATTAATCTTTAAAAAGTTAGCCTATTTCCTATTTCTGAAGTTGGCAAGTTCTCCTCCTTCATTGGAACTAAGTTTCCATACATATAAAATGACAGAGTTGGAAGAGGTAATCTCTATGGTTCTTTCTAACTTGTTATAAGATTCAAATATCAGAAAAAGTATTAAATTTATGAGCAGCTAGGTGGCATGGTGGATAGAGAGCTATGTCTGGAGTCAGGAAGATTTGAATTAAAATTCAACCTTAGATACTTACTAATGGTGATCCTAAATAAGTCACTTAACCATTTTCTTTCTGTTTCCTCATCTGTAAAATGAGCTGGAGAAGAAAATGGCAAACTAGTCCTGTTTTTCTGTCAAGAAAACACCAAATTGAGGAGCAGCTAGGTGGCACAGTGAATAGAGCGCCGGCCCTGGAGTGGAGGACCTGAGTTCAAATTCAGCCTCAGACACTTAACACTTAATTAGCTGTGTGACTTTGGGCAAGTCACTTAACCCCAATTGCCCTGCCTTTCCCCTTCCAAAAAAACCAAAAAATAAATATAAAAACAAAAAATGCCAAATGAGATCATGAAAAGTTGCATATGACTGAAAAACAACTTAACAATAAAAATTAAAATTATAAAGATCTTTTCAGTTAATCTGAGCCTTACTTGCCCCAAGGAAGTAGGCCTAGTTGTTTCTCAATCCCTTCTTTCTTTGGATGATTGACTACCTTTTGTTTCATCTCTCTCTAGAGTCATTCTATCATTTGATATCTCCATCTCAGTTGCCAAGGTATGCATTTGACTTAGTAAAGATTTATCTGTTATTCTTAAAGCTATTTCCCCAAACTCATTCTGGGATCAAAGGATATTTATCCTCTACAGCTATCTCTATCCAATGCCCCGATCTACTTTGACTCATTGGAGGAAAACGCTACTTTTTTTCTGACCTCCGAAGAATGAATAGAGCTTTCTAGGTCTTATTTAAGGAATGGAATAAACATTTACATAGTGTCTATGATATGCTGGGCAGCTATGTAGCATAGTGGATAAAGTGCTAGCTCTGGAGTCAGAATTACTCTTGTCCCTGAGTTCAAATGTGACCTCAGAAGGAGATAGCAAACCTTTTCAATATCTTTTTTATGTCATTGGTATTAAAGCATAATGAGAAATATTCTATTTAGTTTAAGCAATTACCTCAATTCTAATTTCCTACTTGTAAAAAATTCAAACTAATCATTCCAAAAACCCATATATGCTGATGCCAAACAAGGAATCTACGATCTCAAATATAGCAAATACAGTTGCTAAGTTAAAGTAGCAACAAGCCCTGTTGTCAATGAATGTTTTTTACTAAAGACCGAGTTGATTGTTGGTCAATGCTGATTCCTTACCAAAAATCTGTACTATTATCTTTCATAAAAATAGCAACTGGCATTTATATAGGTCTTTCAATATCTTTACCAAGAAAAACTCAAAGGGGTTAGAAGAATCAGACAGGACTGAAAATGAACTGCAGAACAGTAAAATATGTTATATTAATTACTTGACAAACATTATTTCATTTAATCCTCACAATAACCCTGCGAGAGAGAGATGTTATCATTAACCTCATTTTAAAGTTGAGGGAACTGAGGCAGAGCAATGTAAAATGATTTGCCTTGGGTCACACAGCTAGTAAATATTTGAGGCCAGGTTTGGACTCAGGTCTCCCTGACTTCAGGCCACTTCTCAACCTAGCTAGAAAACATACAAACTCAGAGAAAAATATATCGGAGTATAACTTTATAGGATCAAAGATTTAGAGTCACAAGGAACCTTAAAAAACAATTAACCTGATCTTCTCATTCTTGGGATAAAGTAATTGAGGCCTTGAAAGGTTTAGTGACTTGCAGAGAAACAGTAATTGGCAGAGTTGGGATTCAAACTCAGGTTCTATGGACTCCAAATTCAGTGATTTGTTTACTATAATTCAAATCAATTCAACTTGCATTTATTGACTCCCCCATTCTGGAGGAGGCCTTTCCTTATCTCTTTCCACCAAAATACTTTCCTTCTGGGATTACCTTCCATTCACACTGTATCTTGTATATATAGAGTTAATCCACATATTGTCTCACTCCTTTGAATGTGAGAACGGAGTCAATGTTATTGCCCTTTTTATATCCTCACTGCTTAGCACAGTGCCTGACACATAATAAGAACATAATGCTTGATGGCTTTTCAGAGAATGATACGATGGGTGAAAGTGAAAGGTTAGATGCATCCTACATTCTACCATCTAGTCAATTGGGCCTTCTTGTGCTTGCTCACACAAAGCACCATATATCCCATCTCTGTGCCTTTGCATTGGCTATTCCTTATGGCTGATTCCTTTCCCTCTTCACCTCTGCCATTGGAATCCCTACTTACCTTCTACACTCACTTCAAATTCCACCTGATTGAGACTTTCAAGTCCCCTAGCTATTAAGGCCTCCTCTCATATTGTTTTTGCTTTCTTTATATTTTACCGTATATACCCAAATATGCACATGTAAAAAAAAGAAGCTTGAGAACAGGGACAGGTTTGCTTGTTTATTTGTATCCTTAGAGCCTAATGTCATACCTAGAACACAGTAGGCATATAATAAATGTTTATTGATTAATACACTGAATAATTGATGGAATTTCTTAAGAACATATCAAGAAGATCTGGTATAGAATCCTCCTTTTCATATTTAGCAGCATTATCACCACAAGAAAGTCACCTAAACTATCTGAACATCACTTTGCTCATCTATAATGTCAAGAGAATAATGCCTTATATTACCCAGCTTGAAGGGTTATTTTGCAGATCAAGTAAAATTATACACAAATATATGTATGCACACATATATGTATACATCCACAAAACACATAATATACACACACATATACACAAATTATATATACCTATAGGTATACTTATATCTGTATATTAGATATATAATCTACAAAGGTATATAAATCTATACATACATATCTATGTGTATATGTATACATCTCTGTATATATGTGTATATTTATGTGTGTATTTTATATATATATATGTGTGTGTGTGTGTATATACATCACTTTGCAAATCCTGAAGTGTTATATAAATGTCAATTATGACATAAGATATGTTCTTTGTGAAAGGAGAATAGCACTTTGGTATCCTTATATTATGGAATTTGGCATCAAATTCCTGAAAGTACTGAAGTGAGGCATTACTGGACTTGAAATCTGAAGTACACAACTTGTGATAGTATTGAGATGACCACAGTCATCAACTCATAAAGGTATTTGCTCCAAAACTCAGAGCAGAACTGTAAGTCTTTAGATAGTTTCTGTCTGATTAACGTACCAGGAATCTCATATCAATGATGTGCTCAGTTGTAGAGCTAATTGAAGTGAGAAAGTATAGGAAGAGTAACTTCCTGCATTTTTTATAATGAATATCATTTCAACAATGCATTGGTGTAGAAGACAAAGGGAGGAAAAATGGTAAAATTACCAACTGTCAATTGTACTGAAGACTAGTAGTCTCCAATATAAAGATTTAAACATCATACTACCACTCTTAAGGATCTGATTCTCAAGTGAATTCCCATTATTTAATTAGTCTATGAACAAAGGACAAATGAAAACAGACCTGAATGTATTCCTGAATGGACTGGATTTGCTGCCAAGGAATCTAGGTTCAAAACTCAACTATGCCACCTTCTAGCTATGTGACTATCTTGTGGAAAAGACACATAACTTCTCTGTGGCCAACTTTCTAAGGAGGTACTAGAACAAGGAGAATGAAGATTGGCATTAGATAACACCATTTTCTACTTAATTTTGGTAGCTGTTTCAATGATTTGCCATAAATGTAGAATTATATGAATGTTTAGTTGAGCATCATTTCAAGACAACCTAATTGTCAGAGTAGCTCAGGGGCCATATCAAGGGAGGGTTGTTTTATGGGTCAGGACCCAGGTCCCAGAAAGTGGGAGAGTTTTGAGAGGTCCAAGTGGTAATATCTCAGGCAAGAAGGGTGGAACAATTCTCTAAGGTCTGGGGTGGGAGTAAGACCCAGAGTTTAGCAGCACATGCTATAAGAGACTGACCAGTGAGCAAGAGGCAACAAGAAGAATGGAATTCATGGAACACAATTTGCTCCCTACACTTTAATTCCTTGATTGATTGATGGAAGTGTCTGTGTGTGTGTGTCTGTGTGTGTGTGTGTGTGCGTGCGTGTGTATGTGTGTGTGTTTGCACAAATGTATGCAAGTAAAGGCTCACAAGTATGTGTTTATACAAGAGGGAAAATTCTATCCTATAGATTCTTTTTTGTTTAAGGAATAATAAGGGGAAGGAGGGTATGGAAGATGTAGAAATATATGAAAATGAATGTATTTCACTGTGGAAAGAGTGCCGAGCCAGGAGACCTGATTCAAATCTGATCTGACATTTTCCTCCTGAGTGAACAGAAAGACAAGACATTTAACACAGTGTTACCTCCTTGAAGGCAAAAACATTTTGTCTTCTTTTTTTAATAGTTCATAACTAGGGTTTTTGATGGTAGATGCAGGTAAAGCTGGCTTAATTGTAGCTGCCTATCTTGTCCCGTTTTTCTGGGAATCAATGAAATAATTAATGAATATGTTAAAGTTGTATTTTGTTCTGGTCTCCCTTATGGTCAACTTTCCCTTCCACCAGTGGAGTAAGTTTATATATAATCAATATAAATTATCAATTGCAGGAAGTACAATCACAAAAGGAAAGCTAAAAGTCATGTAAACACTGTCCCAAAGATCAAAGAAGCATAATTTAAATGTTGTATCATAAACTAACCACAAATCATAACCTGGTAATTTGTGTTGAATCCTTATATGATTTGAAATCATGTAGGTTTTTCTATCAGGGCCTTTTAGTCCTGTGATAAGTAAACCTTAGTTCAGTCCCAGAAGACCAGCATATCACCAAATAGTGTTGATATCTTTGAGAGGATGTGGATATATTAATTTTAAAGTTTTATTGAAAAATTTGAAATGTTTTGGCTATATTAATGAACTAAATAATTCCAAGGAGGCATAGATAAGAGCTAGTTTTTCTCTCCCAAACTTTTATAAAATGAGACCTCAAACTCTTGTTCACCTTCCACACCCCCTAGCCCTCTTCCATCTCCATCAGGTCCATGTTGCCAGATCCTCCCAACTCTAATCCATGGCTGCATGAGTAATATTTGCCATTTCCTCCTCCTTCTCTACTCTCTTCCCCACCACAGCTTGCCTTCTTCCACTAACTCATCCCTTCATCCCATGCCTTCTACATCTGAACCCCTTTTGCTGCTTCTCTCTGTATTTTCTGTTACATTTGTCCCCTATGCCCTCTGTACCTTATTAAGGTGTGATTAGAGCCTCAATTCCCAATGACATTGTAGTCTTTCATGGCAAGCACTCAAAGACTTGGGTGTGCATTGCTCATTTAATCAACAGCCATTTATTAAGTGCCCAGTATATATCAGGCACTTGAAACTGTCTTTGCCCTCAATGACTTTACCTTCTAATGAGGAGAAAACTTTACTTTCAATAATCAGCCAAATTGATATAATCATCTCAAAGAAAAACATTTCCTGAAATGTTATAACGTGAACAGTAGTAACAAAATATTCTCCCCATAAACCTGAGGCATATTTTCCCACAAATATCCCAGTATCAGTGGGAAGAGAGGATACTCAATAAGACAGTTAACAATGCTTACTTTACTAAGTTCTTAAAATATACCCGGCATTGTGCTGAGCTTTGTGAAACACACATGCACACGCACATACACACTATGGAAAATAAATTACTTCCTTCAGAGAGGTAATGTTCTACTGGGAAATATGATAGGTAAAATATGTGCATGGGAAATGAAAGTTAATCCCATAGGAGAAGACACTAGAAGCTGGTTGGACAAGGGAAAATCTCTTATAGATCTTGCTATTTGAACTGAATCTCGAATGAAGCCAGAGATTCTGAGAGGAAGAGGTAAGGAAGAAGAACCTTCTAATCATGGGTGACAGCTAAAACAAAGGTACAGATATGTGATATGGAGTGGCATTATGTTGGAATGTCAAGTAGACCATATGTTTTCACTGTTACAGTATAGGGAAAGAAGCAAAAATTAAGTAGAATGGAAAAGTAGGAAAGTGATAGGTTATGAAGGTTTTTAAATGCCAAATAGATGAGTTAATACAGGCTCCTGGAGGTTGTTGTTTAGTTATGTCTAACTTTTTGTGACCACATTTAGGGTTTTCTTGAATGGTTTGCCATTTCCTTCTCCAGCTTATTTTACAAATGAGGATACTGAGGAAAACAGAGTTAAATGACTTATCAGGGTCACACAGCTGGTAAGCATCTAGGGCCAGATTTGAAATCTGGAAGATGAGTCTTCCTGACTTCAAGCCCAACATCCTATCCACTCTGCCATTTAGTCACCATGCATCCATAGAGGTAAAAGGAAGCACTTGAAATTTCTTGAGTAAGGAGTAAGTAGGAAGAGTGTAGCATGGTCAGAAATAAATTTTAGGGAGATCACTTGGAAACTGAGTGCATTGGGATCAGGAAGCACTCAAAACTGGGAAAATGATTTGAAGACAGTTGTAAAGGACAAGTCAAGAAACTATGAAGACTTGCATTAGTGTGATGAAAGATGAATAAAGAAGGGGACTTATATGAGATGTAAAGGTAGAAATGACAAGATTTGGCAATTCATTAGATACATTGGATGAGTGTGAATGATTGAAGACTTAAAGATTACACAGAAGTGATGAAGTTGAAAGACTGGGGAAATTGTAGAACCTTTAACAGAAATAGGGAATTTTGAAAAGGGAGAAATTTTGGGGGAAAAGAAAATGACTTCTCCTGTGGGCATGTTTAGTTGGAAACATGGGCCATGAAGCTGGGAATGTCCATAAAGCAGTTAATAATCTAACACTGTAGCTCAGGAGAGACACTAAGGCTAAACTTATAGACCTGGGAATCACCGGAAGAGATAATAATTGAACTCATGGGAGTTATTAAAATCATCAAGTAAGATTGTAGAACAGGGTCCAGGAAATAGGCTTGGAAGATACTAATAATTATGGATTGTGATATAAACCCAACAAAGGAGAGTGAGAAATAGCAGTCATACAGAAAGATCATGAGCCAGGGGAAAAAAATGTTCCATGAAGATATAGGATAAAGAATATATATCCAGGAAGAGGTTATCAATGGTATTAAATGCTACAAAAACCTTCAAAAAGGATGCATATAGAACAGTGGTTCTCAACCTTTCTAATGCTGCCACCCTTTAATACTGTTCCTCATGTTGTGGTGACCCCCAACCATGAAATTATTTTCATTACTACTTCATAACTGTAATTTTGCTACTGTTATGAATAGTAATGTAAATATCTGATATGCAGGATATATTTAAATTGAACATAACCCACAGGTTGAGAACCACTGATATAGAATAAAGGACATTGGATTTGGCAATTAAGAGAATATTATTGACTTTTATTACTCTGAGACCCAGAAACTAGATTGCACAAGGTATAGAAAAGAATGAAAAGAGAAGAATTGGAGTTATTTTATGGAGATGATTTTCTCAAACATTTGCATAAAAAAAGAGGAAAAGAAGAATAGGGTGGTAACTAATGGGGATTGTGGGAACAAGTGAGGGTCTTTTTAAAAAGAAACATGTTTTTATGCAGCAAAGTAAGGTGCCTATAGATAGAGACTGAAGAGAAGATTGAGAGTAAAGGTAATAGTGAGTATAATTTCATGGAGATGAGAGGGAATTGGAGAAATTATGTATTGTAAGGTGGTCAAAGGAGGGTTATCTCTTCAGGGGAGACTACAGTGAAGTAGGAGATGGTGGGTAAAGGTCTCATATGAGATAAGGGGGAGGGGGAAAGGAGCTTTCAGAATATATTCTTTTTGAAAAAGTATTTGACAGGCTTTAGCTGAGAGCGTATAGGGATGAAGTTCCACAGAAACTGTAAAATTTGAACTAGCTGTTGTAAGTGGAATAGTGAATTGATTATGAAGGAGTAGAATGATTGATCTGCTACAGTGAGGACCCTGTTATGATTGGATGGCAAATGTATCATGAAAACAATCTGCATGGCTTTATTATTTTCTCAAGGCTAATAGAGTACATTAGTAGAGTACTAAATACTTAAGAATATATATGGCCAAAGCTACTCCTGCTTCTGATACTCAACAGTTAGTCTTTTTTTTTTTTTCCTGTGCTTGAGATGTCCTTTCACTGATATTCCCTAGGCAGAGTGTCTTTGTTGGGCAGAACTTCAGCTCTTCTATCTAGGCATGCTGCTCTCAGTTCAATCCCTGGTGTCTGTAAAGGGATCTTGTGTACCTGCTATCTGCTTGGTGTGACATCTCCTGGATGAATGGCAAGGTATCATTGCTGAGGGGGCATGGAGGAAAGGGAAATCTCCCCTTATCTACTAATGAATTTGCAGGAGAGGTGTAAAGTGAGAGGCAAAGATGGTTTTTCTCTTAAGAACTAGGTTCTTTTTACACAGTTGATTCTTTTCTTGATCGTAATCAAAGAAAAAGAGGGAAAAGATTCATAGCTATCTCTTTCCTTATCTAGCATGATGACTTTACTATCAAATAATTTCTTAAGTGAGTACCCCCCTGTTTCATAAAATGAGTGCTTTTGAGGGCAACTGGATAACTGGGTGTAGTGGTGGTGATGTTGCTGACTCTTCAGCCAACCAGTGTCTCAATACTTTATATTTATGTCAAACTGATTAAAGAATTTCTTCCCTCTTGTTAGATATGCCACAATATGTAAAGAATTCTTTACACTTCCTTTAAGATCTCAACACCTCTCTTGTCCCTATTACCTTACCATTATATCTTTTTATTAGATTTTTTTCCTGCACATTGTAGCTTATAATTTCATCAAATAGGCTGGGACAAACTCAAGTGATCACAACTTCCTTCCCTACCCTCACCTTACACATTTATGCATACATCATATAGTTAACTGAGATTTTATTGGCAGAGTAATGATATAGGTAGTTATAATTAGTACAACTTAGGTACCTGATGCTCAGAGAAGTTAGGTGACCTTTCCACAATTACACAGCTGGGGTCACAGGGGATATATGAACCCAGATCTTCCTGATTCCAAATCCAACACTCTCTTCACCACATCACAATGTTCTTCCATTTATTAAAAAAAAAAAACCACAAAATACTTTTATAATGTAATTTATTTTTAAAAATAAATGTATTAAATTTTCAGGAATATCACTATTGCATAAATAAAATTATCTTTGAATTAAAATGCATTTAATCAATAAGAAAAACCAATGGAGATTTTATTCATGTCTTCCCTCCACCCCCTTTTTCTTGAAAGTCCAAAGAAGAGATAGCTTTATGGTCTCAGTGTTGAATTCCATACTATTTTTTGTGTATAATGTTTTACTTAAATGAGCTTGGTGGAAATACCTTTCAACCTGTGCTTTGGCTGAAATGACATAAGCTGTGAATTTCATGTGGCTTTTCCAGTTCAGTCCCTATTGATGGCTTCAGTTATATAGAATGAATTAAAAATGGTAGAATCACCCTCAAAGTCATTTCTTGTGTTATTTCAGCCATGGCCGGATTGAGTCCCAGCTCAAATTGTTTCCAATATTGCCTTCAAAATTGGATTTCAATTTTCTGGTGCATGTGAATACACCTGTGCTCAAAGAATGCCATGTTTTTCTTTCTAAGGACTGTTATAATTTAGTATCTCAAAAGTACTCTTTCAGGTAGAGCATTTAAAAGCTGTTTATCAATGCTTTTAGGCCTAATATTTCTGATGGATTGGATACATAATAGGAAAAATGATAATCCAAAAATCCACCATTTCACAAGATTGCTTATTATGTTTTTAAATAACTTTGGTTTAAAATAAAATTCAAAACTCACACAAACTATAGTACCTTACAGATAATTATTCCCAATTGAGACACATTAGAACCAGTCCAATCTGACTGGGCTTGCAATGATTTCAAAGATGTCTGATTGGTTCCTCATACTGAAATATTAGTGCTGTGCCTTGAACAATTTACTTCATTTTTAGTGCAAAATTAGACCTGCCATAAACTGCAACTCTTTTAGGAAGAAGGAAGAAAATTATTTGTAAGGGTGTAGGGTGGGAACTGTCTAATGAGGTTGCAATCCTGGAAGCAGGCTATAAAATAGAGAAGTAGCCTCACCACACATTCATGTTCCCGATTAGAGCCTGATTCTGAGAGCATAGATATACAATAAACCTGTTTCTGGAAGCTTACAATGACATGGAATGGAGGAGCTCTCCATTTCAGAGCATGCTCCCAGGATTAAAGTCTGATCCATCCCTTACATATTCTTATTTTGCTTCTCTTTTTCTCTGCCATGAAGAATAGTCCCTAGGTGTGAAATGATAGGGGAAAATAGTAAGAAGAACTGAAACCAAAATGTAGGGAAAGAATAAGAGAACACCTAGTTGACACCAATGGGTTCAAGTTACCAGTAGACTCAGGGGAATTATATCCAGGGAATTGAAAAACCTGATAGATATTGATCACCGAAATATTATTTGAGATCTTTGAGAGATTTTAAAGAACAATACTTCAGAACTAGGGAAAAGAACGTGTGGTCACATATTCAAATCACAGGAAAGGTAGCTTCAATGACTCTAAACTAGTGATCTTGATTTTAGTTTCTCACATTATTCTGAAAGATAGCTAGTAATTATTTAGAATGGGAAGAGATAATCAAAAGCTACCGTAGCTTCATCAAGAACAAATTACCCCAGATTTCAGTAAAACATTAGTAAAAGTTTCTTAAGCTATATTTACATAAAATGGAAGATTAAATTATATAGTTTCTGAAAAAAATAGCCCCCTTAAAGTTATCATTAACCAAACAATGTTAACTTGGATAACTATCACTAGTGGAGTCTTCCAGAAATATGCCTTTGGTTCTGTGCTGTTGAATCATTTCAGTTGTGCCTAACTCTTCTTCATGACCACATTTGAGGTTTTCTTGGCAAAGATACTGGAGTGGTTTGCCATTTTTGTTTGGAGAAAAGCAGGTTAAAATGAACATCTGAGAAAGGAAAGACTAAAAGAAGAAATATATAGAATATAAACTCCTTGAAGGCAGGAAATACTCATTATTCTCAATGTGTTCCCAGTGACTATAACAGATCTTGGCACATTTTTGTTCAGTCTTTAAGTCTTGTCTGCCTCTTCATGACACCATTTGGGATATTCTTTTTCTTTTTAAATAATTTTATTTATTTATTTTTATTTTTCAACCTTCATTTTCACAAGATTTTGAGTTACAAATTTTCTCCCCATCTCTTCCCTACCCCCCACCCCAAGATAGCAAGCATACTGAATATCTCTTCCCCCAATCTGTTCTCTCTCATGTCTTCTTCAATCCCCCCTTACTTTCTTGTAGGGCAAGATGGATTTCTATACCCCATTGCCTGTATATCTTATTTCCCAGTTACATGTAAAGAACAACTTTTAACATTTGTTTTTAAAACTTTGATTTCTAGATTCTTTCCCTTCTCTCTTCATCCACCCCCACTGGGAAGACAAGCAATTCAACACAGGTTATGCGTGTGTAGTTACGCAAAACATTTCCATAGTAGTTATATTGTGAAAGACTAGCTATATTTCCCTCAATCCTATCCTGTTCCCCCTCCCCATTTATTCCATTTTCTCCTTTCACTTTGTCCGTTTTCAAAAGTATTTGTTTCTAACTACCCTCACCCCTAATCTGCCCTCACTTCTATCATCCCCTTTCTTATCCCTTTCCCCCCTACTTTCCTGTATGGTAAAACACCCAATTGAGTGTGTATGTTATCCCCCTCCTTAAGTCAAATCCAATGTGAGTAAGATTGTCTCATTCCCTTTCACCATTCTACTCTTCCCCTCCATTGTAACACGTTTCTCTTGCCTCTTTAATATGAGATAATTTACTCTATTCTGTCTCTCTTTTTCTCCTTTTCCCAACATATTCCTCTCTCACCTCTTAATTTTATTTTTTAGATATCATCTCTTCATATTTAACTCATCTTGTGCCCTCTATCTATGCATTTATGTACATGTAGCACCATGCATGAGCAGATTTCCAGTAGAATGCCACTGTGAACAGCTTTTAAGGTTCTGATTATACACCATAGTGGAACGCCATTCATTCACGAACAAATCAAAGGGAAGCATTCACAACAAATCAAGATACAGTATTCACAACATTACATCTTATCACAGAAAATCACAATATAGTGTTCACAACAGCTTATCATTAAAATGGCCATGTAGTTTTCACCAAAGTGGTCACAGTATTTAGAACAAAGAACAAAAGAACAATCATCTGGCATTCCTAAGGAGGTTTGCCTCCTTACTTAGTCATTCAATCATCTCAGAATACAAGTCAGTCTTTCACTCTTGGGGCAACTAGGTTAACTTAATCAGTCACTTATTTAGCAATCAGTTACTAAATATCACTAATCACAAAATACAATCATTAGAAAATACACAAACTTTCCACCAGTTAACTCTATCAGTCACTTATTCAGATTCACAATTACTAAGTATCATTAATCACTAAGTACAATCATTAGAAAATACACAAACCCTCCACCCCTAGGTCAGTACTAAACTTCAATTTCATGGTAACATTCAATATCCAAGGAGAGGCCTTTTCTTCATCTTGACTCAGGGTAGTTTCTCAGATTCCCTGGGTCCCCTTCCATGGTCCCAGCTCCTACCTGAATCCACCAGTCACCTGGATTCAGAGGCAGACAGGTCCCAGGTCCTTGTCCAGTCCTCCAGGAAATTCCTGCTCCACACTGAAGTTCACAGGGTCCAGTACATCTCAAAACCTTCACAATTTCTGTTTTGGGGAATTAAAAGCTCAACCAAGCCACAAACAAACAAAGTCTTAGCTTCTGGGTCATGCTTCCTCAGTCCTTTGGCATTTTGGCTGGCCCCAGGACTCAGAAGAAATCTTAGCCTTCCAGGCAGCAGCAACAACTTTGGCCTTCCAGGCAGCTTTCCTGGCAGCAACTCCAGCCTTCACCTGATCTCTCAGCAGAACAGCTTCTTCCACCAGGATCTTGTCAGGAGAAAATTTTGAATGTGCCTCTCTGGGGCTTTTCTTATATACACATGCAGAGCATTGGCTCCCTGATTCAGCCAAACCCTTCCTGTTATGTCAGCAACAGGAGACAGAGTTCACACCTTCTGTTTCTTTCATAGAGGTTTGATTAAATGTTACTAAGGGCTAAGTACCTGCTTACTTGACATAACAAAAAGGAGTCTTCAAATTTAAATTAATTAC
>CM053585.1:155138684-155161248 GCA_028646515.1 Pseudochirops corinnae
TCAACTTTAATAAGTTCCTTATGATTTCTCTTTCCTGTTTACCTTCTCATTCTTCTCTTCCTTCTTCTATTTGAAAGTCAAATATTCTGTTCAATTCTGGTCTTTTCATCAAGAATGCTTGAAAGTCTTCTATTTCATTAAATGTCCATATTTTCCCCTAAAGTATTATACTCAGTTCATTTGGGGTTTTCTTGGCAAAGATATTAATGCTCTTTCTCCAGCTAATTTTACAGGTAAGAAAACTGAAGCAAACAGTATTAAGTGACTTTCTCAGGGTCACAAAGCTACTGTCTGAAGCCAGACTTGAATTCAGGAAGATTAGTCTTCCTGGCCCTAGGTCTGGAACTCTATTAACTCTAATTCCTATTTGCCTTGACTTTGTACTGACAAATACTTGTTTTTCAAAGCCTTAGATTAAGAAATGCTTAACAAATTTGCGGATATTATGAAGGTGGGTGAGATAAAAAAGACAGTATTTGACTGAAAAACATCTGTAAAGAGTTTAACAGAATAGAATGCTGGACAAGACTTAGTAAGAAGGAATTTAATAATTATAAAAGTAAAATCCTATATTTGGGTTCCAAAAATTGTCAAAAATATAAGATGGGGGATATTGTTAGATAGCTATTCTGGGTTCAGAAATTAATATGAAAAAACATGGAATAGAAAGCAAAACTCTTAATGCAATCCTAGCCATCATAAAAAGGTCTAGAATGAGATTATAGTCCTAGTATATTCTCATACTTGATATGATCATTTCTGGATTATGTTATTCAGTTCTAGGCTCCTCATCTTAGGAAAATCAGTGATAAACTGATTGCGAGAAAAGCATATTGTTGAGAACTGGTTGAATGAAATGGGAATGAATGTTAGGAATATGATAACATTATAAAGAAAAACAACTTAGTCATTGTGACTGTGATCAATGCAATGGCAAACTGCTGGGGAATCAATGATGATACATGTCAACGCAAAAGCCACAGCTTCTGAAGACCCAGAAAACAATACTGTGACTACCAAATTCTTTGGCACTATGGAATGGTTCCAAAACTGATATTCTTTTATCAGTGGGAATGATCTTAAAGAGTAGATATCATTATCATGTATTTTGCCTCTGAACATTAAAGGAACATGGAACTTTTATGTCTGACTTAGAGCTAAAATCTTCTACATATATTGACTCTCCCCTTCAGAATGGGAGCTTTTGGAGCTTCAGACTCTTATTTTTCTATTGGCATCCCTACATCTCTTTTTTTTTTAAAGATTAAATTTATTTTTAAAAAATCCACATTAGTCATGTTTTGAAAGAAGAATCAGACTGAAAGAAAAGAACCATAAGAAAGAAAAAACAGTATGCTTTGATCTGCATTCAGACTCCACAAGATCTTTCTCTGAACGTGCATAGCATTTTCCATCATGAGTGTTTTGGAATTGTCTTAGATCATTGCTTTTCTGAGAAGGGCTAATTTTATCAAACTTGGTCAGCTTGCAATGTTGCTGTTACTGTTTACAATGTTCTCCTGGTTATGCTCACTTCACTCAGCATCAGTTCATGTAAGTCTTACCAGGTTTTTCTGAAATCTTCCTGCTTATCATTTCTTATAGCACAATAGTATTCCATTGCATTCATATACCACGACTTGTTCAGCCATTCCCCAATTGATGGACATACCCTCAGTTTCCTATTCTTTGCCACCACAAAAAGAGCTGCTATGAATATTTTTGTACATGTAGGTCCTTTTCCCTTTTTTAAAATGATCTCTTTGGGATACAGACCTAGCAGTGGTATTGCACAGTTTTATAGCCCTTTGGGTATAGTTTCAAATTTTTCTCTAGAATGCATGGATCAGTTCACAAGTCCACCAATAATTGCATCACTAGCTCTGAACATAATTCTTTGTATATAGTAACCACTTAATACATCCTTAATTTATTATTGTTACCCTGAGAGTTGATAGTTTTGAAATGCAGAATGATACATCCATTTTAGATCAAGACCAGTGAAGGAATTTCCTTTTTTTGCATATGGATATTTTCAATGAGAATTTCTCTCTCTCTCTCTCTCTCTCTCTCTCTCTCTCTCTCTCTCTGACTTCTTGTCCTCTTCCTCCTTCTCCTTTTCCTCATTCTCAGTCTCTTCCTTTCCCTCCCCCACCTTCTCCTCCTCTTCCTCCTTCTCTATTTCCTCCTCTTCTTCTTTCTTCCTCTGTCTCTCCCCTTCCTTTCTCTTTGCTTCTTTGTCTCTGTATCTTTCTTTCTTTCTGTCTCTGTTCCCCCTCCCCAATCTTTGTTCAAGTGGTTTAGAGATATGAGAGTGAGAGAAAAATAAATGTTTCATTAAAAAAATTAAAAATAGTAAAAATTAATTTATTTTCTCTAAAGAAGGGAGATGTTTAACTTGGAGAAGAGAAGACACTGGAAAGGAAAGGAGAGATGAGACCTTCATTCAAGTGTTTGAGGGGTTGTCATGTGGATGAGAAACTAGATTAGTTCTGATGAGCCTCAAAGGGCAGATTTCCAGAGCAATGGATGGATATTGCAAAGAAGTTAATTTAGACTTGACGTCAAGAGAAATTCCTTGTAATTTTGAACTGTTACTCTATCAGTCAAACAACAACAAACATGTAACAATTGCTATGTGCTTAGCACTATGCGGAATGCTGTCAAAAGTGCAGAGGGCTATCTTGAGATGTGATGAGTTCCACCTCCTTGAAATCTTCAAACATAACTAGTGGCAATCTTTATATTGTATTGGGGATCACTTTTGTGTGTAAATTAGACTAAATGGATGTTGATGTTCCTTATAGCCCTCAAATTCTATGGATTTGTGTATACAAGTTATGATTATGCAATTGTAAGATAGTGTAGCATGGGACATCAGAGGGCTTAGGTTCAAAATCTAGCTCCCCTGTTCTCCTACCTGTGGTACTTTGAACAGGTAACAACCTCTCGGGGTCTCAGTTTACTTACCTCTAAAATGATGGGGTATTCTAGGTGATTTCTCATTTTTTTGTTTCTAAATTGGTGACCCTATGACCATTCCCTCTAAGGAATTCCTATTAGTATTTTGAATTCCATTTCAACAACTGCTATTTCAGGGAGGCTTTGCCTAGGCCCTCTCATTTTTCATATAGAACATTCTTTGTAAGTCTCCAATATACTCATCTATTATTTTGCAGAACAATTATGTATATGTATCATATCCCCTTCCAACTTATATTCATGAGTGCATGAATTACGTGCACTTCAATTTCATATTGAAATGAAGTGTACCTTTTGAATTCTTGGAATAGTAGATTTCCTACTAATTAAACACTTAGTTATTTGTGGAAATAAAATTATTTACTCTAATTTGAGTTGAACTAGTTTATGCGTTCCTTTCAGGCAAAAATGAGATCTTTGTTTCAAACATTTCTTATACCCTAGCACTAGACATTCAATAAATACTTTATCATCATCTTCCTTCTCAGTGGATGCTGATGTTGTTGACTACTACCTGTGGTATTATGAAGGAAGCCAGGCAGTTTTCACTCATATTTATTTCCCATCTTATCTCATTCATCTCCTTCTGCCCTAAAAAATTTGAAATAGGGAGATGTTTTGTGCATGTCTGCACAAATACTAAGTGCTCTGTTGTCCTTAGACTTCGAAATATAATTGTAGGGGTTGTCTGTACCCAGAGGACACTAAAATAATAAAAACAATCTGTAGATATAATCATAAAAGTCAGTATTTGGTAAAAATGACCAACTTTCATTTCTTCACAGCTTTGGAGTCCACTGGGAGCAAAGATGTGAGATAAATAAAAGATGCTGATGTGAGTATTAGACAGTGAGTCATAGTGTTTATATGACAAAGGAGAAGGTAAAATGAAGGATTTTTTCTCCCCTTCAACTAAGAAAGCTTTACAAAATTAATTCCAGTATTTAATCATTATACCTTAAGCAAATTTGATTTGGATTAAAATATTGATTTTGGTTCAAGTTCCATCATTATTTTTTGCACCCAATAATTAAAAATAGGACATTAGTGCCTAAATTCTCAGCCACTGAATCACAAAAGTCAACACAACACATAGAAGATAAACTTTTGGTTTGATTTAACATGCTAGAGATACTTTTATAATGTATAGTATACACGTATAATTGACTTATGATTAATTATACTAACTGGAGGATGGAAACACTTATAAATTTCCATTTCTTGATGTATATAATCAATTCCTCAAAGTGTACAAACAATAATCTGTATAAACAAATCACAAACATGTGTCTTAGAGACTTGCATAACCTTGTTTTCTATTGAACTTGGAACAAGTTTCTCTCCCTGTTCAGACAAAAGTCATGTGTCTCCCTCTAAGGTGGTCATCTGGCAAGTCTCTGTCAATCAGCACTGTCCTCCAGTCAATATAGCTGCTTGAGTACCTATTGTAGGGAAGGAGTCAGTCTGAGGTAAGCTCTTAGAATAGAGTGATGGCTGGTTTTGCTGGTGAGTATTAACATTTTTACTTAGGGTTGTTCCTAAAGTAATTTGGGAGTTTACCTCAAAATTATTGATAAAGTTTTAAAATATTTTTTTTCATTATTGGTCTTTCTTACCAGAGGGATCACATACAGTTATCAGTTGATTAAGAATACACCCGTTCTCCTTCCTGTGTTATACCACAAAACATCTTATTATTGAAAAACAATTTAGAGAAAAACAACTTACTCTCAATTGCTTAATCACAAAATGGAGGTCTGAAAGAAATCTAGTAAGTTATGCTAAATTGTCAAACTTATTCTTACTATTTTGTTAAGGTACTTAAACTTATTCTCATTACATGTAACTTTTTAAATACAGTCTACCTTTCAGCTCATAGTATAAGCAAATCACCTAATTGTTGGGAAAAATGTTTGTTCTTTGCGGCTAAATGGTCTCATCAATATAGGTACTTTCTCTACTGGTATAAATGAGAATCTATCCATCCATCCAATCTATACTCTTTTTATAATCTTCCATAAATGATCTATTCAATAAGTCAGATGTTCCTCTGGAACTTTAAAATTCTGTGAATGCAGGAATGCAATACTGAGCCTAAGGATCTGTTTCCTTTTTCTGTGACCATTGACTAGTCTACTCTTTTTCAATCAGCTTGTCAGTTAACAAGTATTTATGAAGTACGTAATATGTTTCAGGTACTCTGCTAAGCTCTGGTGGTACAAAGAAAGACAAAGGAAAAAAAAAAGCAACAGTTTTGGCATTAACATTCTAATAGGTATTACAGTGGATAGAATGCTGGACCTGGAGTCAGGAAGCCCTAACATGAAATTTGGACTCAGACACTAACTACTTGTGTCACCTGGGCAAATAACTTAGTCTCTCTCTGCCTCTATTTCCTCATCTATAAAATTCAGATAATAATAACACCTACCTCTGAAAGTGGTAGTGAGGATAAAATGAATTTTTTTTAATGTGCTTTGCAATCCTTAAAGTACTACATTAATGCTACCTATTATTGTTGGTTTTATTTTTATTATCATTATTACTTGAAGATATGAACTACATATATTTTGTGTGTATATAAACTTATATTTGTGCATATATATATATATATATATATATATATATATATATATATATATATATATATTTGTGTGTGTGTGTTTGTGTGTGTGTATGTGTGTGTGAAGAGTCTACCAAAATTCTTACAGGTTTTCCCTTACCTTCTACAGTCTTGGGATAAAGCCATGGAGCTGGTGATTGGTGTCAGTTCAGAACAACCCCCTTCCATCCAGTCATCGTCATCATCACCATCATCATCATCATCATCATCATCATCATCATCATCATCATCACCAATCATTACCTAGCTCTCAGAATTGTCAAAGATACTGAGGCTCAGAAAGTTGGACACATAGGTAGGGCTTATTACAGAGAGCAGAGGGGGCAGATAAGTGATAATAGAATGCTGGAACATTAGCTCAGAACATCCTTTTTCCATGTAGGAATTCCTTTTAATCCTGAACAGCTAGGTAGTATAGAAGAAAGAGTGCTGGATAGAAGGCCTGGAGTCAGAAAGACCTGAGTTCAAATATTGCCTCAGAAATGAACTAATTGTAAAACTCTGGACAACTCCCTTGACTTCTCTAAATTTCTCTTTCCTCATTTAAAGTGAGACAGTTGGATTAGATGACATGTGAGGACCTTTCATCCCTAAATCTATGATCCTAACCTATTCACTAATCTAGGTGTAAGACTTCACCCCCAGCTCCCTTGAATTGAAAGGAACAAGTGATGGAAACTGTCACCCTCTCCTAGCCACCCAAAATTTACAGTGCTTAGTTATCAGGACTCTAAAATATTAGGGGTCCTAAAATCCTGGTTTACCCTCTACTCCATGTCTGGTAAATTCTTATCAATTCTTTTTATCCCCATTTTCAAAGTAGTTATCTGCTCAGATAAAGATATTTTTCTCCACTACCTCTCCTTACACTCTTATTCCTATCTATGTTAGAGTAGCCTTTCATGGTGCCTATTTTTTTGCCCCCCCAAACCTTTCTACCCTCTGAAATCCTCCTCTTTTTCAAAAACTCATTTTTACCATTGATTATTAAATCAGCAAACATCTATTAAGCACTGACTATGTGCCGGGGGAAGGTAGGATAGAGTGCTGGGTCAGGAGTTGGGAAGATTCCTCTTCCTGAGTTCAAATCTGGTCTCATAAATGAGCTCTGTGACTCTGGGCAAGACACTTAACCCTGTTTGCCTCAGTTTTCTTATTTGTTAAATCAGTTGAAGAAGGAAATGGCAAACCACTCCAGTATCTTTGCCATGAAAACCACAAATGGAGTCATAAAGGACTGAAACAATTGAACAACAAAATATGCACTAAGATCTCTGCTAGGCACTAGGGGATGCAATGAGAAAAATGAATATTCCCTGACTTCAAGGAGTTAATATTCTATATACTTCCTCTTTCAGTTTTTCCATCCTCTGAAATTTATGATAACCTTCTTTTCTCAAAACAAAACAAAAACAAATTAATATACAAATGAATGAACAAACACCATATCCTGTACAACATTGTTGCATAGTATAGACCATTCCTTGTCTCAAGTCTTCTGATGGGAGGGTCCAGGAAGAGGAAGTGCCCTTCAACTAGTTCCCAACAAGACTCCCAGATCATTCCTTTGCCACAATCTCTATGTAATCTCTTCTCCTTTGGGGTTCACTCCATTCCTTTCCCTTGTTTCCTAAATAATACAGTTCTTGAATAACTTTTAAAAAAACTTGCCTTCATTCATTTCAATTCAATAAGTAGTCATTAAACTGCTACTGTGCACAGGGCACTGTATTAGGTAGGAGGGGGTTGGGCGTGGGAAGGGGATACAAAAAAACCCCCAAGTCTCAAGGAATCTATATTTAAAAAAACACATATGTTTTGTGTGTTTTATATCACTTCTATTTCCCAACATAACCTTCTCCTTTCCCAGAGAGCAATGCCTCCTAACAAAGAATAAACATTTTTTTTAGCAAATCTAACTCACAGAACAAAAAAGTCTTCTAATTTTTTTTTTACAATACTGTGCTTCCACTGCCCCTCACCTCTGCCTTCTGATATCTTTTCTTCTGCCTCTTCTTCAGAATCAAGTTTGACCTTTATAATTTCACAGCATAAAGTTTCCATTGTTTTGTTCTTATTGTTCTTTCCAAGTGTATATATTCTATCCAGTACCATTTTCTTTATCTCAAATGCTGAAGTTCCCCTCTCTATTATGATTTCTTTTCTTTCCCTCTCTTCAATATTGCTCCTAAACCTATTATTCTTTCTCATTGCAAACTCTAGCCCTTTCCTCTATTTTTCAAACCATATTATGGTCTAGTTTTCCTCTCATACAGACTTGTAACTCTATTTTTCAAATTTATTTATATGCTATCCACTTTTGAATCAATTGTCCATTTTATATTGCTATTTTAAATTTTACAGTCTTCGACTCTCACTCACCCTAGCATCCACCTTCTCTGTTTATGTATCCATGTGACTGAACAGTATTAAAGATGTTCTACTACCTTGCTAAGAGGGTCCACTGACATCTCATGACTGCATAGTAATTCCTTTTATTCATCCTCATACTCCACAATATTACCACAGTGAATGTTGTGAATCTTCTCTACTTTCTTCAAGCCCCAGATACCATATCTACCCACCTTTCTCAGCAGATGCTCTGTTTTTCTAATTTATGCAATCAAGCCTATCTATGTGGAGCTATTTTATCTTCCTAATCTACACCTCAAAACACCTCTTCATCTTCACCTTTTTTTTTCTTGCCTAGCCTTAATCAACTAGGAGGAGGTTATCTTTTCCCTTGCAAAGTAAACTTACCTATTCCAGCCTTTGATTACATAGATTTCCCCACTCATAAGGAACTTTCCCCATCTCTATTTCTCATTTTCCTGCTGCTTACAAACATTCTCAGGTTTTTTTTTTCTCTCCTTAAAATAAAAAAAAAAATCAAATGAAAACTTATTCTTGACTTTGCCTATCAAGCTACTATTTTATATATTTTTTCCATTTAATTTGCAAACTTTTGAAAAATGCTGTCTCCTATTGATGCCAATATTTCCTCATTGCCCACTCCATTTTTCCACACCTTACAATCAGACTCTCAGCTTTCCCACTAAACTGAAACAGCTCTTTCCAATATCATCAATAATTTCTAAATTGTTCAATCCAATGACCCCATCTCAGTCTTCCTTCATGACTTCTCTGCAGTTTTTGCGATATTTCAGCATCATATCTTTGTGTAGATCCTTTCTCTTCCTTTGACTTCTCTGACAATGCACTCTCCTCATTCTTGTCCTATTTTTCTGGCCACCTCTTTTTAGTTTACTTTGCTAGATCATCATCCATCTTGTCCTCTAAGTGTAGATGTCTCCCAAGGCTCTGTTTTGAGTTTCTTAAATTAAAAGCAATAAAAAAAAAATTGCTAGACACTATGTAGTTAATACTGTGCTAGACATATTAGACATACAAAGATAAAGAGTCTGTTCCCACTAGGAACTTGTGTTCTTTTGAAAAAGGAGAGCATATATACAGAAGAATAACTAGAAAATATATATGAAGTAAATACAATATATTTTCTGGGAAATGACAGTACCAACTGGAGGGGATAAACTGATCAGGAAATGAAGGAAACAAGCATTTATTATATGCTTGATATATGCTAAATGCCATGCTAATATTATCTTATTTGATCCTCAAACAATGCTGAGAGAAAGGTTTTTACAGCTGAGAAAACTGAGGCAGACAGAGGTTGTGACTTGGTCAGCATCATACTGCTAATAAATATTTGAGGCTGATTGAATTCAAGCCTTTCTGATTCCAAGTCCAGTGGTCTATCCATTGTATCACTTAGCTGCTTCTAAAAGGAGCTGATATTTAAATTAAGCTCTCTGGGTGATCTAATCTACTGCCATTAGCTTAATTATAATTTCTATGCCTCTGACTCTGGATCTCTAGTCTCACATATCCAACTGCTTGCTAGGTGTCTCTTCTGGATATCCCAACAACAATTCAAATTCATCATGTTAAAAATGTATAACTTTTCCGCTTAAATCTACTCTCCAATGCCAAAATCCCCTTTTCCTCTTAAGAATACACCCATCTGAGTCACCAAAGTTCGTAATTTTTGAATGATCCTTGATTCATTCCTCTTTCCCTCCATCATATCTTTACCTTTTTGCTTCTTTCTATCCGCACAGTCTCTGTGGCTCTCTTCTCCCTGTTCCTAGAATTCTTCCAATGTCCTCCTCACTGATCATCTTGCTTTGAATCTGTCCCCCATTGAATCTGTTCTTCACAGAGCTGAAAAATTTATATTCCTAAAGCTTAGGTGTGACCTTGTCATTTCCCTACTTAACACCATCATTGATGGCTTTTTTTTTGCAGTAAGAAATAATGTAAATTCCTCATTTTAGTATTTTAAACCCTCTATAATCTGACTCCAATCTCCCTTTCTGAATTTAATCATCTCACTTCCTTTAATCAACCAAGTTATACAACTAGCTGTTTCTCAAAGTGGACATTTCATTACTTATCTCTGTATATTAGCAAGTCTGCCTTTCTCAATATTTATCTCCTTTCAGAGCTGATCTAATGTACCACAGTCCCTGTGAGGCATTCCCTTTTTACCTCAGTTTTCAATGCTTTGTCCCTTATTAAGTTTCTGGATTACCTTGAATTTTTCTATATGTATATGGGCAGTTGTCACAGTGGATAGAGTGCCAGATCTGAACTCAGGAAGACTACCTGAGTTCAAATCTAGCCTCAGACACTTACTACCAGTGTGACCCTGGACAAGCCACATAACCCTGTAGGTCTTAGTTCCTCATTTTAAAACGAGCTAGAGAAGGAGCTGGTAAACCATTCCAGTATCTTTGCCAAGAAAACCTCAAATGGGTACATTTTCCAGACACTTTGTCAAACTTGTTGATACAATGACAAAAGTGAAAGGCTCCTGTCCCTAAGGAGTTTGCATTTGAAGGAAAGACAACCTCCATATAAAATGGTTTTATTGTCATTTGCTTCCCCTCCCCCCAGAACTGTGAGTTCCTGGGGGTAAGGAGTTAACTATAGGAATGTGGAAGTTTCTTAGGGCAGTTAGAGGTCAAATAACTTGCCCAAGATAACACAGCCCATGGTTGTCAGAGTTGGAATTTAAAATCAAGTCTTTCTGACTGAAGATCAGTCTTCTATCCATTACAATAGCTATTTTCTGAATACAAAATTAATGCATTGTAATTTTGGATGGGAGGGCACTAATAGCTGGGAGGATAAGAAAAAGGATTAATTGCAAAGCAGTGCTTAAGCTGGGTTTTGAAAGAAATAGGGAATTCCTAGAGGTAATTGAGTGACTACATTACAAGCAGAGTTGAAAGAGATTGGGGGCAGCAGCCAGTGGTATGTGGAGAGAGGAGATGAAATGTAATATATGAGGAAGAGCAATTAGATCAGTATGGTTGATTAATATTCTATTACCAATTGGAATATTTGACCTTTGAGGTCTTTTCTCACTCTGATATTAGTGGTTTTATCAATCTATGAATAAGGAAAAGTCCCAAGAGGCAGAATGGCTCACCAGAAAGAGAGATGGATTTGGCCTTAGAAGACCTGAGTCTGATTTCTGGCTCTCCCAGTTACTCTGCTTGACCTTGGGCAACTCACAGACCCTCTTTGGACCTTAGTTTTCTCTTCTATAAATAAGTGGATGGTTGGACTAGATGACATACATGTAAGGTCCCTTCTGTCTTTAAATCTATGTCCTGATGATCTGATTGCCTTTAAGTTACCTTTCTAGCAATAAATCTAATCTCCTGCAATCTTAAAATTACCTGGGTAATTTAGATATACTAGTAGCATCCTTGAAGACATGTAGCCTACAAATTACAAAACACAGTAGTGTCTACATAAAAATGAACTACATTCTTTCAAAGAGTCTAAACAATTCACATTCTCTGTAGTGTCCCCGGGGACTTTCTGTCCTATAAATATGTAATTACAAGATCATTGACTCTGCTTCCCTCAGTAAAGTAGCTGTAAATCAAGTAGGTTCTTCTTACTGGACAAACTAATTTGCTAAAGGGGATTATAATAAGTTTTACATAATGTGAGCTATCACATTTTTTTTTTGCTTGTGTGTGTGTTTGTGTGTGTGTGTATGCACGCACGCACTGGAAGTGCATTTTCCAACAATTGTTTTACTTGTAACAAAAAGCTTTTCACTTTGTCAAGACACTAAGTCCTATTAGTCTATTGTTGCCTATTACTTTGAAGTTCCCTAAGACCAACAGTTTGGTGGGCTATGTCATACTGTATTTAATGAAGGATAATGGCTGCAAAGATAATGATGTAGTTGAATAGCATTTCATATTTATAACAGCCTTACACTGATGTTTATATGCAATTGCTTTCCAAAGCCTTTTTAGAGCCCACGTATGCTTGCTTTGTAAATAAGGACCCCAAGATGGAAGGCAATTAAATGTTTCACTCTGGATCATGGGAATCTGTACAACAATATGAAGTATTTCAGACTGTTTACTATACTGTAGTTCAAATCACAGTCCTTCCTACCTTTAGGAATACACAGGAAGTTAAACTTCTTTCTGGACCTCTGAAACAATTTTACAATTTGTAATTTATTGAATTTTCCAAAGATAGTTTTTTAAGGGTCAAATATCTGGAACAAAGATATTAAATTTTTTAACTAGACAGAATTTATACTACATTCTCTGTCCCAGGAAGAAGAGGCTGAATGGATACTTTACAGTTTCTATTAAAAAGATTGGTTGCTAAAAAAAAAAAAAAAAAAAGGTTTAGGTGCAAGCAAATAGTCTTTAAATTCCTCTGCAGAGGCAGCTATGGATTCTATCATTCTTTAAGATTAATCCAAACGATTGCTAAGATCATAGTTTGTAGAGATGAGAGGGATTCCAATGTCCTCCTAGTGTCTAAAACCTTTTGTATAGTTGCACAAATATAGGGCCAGAGAAGGTATATGGTTTACCCAATTTCGTTAAAAGCACAGTAAATAGTAGACGCAGGACTCGAAACCCAGACCTTTAATTAAAATCTAATGCTCTTTTCATAATACCACACTGCTCTTATTTATGAAAAAAACCATGATTTTTCTAAACTAATAGAGCAATCTCCATCTTTCCTGTCATCTGTGCAATTTAAAGTATTGAAAATAATCAAAAGCCAGTTCATTTAAAGCTCTTTATAACTTAAATTTTTAAATAATAATAATAATAATTAGCAACAATAAGAGCTGGCATTTATACTGTACTATGTTCAGGCACTGTGTTAAGTGCTTTATTAATATGTTGTCTAACACAACTCTGGGAAGTAGGTGCTGTTAACCTCATTTTACATTGAAGAAACGGAAGCAGAGAAAAGTTGAATGCTTTGCCCAAGGTCACACATTTAGAAAGTGTCTCAGACCATATTTGAACTCAAAACTTCCTGATTCAAGGCTCAGAGATCTAATCATTGTACCCATCTAGCTATTATACTTGGGTAATGGAGCTTTGAAATATTCTGATTATTCATAATTTCAATTTCAAATTGTGTGGAAACCTGGCTAATAGGGAAAAATGATTTTCATGACTTCATATGTATAATCCATTTCATATTGCTTGCCTTCGTAAGAGGTAGGTGAGACAGATGAGAGGCAGATAATCACTAACCTAAAATTATCAAAAAATTTTAAATTTTTTCACATGCAATTGGGTATTATTTAATAAAACAAATAGGTATATTTAAAAAAATGCAATTATACAAGAAAGGTAACTAAACTTTCCATACTTTGTAGCCTAGTGATCATGCTACTAGTCATAGACTCTAAGGAAATCAAAGATACAAAAAAAAGTCTTACATGGGCTTACTATGTTATAGACACTGTGCTAATCACTAGAAATATAAGTGCAGTATGAAGCAAAAAGAACTGTAGTGCCTCTCATTAAGGAATTTATATTCATTCTAATAGGAAAAGGGGGATCTTAAAAGTATATATGGTTTGGGGGAGGGGGCAGGGAGAATAAGATATAGGGCACCTGTGTGCAAACATGATGCAAAAGCCCATAGACTCTGGAGAGGATCCAGGAGAGGAGTGAAGTGAATTTGGAATGGGAATGTCTTCAAAACTGAGGTTCTGGGAATACTTACCAATGGGAGTGTGAGAAATGTTAGTAGTTTGGTTTCCACAGATTCTATAGGAACAATGGATGTTCAAAAAACCAGATATTGCACAGGACATTCAGGAATGTGTAAATTAGGATGAGGAGAGGGAGGGCAGAGCAACCCTATCCAGTCATATAGCTGGAAGAAATCTGTAAGTTTACCCTTGGAAGGGGCCTGGGCTAAGCTGGCTCAGACAGGCAAAGGTCAAAGAATGTCACCAATTTTTCATTAACAGGCATGCTTAACTAGCCTTATGCATAGTAAGGCACACACCATGCATAGAATTAGATCTCATTATCTGATTATCAGATGCCTATAGCTCATGTTGGTGGGAGGAAGGAACATATAAGTAACAGACAGGTCAGAAAGATTGTAACCCAGAAGAGCTGGAACCAATCCCAGTTCTGAAGGGAGGAACAAAGCAGGAAATTTGAATGAAAGTAGCATAAAAGGGCTTGTATTTGTGTAATTCTCTGTAGCCATTTGAAGAGGCTACCCTTTTCTTCAGGAAAGAATAAATGTGAAATAAAGATAATGAAAACTTTCTTGGCTTTCCAACAAATATTGCTTATTCCTAGACTAGATATGTTTATGACAGAAAGACTACAAGGGGAAGAGATTTTCCAGGATAAGAATACTACAGTAATGGATCTTCTACAATGAGAAGGAACCAAAAGAAAAAGAGGAAAAAAATACACAGTACCTACTGAACAAAACACTAAAAAATAGCTGAACTTTGAAATTATGTTGAAACTTTGAGATTATGGTGACAGAAACAGAAGCTGATGGAAATGATGAATATGATAATGATAACAATAGTTACCATTAGCAAAGAGCTTAAAGTTTTACAAAGGCTTTACATACTATAATTGCTTTTATCCTCACATCATTTATCCCTATTTTACAGATGAAAAAACCAAGGCAGAATGAAGATAAGTGACTTGCCCAGGATCATGCATGCAATGTTAAGGAAATTTGCAGATCTTCCCTGCTCATTAAAAGGAACATAGAGCCCTACCCAGAGATAATCAGGCTCTGGGCTATGGGGAGTTCCCCATTAAGTGCTGGGGAATGAGGGTTTTCAAGCTTCTTGGCACTTAGCCAGTCAGATGTCTAGTCTTTGTTATATGTTTTTGGAGGCTGGTATTCTGCTTTGAGGGTTCACTCATGAGAAGGATCTTTTGATTTCCGGGTCGAGACTCTTAAGTAGTTGTATGTTCAGAGCCTCCAACTGCTTAGATGTCTGTTCTCCCTTGATCCAGCAATGTATGTAAAGTATATAGCAATATTGCTTACTCAACCAGTTGGAGCCCTGTCTGTTGGTCCTTGTGCTAATTTCTCTATTTGTATTTTCTCCAAGTTCAGGGTGCTGATCTTTCCCTTGAACTAGTGAATGTAATTAAAAATAGGATTGTTGACTCCTTTTCGAGCAGTCTTTCCTTTAAGAGCAGATCAAAGAACCTGTGCTAGCAGGCCATCCTGGGTGTGCTCCTGTGCTTGCTAATGTAATACAATAGGAAATATTTAGGCAGGATTTGATCTCAGGTCTTCCCAACCCTAGGTCCAGCATCCTTGTTACTGACACATGACTCTAATTTTATGTCAGAGAACTTAGGACCTACTACAGACTGCTATATACTCAGTCAGATATGGTGACTGTAATGGTTTTGGTTTTTTGGTTGTTTTTTTTTGCTGAATTTGTCTTCTTTTATTTATTTTTATTTATTATTTTCAAACTGTAGGTAGAGTAGCACACTTTTTTGTTTCATCTAAAAATTACAATTTAAAAGGAAAACAATAAAATCTATTTTTGAAAAGCAATCATCTAACAAAATAAATAGTATATGCATCTTTATCAGGGAAGATATTTTTCTTGCTCTGAGCCACAAGACCCAACCCACATGTTGGGGTCTCCCTTTCTAGTCTATGAAAATTGACCTAGGACTTGAGGAAGTACTAGGAAAGATTTTTTTTTTCTTCTACCTCAATCGATTTTTTATATTTATGCCTTTTTTACATCAGAATAATTTGTATTTTTTTCTACTCTCTCCTTTAATGATTTAATCAATTTCCATGGATTCAAGTCTATGCCAATGACTCCCAAATCAATATATCAATGTCTAATCTCTGTCTTCTGAATGCCATATTATATTTTTCTAAAAAACCCATCAATTCTTCAAATATCCCATTTCTGTTGATAGAAGCACCATATTAGTCCCATCAATTAGATTTTATCCTTAAAAATATCCTTGACTAAACCTTCTTTTGTAACCCTCACATCCAATTAGTGGCTGAGTCTCATTCATTCTATACCCCAAACATCTCCTGTATCTGTCACCCACCTTCTTTCTATTCACATGATGTCTGTCTTAGTTCAGGTCCAAATCATTGTTGACCTGCACTCTTGTAGTAACCTCCTAACTCATACTTTCACTTCCAGTTTCTTCCCTACCCAATTATCCTACAAACAACTACCACATTGAAATTCCTAAAATGCAATTGTATCATGTTATCTCTCCCCTCAAAAAATCTTTAGTGGCTTCCTATTGCCCCCAGGGCAAAATATACAGTCATCTGCCTGGCATTTAAAGTGCTTCACAATCTGGTCACCTACTTTTCAAATTGTATTTCATAATATTCTCCTTCATTAGTCTTGCTTCCCTGGTAACTGGTATGCTGTCTGTTTTCTGAACAAAGCATTCTACCTCTTCTTCCCATGACTTTTTTTAGGTGTTTCTCCATATCTATAATTACTGCCCCTTTGTCTTGACTTCATAATATTTCTAGCTTCCATCATAGTACAAACCAAATGTTTATACCTTCTTATATGACTATAGGCTTTTTGAGGGTAGGTTTTGTTTCATTTTTATTTCCTGGAACACATTAGAATTTTAAAATGTTCGTCGAAGTAAAATATTCTCTTAATATATCCTCCACTTAATTCTTCATGGCAATAGAGAATATGGTAAGCAATACTTCACCAACAAATCAACAAGACTAAGTGATTTATGCAAAATTCCTTATTCATAGGAGCCAACCTCTTTGCAGAGAGGAAAGAAATGTAAGTTTCTTTTTTTTTACTCAGGTCAATATTTGTAATTCATCTATTCTGGCACATTGTAGTGTTGTTTGCATTTACGTGACTATATTCGTTAGGCACATCATTCCTTTTTGTCAAAGCTCAAAGCTGAAAAAGCAAGGAAAGAAAGAAGGCAGAGAAGCAGATAGATAGGAAGGAGGGAAGGAAGGAACACATGAAGGAATGGAGGGAGAGAAGGAGAAAGAAAGAAAAACATGGGAGAGGGAAGGAGGGAGGAGGGAAGGAAGGGAGAAGAAAGAAAGAAGATAGGAAGAAAGGAAGAAAAAAGAAAGGTAGGAAGGAGGAAGAAAAGGAAAAAAAGAAGAAAGAACAAAGGAAGGAAGGGAGAAAAAACATGCAACTATTATGTGCCAGGAATTGTAATAAGCAATTTATAAATTCATTCATTTGTTCCTCAGAATAATAGCCCTGGGAGAGAGGAGCTATTATTATTCCCATTCTATAGTGGAAGAAAATGAGGAAAGCAGAAATTAAGTGACTTCTGCAAGACTGTAAGTATGCTATCTACTTACTATTATAATAATAGCTAGAATTTATATGACACTATAAAATTTACAAAGTGATTTGGAATATCTCATTTTCTACTCATGGTAATTATGTACTATTACCCTATTAGATACTATTACCCCCATTTTAGAGATGAGGGAACTGAGACAAAAAGAGGTTAAGTGATTTGTCCAGGGTCAGAGTCAGAGGTAATAAAGAAAGGTAATAAACAGTTATTAAGCACCTACTCTGTGTCAGACACTGTTAAGCAGTGGAGATAAAAAGAAAGGTATGGTAGACCCTGCCCTCTAAGAGTTCCCTATCTAATTGGAGAAGACAACTCATAAAGAGAAGCTAAAAAAGGCAGGAGGAGGATCTGAAAAGAGGAAGGAATGGAGCCCTGATAAAGTCATATAAACAGGAAGCAAAGGTGGGAAATGATCTGAGGAAGTGAGAATTCTAGAATTAATTTCATCTTGTAGTTTGTTGGAGACAAAGAGAATCATATTCTATGTCATAACAATCTGATTTTGATGTAGTGAATTATAATTCTGTAGTGTAGAGTCATATTAGAAATCGTTTAAAAAATTAATGTCATAAAAATTAATAAGTACTTCACATGACCATCTAGGAGGATTTCCTTCATGATTGATATCTATGAAGAATAAATCATGGCGAAATATGATAGCCTATGGTGTCTACCACTGCTAGGGAGTTCTGATATTGAGTTAGTTCAAGGAGGAATTCCGTGTTTATGGTCAGGTTCTCTGATGGGGATGATATTGTGCTGCTTTCATCAAATATTAGAACACTTCAGAGCCTCCTTAATGAAATCAAGGATTGTTTTACAGTTTGGTTTGACTACCCATTAAAAAAAAAAAGATATGAGGAGCAGACAGACTTCATATTTACCTGGAGAGACTTATATGAACTGGTGCTGAGTGAGAAGAGCAGAACCAGGAGAAATCTGTACACAATTACAGACACAACATATGTATGATGACCAACTTTGATAGACTGGACTCTTCTCAGCAATGCAAGTTTATAAGACAACTCCAAAAGTGTCATGATGGAAGGAGATGTCTACATTCAAAGAAAGATCTAGAAAGAAAGAACAGAGTTTAAATGCAGACTGAAGCAAACTACCTGTTCTCTTTCTTTTTCTTGTTTGGTTTTGTTTCCTCTTTCCCATTGTTCATTCCAGTGATAACAACCCTTCTTTACAACCTGACTAATGTGTAATGTAGAAGTATTTGCAGATCCTATACTTGATTGCATGCTACTGTGGGTTGGGGGGAGGGGAGAAAACTTGAAATTCAAGGGATTGTGGAACTGAATCTCATAAAGTAAAAGTAAAGAAGTAAATCAATAAAAAAGAAAAAACCAAATGAACAAACACAAATAAAATCTAAAAAAAAAAAAGTGGATAAATAATGCCTATAGTCTAGATTATATTATTCAGTTGAATGGACCAATAAGACAAACTATGGAGTTTCTGTCAGGAGTCTTGCAGGGCCCAAATTGAACTGGATCATAAGAACCATTTTTAAAAAAATTTCCAGTGTGAGATTTTATACCTTGGAAATCAACAAATATTACAAATCTGGGTTAATCAACTTATTCTTTTGTTGATTCTCTGGAATTAAGAAAGTGACACTGAAAATTTTAACAATGAAGACTAAATTTAAAAGTGTGTGGTGCATACATTTTTTTAGACTTGTTATTAAACATTACCTCACACTCTCTTCTTTATCTGCCTATGAGTCTAACTTTTTGCCTTTTGGTCTGTCTCTCTATATACACATTATATGCATACATACATATATACATGCATATATACAAATACATATGTATGAAATTATGTACAAAAACATATACACAGAGCAAATCAACAATGAACTGGGTTTAGAATATGATAGGAGAAAGGTGGCAAGCTAGATATCTTTTGAAATAAGGAAGGGACTTTTTGGTGACCTCCACACTTTACTCAGAAACAAAGGTGATTTTTAATGTAAATGTTTTTCATGATGTTATCTGACTGTGATCCATAGAACAATATATTCTCCAAAGCATTGGAGTTGAAGATCTCCCAAAGGACAATGGTGAAGTTCATGGCATTTATGAACAAGTTGCAATAAATTATAAATAATGAATGATGAAAAAGAAGCAGTTTCAAGGGCAGCATCAAAAAAAATGTCTGATTAAAAGGACTGGCTCCCCACCTGGTCATAGCATGGTTTACTCAATGGCATATATATTCTATTGGTATCCTTGAAAAATCAGGGGAACTAAAAAAAATAAGTCATGAGTTCCTTAGGTAGAATCCCTTTGGAAAACTTATGGAAGGATTTAGATATGAGATATTTGGAATGCTGTGAAATTGATGAATTTTGAACTGGAGGAAATGCTCATATTGATGAGATCATGGATGGACTGGCATAATGCAATATTGATAAGCTGGAGAGCATCCATATGAATATCCTCAAATTCATGAATATATTTTTTAATCTAGAGAAAAAGAAGAGTCAGAGAGATGCTTGATAGTTTTTTTGAAATATCTGAAAAGTTAGCATGTGAAAGAAGGAATGATCTCATCATATTTGGCCACAAAAAGGAGAAGAACACGTGCAAAAATCAGAGAGTGAAATTTTGATTTGATATGAGGAAAATCCTCTTGAAAATGTTATCACCCCAAAAGTATAAGAATTTTCCTCTAAAAGCAATGGTTTTCTTATCATTAACTATTCAGACAAAAGTTGGATAGTTCTTTCCTATTTAGGTTGAAAGAGAAATTCTTCTCCAGACATGAATAAGACTGTCTTTATAGATTTGAACTCTTGTAGGGCAAAGGCTATCCATTGCCTTTTTTTGCACCCCCAGCACTTAGTGCAGTGACTGGCACAAAGTATGTGCTTTGGAAATGCTTATTGACTTGCTGATTGACTTTTGAAGTTTTTTCTCAGTGAAACTTTAAGATTTACAGGAGGAAAACTTGGACAAGTCTTGCAAAGATGGTTATGGATGGGTTGCGATTTTTACCAGTGAAAGGAATATTTACATTGATAAGATCACAGATCCACTGAAGTATCAAAGTCTTTTATTCATGTGTATGCACACAAACATACACACAATTCACAAGTACTTTTTCTAAGTAAGCTATCTAATCATGTAACTTCTGTTACAAACATAAACTTGATTATTCATGATTTTGATTATTCCCCAATGACATGGCACTTCTCTGAGAATCCCAAAACTCTTTATTAGAAGCCTCTAAATATGTTTCAGAAATCTCCAAAGTGATACATTTTCTCTTTAATTTATCAGGCAGGAATGGTGGAAGAGAGGTTTAAGTGAACTATGTTCCACAGTAGCACCTTGCATTTTTAAAAGTCTGGAAAAAATGGAAAACATATCTTCACTCTTGACTGTCACAAGGACCTGCTAGCCCCTAGAATAAGTGCATGTATTTTCCCATTCAATTTCTTCTTATCTATGTATTTACTGCATGAATGGATTGTTGGTTAGTGAGGGAAATTGTTCTGTATGCCTCTGAATGATCTGCTATGAATGGTCCAGCGAAGGATTGGTCAGTCACCTCACCTCTAAATGCCATTGTTTGTGTTTCTGTCAGGGTTTCATCATCATTGTTTAATGTTGCATCTCCTCTGGTTTTCAGTAAGAGTAAATAGAAGGAAAATAAGGATGATTTCACTTGACATTTTAATAGTAGCTGCCTTGACATTATGACAACATATTGAGAAAAATGAGTGAAATCCTTTCATGGGAGGGGAAGAAAGGCAGTTCCTTGCACTGACATCTCTGAAGCTGTGTCTACACATATTGAAAGAAGCAAATTGAGGAAATATTCTGTACCAAACTACTCTACTGAAATGTAGAACGGCAGTGATCTGTGTCTGTGGGGGTACCTGTATTGATGAAATCATGGCTATATTTCAATATAAAATATTTTAATTTGATGAAAGTTGAGAGGCAGGGCATTGGATTGGGTTTTACTGCTTATAACCTGAGTGTCCTTTGGTGAATCACCTTTCCAGGCTTCTTATACATCACTTACTGCATCCATACATTCTATGATCCAGCTATACAGGCCTTTTTGCAGTTATTCATACATGATATGCCATCTCCCATCTCTTTCCTATTGCTCTGGTGACCCATGTCATACATCTATATCTTAGAATCTGAGGTTTCTTAAAAGACTACGATAGAGTTACATCCTTCTGCACAAGGATTTTGAGGTTTTCCCCAGTTTTTAGTACTTTTCCCCACTCAAATTTACTTTGTATCAGCTTTGTAGATCTTGCACATTAAATGACATATTTTTAAAGTGCTTGACATAGTAATTGGCACATGGTAGGCACTATATAAATGTTTGCTATTATTATTACTACCCTAATGTGGGTAGTATGTATACCTATGTATTTGCATATTTTCTCTCCCATTATAAGCTAAGATCCTTGTGGGTAGTTTTGTCTTTTTTTTTTTTTTTTATCTTTACCACCTAACACAGTGCTTGGAAAATAGTAAATGCTTTATAAAAGGTTTAATTGTTGGGTTGATTGCTTAATTTTTTACTCTTTTCACCTATGGATATAGTTATTTACTAGAATGAAGAAGCTAGTCATTCTAGATGAATTACAGAGTCCCTTTTAAGTCAAACAATATCACTAGTCATAGATCATATTTATATAGTTTTTTGATTTGAGCCCCATAACAACTTGGGGAGGTAATTATTATTATTTTTGCTTTTTTTTTTTTTGGAAGTGGGAAGGCAGGGCAATTGGGGTTGTGACTTGTCCAAGGTCACATGGCTAGTAAGTGTTACTTGTCTAAGGCCTGATTTGAAATCATGTCGTTCTGACTCTAGGTCCAGTGCTCTATTTACTGTGCCACTTAGCCACTCCTGTAGTTATTATTAATATCCCCATTTTATAGATGAAGAAACTGAAGGTCTTGGAGGTTAAGGATCATACAGCTAATAAAAGTCTGAGTCACAATTCAAAGCCAGCCCAACCTCAAGTCCAATCTACTTTTCTTCAACTTTGCCCCCAGCAAAAAAAAAAAAAGGCATTTATTTAGATAGAGCTTTAAAGTTTGTGAAACACTCTATAAAGATGATCATATTTGAATCTTATGATAATCATGTGAATAAGGAAATATGTTTACAATAATAATCATATCTCCACTTTACAGAAGAAGAAAATGAAGACCTACCTATAAATGGGAAAGAGGGTATAGAA
>CM053585.1:155161748-155216888 GCA_028646515.1 Pseudochirops corinnae
AAAACAAGCCTGGCGCCACAGGCTCCACGTGACCACATTGAGCCTATTAAGGAACAGAGTATACTTTCAAATCTGAGAAGGTTCTCAGAGTCATGTAGCCACTTTAGCAAAGGGCCTAGGGGCAGGGAAGATCTTCAGATTCCCATAACAACACAATATTAGCAAAGAGATTACAGCAATTTTTCACTGGGATAATACATTATGATCAAGTAGGATTTTAACAGTTATGAAGGGCTGGTTCAATATTAGGAAAACTATCAGTGTAATTGACCTTATCAATATCAAAACTAACAGAAATCATATGATCATCTCAATGAATACAGAAAATACTCTTGGCAAAATATAGCCCCCATTCTTTTTTAAAACACTAGAGATTATAGGAATAAATGGAGTTTTCCTTAAAATGGTAAGAAACATCTACCTAAAACTATAAGTAAGCTTTATATGTGATGGGGATAAGCTAGAAACTTTCCCAATATAATCAAGGGTGAAACAAGGATGTCCATTGTCACTACTATTATGCAATATTTTGCTAGAAATGTTAACTTTAGCAATAAGAGAAGAAAAATAAATTGAAAGGATGAGAATAGGCAATGAGGAAACAAAATTATCACTCTTTGCAGATGATATAATGGTATACTTAGAGAATACTAGAGAATTAACTAAACAACCATTTGAAATAATAATATTAGTATAATTGAAGGATATAAAATAAACCCACACAAATCATTGGCATGTCTATGTATAATTGACAAAGCCCAACAGGAAGAGATAGAAAGAGAAATTCCATTTAAACTTATTATAGCCATTATAAACTATTTGCAAGTCTACCTGCCAAGACAAACCCAAGGACTATATGAACACAGTCTCAAAATACTTTTCATACAAATAAAGTCAGATCTAAATAAATGGGAAAATATCTGTTGCTTATGGTTAGGCTGAGTTAATATAACAAAAATGGCAGTTCTACCAACAATAATTCACTTATTCAGTGCCATACCAATCAAACTATCACAAATGATTTTATAGAACTAGAAAATAATAATAAAACTCATCTAGAAGAACAAAAGGTCAAAATACTCAAGGAAATTAATGACAAATTGCAAAGGAAGGTGGCTTAGTTATACCAGATCTAAAATTATATTATAAAATGGCAATGATTAAAACTATTTGATGTGGGCTAAGAAATAGAGTGGTAGGTTAGTGTAATCTGTTGGGTACCCAAGACACAGTCATCAATGACTATAGTAATCTAATGTTTGATAATTTGAAAGAGTCCAGTTTCTGAAATAAGAACTCACTATTTGATAAAAACTGCTGGAAAAAACTAGAAAAGAGTATAGTACAAACTAAGCATAGACCAACATCTCACACTGTAGATATATAACAAGATATGGACAAAATGGATGCATGATTTAGACATAAAGGATGATAACATAAGCACATTAGGAAAAAAAGGAATAATTTCCCTTCAGATCTATGGAGAATGGAAGAATTTATGACCAAACAAGATATAGAGAACATTATAAAATGCAAAATGAATAATTTCAGTTACATTAAATTAAAAAAAAAAGTGTTTGCACAAAATCAATGCAACCAAGATTAGAAAGGAAGCAGAAAACTGGGACATGATTTTTACAGCCATTTTTTTTCTGAAAAAGACCTCATTTCTAAAATATATAGAAAAGTGAGTCAAATTTATAAGAATGTACATTGTTAACCAATCAATAAATAGTCAAAGATAATATAAGCAGGCAATTTGCATAGGAAGAAATTAAAGCTTTCTTTAGTCATTTAAAAGTTCTCTAAATTGCTATTGATCACAGAAATGCAAATTCAAACAAATTTGAGGTACCACCTCACACCTATCAAATTGGCTAATATGACACAAAAAGAAAATTATAAATGTTGGAAAAGATGTGGGAAAATCAGAACACTAATTCATTGTTGATGGAGTTATGATGTGTTCCAACCATTCTGGAGAGGTATTTGGTACCTTTAACAAAATATCAATCAAATTGCACACCCTTTGATCCAGCAATACCACTACTTAGTATGTATCCCAAAGAGATCATAAAAAAGGGAAAAGTACCCAAATGCACAAAAATATTTATAGCATCTCTTTTTGTGGTTGCAGAGAATTGGAAATTGAGGGGATACCCACCAAGTGGGGAATGGTTAAACAGATTGTGGTATATAAATGTAATGGAATACTTTTGTGCTATGAGAAATGATGAGTGGGTGAATTTCAGAAAAAAAAACTTAGAAAAAACTTACATGAACCAATGTTGTGTGAAATGAGCAGGAGAACATCGTATACAGTAACAGCAACATTGTGTGGTGATCAACTTTGACAGATGTAGCTCTTCTCAGCAATACAATGATCTTAGAGAATTCCAAAAAGACTCATGATGAAAAATGCTATCCATATCCAGAGGAAGAACCATAAAGTCTGAATGCAAATCAAAACATACTATTTTCTCTCTCTTTTTTTTCTTGTGGTTTCTGCCTGTTTTGATTACTCTTTCACAACTTGACTAACATGAAAATATGATTAACAAAACTGTATATAACCTATATCATATTGTTGTCTTCTGGATGGGGAAGGGGAAGTAGGTAGAAAGAAAAATTTGGAACTCAAAATCTTATCATGATGAATGTGAAAACTATCCTTACATGTAACTGGAAAAAAATAAAATACTATAAGTGGGAAAAAATTTAAATGGATAAAATGTATAGGCAGAGCCGTGATGGCAGTGTTGATGAAGGCAACATGATGGAGTAAAGGCAAGAACTTGCCTGGGTGCTCTCCTAAGTCCCTCCAAATACCTTTAGATAATGAGTCTAAACAAATTCTAGAACAAAAGAATCTACAAAAAAGATAGAATGAAATAACTTTCTAAACCAAGACAACTTGAAAGCTTGGCAGGAAAGGTCTGTTGAACCAGGGTGAGAGAAGAGTACAGTACAACACAGCCTATGCCAGTGAAGACTGGGCCCCAGAAAACCAGGTGCAGTACTCGGGGTGACTGAATCAGTGGCAACATTGGAAGTTTCCAGACCTTTCAGCCCACAAACATAAAAGACAGCTTAGAAGGGTTGCAGGAAATGTCTGTTGAACCTGAATGAGAGTGGGGCACAATCCAACACAGGCTGTGCCAATATAGCCTTGGATATAGCAAACCAGGAGCAGGTCTTCTAAGCCACTGAATCAGCAGTTACAGTGGCTCCTTGTAGAGTTCTCAATCCACAGATGGTGAGGAGGTTCAACAATTGATCTGAAGGAGATCATAGGGGTCTCTGCTAGCACTGAGGCAGGACTGTTATTTGCTACGTTCATACTCTGATTGACTTGCAGTCCTGGGTGGCAGTCCCAGCATGAATAGGAGTGCTAGAACATTAGAGTTTGCTGCCACAGTGAAGAGGAGACCCTCTGCACAGTTACAGGGCAGAAGAATGTGCTTGTGGTCACTCAGACCAGAACACAGACCAGGAGAGTAGTAAACACACCTCTTCTTATACCATCTTGGAAGAACTGAAAATTTACAGGTCCCTAAAAGTATCTCTGAAAACAGCTGCTCAAAACCCCTGAAGCTTGGCACAGTGGGCACAGCCCCGGATGCAGAACTCTACTTTAACAAAGAGTCAAAAGTCAAACAATGGCCTTGGAAAATGAGCCAGCCACAGGAAAAAATTCTGATCATAGAAAGTTACTATGGTGACAAGGAAGATCAAAACACTCACTCAGAAGAAGCTCCTTCATCTAAAGCCTTCAAGAAAAATAATAATTGGTCTCAGGTAAAGGAAGACCTCAAAAAGATTTTGAAAATCAAGTAAGAGAGGTAGGGAAAAAATTAGGAAAAGAAATGAGAGGAATACAAGAAAGTAATGAAAAATGAGTCAACAGTTTGGTAAAGTAGACACAAAAAATACTGAAGAAAATCACACCTTAAAAAACAGACTAGGCCAAATAGCTAATGAGGAGAAGAATGTCTTACAAAGCAGAATTGGCCAAATGGAAAAGGAGGTTCTGAAGTTCACTGAAGGAAATAGTTCCTTAAAACTTAGAATTGAGCAAATGAAAGCTAATGACTTTGAAACCAAGAAACAATAAAACAAAACCAAAAGAATGAAAAAAAAGAAGACAATATGAAATATTTCAGTGGAAAAAACTAGTGATTTGGATAATAGATGCAGAAGAGATAACTTAAAATTATTGGAGTACCTGAAAGCCACAATAAAAAAAAATCATAGACATCATCTTTCAGGAAATTATCAAGGAAAAGAGCCTTGATATTCTAAAACAAGAGGAAAATATAGAAATTGAAAGAATCTATCAATCACCTCCTGAAAGAGATCCCAAAATGAAAACTGCTAGAAATATTATAGTCAAATTCTAAAGCTCCCAGGTCAAGGAGAAGGTATTGAAAGCAATTAGAAATAAAAAAAAAAAATCAAGTATTATGCTGCCATACTCAATATAACAAAAGATTTAGTAACTTTTATATTAAAAGATAGGAGGACTTGGAATATTATATTCTTGAGGGCAGAGGAGCTAAGATTACAACCAAGAATCACCTAGCCGGCAAAACAATACAATCTTTCAGAGGAAAAAAATGGATATTCAATGAAAGAGAGGACTTGTAAGTATTCTTGATGAAAAGACTAGAGATGAATATTTGACTGTCAAATATGAGATTTAGGAGGAGCATAAAAAGGTAAACTGAAAAGGAAAATCATAGGAGATGTAATAAGGTTAAACTGTCTTCATCCCTACATGGGAAAATGATACTTTTAATTCATGGGAATTTTCTCACTATTAGGGCAGATAGAAGGAGTATATACAGACAGACAGTACACATGTGAGTTGAATATGAAGGGATGATATCTAAAAAAACAAAACTGATGAGAGAGAAATGTACTGGGACAAAGCAAAATGGAGAGATACAATGGGGTAAATTATCTCTCATAAAAGAGGCAGTAAAAGGCTTTTACAATGGAAGTAAAGAGTGTAAAGGTGAGGGGAAGTGACAGAAGGGAGGGCAGATTGGGGAAGGGAGTAGTCAGAAGCAAAACACTTTTGAGGAGGGATAGGGAGAAAGGAGAAAGAACAGAACAAACTGTGTGGGGAATAGGATGGAGGGAAATACACTTAGCAATAGTAACTGTGAAAAAGAAATCGAAACAAATTTATCTGATAAAGGCCTTATTTCTCAAACATATAGAGAACAGAGTCAAATTCATAAAAATAAGAGCCATTCTCCAAATGTTAAATGATGAAAAGATATGAAAAGTTTTCAGATGAAATGAAGAAATATTCTACTTACTATCAATTGGGGGAATACAAATTAAAACCATTCTGAGGTACGACATCATGACTATTAGATTAGATAATAGGACAGAAAAGGAAAATGACAAATGTTGGAGGGAATGTAGGGAAAATGAGACTTTCATGAATTTTTGGTGGAGTTGTAAATGGATTCAATCATTCTGTAGAGCAATTTGGAACTAAGCTGAAAGGGCAATAAAAAACACGCATACCCTTTCACCTGGCAATAACACTACTAGTTCTTTGAGATACACAGGCACTGTGGTTGGGAGATCCATCCTGCCCTACTGGAAAGTCAGAGGGGTGAGGGGGGAAGACATAGGAGAGAATAGATTGGGGGAGGGGGAATACACTGGGATGGCTGTTTTGGGGCGGTGGTAGGGGAAAGATGGGGAGAAAATTTGTAACTCAAGATTTCGTGGAAACAAATGATGTAAACTAAAATAAAATTTAAAACAAAAAAAAAAACCAAAAAACAAACAAACAAACAAACAAAAAAACACTACTAGTTCTGTAAACCTAAAGAAGTAACAAACAAAAAGGAAAAGGATCTATATGTAAAAAAAAATATTTATAGCAGCTATTTTCTGGAGGTAAAGACTTGGAAATTGAGGGGATGTCCTTAAATTGGGGAATGGCTGAACAAATTAGGGTATATGATTGTGATGGAATACTATAATGCTATACAAAATGCTGAACAGAATGCTCTTAGAAAAACCTGGAGAGTCTTACATGAACTGATTCAAAGTGAAATGTATTGTGTACAAATTATTAGCAATTTTGTAAGATTTCAATGACAACTGTCTTCAGCAATACCAGTCTGAAGGACATATGATGAAAAATGCTATCTATCCCTGGAGAAAAAAAAATGACAGTGTCTGAATACAGACTGAAAATATATTTTGTACTTTATTTTTCTGGGAGGCTCTTCTTTGTTTTTGGTATGTTTTCTGTCACAACATGACTATTATGGAAAAGCTTTGTATGACTACAAATGTATAACCTTTATCAAATTGCTTCTCTTTTGAGTGAGGGGAGTGTGGAGGAGGAAGGAAGAGAATTCAGAATTCAAAGTTTTAAAAACAAATGTTAAAAATTATTTTACATGGAAATGGAGAAAAATAAAATCCTAAATAAAGAAAATATACAAACACACTTACAGAAACACACACATATTAATATATATGCTGAAGAAGTGTTTTTGGTTTGGTAATACATGGTGACATTGAGTGAGATAATAGGAAACATGAATTGACATGGCAATTTCAAAATAGAATGGGGTAGGGAAAGTACAATATTGTAGTAGTGTGAAAAATGACTGAGGCAATTCTAGGTTCGAAGCTAGAGCGGAGTGTCTTAGCTCCTTTTGTGTCATGGTTCCTGGAAGGTGGTTTGGAAGGTGGAGAAGTAGCAGTGGTAAGATATAAAATGGCTGGTATAAAAAAAAGCTTGGTAACAGGGAAGGAGAAAGAATTCAGGAATTTAGCTAGTACTGTTTTTCACACAAGACTAATATTGGGTTTTAGCACATACAGTATGTTGAGCCACAGGATCTAAGAGTTGGAAAAGAACTAAGAAGTCCTCTAAGTCTAGTCCAACCAGCATAATATAGTGGAAAGATTATTATTCTTAAAGTCAAAAGAACTGAGTTAAAGTTCCATCTTTTTTTACTGTAACATCCTGAGAAAATAAATAATAAGCTCCTTTGAACTTCAGTTCATCTGTGAAATTAGGGAAATATCTTTTTCCACTACAAATATCTTACCCTAAGGACATGTTTGGAGAATTCAAGAACTATCCTGGGTTACAAAAGAATATAAGGTCCCTTTCTGCTACCTCTACTTCATAAACTTTCTTCCTTGTCTATAGGCACTTGTTATAACTGAGACAAGTGTAAGTTACTTTGTCTCTCTGTGTTTTTCCATCTCCATCTTTCTGCACACCTTCCTCCCTACCTTTATCCCTCCCTCCCTCCTTCCTTCCTTCCTTCTTTGCTTCCTTCTTTCTTTCCTTCCTCTTCTCTCTGTTTCTCTTTCTATGACTGTGTCTCTCTGTACCTGTGTCTCTCATTTGAGTTACAATCTCTTTAAATGGGTTTTCTCCAAAATCAGAAGCTTTCATTTTTTCTGATGATCTATTAGTAAAAAAAAAATTCTAAAAATATGCTATATTAAAAAGTTATGCATTCATGTAATTTTTCTTCATTATCTCAAAATAGTTAGATTGTACAACACGCACACACACACACACTAAAAAGAGAAAGGAATAGAAGATACAGAACTTAAAAAATACAACAAAATGATGACAACAGGTCAGATGTATATATATTTTTTTAATGGATGTAGAAAACAGAACATAGAGATAGAATCCAAAAAAAAAATATTAACACTCTAGTTTGTAATTGAAGCAAATTATTGAAGAAAAATGAAGCAAAAATCTAAATACTAATTTTTAGGAAATCATGAAATAATATTTCTCATAAGTATTGCTGCAAGAAGACAATGTTCAAATTGATTGAATCTACAAGATACCCCCTCTAGAGGAATCAAAAGCTTAATTCACCAAGAAATTGTGTTGCTAATTTCCAAAGCTCCCAGATCAAAGCTGAAATTTTGCATGTAGCCATGAAAAGACTGATTTAACAATAATCATAGTCAGGCTCTCACAAGGCTCATCATCACCAATATGAAAACATCTTGCAAAGGAAAAGTATTTTTTCCCCAAAACAGATTATTAATGAAAGTTATGCATAGTCTTACAAGAAATAAAAATTGACTTTTAACTGATTTAATTACCTAGTCTTTTTAAAAAACATGCTTTATATGCATTAAATTTATGAACAGGTGTTTAAATAAATAAAAGAAGTCCTAATATATGTTGGAAGTATTAAATGTTACTGGCTAGAGACACGGATATTGAAAAAATGATAATCTACAGAATTAACCCCCTGTTAATTTCAAAAGTAATATGTCATAAAACTAGAGGAAAAACAACAAACGTCAATGAAGAAACAAAACATGAAGCATTTCTTTTCTTTTTTTAACTTGTTTTTAATATTTTTTCACAGTTACATGTTAAATAATTTTTAAAATTCATTTTAAAACTTTGTGCTACAATTTATCTCTCTTCCTTCCTCTTCATTGCCTTTCATTGAGAAGACAAGCATATATGATATAGGTTTTACATATATAGTCATGCAAAACATATCCATAATTGTCATGTTCTAAAAGAGAACATAGACAAAAAAGACCTCAAAAAAATTAAAGTAAAAAAACCACATATGCTTCAATCTATATCGAGACACCATCAGTTCTATCTCTGGGTACGGATGGTAGTTTTCAGAAGTGTCTTAGACAGCTGATCATCTTACAATATTGCTATTACTTTCTACATAGTACACTTCACTTTTCATCAGTCTATGAAAGTCTTCCAGGTTTTTCTCAGCGCATCCAACTCATCATTTCTTATAGCACAATAGTATTCCATCATAATCACATATCACAACTTGATCAGCCACACCCCAAATGATGGACTTCCCCTCAACTTCTAGTTCTTTGCCCCCATAAAAGAGCTGCTACATATATTTGTACATATAGGCCCTTTTTTTTTTAATCTCTTTTGGTATACAAACCTAGAAGTGGTATTTCTAGGTCAAAGGGTTTCACTTTGATAGCCCTTTGGAATTTTTTTTTTTCAAATTGCTCTACAAAATGGTTGAATTAGTTTACAACTCCACCAACAATACATTAATGTTAGACAGGATTCTGGAAAGATGGCAGCATAGGTCAGAAAATTCCAAGCCCTCAAGATTTTCCCTCACAAAACAGTTAAAATAGCACATAATGGCAAACAAAGTGTGGGTGGAGATACATAAGAATAGGGACACAACCAGAGTCCTCCTGGGACAGTTTGAGAAGATGTGAAGAAAAATCCCAGGATGAGGTTTAGTCCCTCTCAAGAATAAACACCTCCAGGCTAGGGAAATTGTAAAGAACTAGGAATGAAGGGTATCCAGTATTACCAGATTTCAATTTATACAATAATGTTGTAATTCTATTAGAAACAACCTTGACCAAAGCTAGGTAAAACATTGAAAAGTAGACCAGCGAAACAGATGAGATATGGAAGATATGAAAGTAAATGCAAATAGTAACCTAATGTTTGATTAACCCAAGAATACCAATAATCTTTAAAGACTCTCTTTAAAAAAAATTAGTTTTATACCAACATCTTATATCTTTAACCTAAATAAATCACAAATGAATAAATCCTGTCATCAAAAGTCATAGCATTTTAAAAAATAGAGAATAATGAAATATCTGATCTTTCAGGACTGTAGTTAGGAAAGAACTTGCAACTGAATGAGGGATAGACAAGATTATAAAAGACAGAATAGACAACCCTAATTTTATAAAACATAAAAAACTTTTTGAGAGGGGAAGGCAAGGCACTTGGGGTTAAATGACTTGCCCAAGGTAAGTGTGATAAAGTATCTGGGGCTGGATTTGAACTCAGGTTCTCCTAACTCCAGAGTCAGTGCTCTATGCACTGTACCACCTAGCTGTCCCTAAAAACCTATTGCTTGGTAGAAAAAATAACTAGCATTAAAAGAAAAGTTGCAAATTAAGAAGACTTCATACTAAATATCTGATAGTTAATAGTATCACATATTAAGACCTAGATATAGACTTCGAGATCATCAGTTCCAACCTCCTCATTTTTCAGATGAGGAAAGCCAAGGAGTTAAAGTTACTTATCCTAGATTAAAAAGAGAGTGTGAGGCAAAATTCAGTCCCATGACCCCTTGACTCCATGTCCAGCAGAGTCTTTGCTGTATCATACTTCCTCAAGACATCAGACAGAATTTTAAAGTTGAAAGGGGTCATCAAATTTATCTAGTTACACAAAATCATAGCATCTTTAAATTTAAAGGGAGCTTAGAGGCTATTGAGTTCTACCAATTCCTGGTGACAAGAATACTGTCTCCAATCTATTCACTATACTATGTTGTCTCTTAAACTAATAAGAAAAAATAAAAATTTATACATAGAAGTAAATATATAAGGTTTAAAATCTGGTTCCCAATAAACAAATGGCCTAAGGATATGAACAAAGATAACAAAATGTAAGCCATAGAATAGCCCCCTCAACCAAATCAATAATAATTAGAGAAATTCAAGTTAAAACAACTCTTCTGTATCATCTCACAGTCATCAGGCTACCAAAGAAATTAAAAGATTTGGGGGAAAACTCATTGTTTGAAAGTCTGTGAGAAGACAAGTACGAAAGTGTGTTATTTATGGAGCTGTGAGTTGAAGGATATCTATAGTAAACAAATTTGAACTCTTCCAGAAAAGTTGCTTAATCATTTATAGCCTTTGATACTGAGGTTCCATTACTAAGGGGTTATTATAGCAAGGAAAAAAGTGCATTCAAAAATGTTCATAGCAGAAGTAAAGGGTAATAAGATCAATTTCTAGATGGTAATTGATTAGAATGGTCTGTTGTTTAATATCCTATAATTTTGTGCTGAATCTATTCACCCAATTCATTAAAAAAAAAAACATTCTTACATTCTTTGACTCTGATTCTGTGACAAGTCTAAAGTTGTTTGGAGATCAGACAGACTACAACATTACTGAAATAAGTCCTCTACCCTCCCTCACAAAAAAAGTATATTTTACAAATCAATCCCACTACCTGTGAGACAGAGCTAAAGACCCCTGTCTGTCTGTAATACTATCTCTAAGTGATGAGCAGAGGATCTCTGCCTCTGAAAAGAAAAGAAGGCTCCTTGATCTCTGTACTGAAAAAGGGTTTCTTCCTATTAATTGTTAGAGAACAGCAAGCTACTCATTGTAGGATCAAAGCCTATAGTGTTTATAATGGATTAATTTGAGCCATCCTGTAGTTAAGAACTATTCGCCCCCTCCAAAAAAAAAAAAAACCAAAAAAAAACCCCTGCTTATAATTCCCTGGCTACAAGTCATAAACTTCTGTTTATCCCTGAAATTAACTGGGTGGTACAGGAGATTAACATAAACTTCTTTACTAGTATCTTAAGAAAGGCATTAAAAAAAAATCTACAAAATTAATAATGTGGAGTAATTGGTGAACAGAAAGTTATAGACCTGGGATCTAGGGGAAGCTCTCTGTCCCATTTTGTAATTCAGAATTAAGGTTGAGCTCCTTTTCAGAAAAAAATCCATAATTAAATGCAGCTCTGAACTAATAATATTATACAATCAATAACCTAGCATTTATTAAAGAAGGAAGGAGACATCTATTAAGCTCCTAACAAGTATTAGGCACTCTGATAAGCACTTTGTAAATATCTATTCCTCACAAAAACCCTCTAAAGTACGTGCTATTATTATCATTTTACAGTTAAGGAAACTGAAGTAGACAGTGGTCAAGTGATTTGCCTGGGAAATATATTGTGTCTGAGGGAGAATTTGAACTCAGGTCGTCCTGACATTCTGATGTATTCTCAGTATTCTCTCATTTGTACCTATCATGTGGCAGGACAAATGGTTGAACATTTGAAATATTGACACAGTTAACTCAAAGCTAGGATTTTTGTGGCAACTTTTTGTTGATAGAATAATCTCATTATTTGGGTTTTTATAATTAAACAACTATTTGTATTTCCTTAATTGACCAAAATGAGATGGGAGAGGAGACCTCCAAATGTCTATATGATGAAGGAAGGCAACCTTGGTTTAATAAAAATATTCTCTGGGTAATGCATAATCAGGGAATTGGAACTTTAAGTTTGTGGTGCTGTTTTTAGGAGATAATAATGGTGTTTCATTACTTAGCAAGAGTGTGTACTACCAAAACAACAAAATAAAACAAAAAAAATGTATCAGATCCCTTAATTAGAGCAAGTTCCTACTATACTTTCCCTAACCAGTGTATATTATGTGGTCTCAAAGGGGTGGAGGGGGAAGAGGGGAAGAGAAGCAATAACAAATGTTTGTTTGTTTGAAGTAAGAGAGGCAGGCCCAAAGACTTTGAGTATGGCAGGAAAGGTTACTTTGTATTTCTGGTAAACCATTAATTTGCCAGGAACAGTAAGAAAACAAAACAGCCAGTAACAACACAAGCATTTGAGTAAGTAGCATGGAGTGTAGCATTAATAACTTCAATACAACAAAGTGTCGCCCATGGAAATCAGAAGGAAGGAAGGAAGGAGGGAAGGAAGGAAGGAAGGAAGGAAGGAAGGAAGGAAGGAAGGAAGGAAGGAAAACAGGAAGGAAGGAAGAAAGGAAGGAAGGAAGGAAAACAGAAAGGAAGGAAGAAAGGAAGGAAGGAAGAAAGAAAGGAAGGAAGGAAGAAAGGAAGGAAGGAAGGAAAACAGGAAGGAAGGAAGAAAGGAAGTAAGGAAGGAAGTAGAAAAAGGAAGGAGGAAAAAAGATTCAGTTAGAAACAAAGGAGATAGAAAGGCAGGAAGAAAGGGGAAGGAAAAAAGAAAAAAAAGAGTGTCAATGAAACATTAAAAATAAATAGCAGAATGGGCGGCTAGTTTTCACAGTGGTTAGAACACAGGCTCTGGAGTCAGGAGGACCTGAAAACAAATCCAGAACTTGATACTAGCTATGTCACCTTGGGCAAGTCACTCAACTCTGATTGCCTCACACCCCACAAAAAGGAAAAAAAAAATACCCAGCATATATTATGGGGATTTTTTTTTCTCAATTATATAGATTTGTAAAGGTTTTCTTGCATTTTTCAATGTTTGAGGCAGGTGGAGGTCAGAGAGCAACCAGAACTGAAAATAAAATAAAAATGAATTTAAAAAATAAATATCTGAGAGAAGGAAGTTCAGCAGAGGATGTCATGTATTAAAGCTATTGTGTTACACTTAATTTAAACTAAAAAAAAATGCAATCTCTTATTTTTCTTTCTTTTTTATGATTTTTGTAAAATGGTTAATATGGAAATATGCTTTACATGGCTACATATGCATAATAGTTATATTGCTTGCCTTCTGTATGAGTGGGAGAGGGGTAGGAGAAAGGGAGAGAATTTATAACCCAAAATTTTAAAAAAGGTTTTATATTAAAATAAGGAAATAGTTAATGAAATATGTATGTATAAATGTGTGTACATATATATATATATACATATATGTATATATATAAATCTGTTCATAATAGAGGCAAAGATTTATATACAATAATCTTTCTGTTATATCACCTGGAAATATCAATATTTATTAAATTTATCATTTTAGAAAAGAAAATTTAAGGGAAATGCATTCAAAGGTCCTGATTTATAACAACCTCTGAAGTTCTAAAGCTAGTGATCTTTCCTGAGTCTTCAATTCACAAAATTTTTTTTGAAGCCTTTTACACTGTCAACCATTTCCTGGTTGACACTTGGATGTTTCTTTTAAACATGACTTCTACGACACTGCTTTTTCTTGGTTCTCTTTCTACCTCTCTTTTTCTTTCTTTTCCGTATCTTTTGCTGGATAATCATCCTAATCTACTTCTTAATCATAAGTATTCCCAAATGGTCTGACCTGGACCCTCTTCTCTTCTGTTTATACCCTTTCTCTTTTAATCATTAAACACAAAAGCCTTCCCGTAATAGAAAATGTCATCTTCTCTATTTTGTGAAATACTGTGATGCAGTGGAAAGAAGGCAGTATTTGGGATAAGAAGACATAGATTTGAATCCCAGTCTGCCACCTCTGTTGCCTGTGTGATTCTGGGCAAATCAGTCAATCTCTCTCAACCTCAATTTCCTCATCTATTAAGTGACAGTCAGCATCCTACCAGACAGGATTGATCATGTCACTTTCCCCTTCAAAATTCTTCAGTTGCAATCCCCAAAGAAGAGATAAGAAAATATATCTCTTTCCTTCCCCTCTTTGCAGAGGCAGGGTACTATGACGGATATGGAATGTGTCACACTTGGTTTGTGCATGTTGAATCACTTACTTTTCCTTCTTTCTGTTTGTCCTTCATTATAAGAATGGAAAAAGTGGCAAGGACATATTAAAAAATGAAGGTGATATATAACAAAAGCTTCTACTAAAAATGTTAAAACATTCAGAAATCATTGCTAACTCCCTAATTCCTCTTGGATAAAATTTAAGCCCACCAACCAACAAAAGCCCTTTATTATGAATAATTCCAAGAAAGGGAACTTCCTCCACTGAGGCAAACACAAATCTTTACATTTCTTAATGGATAAATCCTATAGAGTTGCCTGAGGTATGTAAGAGATTAAGTTATAACTCATATTTTTTTTTCTAATTTTAAGTTCAATATTCTATCCTTTGACTCCTTACTCTCACTTATCCCACATATCCAATCTACTACTCAATCTTCTCCTTCTTACCTTAATAGTATCTCTCCTATTCCTTTTTCTTCTCTCACACAACCATTAATCTAGTTCAGGCCCTCATTGCTTCTTCCCTGGGTGATTGCAATACCCTTTCTCTCTGCCTAAGAGAAAGTTTCTCCCCACTATAACCCATCAAATTCCAAAGTGAATTTCCTAAAGTGTAGGCCTGCCCATGTCACCACTCTACTAAACTTCAACAGTAACATATTGCCAAATATCAAATAGTTTTATACAATTTTAGAAATGAGGAAACCTAAAGTCCACCAAAGTTCAATGATTTGCCTCTGCTCACATGGCTAGAGAACACTTCTATGACAAAATATAAAGTCCTCTGACATTAAGTGTTCTTCAGAATTTGCCTCTTTCCTGTCTTAGTAGTCTTTTCAAATTTTTTACAGTTCTCTATCAGATATGATCTATGATCCAGTTACCCTGAGGTCTACTTGCTGATCTTCACATACCATACTTCATCTCCTGTATTCTACATTTCAACTGGCCATACCCAAGCGTGAAATGCTCTGCCTCCTCACCTTATTTTTTAAAACTTTCCCCAGTTTCCTTCAAAACTCAGTTGAAATTGCATCTACTACAAGAGATCCTTCCCTGTCTCTCCTGTGGTAAGTGTCTTCTCTGAAATTACTCTTTGTCTGCTGTGTATATGCCTTGTATGTACCTAGTTATTTACATGTTTCTTTGTTTTTTTCTCATTCTAATGAAAACTCCTTAGGGGTAAGGCCATCTTTCATTTGTTGATATCCCTGGCATTTATCACCATGCCTTGCCCATAGTAAGCACTTAATGAACACTTGTGGATTCCAGGAACTAAATAATAATAACATTTTATTCATGCTCATTATCCAGTATTTTTTCTTTGTTGTAGTTTAGTCATTTCAGTCATGTCTGACTCTTTATGACCCCATTTGGGGTTTTCTTGGCAAAGATACTGGAGTAGTTTGCCATTTCCTTCTCTACCTCATTTTATAGATGAAGAAACTGAGGCAAACAGGATCAAGTGACTTGCCTTGGTTTATACAGCTAGCTAGTAAATGTCTGAAGCTATATTTGAACCCAGGACTTCAACCTTCCTGTCTCCAAACCTGGCATCCTATCCACTCTACCCCCTAGCTTCTCCATTCAATAATTATAATTGTTTAATATTAAAATTCAGTATTATGAATAAAAAATCAGATTTATTAAAGTTTTAAAAATTGTGTTGCTCATGTCAACCCAACAAGGTAGACAGTTCCAAGTAGTTTTATTCTATTTTACAGACAAGGAACCAAAAGGTAAATCACAGAGGCTTGTGATTTACCCAAGCTCATATGAGTGGTGAACTAAAATCCCATTATTTCCACTTCTAGCACTCTGCTTTCTGCCAGTGATGCTTTCAGTATCTAAATAAAGTAGAACACAACACAAAGTGGCAGAACTAGAATTGGAATCTAGGTCTTTGAAATTCAAAATTTTAAAGAAAATTCAAAAGTATTCAAAACTCATTCTGCTAGACAGCTTATATCAGTCAACTAAAGTAAGGTAGGCCTGGGGATGAATGGAATTTAACTTAACAAACATTCGTTAAGGACCACTAGTACAAAGTTTAAACATGGATTCTGCTATTTAGGAGGTAATAATTTCATAAGAGATTTGAACAAAAAGAGATGAATAAAAATAGGGCATTGCAGATTCAGTGCTCCATGAATAGCACAGACACTATTGGTTATAGAAGATGTAAGGAAGAGAGGCAGTTGTCAGAGGAAGTTAAATAATAACTCCCAGAAGATGTATGTCAAACTGTGTTTTAAAATATGGGCAAAACTCTGTCTTATGCCAATGATGAGGAACAGGGATGTCATTTTAGGTAGGAAGGATCAAATAAGCAAAGGTAGAAGTGGAAGCAATGATAAGGCAATGAGATTTGGTTGGAGCAGATTGTTCCTATAAAGAGTTAGTAGGAATGAATGAATAATGAATGGGTGAAAAAGCATTTCTTAAATACTATGCCATGCAATGTTCTAAGCAGTGAACAAAAACAGAAGCAAACAAGACAATCTCTGTCTGCAAGAAGCTTACATTCTATTGGATGAAGATAACTCATAAAGGGACAATAAAACAGGAGAAAGGGGCATGATGTCGCATGGCAGTAGACTTTGGAAATGGCCAAGAATGGTATGATACCTTGGTTTATGACAAGATAAAGGAAAAAAAACTCATCTATCAGATGTATCCCAGAGGCCCAAGACTTTCTTATGAAAGCAGGATTAGATCATAGCTCTAAAACTAAAAGAAACTGAATAGCTCACCTAATCCAAGGCCGTTATTTTATAAATTTGGAAATAGAAGACAAGTGCTTCTAAGTGACTTGCACAAAGCAACACAGAAAATAAATATAAGAGGCTAAATTTGAACTCCATCTCCTGATGCTAGGAAGAGTATGCTTCCCATAATACTGTCTCCAGTGATATAAATGCCATACTCCTATTGGTCACCCAATTTAATATATTACTCATTTTATTATCAAAAAGTTTTCATTGTACATGCAAAAATTCATTCTCTTTTTGTACCAATAAAATATTGAGCACCTATTTTAGATAAACCTTATGATTTGCTTAATTTTTTTTGTCACTTTTCTTTGACATTTATGGGGTTGGTATTGGTATTCATCCATTCCCACATCCTTTCCCTTGGTTTCTAAGTGCCCTACTTGCTGTCTAATCTTGCCCTTGTCTGGCCATTTTCAGGGATAAGCCAATTAAAGTATTAATGTATTTTCAAGCCAAATACAGTTATACCAACAGTGGTTCCCAGCTTTCTTTTAAAGACTGAGGCTACAATAAAGCCGGTTTCTCAACATCTAAACAGCAGCAGGCTTGGGCTCCTGCTTTTTATAGCTCTGTTAATTGATAAGGGCCCAGAGCTTGGGGCTATATAATTAGGTTAGCTAGAAAATTAATGCAGGAAATGGCTTCTTGATTTGATTGGTTTAAAAATCTATGAATATGCTTACTTAATCCTTGCGAATTAAACTTGGTGCCAAACAATTATGTTAGCGACATCTCTGCAATTTCATATCTGCAGGGCAGTGTTCTTTTGCAGTCCTTGAAAGAAGTGTTATGTATACAAAGCAGAGTTATCTCCAGCTCTCCTGGAAAAGAGTATTCCTTGCATTGGTGGAATATGCAGGGTATATTTCTGGCACCTTTACATTCAAGGCTGATTAAGTCTTCTGCTGTATATGATGATAACTTTGGGTCACGGACTGTCATGGGGTATGTAGGTATATAGGTAGGTGACAAAGCACAATTCAATGCCAGGTGTAATCCACTAGGAGGCAGGAAACTTAGGACTCAAGTTCAAGTTCCAACACTGCCACTCATTGGCTTTGTGACCTTGGGCAAATCACTTTCCCACTCAGGGCCTCAGTTTCCTCCTTTGTAAAAATGAGTGAATTTGTATGAGATGAACTTTAAAATCCCTTCTAACTCCAACATATGATAATTTGGTGACTCTAGAAGAAAGTTGAGATTTTTCCCATAGCCCTCAAGGACAAGAAAAGGAGGCAATGTTTTTCTAGCACTAAGGTGAAACCTAGGCGAATAAGTCATTTATCTTGACCTCCTTCCCATCCTTTAAAACCTTACTTAAAAGTCATCTCCTCAAAGAAGATTCAGCTCATTCAAAGATGGAGGAGCCATGCATTAGGAGGCTTTGTTGACAGAATTACTAGTGTTTATCATGGTGAAGAGAAGCCACAATGGGACACATGACAGTTTTTTTCATATATTTTGAGGGCTGCCATGGGAAAGAGGAATTAGACTTTCTCTGATTAGTCCCAAGGGTCAGAACAAAGAGATAGAAACAGAAAAGGGAGATTTCAAATCTGATCAGTTGAATAATCTCTCTCCTTTAAATGTTCCTAGCTATCTATCTCTAGGGATCTCTCTTTAACCTTTAATACATTCTGACTTATTTTATATGTAACCCATGCTCTGGACTTATATGAACTTGCTTCAGTTTTGAATGGAGTGCCCCATAAATCACATCTCTTTGTTTCATTTTGCTTCCACCAAGAATTTCTTTTTGGGAACCTCAAAATAAGTTTTATCTTCACTTGTGGGAGATTTTATGTAAGTACCCAAGGCAACAATGTCTATTAGGCACAGAACAGCTTTTTTTTCACCTTGCACAGAAAAAAATGCAAAACAAAGTAGCTCGTTAAACAACAGATATAATTTTAATCCAGGCTTTCTTCACCTTTTTGCTGAGTGTCACCTTCCCTTCTCCTCTCATCCCAATCACTCCTCTAGCATGAGAGGCATTCTGCTGAATAGCATAATTCAGGGTCGACCTATATAGGTTTCCAGCATTGTGATAATACTCTAAATGTGTGCATGACCTTGAAAGAAAAAAAAAAATAAAACTTGGACTAAAGAGGCAACCTCCTTTCATATCTGCACCATCCAGATAACATGATCATACATGGTAGTAGCAAAATGCAGAGTCTAGCTTCTTATTCCTCTATATCATAGCTTAGTACTTTGTTGCCCTTCCTGCTTCAAGGGCAAATTTTGGAGTAATAGATAAAAACTGAAGCAAAGTAGATTTAGATTGAACATAGACTGGTCCAAGCGTAATCCAAAAAATAAGAGAGTCTTCCTCATCCAGATCACTCTCCCTAAATGTAGGTACTAATAAAGCAATACATCCACAAGCATTTCTTTGGACTTACTAAATTCCAAGCATTGTGCTACGTGCTGGGGGTTCAAGTACAAAAAAAAATGAAATAATCCTTACTCACTAGCAGTTTATAATCGGATGAGGAAGACAAATACACATATAAATATTAACAACATAAATATAAAGCCGATCAATACAAATATATAAAAAGTAGTTAAATACATTAAATGCAACACAGTCTGGGAGAGATGGCACTCAAATAGAATGTGCTACTTAACTTAGATTTAGAATGAAGAAAAGAACTCTGTGAGACAGAGGTAAAGAGGGAGTGAATCCCAAGAACAGGGCTAAGCTAGTAATATGACATAGAGATAGAAGTGGTGTGTTGTGTGTAAGGATCATTGAGAAAGCCATTTTGACTGGATTATAAAATTGGGGTGGGAGAAAGCATGGGAAGGAATAATGTCTAACAAGACTGGGAAGTTAGGTTGTGGTCAGGTTGCAAGGAACTTTAAAAGCTAAACAAAGCAGTTTCTTTTTGATTTTGGAAGCATTAAGGAGACATTGGTGTTGATGAAGTGGAGGATTGACATGGTCAGATCTGCCCTAAAGGAAAATTACTTTTACAGCAATTTGTACGAGAGATTGAAGTGAGGAGAGATTTGGGGCAGAGAAGCAAATTAAGAAACTTTGGCAATCATCTAGACTAGAAGTGATGAGGGCATGAACTAAAGTGCTGGCTTCATGAGTGAAGAGAAGGGACTGAATTCATGATATGTTATGGTGGTTAAAATAGCCAAGATCTGACAACTGATTGGATATGCGAGGTAAGGGAGAATGAAAAACCAAGGGCAATTCTGAGTTTATGGACCTAAGGGACTGTAAGGATTGTGAAGCCTTTGATGGAAATAAGGAAGTCTGGAAAGGGGAAAGAGCTAGGGATAAAGAAAGTAAGTTGTTTTTGACATGTTTAGTTTAGATGTCTTGAAGACATTTGGTTTCCTATTTCTAATATGCAATTGGTGTCATGGGACTGAAGCACTTTGTCCTCTTCTCTTTTCCTTTAGACACTCTCATTTGCTAATCTCAGCTCCTTTAGGTTTACCATCTGTATGCAAATGAATTTGCATATCTGTATATGTATTTATATTTAGCCAGTCTCTCTTGAACCCCAATAATATAGCACCAACTCCCTATTGGATGCTTTAAGCTAGATGTACCAGAGATATCTCAGGCCAAATTAAACATGTCCAATATTAAACTAATTATCTTTCCCCCAAAATTTACACCTCTCCTAACTTTTTTTATTTGTCTCAAAGGGCCCTCCCTCCTTCCAGCCTTCTAGTTGTGTCATCTTGATATTAGATTCAAATATGGCAGGTCTTGTTTCTAACTCCACATTTTCTCTTACTTATGTCCTCAACTATACACAGTCACCGCCTTCCTTCAGGCTTTTACTTGACTTCCCTAGAATGTTTTTGCTAAATTTTTCCTAAGCATAGGTTTGATCACATCACTATCTAGTTTTTTAGCCTCATTTTATAGTAATCTCCTTTCTATACTCTGTGTTCTAGTCAAACTGGTGCTCTAGGTTTTCCTCAGACACAGCACTCCATCTCTTATCTGCATTCCTTTCCGTTGGTCATCCTTCAAATACATTCCTGCCTTACCTCTACTTCTACCTCATAAAATCTCCTAATTTCATTGAGTCATTCCCAAGCACTATCTTGCATACTAGCTTTTCTGCATTCCCCTAACTACTAGTGTCCTTCCATCATGAATCACCTTGAAATGTATGCGTGTATCATGAATATACAAGGACTAATATATAAATATAGATATATAGCTGTCTCTCTATAAATATATGTATTTATGTACAAATATTCATACATACATGCATGCATATTTATATGAACATGTACTCTCCCTAGACAAAATACAACCTCCTTGATATCAGGGATTTTTTGTTTATTTTTGTCTTTGTATCTCCAGCACCTATCATAATTCCTATCATATAGTAGGTGCTTAATAAATGATTACTGATTAATTGATGGATGGATGGATTGATGGTGATTTCCTCTCACTGGAGGTGTTCAAATAAAGTCTTGATGGAGATGTGGTTGAGAGTTTTCTTATTTAGATATTGTTTAGATTATCTGACCTTTGTCCTGAAGATTTCAACTCAAATTATCAGTGATTTTGTGTAATTGCATGGATTCTATACCCCCTTCAGAATGTAGTCATATGTTGTTGCTTTTGGCAATGTATTGTAATGGTCTTAGGGCACTTGACTGGAATGAGAAAGACCCTAGCTTGAATGCAATCTTGGACATTCAGTAGTTCTGTGACCTGAGTCAAGTCACTTAAATACTCTGAATTTCAGTTTCCCCATCTATAAAATGTGGGTGATGGAGTAAATCAGTAACCTCTGAGATCTCTTCTAACTCTAAATTGCTTAATCCTGTGTAATTATCACCATTTTATAGATATGGAAATTGAGGCTTCATTTTACATAAGAAGTCACAAAACCAGGACTCAAAATGAGGTTTTCTCACTCAAAGTCGTTTCTTCTCTCCAACTTTTACTTCCGGCATAACTTTCATTAAGAACTAAAAAGATAATGATATTTATCTTATTAGTGGTAACAACTAATAATTCAGTAGTGGAAGCGTACCAATGTTGATTTGGTCAGCAATCCATGACAGAAAGTTCAGGGTGCACATCCCCACCAATGCAATCATATCTGCAGCTGCACGTCTTACTATTTTAGCTGAGTAGGGGAAACATCACTTGTTTCGGCAATGAGAAGAGTAATTGCCAGCGTAGATGGTGTCAGAGGAAGAAAGAGACTAAAGGCAATGACACTATTCAGTGAAGAGGGAGATCTGAGTGGCAAATTACTTGAAGATAATTTAAATTGCCCACTTAATCAATTACCTTACTTTCTGCCAACAAGTTGAGATGGATGCAAAATATCATAGTGGAAGCTGCTGTTTTTTTTTTTTCCTTGTTTGCATAGACAGTGAACAGATGTACTGTCTAAATTTGCACCCACTTTCTGATACCTTTTGCCACTGTGAGATGATTAGATTAATGCCTTTTGGTAACTACATTTCATGCTAGGCTTTGGGCTCCCTAGAGGAAGAGAAAATATTTTAATCCCCTATAAATTCCATTAACTTTGGACTCTACCCTGTGGCTTACTCATGTAAAAGTATTCCTCAAGGAAGTGTGGCTTATGCATGAACAGCAACAGAAAAAGGAAGCCAAGAGAATATGCTCCAAAAATGACTGCCCCCCCCTTTTTTTTTTGCCAGGAGCTGACACACCAGGAATTTGTTTAACATGTTAGGAAAAGAAAAATTCAATTATATAAGGATCACTTGCTTCATTAAAACCAATTGGCATCTTAATTTGAGGATAACTATAATCCTGGTTTCCGGTTAAGCACAAGAATATGTTTTGGTAGCATTCCATTTTGAACCTTTTCAATTTATTCAATTACCAAAATACCACTTTCTGAGTTTTAGAACTTATTTTAGAAAAATAAGCAGTTAAGATATAGGACGTTATATAAAGAAGAGAAAATCTAAGAGCTCTGCACCCCTTAGGATATTATAGAAATATTTATTTGTTTGTTGTTACTTTTTCCACCTAAGGTTATGTAGGATATATAAAAATTGTAGTATATCAAACCTAGACATATATTTATATCCTCTCCAAGAATCATAAAATGTTGAAAGTGATCTCAGAAATCATCTAGTCCCACTCTCATTTTGTAGAGAAGAAAACTGGGGCCCAGGGAGAGGAAGTGACTTGTCCACAGTCACAAGATAAATTACTAGCCAACTTAAATAAGACTGGAGCACAGGTCTGTTTCACTGTCTAAGAGGTCTAAGATATTATGTTTTAGACTTGAATTTCTGTTGGATGATACCACAGTCCTTCCAGTCACAGATATTCACAGTCATAGTATTACCCCTGACTTTCTTCCTCACTCCCTATCTCTAATCAGTTGCCAAATCTGATAATTTTTACTTTCATCTTATCTCTGTCCTCATCTACCCACTTATTACTGTGCTCATAGGGGCACATAGTAGGTCCTTAATTTAGAAAAAGTTCACTTCTTTTTTCTCATACTCCTTTGTCTCCATTCTACCATTCTATTTCAGACCTTCACCTTCTCTATTGTGGACTCTTGCAAAAACCTGTCAATTGATCCCCTAGCAACCAAAGAGTCTCCCTTTCTAATTCCCTCTCCACTTTGCTGCCATAATGATCTTCCTAAAGATTAAAATTTTCAGTGACTCTGTAGTCTCTAAGATGAAAAAAAAATTGCTCTCTGACCGATATTTTCAAAATCTTCCAAAATCTGCTACAACTGTACCATTCCACTTCTGTTTCATAATATTTCGCTTCATGTGCCCTACATTCCAGACAAGCCATTCTGTTAACTTGTTTCCCCAAAGCAGCGTTCTATTTCTCACCTTCATTTCTTTGCACAGGTAGTCCCCCATGCCTGAAACTTCCTTCTTTCCTCTGCCTCCCACAAAACTACCTTGAAATCTCAGCTTAAGTTGCTATCTTTAATGCAAATGCTTTCCTGCTAGGCACTGCCTAAATCACCAGAGGTAAAAATACATAAGTAAGATATCTCATGACTTCAAGATGTTTAAATTGCACTGGGATAGTTGGGATCCTGGGCAGTTTGGTGGCAGTGGATATAGCATCCTGGCCTGGAGTCAGGAAGACTCCTCTTCCTAAGTTCATATCAGATCTCACTTACTAGCTGTGCAACCCTGGGCAAGTGACTTGACGCTGTTTACCTCAATTTCCTCATTTGTAAAATGACCTGTAGAAGGAAATGTCAAACCACTCTAGTATCTTTATCAAGAAAACCCCAAATGGGGTCATGGACATTCAGACATTATTGAAACCACTAAACAATGACAACAACAACAATAATGTGGGGTATTATATGTTCACATCCTCACTCAATCCTGACACCATGGAATTTTTGAGACTTAAAAAAGAGGAGATGAGTTGCATGTTCAGATCTGGCAATAAGGACTACCCCAATAAGATGGATAGACAGGACTAGAGGTATGAAAGACTTGTTAGTAGGTACTGAAGAACAACAAAACTAAGCCACAGAAAGAATTGATAAAGCCATACATTCACTATGTGACCAAACCATAATTTGAAGCCAAACCTTTTGCTTGAAAATCCAATTGATATCAAGTGTTTATTTCTAAAATAAGCTAATTATCTAAAGAAACATTACCCTCACAGGGCATCATCATTCTTCCAGGGACAACAATGCGGGAAAAGGAGGTCACAAAGCTGATATTCTAGTAAGTATTTTTAAAGCCTCAGCAAAAATCTTCATCAGTATTGAAACTTCTAAACAAATGGTAGCAAATTATTTCAGTTTCCTAAGTAAAGCAAGTGAAGACTCACATGATTTCTCTTTATTATTGTCTCAATTCTATCCACTTAAATCCGGTTGATTTAGAGAGCACTTGTCAGGCCTGAAGAAAATGATTATTTAAAATGGCATGGTTAGGATGCAGAATCCTAGTATCTAGATCTACTTAACAAAATCCAGTAGTTTTCTGTGTAATGGAGAAAAGACCCCACTGGTTGTCTTGAAATATTGTGAGTACCTTCAATATATTTATTCTTAAATAAAAACGTATTAAGAAAGGTATCATTGAGAGCAGATAGGAGCAGGAAAGATCATAGGATTTGGTTAGTCAAGTAACAAGAATTAGCCTTAAGGGCTCATCTGGGACACACAAAAATGTTAAAAGTACCAGAATCAGGTTTCAAATAGCAGGATCTTCAAAGAGTAAGACCCTCTTAGATCAGTCAAGAAGAATTTGTTAAGTTTCTACTAGGTCATAGGCAATGGGAATAGAAAATCTCACATAAAAAGTCCTCCTGGGTGAGAGTGCATGGAAAAGAATCACAGTGGCTAAATAGATGTGGATAGGTTGGGATCCACACAATTAAAGGAAGAACACACATCAATGTGGTCACAGATCCAATTGGAATAATGTTGTATTCTTAATTTATTCAAAAGTTCCCTAAAAACTCAAGAATTGTAAAATTTGTCAGGCTGGCTCTCTAACCCTGGGCCGGGATACAGAATTTTCCAAGCAGACCCAAAAGAGTTCACAGGAAATAGCCTAAGTAGGCTATTTTTTTGGCTAGGTAAATCAGCCCATGGCTCTTCACTCATTAGGATTCTGTATCATCCAATTAATTCTTAGCGCCTTTTGTTATACATCAACTATAAAACCTGTATTTACCCTTTTTGCTTCTCCCTGTTAAGGCAGGGAAGAAAAGTTCAAAAGCACTTTGAAAGGTTTCACCTCTATTCAGCTCTAGGGACACTGATGATCAATAACTGGAAGTTAGGACTTTCTTTAGTCAATGGAGAACTCACAGTGAAAGCCTTCTTATAGTTTACTATGTCTACTGCTGTTTGTTTTTTTCTTTGTTTTGTTTTGTTCTTTTCAAACACCTCTGACAAAGTTGTTTTTCAAACCCTGCTGAGGGCTGCTCCCTTCCTCTACATCCCATTCTTGATCTTTCCAGCCTTAGTCACAACCTCCTAGACCAGTGGTTCTCAACCTTCCTAATGCCGCAACCCTTTAATACTTGTATGTGGGCGTATCTGCATGTGGGTGGACCCGCCTGGAGAAGGAAAGAGGAGCCGTGTCTCAGTTCCTAAGACCATCAGAAATATGTGTTTTCCGATGGTCTTAGGTGACCCCTGTGAAAGGGTCGTTCGACCCCCAAAGGGGTCGTGACCCACAGGTTGACAACCACTGCCCTAGACCATCAATATATTAAATTACAGTCTCTTCCAACTACGGGAATACACATTGACCTTAACCCTGTAAAGCTATAATGACTTAGTCCCCAAAGAAGAGAAGAGGAAGTCTATCTTTGGACTTCTTTGCAGTGGTGGGGGTATATGGAAGTGGAATATTGTACATATGCTCAGACTCAGTTGATGTGTTGGTTAGTATGTTGCTAAACTATTTCTTTTCCTTTCATTTTTTTATTACAGGAAATTATCTTAGTGTAGAGAAATAGGAAAGATATGGAAATGTACTTGATGTAAAAAAAAAAAGTAATCAGTAACAATGTGAAAAAGGATAAAAAAAAAAAAACATTCCTTGATTATAAATGCAACATGTGGCTATCTATCCCTTGCTCTTACTCCCATTTAACTAAGGAAGAAATAGAAGAAAAAAAACAACAACCCAGTTTCTGCTCTCAGGGATATTTCAAGGTGCCATTTTTGAGAAGAGGGGGAGATATAGCCATCATGGATTCTTTTTTCAACCCTGTATCTCCCCTAAACACTGTCAGCAGCAGTGTTGACATATTCCCTTTTGTCTAGCCCTTACTCACAGCTGCTCACTGGTCCATTCTAACCTACTAGATGCAATTTAGTTTGTTTCCTAAATATATTATAAATCACCAAGCACACGTCTATTAGGGGCCAACACTGCACCCTCACCCATAAACTCAGCTCTGTTCATCTCATCCATCACAAGGAAAGGCATGCTAATGAGAGCCATAATAATCCACCATCTCATTTACATAGTACAATTTCAGAAGACTTTACAGACTAACCCTCACTAAACTCACAACCAGGTAGAGAGAAAGTCTTTATTTTACCACTGAGGTGACTGAGCCCCAGAGAAAGAATGAAGGGCAAGTAGAGGTTAGGGACAGAGCTGGAAATAGAATCCCTGCCCTCTGGCTCAGGGTTCAGTACACTAGCTAATAATATATGCAGTTTCTGGACAGAAGGAGAAGACATGATGAATACATGGTTTATGTCTTCAGTTTGGGCATTTTTGTAGCTATAAAAATTAATCCTTAATCTGTTAGTTGCAGGGGGAAAAAGAGCACTGTCTGCTGGAGCTAGTGAGGTGAATGTCTAGCATTAATGCTATGTATCCATTAAGAATTCACTGGAATTTGTCACATTATCTCCAAACAATTGCTGATTAAAAGATTAAGGTGCCAGGGTGTATATAGCAATTTTAATACATCCCCAGAGCAGTGGACACATTTTTGAAAGAGTATTTGCATGGGCATCAATACTCAAAATTCCTTTTTATGCCACTTTAAAATATATTATACAACTTTATCAAATAACTCTTCCAAATTTACATAGTCACACCTAAGGTCCTGACACAAGGTTCACTTACTATAAACTGGGAAGGCTTTAAGGATCTTGAATTTAAATTAGGGGGTACTATAGTCTGTCAGAAGTCCTGTTCTGATGAGGTCCTGGATTGTTTGGAGTTTTCTCTTAGCTTTAAATGATGAGTTGGAAAGCAAAGGAATGGAAAATGCCATATGACCACACACAGCATTTTATTATGAAATTTATTCACACAGCAGTGAGAAGAGACTTTCATTTTCAAAGACATTTTAGATCATTAATGATTTATGCTTGTAATGAATACTTCAGAGTACAATGCTCTTGGACAGAGGCCACATGTCATTTGATGTTCTGGGCAGACCTACCTTTTAGATGCTACATGTTTAATATTGTTTTAAATGGGTAGTTTAGTTATTATGATTTTCAGGGGTTGATAAAGAGGATTACTAACTGAATAAAGAAAGTGCTCTCCATTAGATTGCCTAAAGTAGCCTGGCTATAGAGTTAGCAAGACCTAGGTGAAAGTCACGTTTCTGCTTCAAACTAGAAATATTACTGAGGGCAACACATTTGAAATTTCAGAGTCCTAGTAAATGCTCTAAGGATATGTTAAATTGTGTTCCAATTAAATTTCAACAAGGTTGAAGGTCAGTAAGGGAAAAGATACTGAAATATAAATATTAGGTCTTTCATATGCAAAAGAAACATTCTACACCTTAGAAAGTATCCTACTCTAGACTTTATATGGCAGAGAGGCAACAAATTTGCTTCCAGGGCAAATATTTTCAATACCTTCATCTCTAGTCATTCTTTTATAGATGAAGGCTTATTGTTTCTCCTTTTAAAAAGAGAAACAATGACATCATGATGTTGCCGTCAGGGTACAGTGTATTCAGCTTGGCTGACTAGTCCAATAAGAGTTCAGAAGGCCCACAGGTTAGGCACAAATAGCATTTGGAACAGTTGGGCTGGAGATGTCTCTGGATTTGCACAGCTCACGTTTCCTTTGTGCTACTAAAATTCTGTTTTGCTCATGCAGTACAGTGCTTTCTTTGAGGAGGGCATACCATGCTGGGCATTCTTGTACTAGCATCTTCCATGTCTCACAATCAGTACTATAGTTCTTCAGAAAGATGTTGAGAGTATCCTCATAATGTTTCTTCTGACCACTGTGTGAACTCTTGCCTTGAGCAAGTTCTCTGTAAAATAGTCTTGTAGGTAAGTGTGCATTTGGTATTTGGTCTACATAGCCAGACCATCAGAGTTGCTCTTTCTACACTAGAGTTTGAATGCTTAGCAAACAGTTTAGCTCAAGAGAGGATCTCAGTGACTAGTACCTTACCTTGCCAGATAATCTTCAGAATATTTCCATAAATGAATATAGTCATCCACAGAAGACTATAAGACCACCAGCATCCAGGAAGTATAAGTTTGATCATCCTTGTAAGTAAAACTGGAGTTCCTTACTGAAGGAAACCAACTTTGAACTGGGAAGGATTTTCAAACTTCAAGAGAACTCTGGAAAAAGAAAGGACTTTAGGACCCTACAGGTGTCTTGGCCTGTTGTGTTTTCGGTACAGGAGCCTTGCTATTCTTATTTTACTTCTAGTTTGTGTTTTTTTCCTCCCACACCCACTCCAGAATCTATGTATTTGTGGAAGAGGGCACCTCAGATTTTTGAGGAAACACTTTGTCACTAATATTCTTGCTATCTCATTTGAATAAATATCTTTGCTAAAAGCTGAATCCACTGGTGTATATTCAGGGGATACATACTCATGTGGGCTTATAAGATATAATAGTAGTGTTAGTCACCCACAGGGTTATCCCCTGAATCTCATAGAGTAGTAGCTGCTGCATCTCTCGGGAACAAACTGCCAATGCCAGTGTGAATACGGCAGTGAGCCCAGGAGGAGGGCTACAAATAAAAAATTATAGATACATTGCCAATCTGCGGTTGTAGAAAGATTTTCCACAGTCAGAATTCCAGACACTGAAGAAATCATAGATAAACTAAAAGTAATAAAAATAGTTTTGATTGTGTTTCATGAAATTATATTGATGTTCTAAGCATCTGTATTAATATTTTGTAATGTCTGGTCCACAAGTAATAGCCCAGATAGTTTCCCTATGTGTTTAAAGGGGGGAAACTTTTCATAAATCTGGGCTTGTAAAGAACCTGGACCCATCAATACCTTCTACCTCCAGGCTTAACTTAATAACCCTAGGTTACCTCAAAGCCTACTTTTGCTTATTAGATAATATCAGAGTCTGGATACCATAGGAAACAGTAATCCTTCTTGATTCCCAGCCAGGCTTCCAGAAGTTCTGGGAAAAGCAATACTTCCTGAAGGTCAGGGTCATGAGGAGATCTTGAACCATCATCAATAGAATCCTATCCAACCATTCATATCCTGTTTTAACTTATTCCATAATAGTTGGCATCATTTCATTTCCTCTTTCCCTTCCTATCCAAGGTACTGAACCCTGACTTCCAAAGAACAAACCCCAATCCCTCCTGAATACTACCTTATTCACATTTACCTTAACCTTTTACCTCACTCTCCCCTTCCCCACAAGTCACCACTTCTCATCAGCCTATCACTTCAGTTCTCTCCTCTGAAACTCCCACTCCATAATTAAGAAACTTTTTTTCATTTTGATTTTTTCTTCCTGTTCCTTGCTCTCCTAGTGATTAAGTATTGATTGCAACTTAAGGTTTTCTCATATGCTCTGATTCACTGCTACTGGTAAATTAGAATATTTTTTTGCTTTCCATATTCACTTCTAGACTTGCCTTCATCTGTAATCATTCAGTAACCTCTCCCCCTTTGAGACTTACTTTATTGAAGTTTATAACATAATTCATATCTTCGTTGCTATGACATCATCTTCTACTCTTGTCTTATTTACCTCATATCCAATCAGTATCAAAGTCTCGTCATTTCTATATCTGCAATATTTCTTGCATATACACACTTTCCTATTCACAAACCCACTGCTGACTTAATTTAGGCCCTTATCACTTTTGCCTAGACTAGTGTAACAACATCCTAATTGGTCTTGCTTAAATCTCTCACTATTCCAATCCATTCTCCACACAGCTCTTCAATTTTCCTAAATCAGAGGTCTAAGTATGTCAGCTCCCTACATCCCACCACTCAATAAACTACAATGGCTCCCTCACCTCTATCAACTATAATCCTCTCTCTTACTTAAAATGTTTCAACTAGTTCCTTCCAATTATAACATGTTGTCTTCTATCTATACTTTTTCAGGGTCAATCCTGATACATCTCTCAGGGCCACAGAGGGCAACTTGAAGATTTCATGAGGTATCTGCTTTCTTTCCTATCAGCTCAAACCCCCACTACCTCTGTTCCTTCTATTTGTTAGGGGACAGTGATTAGCATTCCCAGTTGATTGAATCACTTGACACCAAGTAGCTTTTTACATAGGAAACTTTCTTTCAAATGCAGTAAGAATAAACATACAAACATTTTCCCTAAACCTCCCTTACACCACCTTGTTCATTGGTAGAATAAGCTTTAAATTTAACTCTGTCCCTACATAGCATTGATATCACCAAATTCCTCTCATGAATCCCAAAGGTTGTTCCTGAAGATTACTTCTTGGGCCATGGATGCTGTGTTGGTTGAGAAAACCAGACTGAATTTTGATTCTTGTGGCTCACTCTCTTGATCATTAAAAGCTCTAAAGTCAGAGATTCTACTCTTTTCATCAAAATCCATGAGCAAAGTCACCACAATCCCTAGAAGCAAATAAGTCACAGACAACAACTAAAGCTGACAGGCTTTTTAGAATGCCTCTACAATCCATGATTTTCAACAATCCTTTCAGCAAGTGATAAGACAACTGGAACCAGTTACAATACCTTCACATCTTCTACAGTCTTTCTCTGGAAAACATTTTTCTTCCAGTTTTTATGTTTCTCCCAGAAGCAGGTCACAAGAATCTTTCATGGAGAGTAGAATGAAGGGAACAAAAAGAAGAGAACTAGAGTGTAAGGAGATACCTTAGGTCACTTTTTAGGCAATTGGAGAGTGGTTGAATAATTTTTACATTGGAATATGATGGGATATACTTTTTCCATGAGAAATGTCAAAACAAATAGTTTCAGAGAATCCCGAGTTATATAAACTGATGCAAAGTGAAGTAAGCAGAACCAGGAGAACAATTTTATACCAGGACAGTAACATTGTAAAAAGAAAGAAATGCAATTCCTAATCCTATCTTCACAGAACCTATAATGAGGCATGTTACCTCCTGACAGAGAGGTTATATATAAAAAGTATAGAAAGAAACGCACAGTTTTGAACATGACCACTGTGTGTGTTGATTTTGTTTAGCTATAGCTATTTGTTGCAAGGTTGCTGTAGGTTTTATTTTATTTTTCCTTTTCAGTCAATGAAGAGAAGGGTGGGAAGTGGTGATTGGCACAATCATGTCTGGCAGAAAAGAGGGGACCACCGTAACTTAAAAAAAAATTACAGAAAAGAGTTCTAAAGGAAGTACAAGTAGAATTTTTAAAGAAATTTGTAAATTATTCATGTATATATGCATACATATGTTTTAAGAGGAATAAGATGGAGATTTATGGTTTTATAGAGAATTATTTTGTGTTCTATGTATATGAAAATGAATGTTTTTATATTTAAGATTAGAATTTTAAAAATAAGAACTATGAATGCAAGGGTCATGGGGTACATTGGTGACAAAACCACAGATCTCTATTGTAATCCCCTCATTTTATAGATAAGCATATTGAAGTCCAGGAAAGTTTAATGATTTGCACAAAGACAAAAGCAGCAAAGGTAGAATTTGAACCCACGTCTAGAATCCAATACTCTCTAGTTCTCTTTCCAATGATCCTGAAGGGAAAACCACCTTTAGGCAAACTATTGAACACAATGACAATTTACACTTCTAGAATACTTTACATTTTACAATGAGTACCCTTTCCCTGATGATTCTGTGGAAAAGATGATGCTAATATTTTTATCCTCATTTGACTTATGAGGAAACTGAGGCCCAGAAAATGTTCAATTTATCCAACATCTTCCAGCTAATAACTAGCTGGGACATGAATGTATATCTTATAACAGAAATTTCAGTGCTCTTTGTCACTCAGAGCTCATGCTGTCTCTCCAGACAGAAGACTCACGGTGTCTTATTTATTTTGAATAAAGGAATAGGCTCTTAAGATCTGTTGAGCCTCAGATTCTATGTTCTGATAGAAAATTCAAAGAACAATAACATTTTTAATGTTGAATCATTTCTTGAAGGTTAACAAAAATGTTTTTGATGAGTTCAATGAAAAAAGTCAACTATGACTAGTAAAATTTCATTTTGCTGTGCATTTTTATTTTCCTTTTCTCTTTCCTTCCTTTTTTCTTTTCTCCCTTCCTTCTTCCTTCCTTTTTTCTTTCCATTCTTCCTTCCTTTTTCTTTATTTTGTGTGTGGGCAGGAAGTGAAAATTATTATATGATGTGACTTTGCCTCTTCAGGTAATACTGAGTATCCCATGAAAATCAATCTCACATAGTCTGTATTAACTGCTTCCATAAATTATAGGAAGGCAGCCACACTCATTCATGATGCGAGGGAGAGCATTTCTGGTACCTTAAAAGTAGAATTTTGATATGATATAAGATTGAGATGTTATTAATCTCATGCCTCATAATTTTTCAAGTTTTCAAAAATAGGCCTTCTATTGCATCATTTAACTCCTAAAAAGAGAAGAGGATTTATTTTTTCCACTGCAAACAACACACTGAGAGCAAGGTGAGGCATAGAACCAAAATGATTTCTTAGATGAATATTGAGTAAAGCAATAAATTATATTTATATCAATCATAGAAGATGATTATAGTTTATTAATCACATAAAAGTGAAAATAAAAATGGGAATATTCATTTTCCCCCTCTGAGCATTCATGTAATAGTGTAGGCCTTTTCAATTGCAAACACCCAGGTAGACTTGTATACCGTGCTTTCTTTCCTATGAATTTCCCCAATTTTACTCTTCCCATATCATTCCTATGAAAGCTTGAGCATATCACTTCAACTGCTCAATCTTGGCTGCTTTATCTGTAGAGCACATTTCACCCAGATCTAATTAATCTTTGAGGTGGGATACAGGACAAATTAGAGTGCTAAAACAAAATCGGCTTCAAAAACCTCAGTTTTGAAGGGAAGGTGTTGAGACTTCTGTTTGGCTAATATATGACTATTCTCAGTTATTTAAAACCTGATAACCCTCTTACCTCCCAACATGCCACAAAGTCCTGACAACACAACATTTTATCTTAGCTTGTGAAGTTGAAGACTATATTGAATAATTCCCTGGTGAGTTGATAATAAAATCTGGCATTCATATGTTGCTATAAAATTTGCAAAGCTCTTTACATATATTATGCCTCACAAAAGCCCTGTGAGAAAGCACCACGGGATTTATTTTGCCCAACCTTTGATGCCATTGGCATAGGAAGTTCTAGACCTGCAACTTCTAGCCATGGGGAGATTACTGAGAGATTAAGTAACTGGCCCAGAGTCATATGCACCAGTAATAGAACTTGGATTAGGGTCTTTCTCTCTCTAAAACCAGCTCTCTACTCACTAGATTATGCTGCCTTGGAATGTCAGTTACATCCACATGTAATGCCAAGCAAAGGCAACTTCCAAGCTTCGAATTATCAGCATAGTAAACCCCATTTATTTAGCAAACATTCACAGAACAAAGAAAGTCAAAATACAGTGTAACTTGTTCCTTTAGCAAGTAAATTCTCAATTCAATCCAGGTACTACTCCACGCCTAGACAGTACATTCATTTAGTCAATCCAAAGTCTCTTCTCAAATGGTGATTAGTCTCCAACCATAAACAAAGTACATTCATTTGGTCAATCACAGAGCTCAAAGAAAACTCAAAGACTTCATACCCCTGAATCTCAAAAGGGGTAGGAGAACACAAAAGGCCATCCACCCTTAAGTTACAACAAAGTTAAACTCAGCATTGAATATGCAAGGAAAGGTCCTTCTTTCATCTTCACTCAAGGCAAGTCCTCAGCAATCTCAGTTCCTGGGGAGACAAGGCTCAACAAAGCCATAGCCAGTGTCCTCATCAAGTCACTCTCTGCCTGTAGAACAGTCCCAGAACCCCTGAAAACATCAGCAAGAAAATCCTCCTTCAGGGCTTCTGAACCAACATCAAGGTTCCAGGACCTCTACAACAGCAGCATTGTCCTTCAACATCAGGTGAATCTGATAAAACAACATCAAAACAGATAGACAAAATACCGGCATAACAGCCATGCCTCCTCAGTCCTTAGCAGTTCCAGGTGGCAGTTCTTAAAAGTCTTGGGCAGTTCCAATGGGCTCTTAGCAGTCTTTCTCTTGGGAACCCAGGCTCCACAATACTGGATACTGCTCTCCCAAAGTCCTTCTGGCCTTCCCTAGGCTTGGACCTCTCTCCCAATTCACAGCTCCTCCCAGGTTAGCTCTCTCTCTTCACGTTAACAAGTCCATCCAACAAGTGGGCTTCACAAGCTCTGGGTTTTAACACTCAACCCAAAAACCAAGCCAATACAGGGGCATCTCCAAATTCCATTATCAATACACCACATTGTTCTCCTATTTGATAATTATTGAACTACCGGTTTTCACAAGGTGAAATCATGTGGTTTTAGGCATTTGATATAATTGGAACATGAAATAAAGCTAAAATATTGGTCACTTTTTCATTAGAAGTGCAGGCCAAGGCCAAAGAGCACATAGCCATGAACAACTGGAGCATACAGAGACAAATAATACTGAGAGAGTAGAACTATTTCCCAATTTCATCAATGAACATAAGATACCTGACTTCACAGTGGTATTTTAGAAAGAAAATTCAGTAAAGAGTTTCCATTAGCTCTGTAAGTCTTAGTATCTTGATTTGCAAAATGAGTATAATACCACTAGCACTTCCTACTTCCAAGGAGTACTTTGGGTGCCAAATGACATAAGGTATATAATTATGTTATATGTAATATATTTATAAACACATAGTACTAGATGGAGTAAACTGTTATTATTGTTGTCATCTATAAAATTCCTTAAAATTTTATGTCCCACATCTCCCCCACCCCAACCCAGATCATAATATCTGGAAGAGACCATAGAAGTCATTATCTACTCCCCTTATTTCACAGAGGAAAAAATCGAGGCAGAAAGAAAGGAAATTTCTTTCTGGGGCATACAGCTAGTAACAAGCAAAACAAATTCTAATGAAAGTCTTCTGACTCTTAGTATTTTCCTTTTTTCTACCATACCACATTGTTTCTTGCCTAATTTATCAGAAATTGTGTAACTCTATTTTTCAATTAAGATATCTGGGTGATACAGTGGAAAGGGTGCCAGATCTGGAGTACTGTAGAACTTATCTTCCTAAGCTCAAATCTGGCCTTAGACACTTTACATGTTCTATGACCCTGGGCAAGTTACTTGTTCCTGTTTGCCTTATTTTCCTCAACTGTAAAATGAGATAGAGAAGAAAATGCCAAATCACTCTAGTATCAATGTCAAGACAACCCCAAGTGGGGTCACAAACGGTCAGACATGATTGAAACAACCACACAACAAAACAATTTTTCAATTCATATTGCTAACTATGCAACACTGGAAAATTTATGGAAATAATTTTTCTCAAATGACAATTTCACTTTGGTGGTACACACTGAGCCTGTGATTTGAATATGCATGGGATGCTTTGGATTTGAGATTCTAGTGTTTTAATATTTATAAATCCTTGCCACGATTGATCCTGGGGAAATTGATATGTCCAGGGGAAATGTGCATATTATTGTTATTCTTATATTGTCTAGGCAAAGCTCCTCTGCGTGATGACAGTAGTAAATCTTGCCAGTTCTCTAGCCTGATCTTTATGATTTTCTCAGAAATAATGGAGAAAAGAATCCTTCCAGAAAATCTTTTCCTCTTTTAGAAGATATCAGGTTTATTCCAAGGGAAAGTCTTCTTACTCACAATTACCCAAGTTGAAAACATCCTTTAATTTTTTTTATTCTCTCTCTCTCCTTCTCTCTCTCTCTCTCTTTCCCTCTCCTCTGTCTCTTTTCTTCTCCTTCTCCCTCTCTCTCATTTCTCTATGAAGGTACTACATTATCACCCCAACCCTCATTACTAGGCAAATTACAGAACTCTTAATTGGTTATAATTCACATTCTGAAAGATCTGTATAATTTGGGAAAAAAGTCAGTCCCTCTACCCGTCATCTTCTAAAAGGAGAAAAGGGAACTGTGTTTAGACATAAACCAATCTCAGATTACCTCAAGCATTGAGGGAAAAGGGTTTGTTTGTCTTTATGTCTGACCATTTCTCTGTGGCTAATGGCCTCAATCTCTATCATTGGCTGGGCTTTGATAGTTTAAAAGTGACCATATCTCATTCCTTTCATCCTTCATCCTGACAGGTGTCTAAAAAGGAACATACTCTTTTCTCAATAATTTACATGCTTTCTTCATAAACCCTAAAAGTGGTTCATTAAGTAACAACAAAATATAGGCAGCTGCAATAGCGGAGAATGGAAGGGAAGGGAAGGGAATAGAAAGGAAGAGATGGGAAGTGAATGAGCAATTATATAGCACCTAGTGTGTCCCAGGAATTGGGTTAAGAACTTTTAAACCAGATATAATAATAATAATAAGAAAAACAACAACAACAACAATAATAGCATTTATATAGCTCTTAAAGGTTTACAAATGTTATCTCATTTGATACAATAATTCTGGGAGGTAGATGCTATTATTATCTCCATTTTACAGATGAGGAAACAGAAGCACGCCTAAATTAAGTAACTTACCCAGAGTCACATAGCTAGTAAGTGTCTAAATGCAATGACTTGAACTCAGATCTTCTAGACACCAAATTCAGAGCTCTCTCTACTTTGGCACCCAGCTGTATCTTAACTGTAAGTCGCCATCCTGCAAGGAGTTCTCTCAATGAACAATACGGAAAGAAACTATTTTCCTTTTTGATTATGAAAGATTTCAATTAGAAAATGATAGAAAAATGAATAAATCAAAAAATAGCAAAGGTTTTCTTTCTACTTAACTGGACATACATGTCTTCTGATTCACTCTCATAAGTGAGGGTCCAAAAAGGTAATACGAAGATTAATTTAGCTAAAGTCTACATTAAAGAACTCTAATGACAGAGTGTCAAATTGTCTGTTGACTGCAATCTAGAGAAACATGCTTAATCTGGCCAACTGTAAAACCTTGGTATAGAGAAAAAGTGAAGGCAAACCAAATGAAATATTCTAGGATGTCTTTTGCTTGGACTAGGTGTATATGCTAAGTGCATGTGCAATATTTCAAAATTCTGAATGTTAATGTATGCCTTGTTTTTGTTTTTGTACCATCAGCAAATGCATTGTCAACATCTCTGTTAATACTTGTCGTTGTTATCAGAATCAAGATCATCATAATTCACGTTTTTAGATTATTTTCAGGTTACAAATGATTTCTTCCCAACAATCATATAAGGTAGGTAGCATGAACATTACTATTCCAGCTTTTTAAATGAGGAAATGGAGGCTAAGAGAAATGAAATGACTTGTTCAAAGTCACACAGCTAGTTAATGAGGGCTGGGACTCCAATCAAGACTTCCTGACTCCCAGTCTTCCTAATCTTTCCACTCCTTTGTGACAGACATTCTATATACATATTCATTTATAAATTATCACATTATACTTTGATATTTCAATGTATTCCACCCATTCTGATCTCATTAGTAGGAATTCCTTTACTTTAGGGATGATGAAATTGAGATTCATGTAGGTTCAATGACTTATCCAAAATAAATCTTCTAAGTAGTGGCAAAATCACAAAGAAAACAGATCATTTGACTCCTCTTTCCACTCTGCCCTGCTTTCTCCCCTGTCTAGTACATTTTAATAAAGACAGAGTAGCAAAAAATGAAGTCCTAGCTATCAAATAGCAATTTCTAATTAGTTTTCTTCCACCACCACCCGCATCCTATTTTATCACCTTCTCTAAGAAACAGAAGGACAGTAAGGTGCAATGGTAGAAAAAAAGAACAGTAAAACTGAAGTTGAGTTTGAGCTTCATCCCTTGCTTGTCTAGCAAGTTAATTGAGTCACTTATCATTTTTGACATTGTTTTGTCATATACAGAGCCATAAGAAAAGCAGTGAAATATCAGAAATTAGGTCACATGTCCACCTCTGATTAACATGGGCTAAAGATCAACCTGATTTGAAATCTACTGGAGCTTATTATCAACCAATTATAAACACTTATTATAAAAGATAAACTACACAGAACATCAAATAAGCAGGATATGATATATAACAAACTTTTCAACATATCAAAGACATTATTATCTATTAACCTCGAGCTATCTGCATTCCATTATTTTAATTTTATACTAATTATTTCCTTGTATCATTATATATTTGTCTTCCATCTCTATCATTCTTTTATGTACTTAGAACAGTTAATTCTCTTGTTTGTTTTGTATGTTCTTCCAAAAGAGTTTATATTTTCTTCTTTATTTTTTCCTTACCTTCTTTTATGGCCATTATAAACATTAAAGTAGTCTATAAATGTTAATTACTACTATCATTATTACTATTACTACTTAATACATTCAAAATATTGCCTTGTCCTTTGCTAAATGTATAGACTTTTTTTAAGTATGCAAAAACATAGGAACTTAAAGTTTGAAGAACCCCGAAAGGTCTTTTAATTCAACCCATTTAATTCATTGATGAGAAAACTGAGGCTGAGAAACTTAATGACTTACCCAGTCTCAAATAGGTGGAAAGTGACAAGACTAGGAACAAGAAACACATTGTTGACTCTTCTTTCCACTATGCCCTGTTGTCTCCACTGTCTAGTGAATCTTGACAAAGATATAGAATGTCAGAAAATTGAATCTTATCTATCAAATAGCAATTTCTATCTAGCTGTCTTTTTATTTGTATGCCATTCTCTTTAAAATAAGGAAACATAAACATGATTTGACAATAAATCACATTAAAATGATGTTTGTGATTATAATGTACATTGTACATATAATATGTACCTTGATGTATTTGTTTCTCACAATAATCCTGAGAGGTAGTTAGTTCAAACATTAATCCTGTTTTACAGATGATGGAGCTAAAACTCAGAAGGTGGAAGTGATTTGCCCAGTTTCATAGAAAAGGTTTAAACCCTTCTGACTCAGGAGCCATTTCCCTTTTTCCCATACAGCCTGCTGCTGACCACATCCACTCAAGGTTTCTTTTTCTCCTGATAATTTCAAAGTCATCACTTTTATCTATCTTCCCAGATAACCTCAAATTGGACTTGTGTATATATTAGCATTGAAACCCTTGGCACCTTTTCATCAGATCATTCACTTATTAAAAAGTGGAAATGTTTGGTTATCACAATTCAAACAGTCCTGGAAAGTGTATTTGAGAATAGGTATAAACTTGTTAAAAAGCATTAAAAAAATGCAAAAGCTCCCCTAATTAGTCCCTTAGAGAATCATTAGAACAAACAAAGGTATAGAATTTTCACTTCCCAAGTGCTTTTTAACAATCTCATGGAGTTCTAATAAAATGCCATACCTCTTCTGATACCATTGTAAAGTGAACACAGACGAACTGTTTGGGTTATAGTCAGGAGACTGGTACAAGAAGCATGTTTAAATAAACATTATTGTCAGGAAGAGGAGCATTCACAGGAGGGGCTACCTTATTTCTACACTGAATATATTCACAGTTCCATATCTCTTTGGGACTAGCCAACTGCAATTCCGTTTGAATAACATTCTATTATTTTCTTTGGGTTGAAATCAGGGCAATGAACTCTCCCAAGTTCTTTACCCAGGCACACATGTGTCTCAAAGTTTTAAAGAGAGAATTGCATTCAAATGGGGAGTTGGAAATCTGCTATTATACTTTTCATACATGCCAAGGCCATGTGTCCTCTGCCCAACAAAAGTGGGATCCAGATGGAGGCAATCAATGAGAGAATTCCCCTCCCCCAATTCCCATGAAGCAACATAAGCAAAACTGGGGAACGGGAACTTTAGGGGGGTGGTGGGAAGGTGAGAATTTGGCAAGAATTATGCAGATGGCTTCATCAGTTTCACTGTTGACTCTGGTTTTAGAGACTAGCTTACTAGATCTCAGAAGTCTTCCCAACAGTCAACAGGGTATTTGGGAGTCCTCAGTAGAAGGAATTTGGAGAGAGGGCAAATTATTTAAGTAATGTCTCAGGCTTCCTCATAATTGGCTTAAATTTCCCTGAGTAGAGTTACTTTTAATGAAAACTATTAGGAATATTTTTATCAAAAAAGAAATATTAACATGGTATGGTTCAAACACAAATGCCCCTTAGGATTTTTTCCCCATTAAACATCTGCACATACTTATGTTGAAAAACACTTCCTTTGTTCAGTCTCTCTCTCTCTCTCTCTCTCTCTCTCTCTCTCTCTCTCTCTCTCTCTTCCCCCCTCCCACCCCAGTGTTTCTGGGTTGTAACAAATAAAGGAACTTATGCAAAGTGTCTGAAAATCATAGTTACAATTATTCTAACCTACTTCTTCCAATTCCTTCTAACTCTCCAGTCTTTCTGTGAATTATATCAGGAATAAAAATCAATAATTCAATCAGTCAATTAATAAACAAGTAATTATAAAGTGATCACTCTGTTCCAGAAACTAGGGATAGGACACAAGGAAAGAAAATTCCTACTCTCAAGGATCTTATATTCAAAAAAGGAGCACAATAAGGACATATGCATGTGTATGTCTCCTTATTGGGCATATATGTATGCCGCATATTTGTTCAGTTGTTTTCAGTCATGTTTGATTTTTCATGACACCATTTGGAGTTTTCTTGGCAAAGATAGTGGGGATGGTTTGACATTTCCTTCTCTAGCTTATTTTGTAGATTAAGAAACTGAAGCAAACAGTTAAGCAACTTGCCCAGGATCACATACCTATTAAGTATCTGAAGACATATTTGAACTCAGGAAGATAAATCTTACTGACTCCAGGTCTGGTTCTCTATTCGCTAGCTGACTCTATGTTATATATATTCATAAATACTCAAAATATGTATGTTTGTGTAATTATATATGCGTGTGCATGTGTATATGTATATACATACACATACTGTATCAATCTATACACACATACATATATACTTATGTACGTCTCTCTCTTTCTCTCTCTCTCTCTCTCTCTCTCTGCCTGTCTCTCCCTCCCTCCCTCTCTCTCTCCCCCCAAAGTCTTAGTGTAATTTTAGATAGAGAGAGAGAGAGAGAGAGAGAGAGAGAGAGAGAGAGAGAGAGAGAGAGAGAAAGATGTGTAGGTATATACACATATAAGTTTGTATTTATATTCAGGTAAAGCAGAAGTAGTTTCTTAGGAAAAGTACTAGAAGTTAAGGAGATCAGGAAAGACTTCACATTAGAGGTATTACTTTAACTACATCTTAAATGAATATACGGAACTGGCTTACTACTATGAAATCCAAAAATCTTACTTTTTGTATTGCCCCCACACGCTCATTTCTTTGTCTTCTGGTCAATGGAATCACGTAGTTAAACAGTATGATGGATCATCACCTCAGCCTGACAATGCTTTAGATGATAGTTTCTCAGTCCATTCCGGACAGCCAATAAGAGTTATGCTTCCAAATATTGTACTAAGAAGCTTCTCAGAAAAACTGTAATAGAAAACACTTCTGCTTCCAGAGTGTTTGGTTTGGGCTGTGTGGGTGCACCTACCATTGATACAGGGTATCGCTCCACTATAACCTGGTCAATAGTGAAGGTGACTGCCTGTGTGACTGAAACATTCTTTATCATGTATTAAGTTAGTAATTAGACTTTTCCCACTAAAGTAGACTGATCCTAGAAAAGTAGACAATCTATTCTGGGTACATTTAAAGCCTTTCCAGCTTTGTCCAAAGTGCTAAAGCTTGTATTTTGCTAATACAGCTTCTGAGAACTCAGGGGGAGTTTTCTACCATGATGAGATAGTAGAGAAGGAACATAATACTGAACCTCAAATGACTATAATGAAAAATTATTGTGCTGTAAGGAATATCAGATCTGAGGAATTCAGAGAAAGGTAAGAAAAATTTAATGTATGGTAAAGTAAGCTGAAATAGGTCAACCATACCCACAATGTTTTCAGTGATATAAACAGAAAGAAAAACAAAGTGAAATTTATTATTTTGTAATCATAATGATTAGGAGAATAGATGAGAAAAAAAAAACTCTCTCCTTTCATGAAAAGGGAGAGGGATTATGAATATAGAAAGTATAGCATATTTTCCAGATAATGCAGATGTTTTAACTAATTTTCCTGTACTGCTGTAACAAAAGATTTGCCAGGAAGGGGAAGGGGAGGTGCATACTTAAAAACTGATGTTTATAAGAGCAAAATGTAATGACTAAACTTATAAAAAATGGAAAGAAAATGTTAGACCTTATGTAGAACTTTAACAATTTTCTTCATGGAAAATTGTATTTATCTCTCTAAATACAGTGAAGATAATTCTACTGCAAGTAAGAATGCACAAGAAAGGTAATAATATACAACATAGGTCACCAGCCCCACCTGATCCTTTTGTTCTGACTGAGATTTAATTTCTTATCTCAGTTATGGTCAGGAATTCTTTTCAAATCATTTCACATTCCCAGGGTCATTAGCTGGGGTTCCATTCAGATAATGGGGAGATTAATTAGCTAAATAATAAAAGCACTGACTGAATTTGTGAAAAAGGACTTTCAATCCCATCATGCCACTGCTTGCCATGTGAATCAACTCAGGGGTAAAAGTTCAAGGTGGGGAGGAGATGAGGCATGTATACATATATATATATGCATGTATTAAAACTTTTCTTCTGTATTCCTCCTTTTGTTATGCATTTCTATTCCCAACAAAATCAATCACCCTCCTACAGAAGTTTGTACTTTGAAGCTTTAAAGTCAATTATTTTCCTGCACCTTTAAAATAGAAGGTAAAATATTTAGTCTCTTATGAAGTATATAGGATTTGATGAGTAGTCTGTATGTGTAAAATTTATTAATTATGATTAGGCTCCCATAATGACCATCTCCTTTGAAGGGTACCTCTGGTAAACTAATAGCTTATAACCTCCACACTCTTGGCATATCATTGAAGACACTTTACTATGAGGAAATCAGCCCATAATTCTTCAAGTGATCATCAAGAATGAGAAAACCTAAACACACACACACACACACACACACTCACACATGTATGCATGTATAAAACCATATAGATGTGTCCTTATTGGGCATGTGTTACATGTGTTTATATATGACGGTATATACATGTTGTCTACTCGCAATTTCATATATACATATACCTCAAATATGCATATACATATGTGTATGCATGTGTATTGTGTGACTATGGTTCTTTTTTTTCTGTCTCCTTTCCTATATTCTCATTCTCATTCTCTCTCTCTCTCTCTCTCTCTCTCTCTCTCTCTCTCTCTTTTCCCCCCTACCCCCATCTTCCTCTCCCTTTCCCTCTCTCTCTCTCCCTCAAAATCTTAATGCAGTTTTAAACAGATAGACACTGGGACTGGGCCACAAGATATTAAAAGAATAATGCCAATAAAAGAAATAAGGGAACTTTGAGACAACTATATTAACATTCAAAAATATCAAACTAAAATTTATATGGTACCTCAAAATGGTATCTAAAATATTTCTTCAATGATGAGGTGGAAGGGTAGTCAGAAGAAATGAATTAGGTTCTTGCTTATTGCAATTAAATTTTATTCCATTTTTAAAAAAAGTTTTTATTAAGAACCTATTGGAAATACATATATGCCAATCAAACACACTGAAACAGTAGATGATAAACACTAAAAATGAGGGAAACCAGGAAAGGAAGCCTCATTTTCACTTAACTTTGAAAAGAGCTCCAGATTCTAAAACACTGAGGTGAGAAAGGGGAACATTGTAGGGTTTGGGAATACTCTTTGTAAAGTCACAGAGGCAGGAAACACGAGATATGTATTGGAGAATATGAAATATGCTGATACTTACCAAATTTGTGATTTTGGACAACTCCCTTAACCTCTCAGGGATACAGCTTCCTCATTTGCAAGACAAAGGGCTTGGATAGCTGATCTCTAACCTAAAGTTCTTTTCCAGCTATAAATTCTATTATCTCACACATGCGTAAGTTGTGCCCTGAGGATAAAGAGAGAATGAACTCACTAATTTAGTCCACAAAGTAGAGTAATAGGTACAGAGTAAAATCCAGCAATTTAAGTCACTAAATGGACATCCAACTTCCATAATTACTTTGAATATTTCATTGTCCTAGAGACTGCTGCCAAAAGGGGAAATTAATTTCAAAATGAAGTGAACTCTTAGGCTACAACTATGCCCTTGCAGGAAATCACATTTTAACTTACTGTGCAGAGCAGTTTGTGGGGAAGGAACATTAGGGTGCATTTAGTCCTATCCCCCTGTCTAATGAAAGGATTTTCTTAACAATATTGTTAGCTAGTCAGGATCAATCCTTGAACTAGCATCTCAAGTGACAGAGAGCCCACTATAGAAGATAGCTTCTTCCATTTTCCACTGAGCTCTGATTGTTAGAAACTTCTTTCTCATATATGGTTATATTCCCCCCTCCCCCCCGCCAAGATATCCTCTCTCCCATCACCATCCACCTTATTCAGTGTCCATATATAAATGAGAAATAGACTTTAAGCTAGAGATCCTTTCCCACTCTAAATATTTTAATGTATTCCATGTATTCCACAGGCCAGTCTTTGGCCCTAAGCCAGGTTAAAGTTTCCTTTTAGTTAGTGATCTGGAGGGTTAGGGAATCTCAATATTTGGTGTTCCTACTATTAAGTCCATATGCACCAACTTAAATTTAGCTCTGAGACATCTATCATGTTACACACATGTTGGTGTTTACTCTGAAAAAGACTCAGGAGTAGATAAGTTTGTACAACCACTATCATGGGTCAAAATTATTGTCAGGAGTGAGGAGACCTTCAAGGTCGTCTAATTCAACCTCCTCAATGATAGAGGAAGAAACTGAGGCCAGTATGATTATGTGACTTGCTCATTCCTCCTCTGTCCATCATCCTACCACTGTTTTAAAACTGTTTTCCTTAAATGGCTTGGGAAAGAATGGACAGTCCTGTTAGTGATTAGCCTTAATTGCAGGAAACATGGATACTCATTTTCCCTGTGGCCTCTCTCATTCAACAAATCTCTACTCAAAATAATAATGTCAGAGAAGAGAATTAAATACATCAGTATAAGTCATACATTAGCCTATCTCTGATACTAGAAATGATGTATTTCAGAATCACAAGCAAAGCAGAATGTGCATGTGAGGCCTGTCTCAGGGGATGAGGGGTAGGTTTTTGATGAAAGCTCAGTCTAAAATGTCATATTTTTGTGCCTATGGCTATGTCATTGGAGTTAGATTACAAAGTTATTATCATGTGCATTAAAACGGTGGCTGCATAAGGTTGTTTCATGTAGTCTGGTAAAATTCTTACTGGATGACTTAATTACTTTCTAATTTAACTCCTTATAGCTAACCTCAAATTTATTAGAAAAGAGTCATGAATCTGGCATAACTTCAGACCCACTTTCCTTCTTTTCTTCATAAAAAGATAGCCCTTCATTCAAATAGAAAGTTTGTACACTTGTGTGTGCGCTTGAGCACGCATACTTGACCAATAAGCTCCTGCATATTTTGCACACTCAGTCTCAAATCCCTAGGAGGAATTATTGAAACTAAAGATGACTCAGTCTGTGAAATGAATTGGGGAATCCTAGTCAGTATAAACCCGCCCAAAGGGCCATGATGTGGCATCATAATAGTAATTTACTGGAGAATATATGTACTATTATCCTATACTATTTCATGATACCATTGTTACATATCTATCTACCCTGTTGGATTAAAATTTTTGGGATAAAGGGACCCTGTCTTATTAAGTGCTACATCTTTCCTGATGTCCACTTTTTTAGCATCCATCCCTAAATTTCTTCAAAATATAGCTTGGTTGCTACCTCCTAAATACAAATTTTCCTGATCATCCTCATATTATTAGTACTCTATTTTGAAATTATATTTATACATGCACATATGTATATATATATTTGTGTGTGTATATACATATACACATATATACATATATACAAATACATACATATATTATATACATATATTATATATGCAATATGTGCATGCTGGGGCTTTTTGTTATTACAGCTATGCACAGAATAGGAAGTTAATGTGTGTTTATTGAATTGAAAGATTTATATTTTTATATATCTCTCTATATATGCAATTATTATTATTATTATTATTATTATTATTATTATTATTATTATTATTATTAACTACATCCAACTGGAACTTGAGATACACAGGCACTGTGGTTGGGAGATCCATCTTGCCCTACCAGAAAGTCAGAGGGGTGAGGGGGGAAGACACAGGAGAGAATAGGTTGGGGGAGGGGTGATACACTGGGATGGCTGTTTTGGGGCGGTGGGTAGGGGAAAGATGGGCAGAAAATATGAAACTCAAAATCTCATGGAAATGAATGATGCAAACTAAAATAAAATAAATAAAAAAGATTTATATTTTTAAGAACTTTTCCCATTGCTTAAGGTCTAAAACATACTTGAGGAAATGTTTGTTGAATTAATGGCCTGGAAACTGTTTCCCATCCTTAAGTCCCAACTCAATTTCCATTTTTTTCTAGGAAGAATACTAAGCCCAAGCATCAATGATCCCTCTCTTCTTCCAATTCATAAAATTCACAGTATATCACTTAGCTGACAGTTGTCTTATGCTTCCTCATAGTATGTATTTTATGTGTGCCTAAGACTTGGATAAAAAATTGTCTATTGCCTAGATTGTGACCTACAAATGAATAGAAAATGCGTTGGTTAATATACATATAGGCATTGTATATAGATAATCGGTTAGGCTCACAATGGAAGAGCATGAAGAAAGCAGGCTGAATCACATTTAGAAAATGCCATGGAAATTTCAGTGACCTGAAGAAGTCATCCAAAACAAAAGCTCATTATTTAAGTATTATGCTCCCTAGCTGTGAGTCATGAAAAACTTGAGAAGTGGTGGCTGTTCAATCATTTAGGGGTATCCAACTCTTTGTGACCTGATATGGGATTTTCTTGGCAAAGAAAACAAAATAGTTTGTCATTTCCTTCTCCAAATAACTTTATAGATAAGGAAACTGGGGCAACAAGGATTAAATGACTTGCCCAGAGTCACATAATGCCTGAGGACAGATTTAAACTCAGGAAGATGAATCTCTCTAATTGCAGGCCTGGAACTCTATCTACTGTGTCACCTAGCAGCCCTATGAGAAGTGGTACATAAGACATAAAGAGAGGTTGGTCTAGTCATGTAGTAAGAATACAAGTAATAGGTGACTAGCATAAATATTATTCTACTATCCATGAAACATTGAGAGACACTGGTGAAAACCCTTAGCATACTGAATAGATTCTCCGAGGAGAATTTGTGGAAATTCATGATCAAAAATTATGATGATGACAAGTTATAGATTTTGATTTACATTAGTGAAGATTGTGGGATGTCCATACTGGTGAGATCTATCTCTCATAGGTTTCCAAATAAACAGAACTTGAAGGAATATTGGTGACCATCTATCCAGTTCAATGCTTTCATTTTATAGAAGGACCTAGAAAAATGAAGATAGTGTCTCAAAACAACCCAAGCAATAAGTAGAAGGTCCAGAATTTCAAGCCAGATTTTCTGACCCCATTTTCAATGTTCTTGATACTACACAGTTTTTTCATATACATTAGTCCCAGTGTTTCATTACCATGCACTCTTAAAAAAAAACTTCCTGATAAAGAGGAATCATTGATTGTTTTTTTCCCATAAGAACAATATTACGTGATAACTGTACTTCTGACAAAGATTCACAATAAAATAAATCATTTTGATGGACAATACATCACAAAAGAAATCTAATTATATCTCTCTCTAACTTAAAAGAATAGTCAGTGCTTCAACTTCTATGAAATAAGCTTAAATGGACTGTGCATGGATAAGCAATCTGAAACATACATAAAATCTATCAAATGTGACTATACAGAATCATCAATTTGATCAAAAACTAAATTCTAGGTTTAATGTTTGTTATTTAACAAAATTGCTTCTTACATTATTAATATTTATGACCTTGATAGGTAGGAATCTTCTTAGATTTAAGAAGAAATGATCTGCATGTCCCAGTACACTAAGAAACTTAAAGTCAACACCCACTTTTTATCTCAAGAAAACTGTGACAGGATACACAGTTCTGCTGAACTCACAGTTGCTTCTTAGTAGCAGAGTTGGCATTCAGTGCCTGTTTTTTATGACAATTGTGATGACAATTTATCTTCGCTAAAAAAAAAAAATTAAAAGAAAAAACTGACCCAGAATTTCTCCCCCTCCCCTTCTTCCTCTTCCAATTTCCTCATTTTATGGAAAGCTGTGCTAAGTAGCAAATCAAATAAAGACTCTTGGGAAGCAATAAGTGACAGCTATCACAGCACTTTACACTCCATTGGGATGCCATAAAAACAATTACCTTATCATTAGGGACTTTAAAAAGAGGATCTTCAAAATCTCTCTTAAAGATTTCTAAGACTGAGCTTTGCATAGAAACTGTTGAACGAATGGATAAAGGCAGCAAGAGTTGTGGTATAAATTAATTTGTCTGTGGCCAATAACAGGAGTAGAGACATTTTATTGTTCTCTTGAACTCCTGTTTAACTTTCCATGTGTCTGTGCCTTATTTCCTTAACTAGACTGTAAATACTATCATACTAAGGAAGCCAGGACGACTGTGCAGGTGGCAAACAGCAGCTGTATGTAATAGCCCTAAGGACTATTCCATGGCTGCCTGCATGGTAACAGATAAAATCAGAGGGAGGTGAAACTTTTGTAGTTCTGTTTGATAGGCTAGACAGTTTTCCTGTGGCCTCAGTATTTATTTGAGGAACGGAAAGAGGCAATGAAGCACTATGTCTTTGTACCAGCACTTCTTTCGATTAAATGGAATAAGCTAATATATTTCAAGAGAGTATCTTAGGCTTGAAGCATCTTCCAACCACCCAAATGGAGATTCATTTCATTTTACTTACCATGCAGAACTTGCTTCAGATGCTATCTAGTGACTTTCTTATCTCCCAATCACTCATTCTTTTGACGAAAATTGATTGGATACTTCCATAAGGGAGGTAGATGTAATGTAATACAAAGAGACCTGGGATTAAAATCATAAGATCAACGTGTGCTACAGCCTCCATACCATGATACCTCTTCTCCAGCCTTCTCCCATTCTGCCACTTGTGGCTCCCATTGCCCTAGAACTTTGGACTCCACCACTGGGATACTAGATTCTGACATAGGATTTTTTGCTTTATCTTACCCAGAACCAGCATTCTGTGCCACTTCTTGTCCATCTCTATAGGATGCTCTCTGTCTCCACTCTGTGCAACCATCCCACCTCTACCCTGCAGTGGAAGCTTGACCTCTGTTCTAGGATGGTGAGTTTTGATGAAGGAAATTTACCTTATCTTGCCCATAAGTATGCTTCCATGTCATTTATTAGCCATTTTCATACCATATGCCACCACCTTCTCCTTTTCCAGCTCCCCTTTATATTTTGCCTTTTGTCAATTTGAATATAATCTTGAGGGCAACAATTTTCCTGCTTCAATTTTCAGATGAAGAAATTAAAGCTATCTATAGTCATATGGAAAAATGCTCTAAACTATTGAATAGAATACAAATTATCATAACTCTGAGGGACCACCTTGCATATATCAAATTGACTAGTATAACAGAAAAGGCAAATGATAAATGGTGGATGAGTGGGGAAACTGGGACACTAATCCACTGTTGGTGGAGCTGTGAATTGAGCCAACCATTTTGGAGAGCAAGTTAGAATTATGCCCAAAGGGCAATCAAACCCTGCATGCCCTTTGATCTTGTAATACTAGTACTAGGGCTGTATCCCAAGAAGATCATAAAAAAGGAAAAATGTCCTACATGTACAAAAATATTTATAATAGCTTTTTTGTGATGAAAAAGAATTGTAAATTGAAGGAATACTCCTCAATTGGGGAATGGCTGAACAAATTGTGGTATTTAAATGTAACAGAATACTATTGTGCTCTAAGAAATGATTAGGAGGTAAATTTCAGAAAAACCTGGAAAGACTTACATGAACTGATGCTGAGTGAAGCAAACAGAAGCAGGAGAACATTGTACACAGTAATAGCAAAATCATGAAATGATCAACTCTGATAGACTTAGCCCTTCTCAGCAATAGAATAATCAAAGACAATTCCAAAATACTCATGATGGAAAATTCTATGCACATATAGAGAAAGAATTATTGAGTCTGAATGCAGATTGAAGCATTCTATTCTCTTTTCTTTCTCATTGTTTTTCTCTTCTGTTCTGATTCTTTCACAACATGACTAATATGGAAATATGTATAACATGATTGCACATGTATAACCTATATCAGATTGCTTCCTATCTTGGAGAGTGTGGAGGAAAGAGAGGAAAAGAGAAAGGGAGGGATAAAATTCTGGAACTGAAAATCTGATAAAAAAGTGAATGTTCAAAACTATCTTTGCATAAAATTGAAAAAAAATACTATAAAAAACCAGATATTTCCTGCTTATTATATCTAAATGCTATGCCTGGGATATTATAAATGTTTTATAAGTGTTCTCTCCATCTCTGTCTCCATGTAAGTTTTGGTCTCTGTCTCCATGTCTGCCTCCCCTTTCCTCTCCCTCTCCCTGTCTCTCTCCCTCCTCCCTCTTTCCCATTTAAAATTGGAACGACCAATATAGTTGAATTTAAGCTTGCTCTAGACTTAAACAAACATTTCTTTTTATTTTCATAATCCTCTAAAAATTTTCGGGCCATCCATAATCATTTGTCTACCTGAAAGAAGAGATCCTCTAGTTTTTGTTTGTTTGTTTTGTTTCTGGTACATATATTCCATTTTACTTTCACAAATCAGGTCACAATCAGGACTATAAATGACCATGAGAGAAGCATAGGGTACTTTCTTTTGAATGAATCAATTTTTATAGTATTTCAAATTCTACAGTTAGATTAACAAAGTATGAGGTACTATCTCTATTCCTTGAAATTTCTAATCCCTTTCTATGTGACTAACCAAACATGTAGCAATGTTAGAGTTTTGAGTTGGGCAGAATGGGGAATCTTCTAATGGTATAATGAGTAAAACCTGGGAGGTTTTACTACATGATGCCCTTTGGTAGAATCCATAAGAAATAATAATTTAAACTTAACAAATGGAAGGAAGGAGGAAGATGGAAGGAAAGAGGGAAGGAATGAGGAAGAAAGGAAGGAAGAAAGGAAGGAAGGAAGGAAGGAATGAAGAAAGGAAGAAAGAAAAGAAAGAAGGAAGGAGGGAAGGAAGGAAGGAAGGAACGAACGAACAAAGAAAGAAAGGAAGGAAAGAAGGAAGGAAAAAAGGAAATAAAGGGAGGAAGGAAAAAAGAAAGGAAGGAAAAATAGAGATTCGTTAAGGAAAGGAAGATAGGCAAACTAAACATGCGTCCTTGCCATAAAGAGGAAGATAGGCAAACTAAACATGTGTCCTTGCCATAAAGAGGAAGATAGGCAAACTAAACATGTGTCCTTGCCATAAAGAGTGTGTTGATCAGTATTTCTTTCAGACCAATTATTCAATTTTTCTTAAATTAGCCTCTTTTACTTCAGGATGGCATTCGGCTGTCTGTCTGTCTATCTATCTATCTATCTATCTATCTATCTATCTATCTATCTATCATCTATCTATCTGTCAATCTATCAGTCACTCTATCAATCAATCTGTCTGTCTGCTTGTCTATTAATTTAATTACTTATTCATTTTTTATCTTTTAAGAGCATCAAAAGGCTTTAAGAGGGGGCAGAGCCAAGATAGCAGAGTGAAAACGGGACCTCTGAGTTGCTCTGGCTGCCACTACCTCCAATACATGTAAAAAAAAAATGATTCTAGAAAAATTTTAGAGCTACAGAAGCTGCAAAATGACAGAGAGGAACAGATCTCCCAATGAAGGCAGCCCAGAAGGCCAAGAGAAAGGACCTATCATAGCACACTGGGAGTGGAGCACAGTCCTGTGTGAGCCACTTGGTTCTGGCCCCAGAGTGGCCCTGACCAGCAACAGTTGGAGCAGATTTCAGGAGAGTGAATCACCAGCAGCTATGATGGTGTCCAGACTTCTCAACCCATAAACATCAAAGATTAATTAAAAGGTTAGTGTGGAACTCTGCTCTGAACTAGGTGGAGAAAAGCATGGTCCATCCCCGCCCCCAAGGGGAGGAAGAAGTGGCCTAGGTGCTACAGCTGCAGTTGCTGTCTTGTGGCTGCCTCCAGAGCTCCTGGCCTGCAGATCGTAAGGAGGACCAAGCAACTATTCAGAGGGTAATCACTCTTGCTTTGATCTGCTTGGATCTGGATTGTGGTCTTGGGTGGTGGTCCTGGGGTGTGTGGCCAGTATGCCAGAGCTTGTGGGGGCTGCAGAGGGGGCACCCTGGCAGCTGTGAAACCCTCAGTGATTTGGGCAAGCTCTCTGCAATCTGGAAGCAGAATTCTACCATGGCAAAGAGTTCAAAAGTCAAGTAATTGGCTGGCAATATAAGCAAGCAGAGAAAGCAGAAAGAGACCATAGAATCCTTTTTTGTGGACAGAAAGGATCAAAGCATGGAATGGGAGGAAGACAACAAAGTCAGAACTCTTGCATCAAAAGCTTCTAAGAAAAACATGAACTGGTTACAGGCCATGGAAGAGCTTGAGAAGGACTTTGAAAATCAAGTAAGAGAAGTAGAGGAAAAATTGGGAAGAGAAATGAGAATGATACAAGAAAATCATGAAGGCTAATCAACAGCCTGCTAAAGGAGATCCCAAAAAATACTGAAGAAAATAAGACCTTAAAAAATAGATAAACCCAAACGGCAAAAGAGGCCCCAAAAAAAGCGAATGTGGAGAAGAATGCCTTAAAAAGCTGAATTGTCCAGATGGAAAAGAAATTTCAAAAACTACCTGAAGAGAATAATTCCTTCAAAATTAGGTTGGAGCAAAAAGAAGCTAATGACTTTATGATAAATCAAGATACAATAAAATAGATCCAAACAAATGAAAAAAGAGAAGGCAATGTAAAATATCTCATTGGAAAAACCACCGACCTGGAAAATAGATCCAGGAGAGAGAATTGAAAAATTATAGGGCTACCTGAAAGCCATGACCAAAAAAAGAGCCTAGACACCATCTTTCAAGAAATTCTCAAGGAAAATTGTCCTGATATTCTAGAACCAGAGAGCAAAATAGAAATTGAAAGAATTCACCAATAGAAGGGACAGCAGATTAGGGGAGAGGTTGGTTAGAAGCAAACACTTTTGAAAAGTGATAGGGTCAAAGGAGAAAGTAGAACAATTGAGGGGTGGGATAGGGTGGAGGGAAATATAGTAAGTCTTTCACAATATAACTACCATAGAAATGTTTTACATAACTACACATATACAACATATAGTGAATTGCTTATCTTCCCAGTGGGGGTGGGTGAGGAGACAAAAAGGAAAAAAATCTGGAACTCAAAGTTTTAAAAACAAATGTTTAAAAAAATTGCTTTTGGAGAGGGGATTATCAGCAGCTGTGGCAGTTTCCAGTATTATAAACCCACAAGAAACAAGGACAAAGTGAAAGGTCAGTGGAACTCAGCTAAATTTGGGGGAGAAAAGTGGGTCAGCTATCCACCCCCAGGGCAAGAAAGCATCAGAAGTAGTGGCCTTGTAGCCACCTCCACATGGCTGCTTCAGAGCTCATGGTCTGCAGATTGCAGGGGGGCCAAGTGATCATTCAGAGGCTAAGCACTCTTGCCTTCACCAGCCTGGATCAGGATTGCAGTCTTGGGTGGTGGTCATGAGGTGCATTTTCAGTGAGCCAAAGCTGGTGGGGGATGCAGGGACTGTGCCTCCTAATAGCTCTGGCAGCTGTGAAAACCCCAGCAATTTGGGACAAAGCTCTCCCCTCTGAAAGCAGAGTTCTACTGTGGCTCAAAAATAAAATTAATTTACTGGCAACATGAGCAGGCAAAGGAAGCAACCAAGCTCAGTAATCCAACTTTAGATTCCTTTTTGGGGACAAAAAGGATGAAAGCATGGAACAGAAGGAAGACAACACAGTCCAGCACCAAAAGCTTCCAAGAAAAATGGAAGCTGGTTACAGGCCATAGAGGAGCTTAAGAAGGATTTTGAAAACCAAATAAGAGAAGTGGAGGAAAAATTGGGAAGAGAAATGAGAATGATGCAAGAAAATCATGAAAAGAGAGTCAACAACCTGACTGAAGAAAATAACACCTTAAAAAATAGATTAACTCAAATGGCAAAAGAGGCCCAAAAAGCCAATGAGGAGAAG
>CM053585.1:155217388-155227922 GCA_028646515.1 Pseudochirops corinnae
CTCTGGTGGGGGCTCTCTGGCTGTGCTCTCCTCCTCCCTCTCTCTCCCATGATCTTTCTTTTCCCCAAAGAAGGAATCTAGGGTTTGGGAGCTGTTCTTACTTTGCTTCTTATGCTTATTCTTACTCATGGTTGTTCAGACCATGATTTTTTTTTTTTAATCTCTATGGGGCTCTGCTTCGAGAAGGGAAAGCTCTGTCCCAAATCTCTGGGGTCCTCCCGGCTGCCGTAGACTTCTGGCTTACTGGATAATGAAGACTCCAAGACCGAAGCCCAAGATGACGATCTGGATCCAGGCCGCTCAACGCGAGAGCACTGGCCTGAAAACAATCGCTCAGTCCCCCTGCTGTCTGCACTTCACGGGCGGGAAGCTACAATGCGGAGGCGGGTGCAAAACCTCTGCCTTTCGCTTTTCCGCTCTGTAGACCTTTCGGCCAGACTGCTTATCTCCCCCTTTCACAATTCCCACGCGCAGCTGTTGCTAATCCACTCACCAGAGAGCTTTCTCTGCTTCTGCCGCCCAGCTGCCCCTGGGGCACAGCCTGGGCTTCAGGCCAGGCTGGTTTCGGTTCGCAGTGCTGATATGGTTCCTCGTAGCCTAGCTGACTTTAGTGGGAAGTATCCTTGTGTGCGTTTTGGGGTTCTAGGATTGGTTTAGAGTCCTATTTTATGGGTATTTTGGGGTGGCTATGTGAGAGCTGCGATATGTTGCTGCTGCTACGCCACCATCTTGGCTCTGCCCCCCAGTTATTTAACTTCTTAAGGCCCCAGACAACTGTTTAAGTCTATAAGTTACAAAGGAGTTGTAGATCTGCAGTGATAGAAGGAATTTCCCCACCAGGAGTCCCCTACACTTATGAAATCCAGACAAAAGCAAAAGCCATTACTTTTATAGATCCCTTACTTTGCATTTACAGTCTGTACAATTTCCTACTATTAGCACAATAAAGTAGTCAAAATGCTTTAGTCATCAACATAATGCCCCAGTACTTCAGTGGTTCCATAAGCCATAATCTCTCGTTTATGTTAATGCTTCTTACATCAGGGTAGATAATTTCTCCATGTCATTTCATCCTATATGATGATTGCCTTTGATCTTCTGTAGGTCCCCTATAAAGGATCTCCCTGATATTTGACAGGCCTTTCTTTAGGTACTTTTTAAAATTTTGAGTACCAAAGCAGTGTTCGGGAATTCCATTAGTTATCCCTGGCTCTCCCTATAGTAGAAGACCAGTCCATCTCTTTTTTCAATTGTACTTCTCCTAGATGATGCCCAGGATCACCCCAGCTTGTGTCAGTCATTATTGAAAGCATATCAGAGATTTCTTGTACAGGCCAAGCATGTTTCCGGTAGTCCTTTTACTCTTCAGAATTTGTGGAATTCTAATATTCATAACTATATAACATCATTGGGAGAAACCTCAAGTTTTCCATTGTCTTTACTTGTGAATCTGGGAAAAATTAGACCAATTTCCTCACTTCTTACTCTTCCGATATCAGCAATACATTTCAATAATGGTTTTAATTAATTAAATTTATACAAAACAATGTATTTTTGTGTCAAGGAGCAATTTGTCATCATTTTAAGCACTATTTGATTTCCAAGTAAAATCAAGTCCTTTTTCTCCCTCCTAAATCAATTCTGGTCCCAAATCATTGACCATGTATGATACTTCTCCAAGATAAACATACAAATATACTAACTTAATGAAAACCTTTCAAATGCAAGTCTTACTTTTTATAATAGGGATTTTTGATACATTTGATTCTTCTAGTGAGAATAATGAGTTTCATCACTTTTAGGTCATCATGTAACTCATTGATAAAGCCATGTCATCCTCCAAGGCTTGATACAACCAGAGCAATATAATTTACAAACTGGAATGTCTTAATGACCTATTTATAGGAAAAAGCTTTACTATTTGTAATCTTCATAGTACCCGTTCCCTGTTTTATGCTAAATTTGTGTTAATAATCAGACTGTATGAGAACAGAACTTTCACTATGTTCATATTTGTGAAGGCTTTAGGCCTGCATTTGCTCTATCGAGTCATACAAGATTTTTTAATCAACAAACTCCCAACTGAGGAATTTCATATTGTCTACATTTTTCAGTCAATTCTGTGGCTAGAAGGAGATAACTTGCAGAAAATTTTATCAAAAACCTGCCTGTTCCCTTCTCATAGTTTCATCAAGGATCTAGTAATGATAGAGCTTGAAGGGACTTTAGAGATCATCTAGTCTGAAACATTACATTTTTTGTCACATTAACAAGCATTTATTAAGCATCTACTATATGCCATGCATAGTGCTGAGCACTGATGAATCAAAGAAGGACAAAAACAAACAAATAAAAAAGCTCCTGCTCTTAAAGAGCTCAGAGACTAGTGGGGAAGACAACATGCAAGCAAAGATATGTGCAAATAATATATATACATACGGGAGAGATTGGGAACAATTAAAAGAGAGAATATACTAGAATTAAGGGACTTGAGAAAAGATTTCTTGTAGAAGGTGCATCTTTACCTAAAACCTGAAAGAAACCAGAAGAAGGAGATGAAAGAAGACTTGCAAGTTATGGTGGAAAGCCAGTTAAAATGTCCAGAATTGGGAGGTGGAGTGTCTTGTAGGAGGAAGAGCAGGAAGGTTAGCATCATTGGAATTCAAAGTGTGTGAAAAGGAGTGAAATGTATGATAATTGGAAAGGTAAGGAGATGACAGAGGAGTTATGAAGGACTTTGTTTTAATATTTCTTATTGCCTCATGGGTTTATTGGCTTCTATTTGGTCCATTTGAATTTTCAGTGAGTTTGTTGCTTAAGTAAGATTTTGTACCCTTTATGTCAAGCTATTAATTCCTTTTCCAGTCTTTCTTCCATAGCTCCCATTTATTTCCAATTTTCCCCCTTAAGGTCAATCATTCCATTAACTTTAAACAATATTTCTTAACATCTTTTTAGCTCTTGCCACCAGGAATTCTCACTGAGTTTCTATTAAAATTATTTTTTTTATGAGGAAATGTTTGTAGATATTTTACGGTCACTCATTCTATATTTATGTCTTCAGCATCCCTCCCTCTATAGTAGTTCATTGTGGTGGGGTCATTTTTTGTTTGTCCATTCTTCTAACCTACTTTCTGACTTTTGACTTGATGTTAGGTATAGGGTCTGAATCGCGGAAGGAATTACTGGAATGGTCCTTTTATTTCTTTCTTTCTTTAGATACAAGGCTATATCTTATCATCATGCCCATACCTGGAGCCTTCACATTTTAGTAAAACCTACATGAGTTATCATTCTGCAGTCATTCTGCTATAAACTTAAAGTCACTTCCATAAGTTATCAGAGTAGGACTTTATTAGAGTAGTGTTTTCTAACTTTAAGATTGTACACATTCCACTGTATTGATTCAACTTACAATATTTATATCTGCCACTCCTTAAAAAAGGAATGTAAATAAATGGACAGAAAAGAAAAGGAGAGAAGGGAAGGGGAAGGAAGGGAGAAAAAAATAAGATAAAAGAAGGAAAGAACTCCCTGAAAAAGTGTTTCTTTTTAAGGAAATTGATTTGTGAGATATTTTCAGGGTCAGGATACATTAAAAAATCCTCACCCAAAATGTTTTCTTGTTTGAAGCTCTAAGGTCCAAGAAATACAAATCAAAATCTTTTTAAAAGCAACAAAACAAACTGACAAAAAATCCCTAGGCCACCTATTAGAAGGATATTTTCTCTTTCTATTTCCTATCTTTAGGGTTGTGTTTTTATTATCTCCCAATGAATGACATATTTGCCTTCATTCTCTCTCGACTCATTAAAAACTTTTCTATCCTTCAGATACTAACATTTCTATGAGTACTCTAAGTGCACATTAATGAATCACAAAGTTTAAGAGTTAGAAGTATCTCAGGATCTATCTAGGCCAACTCATACGCTAAAGGAGTACTGGATTTAGAGTTAGAGGATTTGGGTTCAAATCTTTTCTCTGCTTACTTGTGTCATCTTTTACAAGTCACTTTGCCCCTTTAGGCTAGAATTTTTCTTCTCTTTCAAATGAGGAGGTTGTACCAAATGATTCTTAAGCTCCCACCCAGCTTTAATTTTCTATTAAAAGATGTCTTTCAGCTCTGACATTCTATGATTCTGTGAAACTCCCAAGGATAAATTGCCTCCCTCTGTTATTAACAATTTCCAGAAGAAGGCATTCTTGGAAACATGCTGCAGTATCTCTCAAACCTCAGCCAAATAATTGCCTGGTGTCCTTTGAACATTTCATCAACCCCCCCTTTCTTATTGTATACATTCTTTTCCTTTCCGGAAGTCTGCCTCTCTTTCAGGCTTCTGACAAGGAGATTTTGTACTCATGTATAGCTTCTGTGAAGCACTCTAAGCCACTTTTATGCTGGCTTTAAAATTTGGCCTCGTTTAAAAAAAGAAAAAAAAAGCTATAATTGGGTAACTTACACCAAGGCTTAAACATGCCTAATTACAATCTAACACTTATTCTACCATCCAGACTGCCCCCTCAGCCAGGGAGCAAATCGATTTCCCCTGGGTGGCCTCTACAGAGCTCCTTCTAACTCTCTGCTGAAGCTTTTTAGGATATTCTCCACATTCCTTGCAAGTGATGTCAGTTTATGGGAGCACTTTAGTTCTTTTAGATGTCTTTCCAAAATTCATGAATTTACACCCGTGACCTTACCCACATGACTGGACACTTGGAATTTGCAAGAAGCTTCCTGCCAATTAATACCAACTGTTCTGTGAGATTTCATATAAATACTATGGTAACTATTGATGTGTTAAAAAAAAAAAAAGATGCCAGAAATCTTTTTCAGTCCTTAAAGCTTATAAATAACCCTCTTCCATGACCTTTTACTCAGGGTCACTTTTTGTAAACCTCAAACAAGTTTCAGAACTAATGATTTTGTTTTAAATTCAGATATTGAAACTGTCCAAGGTCTGAAGGTTACATTCATTATAAGATATAGAATGCATATTTCCCTCTCATTCTCTCCCCCAACTAGTTTATTAATTAGTCTATTTCATTCCTAAGAATTCAAAATGTCACTCATTTCTGTCAGAATTGAACATTGCTTACTAAACATTTCAGGCAAAGGGTTTGCATGTATCTAAAAAGTGCTGTCTATAACAAGGAAAGTAGAATGTTCTGGTTCAGAAGCTCAGGACTTGAGAATCCATATCAGCTGTCATTCTGAAGACATAGCGAATGAGACTATGTCACACCTCACCAATTGTAACTACAATTCTATAATTAAATAATTGAAGGAGGATGTAACATTCATATTAAAAACATACTTTTCAGTAGCAGTATCTAACTCTAAGGCTGCTTGATTGTGTGACCAAGTAATCTGGAAATGCTTTTCTAAAAATCAAATTTTAATTTCAAATAATAAGTTGAATGGTGACCAAAAGTTCTGCCTAATTAGTATACGACCAAACATATTGGTTAAGAGACTACTAAAATAAGATTAAGAAGTAGGATATCTATTTACATCAGGGCAATTAAATCACTTATATCACAATAACATTTTATTTCTCCAAAACACAATCCCTATGAGCTGGAGAAAGGCATATTCATTTTAATATGTCATTTTGTAAAAAATAAAAGTACTCTCTGTCAGGCTGTCAATTTCCTTTTGTAACACTTATCTTTGTCAGCTTGGTGTAGTTGATTGAGAGCTTGTTTTGAAGCCAGTAAGACATCAGTTCAAGGGGAGAGTCAAGATGGCAGAGTACAGGCAGCAGCCCTGCTGAACTCTCCCAAAGTTCCCCTACAAATAACTTTAAAACAGTTTCTTAAATCAAATTTTGGTGCAGTAGAGTAAGCCAAAGGTCAGAATGAGACATTTTTCTAGCCTAAGACAACTTAGGAGGTCAGCTGGAAGAGGTTTATAATATGGGGGGCAGGGCAGAGAGAGGAGCCAGCCTGCAGCAGGGCAGGAGCACCAGCAGTAGACCTGGGAGACAGTAATAATGACAGTACCAATTTTGGGAGACAGTAAGAGGGAGGAAGTCACTCAACTCGTTATGCAGAGGTTACAGGATACCCTTTGCTGGCAATGGGTATAACTGGCATTGATTGGTAAGTGTTACCCATACATAGTTTTGAGTCATAGTTATAAGGTAGAGAGGAACTGTACTTTTGACTGCAGGGAAAGAAGAACTCTTCCTAGGTAAAGACCAGGAAAGAAGTGACCACACCTTTCCCTAGACCACACTACCATGGAAATATCAAAAAACTATAGATCCTCACAACTAGCTCTTAAAATATCAGCATAAAAAAGTCTACAGTGTCTTTCTAAGTGAGCAAAGAAGAATATCAACATGAAGTTCAGAGTCAAGAAATAGCCTGGAAAAATGAGCAAACAAAAAATAGAATTTGTCTATAAAAAGCAATTACAGTGGTAGGGAAGAACAAGATTTAAACTCACAAGACAGCAATGTGAAAATAGCTATAAGCATAGTCTCAGAGAAAAACTGCTAATGGAACTTAAGACCAATAAGAATTCCTTCATGATTTGAAGAGAGATAAGAGTAGTAGAGGAAAAAAATAGGAAAAAAAGAAATAAGAGGCAAAATGATGAATGTGGAAATGTTTTTGTACATTGATTGCACATGTATAACATACCAAATTGCTTACCATCTGTGAGGGAGGGAGCGATAGAATTTGAAACTAAAAACAAAACAAAACAATAAATGTTAAAAATTGTTTTAATATGTAATTGGGGAAAATAGTCATAATTGAAATTAATAATTATATTGAAGAAAAGAGAAGATGGCAAAGTAAGCAGAAAATTCCCATAACTCACCCATATTTGCCTACAAACAACCATAAAAATAGCTCACCAAAACAAATCCTGGAATAACATAACCAGCAAAAAGATGGGGTGAAACACTCTTTTAGCCCAAGAAATTTGGAAGATTAGCTAGAAAGATTTGTCTCATTCAGGGAAAGGGAGAACACAGTTCATTTTAGGAGGCATGCTGGCAAGCCAGAAGCAAGCCCCACATCAGCAATCAATGGGAGATACTGAATTCCAGTGGGATAGAGTAGGCAAATGCCAATAATAACAATAATAAGTGCCCCCACATGCCTTATCATAGCCAGGGAAACCGGCAGATTCCAGTGCCAAGAACCACCACATATTGAAGCACAGCACTGCGCAAAGGGGCAGCCACCATGAGACAGCCTGCCTTGTGCTTCAGTATAGCCCTGGGGAAATGCAGAAAAACTCCACCAGCTTCAGTACACACCACACATGAGGATGAGAGCCCAAGATCAGCACCAGATAAGCTGCCACACCACTGCAGCTTATAGCAGCACCAACTACCCTCACAATATCCCTTCAGCATAACACCAGACATGAGAGTCCCTTGTGGGTCACAGGGCAACATCAGTGCTAACACCAGGTAAAGAGCTAGGGCCTGCATACCCTGGAACAAGAAGCCTAAAACAGTGGTCTTTCCACCTGTGGAGCAGAGCTCAAATTTAAAAGAAAGGAAAAGACCAAAAAAAAAAATATGAGCAAAAGACAACAACAAAGAATCTGACTATAGAAAGATACTATAGTAACAGGGAAGACCTGTCACAAACTCAGAAGTGGACAACAACATCAAAACACCTACAGGCAAAATCCCAAGAAAAAATGGGAAGGGGTCTCAAGTTCAGAAAGGATTCATGGAAGAGCTCAAAAAAGAGATTGAAAATCATGTAAGAGAGATGGAAGAAAAATGGGGAAAAGAAATGAGAGTGATATGAGAGAATAATGGAAAAAGAATTAACTGCTTGGAAAAAAGAAAATAACTGCTTAAAAAGTGGAAAAGGAAGTACAAAAAACAACTAAGGAAAACAACTCCTTAAAAGTTAGAATTGGGCAAGTGGAAGCTAATCACTCTATGAGATAAAGAATTAATCAAACAAATTCAAAAGAATAAACAATTAGAAAAAAATGCAAACTATCACATGGAAAAACAACTGACCTGGAAAATAGATCCCAGGAGAGACAAAGTCAGAATTATTGGACTACCCAAAAGCTATAATTAAAAGAAAGGGTTGGACAGTGTATTTCAAGAAATTATCAAGAGAAACTTCCCTGGAATCTTGGAACCAGACAGTAAAAATAGGCATTCAAAGAATCCGCTGACCTCAGGAAAGAGATCTCCCTCCCCCAAAAAAATTCTAAGGAACACTATAGCCAAAATTCAAAACCATCAGATCAAGGAAAAAATAGTACAAATGATAAGAAAGATTCAATTTAGATATTGGGGAGCCACAATGAGGATTAAACAGGACTTACCATATGCAACATTAAAAGATCAGAGGTCAGCGCAGCGGCAGCCCTTCTTTCTCCACAGTGGTCAGCTATGACCCCCGACTCCCCAGCAACTATGTCGAAGGGACCCGCTGTTGGCATTAATCTTGGCACCACTTACTCATGTGTGGGAGTCTTCCAACATGAGAAAGTGGAGATCATTGCTAATGACCAAGGAAACAGGACCACCCCAAACTATGTTGCCTTCACTGACACAGAACGTTTAATCGGTGATGCTGCAAAAAATCAAGTTGCAATGAACCCCACCAACACAGTTTTTGATGCCAAACGTCTGATTGGTCGCAGATTTGATGATGCAGTTGTACAGTCAGACATAAAGCATTGGCCTTTTACCGTGGTGAATGACGCAGGGAGGCCTAAGGTCCAAGTGGAGTACAAAGGGGAGACCAAAAGTTGATATCCAGAGGAAGTATCTTCTATGGTCTTGACCAAGATGAAAGAAATTGCTGAAGCTTACCTTGGGAAGGTCACAAATGCTGTGGTCACAGTACCAGCCTATTTCAACGATTCCCAATGTCAGGCCACTAAAGATGCTGGAACCATAGCTGGTCTCAATGTGCTCCGAATCATCAATGAGCCAACTGCCGCTGCTATTGCTTATGGCTTGGACAAAAAGGTTGGTGCCGAGAGAAACGTGTTGACCTTTGACCTTGTAGGTGGTACTTTTGATGTCTCTATTCTTACCATTGAAGATGGCATCTTTGAGGTCAAGTCCACAGCTGGGGATACCCACTTGGGTGGGGAGGACTTTGACAACCGAATGGTCAACCATTTCATTGCCGAGTTCAAGTGAAAACACAAGAAGGACATCAGTGAGAACAAGAGGGCTGTTCGTCGTCTTTGCACAGCTTGTGAACGTGCAAAGCATACCCTCTCTTCCAGTACTCAGGCCAGTATTGAGATTGACTCCCTCTATGAAGGTATCAACTTCTATACATCAATCACCCAGGCCCGTTTCAAAGCGCTGAATGCTGATCTCTTCCATGGCCCCCTGGACCCTGTGGAGAAGACCTTAAGAGATGCCAAGCTAGATAAGTCTCAGATTCATGACATTGTCCTGGTGGGTGGTTCCACTTGAATCCCCAAAATCCAGAAACTTCTGCAAGACTTCTTCAATGGCAAGGAGCTTAACAAGAGTATCAATCCTGATGAGGCTGTTGCTTATGGTGCAGCTGTCCAGGCTGCCATTTTGTCTGGAGATAAATCCGAGAATGTGCAGGACTTGCTGTTGTTGGATGTCACTCCGCTCTCCCTTGGAACTGAAACTGCTGGTGGAGTTATGACTGTTCTGATCAAACCTAATACCACCTTCCCCACCAAGCAGACCTTTACCACCTATTTGGACAACGCCTGGTGTGCTTATTCAGGTTTATGAAGGTGAGAGAGCAATGACAAAGGATAACAACCTGCTTGGCAAATTTGAGCTCACAGGAATCCCCCCAGCACCCAGGGGTGTTCCTCAGATTGAAGTAACATTTTACATTGATGCAAATGGCATCCTCAGTGTTTCTGCTGTGGACAAGAGCACAGGCAAAGAGAACAAGATCACCATCACCAATGATAAAGGACGTCTGAGCAAAGAAGACATCGAGTGTATGGTCCAGGAAGCTGAGAAATACAAGGCTGAGGATGAAAAGCAGAGAGACAAGGTGTCTTCCAAGAATTCTCTTGAATCTTATGCTTTCAACATGAAAGCAACTGTAGAGGATGAGAAACTGCAAGGCAAAATTGGTGATGAAGACAAACAGAAGATCCTTGACAAATGTGATGAAATAATCAATTGGCTGGATAAGAACCAGACTGCTGAGAAGGAAGAATTTGAGCATCATCAGAAAGAACTGGAGAAGGTCTGCAACCCCATCATCACTAAGCTGTACCAGAGTGCAGGGGGCATGCCAGGAGGCATGCCTGGTGGGTTCCCAGGGGGTGAAGCAGCCCCATCTGGAGGTGCTTCTTCTAGGCCCACCATTGAAGAGGTTGACTAAACTCAACAGAAGAAAGAGCATTCCACACAGCTTTCCAAAAATTGAAGGACTCAAATTTGTAGCCAAGGCAGTAGCAAATTAAAAGTTTAAGCTACTGTGTAAATCTGGTCATTCTGAATACTTGAATGTGTGCAGAGGGAGAGAAGTGAACAACATTGCACTTTATCAGTACTGTAAACAAGTGGAAATGCAATTG
>CM053585.1:155228022-155244866 GCA_028646515.1 Pseudochirops corinnae
GTTAGAGGTCAGGGGACATAATATTTTGGAAGGAAAAAGATCTAGGACTACAACCAAAAATCATCTACCTGGCAAAATTAAGCATAATACTCCAAGGGAAAAATGGTCATTCAATGAAATAGGAGGATGTCAATCTGTCATAAAGAGAAGACCAGAACTAAAGGGGGGAGGACGGGAAATGGTTTCTAATATGAAGGCCCAAGAGAAACCTAAAAAGAGAAAAGAAAACATTAGGCATTCAATGGAGCTGAACTGTAGATCCCTACATAGCAAGATGATACTTGTATTTCTTAAAAATTGTACCACTAATAGTACAGCTATACAGAATATACATAGACAGAGGTAGGAGCATAAGGTGAATTGGAAGGAATACCATTAATAAAAATTACAGAATTAGAAAGAGGAGTACACTAGGTGCATAAGGAAGGGATAGGTAGAATGGGGTAAATTGTTTCACATGAAGAAGCATGAAAACTTAGTATAGTGGAGGGAAAGATAGGAGAGTGGCACTGCGCATCCCTTGAACCTTACTCCCATCAGTATCGGCTCAAAGCAGGAATCAATTACACAATCAGTTGAATATAAAAATCTACCTTATGTGAGAGGCAAGTAGAAGGCAAGGAGATCAAATAAAAGGAAGGTAGGGCTGACAGAAAAAAGGGCAGACTGGGAGAGGTATAGACAGAAACAAAACACTGTTGAGGAGGGAAATGGTGAAAGGAGAGAGAAAAACGGGAGCAAAATTAGGATGAAGGGAAATACAGTTAGTAATCATAACTGTGAATGGGAATGGGAAGAACTCTTTCATAAAATACAAGTGGAAAGCAGAATGGATCAAATGCAAGAATCTTACAATTTCTTGTTTGAGATTTACAACAAACCTGGGAGGCAGATGCAATTATTATCTCCATTTCACAGATAAGGAAACTCAGACAGAAGTTAAGTAAGTTGCCCAGGGTGTCACAACTAAAAAGAATCTCAGGCTAGATTTTGAACACACATCTTTATTTTCCTGACTCCAATGGAAGTATTCTATCCACTGAGCCACTGAGTTTTCTCCAAGAAGAGAAAGTGAGTACCTCTCCTCTTAAGTTTTACCTTCAATTTCAAAGTTGGCACTACCAAAAACAGTAGAACTAAATTGACCTTTTATTGTTTCATAGGGATAAATCTTGTCTCCTCAATTTTTTTTCAAATACTTTTGAGGAAGGAATCTATATCACTCATCATGCCAATACAATGAAAATAGTAGACTACAAATGGATACTGAAATACTTCAAATAGGTGATCTGACTTTACAATTTAATAAATGGTCTTCATGAACTGGTGGGACTAAAATATTCATTAACCCAAGGGAAACCTGCTGATGAACTTCCCTACATTCATTCTGAGGGTTGTGTTTTTAGATGATAGACATAGTCCTTCCCAGGCCTATCAATAATGCATTTCTACTTTAGCAAGAAGTCACCCAAGACTGGTCCAAATTTCTAGAACCTAATGATAACTACATGCTATGAAGTGATATCAAAACATGGTATTAATTGTAACAGAATTAATTGTAACAGAATTAGAGAATAGTGAGAGAATTTAGTGGCCATCTCATCTAATCTAGATCTTAAAAAAGTTTCTTCCTCTCTGATACACACACCATACACCAGGCCTTTCTGGAAAAGCTCCAGTGAGGAAGCAGCAACTTCTGAGATAACCCATTCCACTTTGAGAATAACCTTAAGTATTCATAAATTTGTCTCTTTTACATCCAGCTCAGATTTACCACTTTGTACCCATTTATCTAACCATTCAACTGTATTCTACCCTTTGGGACCAACCCTAACAAGTCTAATCACATGTACAAATGACAACCTTTCAGATACTTGAAGGCAGCTCTCAGTTCCTTCATCCTTTTAACCCCATTTGCACAGTCTTCTGTGATTAATTAGTTCTTTGAATCAAATTCATAGGCAATGTACAAAAGACTCTGAACTAACCTGGTTTTTTCTCCTTTGGACATGCCAGAGGAAAAAAAAAAACAAAAAAATTGTTAATTGATTTATTTTAATCTATAAGAGATATTTTGAATGTATCCTTGTGTGCTGAGGCTGCTTTTTTAAAGTGGTTTTTATTTAATGCTTATCTTTTTGTTATTGTTTTTAATTTTCTTTCATCTCCAATATCCCTTTTATTAAGTGATTGCTCTTTCTTCTATTTCCATATTTAGAAACATGAACTAGAGAGGTAAGTTGGATGTCAATTTAATAATGCTTGGGTTGTATAATGACTTGTAATAGGCTTCAAGAGTTTTTCACTATGCACACACCCTCCCTGAAGGACTGAAGTACAAAATGTAATTATCAGCTACTAGGGAAATCACTGCTGTAAACTCTACAGCCTTCAAAGTTAGTGCTATGCTGATAAACTAATAGAGCAGCTCAATTTATGCCAGCAGAGTCAGACGCAGTGAACTAATTTGGAAGTCTATCAAATAAATAAGAGATAAAGAGGTGATCTCAAAAGAGGCAATTGAAAAAGACTGCTCATTGTTCTAAAATTCTATCATCAAAGGAAAGCTTTTCAGTGCATAGCTTTAAAATACATGACAAATCCTATAGTTTTATAAAACAAATATTTTGTATGTTAAAAAAATATACCAGTTGGTTGTTTGAAGGACCTTTTAAAAAATTTACAAAATAACTGTAAGTATAGACCATCTCTCCCCACCAGATTGTAACCTCTTAAGAGCAGGGACTTTCTCTTTTTCTCTCCCATCTTTCCATCTCCTGCCTCTGAAAGAAAGAAAAAAAAAAAACCATGGTGCCATACAAAGAGCTTGGATCTGCAACTAAAATTCAGACCCCAGCTCCGTCAAGTACTTTGTTGTAGTACCTTACACAAGTCACTTAAACTCTTTGAAAAATAGTTTCCTCGTCTAGAAAATGCAAGGGTTGGATGAGATGACCTCTGAGGTTCCTTCTAGCTCTCAACCTTTGATCTCATAGTTTATGAATGATCATGGACAATTATTACACAGGGTGAAAAGATATTATGAACTATTGCAGCACTCCCAGAATTTAGAAGAGTAAGAAAACCTGTTAATAGAGATATGTTTAACCATTTGTTCTCTGTGAAAAAAAATGTATCCATGGACACTTTTCAGCTTAATATGCAATAATAATATTTTGCCATCATGTTTTTAAGTTTAGACAATCAATAAAAATATAAATCAAGCCCTAATTTGTATCATATGCCCCTTTCCAAAGCATAACTGCTTACACTGAAAACTATATTTTCTCCAGTATTATGAGCTGGATCTGACACACACCTGCCTAAATAAATGTTCATTTAATTGAAGGCTCATTTAAATATAGGCTAGAATATTAGAATGATAATGGATTAAATCATTTAGTTTTAAACCCTCATTTTACAGAAGATAAAAATGAGTCTGAGAGACAAATGATTTTCCACTTGCAAGCATCTGAGCCAGGACCTGAACTCTGATCTCCTTACTATGAACCATGTGGCCTTTCTACTACAACAAACCTCTTGCCTTTGTCAATTACACAAAATGGTAGCACAAGAACCTTAGCAAAAACATTCACAAAGTGCAAAAAGACAGAAGGAAGGAAACAAGGATATATTAAGCACTTACTAAGTGATAGACACCATGCTAAGCAGTTTACTAACTTTATCTCATTTGATGCTCACAATAGTCATGGGAGGTAGAGGTTATTATTATTTCCTATTTTATGGGTGCTAATTTTCAGTTTAGGAAACTGAGGCAAACAGAGGGTAAATGACTATCTCACAGTCATATAGCTAATAAGTGTCTGAGGCTGGATTTTAGCTTGTTCTTTCTGATGCCAGCTAAATTGCCTTGTTACCTCACCACAAAGCACATGTATAGTACACAAAGATGTATTGGGTTAGAGGTTTTAATGGTTTGTTCATATGTATATGCCTTCGAATCTCAGCAAAATAGATAATTTTCTATAGTTTTTAACCTGAAGTATAAACAGGTAATAAATGATATCATGACAAACAGCTCATTAATCTCCAGCATTCAATTCATCAACAGTAATAAGAACAACAACAAATATCAAGGGCTTGCTGGGTTCTTAGCATTCTACCTAAGTTTAAATATATGGCCAAGTTTGGGGGATTGGGAAGAAGTGACTGTATTGAATATTTTAAGGGAATGATACCAACTTTACAAAGTTATATTGAAGGAAAGCATTTCATAAACCTCAAAGTGCCAAAGGACTGTGAGTTATTATCAAAGTCATGCTTAAATTATGCCATTTAGGTTGACCTATATTAGAATTCTATACATACATGTACCTATGTATACATACAGATACATGCACATGGACATGTGTATACACATAAATGCATGCATGTTTATATAGTTTCATTGATTCATTTTGCTTTTTCATGTGTTCATTTTCAAATCTATACCTCTACATTTTTATCTAGCATTGGAATCTTTCGTAATTAAATTGCTGCCCTCCTCTCCATTTTTTCCCCAAACTCTTCAATAAAGCCAATGAATATAGCCACAATTTTTGGCAGTGTATGCAACATTGCAAATCTATAGCCCCACACCTCTCCAATGGAAAGGCAAAGGAAATTTCTCATTCCTTCTCTGGAGCACAGTTTGTTTATTAGATGCTACTTACATCCATATGCATATAGATATCTATCTACCTACCTATGTATCTATTCTGATGTTATATTGTTCAGTAGTGTAGTTGGAATTTTTCCCAATATTTCTGTAGCATTTGGTCCTTGAAAGGAAAGTTGAAAGAGTTGGTGACCCAACTTCATTAAAAGGTTTTTAAATGTATAATTGAAAGAGATTTTTGGAAGTCTCTTGCAAATTATCCTAAAAGGGGAATGATAGAGAAGGAGGTATTTAGCACAATTAAAAATTGTAAGTCCTGTCACCCACTACAATGTCTAATCAATAATTAAAGATACTGCTGATTTCATTCACTACTTTTAATGACCCCCAGTTGTTCAGTTAGATCAATGATTTAATCATATTATCATATAACCAGTTTGGTCAGGAATCTCTTTGTAGGATCTTTTACAGTTTAGAAGGAGATATTTTCCCAGTTTTTTCTTTTTCTTTTCTTTTTTTTAAGATCTGAAGGATTCAAGATTATGTCTAACAAATCCTCATGTACAAATTCAGGAGCCATTTGTTGTCTAGAATGTAAATACTAAAATATACATTATCCATTACAGAAAGATTGCCTGGTGATCATGACTACTAATTGTTAGTCATAAATGCCCATCTCTCAGCATTTCCAAAGGTTGATAATCTACTCTTGATTCCTATAAGAAAAAAAGGGGAAGTTCAATGATGTGTGTATATGCGGCATGTTCTCATTCTACCTGCAATCATGCTATGGAAATAATGTTGGCTACTGTCTATTATTGTAGGTTAAGAGTTGAATGCCTATACTAAAATTAGAGAAGACTTCTATAGAAACACATTCACTTCTGGTATTTTGTAATCATAACCTAAGAATAACTTTTTTCCCCTTAAATACGCTAGATTTTCTTTGAATGTTTCGTGAGGTTATTGGATGCAATGATCTCTTTTGTCCCTTCCAGGGATAATAGCCTATAATTCTATGCTATTCACACTTTATAAGAATGAAACACAGCACAAATATTTGAAAGTGAGCTGTGCCTTTATCATAACACTCAGCAGTGATTTTTGTGCTTTTCAACACAGCTCTCTGGAATGAGGACGTCATGCTCACCACATCCTAGTGAAACAGGAATTTTTCTTTTTATACCAATGGGGGACCAGATAATTTGTGGTTAGACAATTTTCCTATAGATAAATGAGGGAGTGAGCATGTGGATTTGAGTTTGGGGAGACTTGGCTCTCAGTTTTGTATCTCTAAATAATAAATTACTTCTCTTCTTTTGCTCTTTAAATATTCTACCATGGAAAAGGTGGGGGGGGACTTATACACACAGACACACACACACACATATATATATATATATGCACACATACAGAGATATATATAAATACACTCACACATTTATGCAATACACACACACATATATATACATGTGTATATAGCTATGCATCACTTATGGAATACATGTTAATTATTTTATATATACACATATATGCACATATACTTATAATACATGTGTGCTCTACTATGTATATATTCCTTAGCAATGACAGAATATTATTTGATATGTGTGTATAAATGTGTAAAACATTTGTATATATATGTGTGAAAACATGTGTATATATATGTTCCTTTTAGTATATGCATTCATATATACATATATATACATCCTTTTGTGATGAGAGAATTGATGAATTATATTTGTGTATGTGTATGTATGTATTACTTTCATATACTTGTATGTATGTGTGTATAGTTAAATATTTCTTTTCAGTGACTTAATATTTGCATGTGTGTATATATATGTGTGGGTGTACTTTGTTCCTTTCCTTTATATATACGTGCATGCTTAAAATTTGGTTGTATCAGCATATCATCTATCTATCTATCTATCTATCTATCTATCTATCTATCCATCTATCTATTTTTCCCTCTGTGTTGCCTCTGCCTCAATAGGAATAGCACAGAGACTGATTTTGAAATGTTCTTGCTTTTTAAAATTTAGCAGAGAGGCTAGCATCTTAAATTTGAGTTCATCATATATTGAATAACAGTATTTCTCCAACAATAAAATATAGATTGTTTTTGTTTTTTTAAGAAGTTAAGATGTGTTCATTCCCTGAAAATTAAGACATTTTAAGAAGATAAACTATCAAAACATGAAATTAGTCATAAAAATCAGTAATAGAATAGAGCCTGTAAGTGCCTATGGACCCTCCAAGTTCCTCCCCAGTCTCTTTTATAACCTCAAGTTTGGGAAAGCTGAACATCTCCCTGGGAACAAGAGAGTATAGAAGAGCAGGCCTCTAAACATGGCAGGTAGTATTCAGGTCACAATATTTAAAACTGGAAGGGACATTAGAGTGTATTTTTCCAGCTGAGAAAGCTGAGGGAGTCACAGAAAGAAGTGAGTTGCCCAAGGACACACAGATAGTCATTGACAGAATCCAGATTAGAAACCAAATAAAGCCTTATTATAGGATTACAGATTTAGAGGACCTTAAATTGGAAGGGATCTATCAAGTCATTTAAGTCAAATTTCCTCAATTTACAACTGAGCAAATTGAGGCTTATGGAGGTTAAATTATTTTACCAAAGTCAAGTGCTTGAGGTGAGATGCAAACCCAAGTTTTTTTGACTCCAAGTTCAGTGCTCCATATATTATACCAGGCTATCTCTTCCCACTATACTGTGTTGTCTTCCTGATCAACTGGGTTCCAATTCAGTCATTCATTTGATAATTAATTGAGTGCTTATTGTGTACAAAGCACTGTTCTAATCATTAGATCAAATTCCAAAGTTTTTAAACTTTGGTGGGTTTGGGGGTATTAATGCAGAAGTATTTTAAAACTCAAATCTGGTTATATATTGCAGTTTCATTGTGGACACCCTTTGTTTTGTACGAGGTTTCAGTCTGAACTGAACTGTAATTTGACTTCCATCAAATTTAGTCCATTATTTCTCCTGCCTATCTGTCAGCCTATCTCCTTTCCTTTCTAAAAACCCCTGGGGAGACTGAATCAATGGGAGGCTTTCACCTGTATCCATTGATGGGCTAGGCTTCTCTAGATGATGTCACCATATACCCTTCTAATGTACAAAGCAGTAATTCCTTCCATACCTGTTCCACCTGTACTCTTCAAACATTTGGAGTGGGGGATGTGCAGGGTGAGGGATGTGCAGTGCAGGGTGGGGGTGAGAGTGAGATGGAAAGCATTATTGCATGCACCAAGTTAGTTGTGTGCTTATAAGATTGTTACCTCTGGCTTTGGCCCCCACTAGAAGATCTGGCTCAGATAACCAAATTCCCCTGGGAAGGTATAGTATTGGAGATCTAGAATGGGGTTAGATGTGTAATAGGTATGATAATTCAACTCAAAAACAAGCATTTATCAAGTTCCTATTGTGTGTCAGAAATTGTGATAGGACCTGGGGATAAAATGTCAAAAAATGAAAGAATACCAATCCTCAAGGATCTTATAATTGCATGAGGATGGATAAGACTTAAAGAGAGGTGCATAAAACTTAGATAAAGAAAGGAAGTAAAACCGTGATTTCTATGGAGAAAAAGCACTAACAACAGTTTTTACTGGGAAAGTGCTTCTTTATCTGGAGACAAGGAATTAAAATTATAGATTTAAACCTGGAAGGGACCTTAGGATTCATTGAATACAACAACCTCCTCCCCCCTTTTTTTACACATGAGGAAACTGATGTCTAAGATGTTGAGACACAATTAAGTGATTTGCTCAGGTCACACAATTAGTAAGTGTCTAATGAGAAATTAAAACTTCACTCCCAGTTTAAAAGAGTACTCTCTCAAATATCATATTTCAAAGCACTTAGCAGCCACCATATCATTTGGTTCTCATATTCACCAAGAGAGGTAGGCAGGGCATTTATTATCCAGATTCAGAGAAGTTCAATGAGGCCACATAGCAAAGACTCAAACTCAGCTAATCAAAGATGGGCAGAATTGGAAAGGATCTTAAGAGAGCAATTAACCATTTCATTTTATAGGTGGGAAAAATGAATCCAGGAAGTTGCTCTAGAACATATAGAGCAGGGATGGGGAACCAGTGGCCTGGAGGCCACATGTGGACCTCAAAATTCTCAAGTGCAGTCATGTTTTGATTCACTCAAAGGGCCATGGTTGAGGACCTACAGGGCCACATGTGGCCTTGAGACCACAGGTTCCCCACCCCTGATAAAGTAAGCAGCAAGACTGAGATTTAAATCTAGGTAGAGGAAGCTAGGTGGTGCAGTGAATAGAGCACCAGCCCTGGTGTCAGGAGGAACTGAATTCAAATGACAGACATTTGACACACTTACTAGTTGTGTGACCTTGGTCAAGTCACTTAACCCCAATTTCCTTGCCTCACCCTCACCCTCAAAAATTTTTTAAAAAATAAAAACTAAATCTAGGTCCTGTACATTCAAATTCAATGCTCCTCCTATCTACAGTGCCTTCCTTCCTACACATTCTCTCTGTTACATGATATTGTCCCTCTAAACATATTTAGATGCAAACAATTTGTACCAAAAGGACTTGTCATTTTCTTTCCAGTTTAACAGTACCTCTTTCCAGGCAGACACCTTTCCTAGCATATTTCTGGAACCTTGCAATTATTAAGCCATATGATCAATTCTAATTACAGGATTGCAAAATAATTTACACTCCTTTTTGATGTTTGAGATATCCTTGTCAAATAATATGCAGGTATACTGCTCTGAGAATAAGTTCAACTATTCTTAGAAAAATGTGAACTGAACCACATGATTTAATTTTTACCTCAGGTTTTGCTGGGTTTAAGAGATTTTCAAGACAGAAAATCAGGAGATAATACAGAGGTGACCAAGGAGAGGGATAGCAATTAGGTAGTTCCATTCCTGATTACTGGTTGCATATGAACAGGGAGATAAAGGAATTCTTCAGGTTTAGGACCCGGGTCAAGTAAGGTAGAAAAAGAAACAAAGTCCCTGATTGGGACCAAGAGATGAAAGAGGAGAGTGTCAAGGGGTATGAAAAATGGCCTGATAAGAAAAAAAAATGACCGAAATTTAGTAGAGTTTAAGATACAATTCACTCTTTTAAGTGTGATGTAAAATATTCCAGAAGTGTGCAGGGGAAAGTTCAAATCAGCTACAGCTGCAGCTATTCTGCGGCTGATTGTTAAATTTCCAATGGGAGCATTTATGCTTCAGGAATTAGCAAATTCTATAAATCAGGTTAGAATTTCTTGTTTTGCTGATTGTTTAGATTTAAGAAAGTGATGGGAAAATGTTCATAATGCAGATTAAATTTATCCTTTCTATGATCAGTTTCTTCATTTGCAAAATGGAAATACTAATATTTTACCAGCTATTTTAGATGGCTTTTGCAAAGATAAAATGAGAATGATCCAAAGTGCTTCTGAATTTCAAAGCTTTGGGGAATCATGAATAATTATTGTCATTAATATTAGTATTAGTCCTTCAATAAACATATATTAAGCACCTGCTATTTGTCAGACGTCAGGCTAGATGCTGGAGATACAGAAAGTTGCACAAGACTGTCTCTAACCTTGAGGAGCTCACAATTTAATGGAGAGACAAGCAGCAAGTAAATATTTACTAACACACCATATACAAGATAAGTAGGAAGTAATTAGAAGCGAGAGGGCACTAGAATTTAAAAGGAAGAGGAAGGACATCCTATAGAACAGCTGTTCTCAACCTGTGAGTTGCAACTCCTTTGGGGGGGGAGGGTCGAACGACCCTTTCACAGGGGTCACAGGGGTTGCCTAAGACCATCCATCGTAAAACACATATTTCCGATGGTCTTAGGAACCGAGACACCGCTCCTCTATCCATCTCCAGGCGGGTCCACCCATATGCAGATACACCCACATATGAGTATTAAAGGATCACAGCATTAGGAAGGTTGAGAACCACTGCTATAGAAGATAAAATTTTAGTTGGCACTCAAAGGAAGCCAGGAAAGCCAGTAAGCAGAGATGAGGAGCTAGAGAACATTCCAGGCCAGGGGGCAGTCAGTGAAATGCCTGGTGTTGAGAGATGGAGTATCTTGTTTGTACAACAGCAAGGAGGCCAGTGTCACTGAATTACAAGGTATGTAGCAGGGAAGGTGTAAGAACGGTGAAAAAGTTAGAAGGGGGTGAGTTATGAAGTATATGAAGTATTATTTTTAATGGTTGACCAACTATACGTGATGCCAGTCTAAAAGCAAAAGACTCTAGGAATAGAGGCTATTGATTGGTAAATTAATCAATTTTATTAAACTCCTAACTCTGTACTAAGTGCTGTAAGGGAAACAATGTATGAGACATGAGACCTATATCTTTGTCCTTAAGTAGTAGTGTGACCTTGATTTGATGTTTTTGGGTCTCAGTTTCCCCATATTTAATAATAGCATCATAATCTTTATGCAGGTGATTCTCAAATCAACTTCTCTGTTGGCTACAGTTTCACACCTCCAACTGCCTGTTAGACATCTTAAATTGGATGTCCTATAGACATTTTCAACTCAACATGTCCCAAATACATTCATATCTTTCCTCCCAAAACTCTCCCCATTTCCAAATTTTCCTATTGTTGATGATGATGCACAGCCATTCCAGTCCCAAAGGGTTGCAACCTAGGTTATAACTGCTCTGTCTCTGTCTTTGTCTCTCTCTACCCCTCTTTTCCTCCCTCCCTCTAACTCTCCTATTCCCCCTCCATATCCAATCTGTTGCAAAAAGCCTGTTACTTTAACATTGGTAACATCTTTTAAATATACTCTCTTCTCTCCTCTGACACTGTAAGCTCTCATCACTTCACACCTGAACAACTGAAAAGAACTTCTGGTTGGTCTGCCTGCCACAAGTTTTTTCCACACTCCAAACCATCTGCCAATACAAACTCAACTTTCCAATTGATTTTCCTAAGTTCAGGTCTGACCATATTACTATTCCATACTCAATAAATTCCAGTGGCTCCCTATCACCTTTAGGATTCAATTATAAAAATCTCTGTTTGGTGTTCAAAGATTTCCATTACCTGCCTCCCACCCCAACGTTTCTGATCTTATATTTTATACCTTACCACATACTCTGATCTGGTGATACTGGCTTTCTTATTGTTCCTAACAAGACATTCTATCTCCTGACTCTAGGCATTTTCCCTGGCTGTTCCCTATGCCTGAAATTTTCTCTCTCCTCATCTCTACCTCCTGGTTTCTCTGGCTTCCTTCAAGTCCTAGCTGAAATCCTACTTTCTATAGGAAGGTTTTTCCAGCCTTTCTTAATTCTAGTGTCTCTCTTTTGTTTATTATTTCAAGTTATTCTGTTTACAGCTTGTTTGTTTACTTATCTCACTTCCCCCACCCCACAATCCCATCAGATTTTGAGCTCTGGAACTGTATTTTGCCTTTCTTTGTAGCCCTAGAATTTAGCACAGTTCCTGGCCCAGAGTAGGTATTTAATAAAAAATTTACTGTTTGAAAGTAACTGCATTATATTTCTATATTTACCTATGTTGTTCAATAGTTTCAGTTAGATATGGCTCCCCATGACCTCATTTGGCATTTTCTTGGCAAAGATACTGGCATGGTTCACCATCTCCTTTTCCAGATCACTTTACAGATGTGGAAACTGAGGCAACCAGGGTCAAGTGACTAGCCCAGGGTCACATAGCTAGTAAGTGTCTGAGGCTGGATTTGAATTCAGGAAGATGAGTCTTCCTGACTCCAGCCCCAGCACTCTATCCACTGCACCACTAAGCTGCTTTATTATTATAATTTTTTTTCCTTAAATGTGCAGCTCAGAACTGAACCTATCATTTTAGATATAGTTAATCCAGGTAGAGTATAGCAAAACTATTCCTTCCCTTCTTCAGATCCTTATACTTTCAATATTGCCTCAGTTTGTTAGCTATCTGAGGCTGTCCTATCACATCACTGCCTCCTACTGATCTTGCTTTTTACTAAAACCTACAGATCTTCTTTCCACTGTTGTCTAAGCATACCGGCTCCATTATGTACTTAATCTGACTTTCCCTCTGAAGTGATACATTCAGGAACTCTATTTACAGGTGTTTATAACTTCAGATTTAAAAAAATAAGAATTTTTAATAGTTTACTAAAAGTCAAATAAATTTTAAGAGCGAGGCGGAGAGAGAGAGAGAGAAAGAGAGAGAGAGAGTGAGAGAGAGGTGAAATACGCAAAATAAAATGCAAAAAAAACCTTAAACAGGCAGCAAGCTTACTCTAGATTTTGAATCATCACGGAGGATACTTCATGAAATGATGATAGTTTCTTGATAGCTTTTATGTTTTGTTTTTAAAGTTGCTTCTGTTTACTTTCATCAACTGATTATTGCAAGAGTAGTGGTAATCACTGGTGAGTGGTTTACTAAAAATACATTTTGGTTGGGAAAAAAGGGTAAATATATTAAATTTGTGGCAGCCTACATTATCCATGCTATTGGGCGTCTGTGGGTGGATTTGCTTTTCAGAGATTTAAACCTCAGCCCAGCCGCCAAAACAAACTGATTTGATAAAAGCAGGTCCAGCTTCTAATTTATGTGAACAGTTCTTTAAAAATGTTTATCTGAGCTCCTCCGATTTGCCCTTCAAGGAGAGCAATTTCCTCCTTAAAAGAATCCAGGCAATTGGCTTTGGAGACACCTCTTATCAAAATATTTCCCACAGGTATTTTGTGCAGCAGGGAGTTTTTCAAACAGTGGCGCCTGCTGCTGCCAGTAAGGTTCCCTTTGACTCCCCTTAGGCCAGAGTCCCATGAATCACAGTGTTCAGGGCCTTCTGAAGGAAGGAGGAGGGGAAGGCTTCTCAGGGAGCCAAGGGAGACTAGATCTCAGCAGTTGGGGAGTTGACTCATTCTGTCTTTCTCACAGGACTAAAAATAGACCCTATGGTTCTGTTTACTCAATCTCCTTCTCAGGTTTTCCCTGTAATTCTGCAAGCTGACTCCTGGAGAGTCAGAATATTGAAAGAGGGCAGTGTGTTCCCTTGTTTGGAGAGAGAACAGGGCGTGAGAGAGAGAGAGATACAGGAGGAGGGGGAGGTAGGCTGCTGGGATCAGATAATGTGTAACCGGAAACCTGCCTGGTGGATAATGGTAGAGGTAGCTGTTATCAACAGGTGGCAGCTACTGAAATGCTCCAGACAAATTAGAAGGGAAAGGCAAACATCTGACATCACCAAAATGTGGCTCTGTGAAAATGTAAAGGTGTTCTATTTAGACAGAAGACTGATCCATGAATAATAAAAATACTACTAATAAGAACTGGCATTTTTATTCCCTTTCTAAGTCTGCAGGGAACTTTACATACCTTATCTCATTGAAATCTACCAACAATACTGTGAGGCCAATCCTTATAGGTATTATTGTCATCCCTATATTACAGATGAGGAAGCTGAGGGCTCAGAGTTTTAATTCCTTGCCTGTGGATATAGTGTCAGGTGGGATTTGGAAACAAACAGTAAAAGATAGAGAAGACTTTTTAATTTTTTAAAACATTTAGTATGACTCAATGTATATCACGGGGACAGGTGGTGAAACAGGGATCAATTCCTGTCTCTAATGTTCACTGTCTTTGTGATCTTAGACAACTCACAACCACCAACCTTAGTTCTTTGATCTGTAAAATGAGAGGGTGGGACTACATAACCTTAGACTCTCCTGCTGTCTCTATATCCATGTTCCTAATTCAATACTGAATGTTTTCCAGTATATACCAATAAATCCATGGAGCAACAGATATTTACTGAGTTACTATGCTAGGGATTATGCAGGATAAAAGGTGCATATACTTTGTAATGATAGAATTATTTCACATCTCCATAACACTTCATTATTTTCAAAATGGTTTTCATTTTGCAGAAGATACTGAAGACCCACAGTGGTTAAATGATTTGATAAATTCACATGGCTGGTAAGCAACAGTAGGGATATGAACACAGTTTTCACCTGACTCCATGTCCAGCACTCATCCCTATGCTTTGCTGAGGCTTGTCTCTGTGATCTTGGGATAGTGACTTCTGCTCTGAGTCTCTTTTTTTTCCCTTAACTGAGTGCAATGAGGGGCTAGACTTAGATGAGCTCAAGGGTCCCTTCCAGCTCTACATATTATGTGATTGTTAAGGAGATGGCATGTTAGGATAAAGCAGTATCAGGCAAGATAGACACAATGCCAAACAAGAAGTCTATTCTCTAAGAGCAATCTGTGAAGCTGAAAGGAAGGAGGTGTGTGTGTGTGTGTGTGTGTGTGTGTGTGTGTGTGTGTGTAGGTGGGGGGGAGGGCTGTGGATACATAGGGAAATGCATTTGTGTTTGTAAATGTGTTGGGTGTCAGGAAGACTTCAAGGAAAATGTAACATTCAAATGGGACCTTGAAGGGCTAGGCTCTAGATTTGAAGAGTGATAGGGGAATCCTTTCAAAGAAAGGGGATGGCTAAAGGAAGTTTGATGTTCTCAGTGTACTAATTTTTATTTCATTCAATTTCTTCCTCAGTCATATATTAAAAAGGACTCAGAATGAAAACAAACAAACCAAAAATAAATCAAGAAAAGTATAACTCTTATGGCAATTATTTTTATAACAGTAAAATTTATAAATCTATCCTATTTCCTGAAGAAAAAACCCCATAACATCATGTTATTAATTACTTAATTTGACGTTCCTATTTGTCTAAGAGAGTATAACTTCAGAAGTTGTCAAAGTCACAATCAGATGTACTAATGACCTAAGTGAGCACCTCATACTGTCACCAGAACTAAGAAAAGTTCAGTTGAAATGGGGAACACCATGGATAGAGATCTCAGCCATCAGACTTCAGGACAAGAGACACTACCGGGGAAAAAAATTATCTTTTACACTACACTGTGGGAGGTGACAGAACCTAGAACAGGATTTACCAACCATTTGTGTGTCAGAGAATCTTTGACTGTGGATGAAGCCTATGAATCCCTTGTCTGAGTGCTTTTTCTAGGCATAAAATAATAATAATAAGATGATGATGACGAAGATGATGATAGCAAGTGGAATTTTTGCAGCATGTCAAGGTTTGCAAAGCACCTTACAAAGATGAATACCTTCAGTATTCACCACAATCCTCAAAGATATGTGCTATTATCATCCCCATTTATGGATGAGGGAACTGAGTGAACAGGTTAAAGGATTTACCTAATTTCACATAATGTCTAACTGGATTTAAAATTATTATATTATGTTACATATTAATTATGTTGAAATAAAATTCACTCATTCTACATGTTCATTTTGTAGTCAAGTCTTGACATGCCTACCTTCACAGCATCTTTTGTATTTATCTATCCCCTTTTCTCTACTCATACAGCCAACACTCCGGCTTGTGCTTGTATTATTATAACAGTCTTCTATTTGGTCAATTTGTCTTAAATATCTCTCCACTTCAATCTATCCTTCATTCAGTTGCCAAAATGATTTTTCTACAGTGTAAGTCTTGCCATATTGCTGCTTCCATATCTTCCGCTCCTCTCTGCTCAATAAACTCTAGTGACTCCCTATTTCCTCAGAATCAAAAATAAAATCCTGTTTGACTTTTAAATACATTCACAAGCTGACCTGCCCCTACCTTTCTGGTCTTCATGTGCTGTGTTCTCCTCCACATACTCTATATCAAGGGTGGGGTACTTGCACAATTGAGGCCACTGTGATCCTTGGGTGTGGTCTTTTGACTGAGTCCAAGTTTTACTTAACAAATCCTTAGCCACAACACTGTAATGACTGTCTCCCTATGACTGGAATGCTTTTCTTCCTCACCACTACTGCCTTTCTTTAATATTCATATCAACATTATCTTCAACAGGAGTTTCTCCTTCCCTCCCACTGTGTCTCCCAAGATTATCTTCCGTTTATAATACACTGCATTTATCTTGTGTGGATACCGTTATTGGAATGTTGCCTCCCTTATTTGAATATTTTTCTTGAGGGCATGGCCTGTGTTTTAAACTTTTCTTTTATCCCCAGAACTGTTATGGGAATCTAAAGATCTTCCCTGCCCCTAGGCCCTTTGCTAATGTGGCTACGTGACTCTGAGGACCTTTGGATATTTGAAAGTATACTCTGTTCCCTAATAGGCTTGATGTGGTCATGTGGAGCCTGTGGCGCCAGGCTTGTTTTCCAGGAATGCCCGTGCCTTGT
>CM053585.1:155245366-155256425 GCA_028646515.1 Pseudochirops corinnae
CTTCTGGCCTTCTCTAGGCTTGGGCCTCTCTCTGAATTCACAGCTCCTCCCAGTTCAGCCCTCTCTCTTCACGTCAACAAGTCCATCCCACAAGTGAGATTCACAAGCTCTGGGTTTTAACACTCAACTCAAAAACCAAGCCAATACAGGGGCATCCCCAAATTCCATTACCAATACAATAACCTATATCTGATAGTTTACCATCTCATAGAGGGAAAGGGTTGTGAAAGAGGGATAGAATTTGGAACTCAAAACTTTAAATAACAATGTTTTAGAAAGTGATCCTTCCTTTGCCCACCTACGTCATTATTGTCACAGTGAAGAATTAAGGGGCCACTCAGGGTTTGCAAAAGCATTTCAAAATGCAAAGTCTTTTCAGTGTTGTGTCCCCATTTGTGCACATGATCAGTTCCCAAGGTTCCCATGTGGTCATTAAGAACCAGGAAGGGCAACTCTAAGCATGCTCCATGGGATAGCCCTTGTTACACAATAAAGGAATTACATTACTTTTTGTTCTAATTGTAACCGGTTTCACTAAAAGGCTTTGGCTCACTTTTTCAAACCAGCAGGCCATATATCTCTTCAGGTTTCTAGGGCAAACTGAAGGACTTGGTTTTGAATTTTTCTCCATGATTTCTCCCCCATGATCTGTTATCCCCACCAGATGTGCTTCCCCATTATTAAGGGGCCAGTGACTAGAGACCCAGTACCATTTAACCACTTAAGATTGGTTAGTTTTTACAAAAGGATATTTACTTCAAAGACAGCCATAAAAAAAATTCTCTTGGATTCTCCTGGGGCATATGCTATCTTACATTGCCTTGGTTGGAGGTGGAGCTAGGGAATAGGCTCAATTTAGATCAGTTTTTACTTATCACTCACATGAGTGAGTAGGACCAATGATAAGCAAAAACAGAATAGATCAAATAGAAAAAATATTTTAAAAAGCAAAACACTAAAGAAAAAAATTCCTTAAAAATTAGAATTGGGCAAGTAGAAGCTAATGACCACTTGAGACATCAAGAAGCAATAAAACAAAATCAAGAAAATAAAAAAAAAGTCGAAAAAATATAAACTATTTCACTGGAAAAACAACTGAACTAGAAAATAGATCAAGGAGGCATAATTTAATAACTGGGCTACCTGTCAGTCATGAATTTTAAAAAAGCCTAGACATAGTATTTCAAGAAATTGTCAAGAAAAACTGCCCTGATATTCTAGAGCCAAAGGGTAAAATACAAATTGAAATATTCTACCCATCACTTTCAGAAAGAGATCCCAAAATTTAAAAAAAATAATAATCTCAGGAATATTAGAGCCAAAGTCCAGAGCTCCAAGGTCAAGGAGAAAATATGACAAGCAGCCAGAAAGAAACAATTTAAATATTGTGGAGTCACAATCAGGATAACACAAGATTTAGCAGCTTCTACGTTAAAGGACTGAAGGGCTTGGCATATGATATTCTGCATGGCAAAGGAGCTAGTATTACAACTAAGAATTGCCTATTTAGCAAAACTGAGTATAACCCTGCAGGGAAAAATGGATATTCAATGAAATAGATTTATTCCTGATTAAAAAGATCCAATGTATAGAACATTTGAATTTCAAATAAAAGACTCAAGAGAAACATGAAAAGGTGAACAGGAAAGATAAATCATAAGGGACTCCATAATGTTAAATTATTTATATTGCTACATGGGAACATAATACTTGTAACCCTTAAGAATTTTATCATTATTATGGCAGTTAGGAGTATACATAGGCAGAAGATATGGATTTGAGTTGAATGTGGTGGGATGATATCTAATAAAGTAAAAATAAGTGGTGAGAAAGAGGAATACACTGGGAGAATAAAAAGGAAGAGTTAAATGAGGTAAATTATTTCAATTAGTATATAACAACAGAAATCACAAATACATTTCAAAAAACCAAACTTTTTTAGGGGTTTGGACAAGGGATTTTATGGCATAAAGAGTTTATAGTGAGGAAATTCTCTCTCTGAGTGAACATTTAAAGTTGGTAGATAACTAATACTTCAGAAGAGATGCCTGTGTCTCTGAGAGGAAAAATGATTTCCTAAAAGTAATAGCATGTATTAGAGGTGTGCCTTATATTCCCATCTTGATTCCAAGGTTGCCTTTTTATACATTACTACATTTATTACTATGTACTACATTACTACATACATTATACATCTATATATTACATATTTTCACAATAGATTAAAATAATAATCCATAAAGGAAATATAAATAAAAGATGCAGACCTATGTAGAGCCTAATGTTATTAAAAAAAAAAATGAGTGGGTCAAAGAAAAAAAATCACGATAACAATAAACGATTAGATTATAGGGAATCAGAGAAGTATGAAAACATATCAAAAGGTATATGACACAGCCATGGCAGGCCTTGGAAGAAATTGTATATGTACGAAAATATATACTATCAATATTGAATACAAAATGAATATTTCATGATAAAATATTCAAAAATCAATAAATCCAAGGGAAAAAACAAATAAATAAGTAAAATAATCATAAAACAAAGTATCGATTCTTTTAAAAGAGTAGAAATAAAAACTGACAAAGAACAAAGTTTAACAAGATGAAGTCACAAAAAATAAAAAGATAAATAAAAGCAATGATCAGAAATTAATGCATGCAATATGTTAGCAAAACTGAAAATTTGAATTAACTGAATGGAAATCTACAAAATATAAAGTAACCAAATTACCAATATAGAAATTAAGGATCAAATAAAACTAGGATCCAAAAGAGAACATAAGCAAACCGTAAAAGAACTCTTAAAGGTGGAAGAGGAATTCTAGAACTGAACATTTATTGGTAAATTTTAAGGAACATTTAGAATATAATTAATCCCTGTCCTTTTTAGTTTTTCTTAAGATGAGACAAAGTAAGAATACATAAAATTCTTTTTACGTAAGGAATGATTTTTATTCCCAACCACAGAGTGATAGTGATTATAGTTGTAGTAAAAAAAATAGCTGACTCTCCCAGAATTTTTTTAGGTTTACAAAGCACATTATATATATTATTTCTTTTGATCCTTGCCACAAATGTGTAAGATAGGTATTATTTCTCCCATTTTGCAATCACAGTAACTGGCATTTAGAAATCAAGTAATTTTCTTAGATCTAATAACTATAAAGTATTTGAAATGGAATTAAAAACCAGCTATTGCTGACTCCAAGTCAAGCACTCTGTTTAGTACACAAGTCCCTCTCTGAAAAAGAAAACTATACAATAATATCATTTATAAATATTGATGTGATCATTTTAAGAGAATTTTGACAAAGAGACTACAGAAATATAACTCAAAGAATGGTTCCTAGTATTATAGATTTTAGGGTTTGAAGGAATTGCAAAGACCTTGGTGTCCATCTCCCTAATTCTACAGATGAAGAAAGCGAGGCACAAAGAATTTAAGTGCCTTCTCTGTTAGGGAGCAAGTAAGGGTCCAAAGTAGGATGAGAACCAAAGGCTTCCTGATTCAAAGTCCATACCCTAGTTATTATACCATTTTTCCTCTCACTGGTATAAGTTTTAGCATAATTAACCATTATCAATCATGAAAACAGATGGTGATACTGTAAAGTGTTAATAAAACATAAAAATTTCTGTTAAAAACTTTAGGAAATATATCAAAAGGAGGACTTTTTTCCTAATATGATCAAAATATTTATCTAAAGACAATAGTAAACATTACTTGAAATGGGTAAAGGATGAAAGCTTCACTATTGAGATTGTGGGTGAATCAAGGCATTTTGTTTCAATTGTTATTCTTCAGAGTATAACAAATACTAGTTATAACAATAAAAAAAGAGAAAGAAAATAAAATGCAAACATATATATTTGTTAAATATAAGATGGCTTACTTAGAATACTCTGGAGCATCAATTTAAAAAAGTTAATTAAGACAATAGGTTGAGCAGTGGACAATTTTATAAAAATAAACAACACAGATCATTAGCAATGCTATTTATTACTAACAAAATGCAAATGGAAGAGATAAAAAGAGTAATTCTGCTTAGAATTACTACAAAATCCACAGAGATTTGGAGAGTTAACCTATAAAAAAGATACAGGCTATGCAAATACAAAACCATGTTTAGAGGAACAAATAAAGATTTAGATAATTACACTGAATGCTTGTGGATAAGTTTTCCAACCCTAATAGAATATTAAAGTAAATAATATGTTAATTATTAAAATGATTTGATCATGGTAAAAAAAGAAAGAAAAAAGATTAATGTAATAGACTGGATAAGGAAGACAGAAGGGAAAAAACCCATAAGGACCTACACAATACATATATGTATAAATGTGTGCATGTATGTATATGTATGTATACATACATGCACACATAGATATATGTATATAATGGAAATTATTGTTCTATATGATGTGAGAAACTTGTCTTCTAATAAATTCTTATCAAACAGAGAAGTAAATGAGCATTTATTAAGTACCTACTATGCAGTACTTAATTTGCAAAGTTAAGTGCTTTGCAAATTTTGTCTCATTTGATTCCCACAAGAATCCTGTGAGGCAGGTGTTATTATTATCCCTGTTTTATAAATGAGGAAACTGAAACAGACAGAAGTTAAGTGACCTGCTCAGGGTCACACAGCTGGTAAATGTCTGAGTTTGCATTCACCCTCAGGTCTTCCTGATTATAAGGCTAGAACCTTACTCACTGAGTTGAGTAGCTGTTTCAATTTATGCAAACAGCAAATGTATGTATACATGTAAATGTATACATACAAATATCTGTTTGTGTACATATATAAATATATATGAAAAACAAGGGTTGGAAATATCAAAAGATAGGTATATGATATAGCTCCATTAAAACTGTTAATGTTAAATATCTGAATTACTTAAGGCTGATAAGAACTGCTTAAGGGGAAAATTATTGTTTTATCAATATTGTACATTGTATTTGACCGAGGAACCTAAAGATACCAATCACTATTTGCATAAATTGAAGCAACTAAGGGTCTCAGTGGATAAAGTTCTACACTTATAATCAGGAAGACCTGAAGACAAATCAAAACTCATTTACCAACTGTGTGACCCTAGGCAGGTCACCTAATTTCTGTCTGTCTCAGTCTCTTCATCTGTAAAAATGGCATAATACTAGAACCTACATCACAATATTCTTGTGAGGATCAAATGAGATAATATTTGCAAAGCACTTAGCTTTAAAAAACTAAGCACTAAATAGTTGGTACTTAATAAATGCTTATTCCCTTCTCTATACAATAAGAATTTGGAGTAAAATAGTTTTGAAGAAAATGAGCTTAGACAAGTTTCTCACACCATACACAACAACAATTTCTACCCTGATAAATCATCTAAATAAAGGAAATCACTCAACAAAACAACAAAATCAGAAGAAAATGGAAACTTTAATCTTCTTCAACTGTGAATAGAAACAGAATTTATACTCATATACGTGAAAAGTGAATACAAAATGTGAACTAGAAAATATTGATTATGTAAAATGAAAAAAACTAATCTTTGAAACAAAATTATTTAAACTTGAGTAAATAAGGGTATGGATTAGGAGGAAAAATGTTTCCCTCCAACACCTAATGGAAAAAGAAAATAAATCTTATTAAGATACATTCCGCTATAGACAAATAAAGAATTTTAACATTTCCAACAGAGAAATTCAAACTTTAATAACTATATGAAGAAATCACCCGTTAAGTGATATAAATGAAAACTACTCAGATATTTTATCTCATTTCTTTCAAATACAGAATGATGGTAACAGAGAGAAAGCATGGACATTTTGGAAGCACTATGAGAAGACAATTCTACTGGTAGTATTGGTAATTAGTCCAAGTGTGCCCAGAATTATATAAGAAAAATGGGCAAACTGTTTACAGGAAGAAAATTCCCATATGCAACAAAATATTCCTAGAAATTTTGTTTGTAAGAGAGGAAAAAAAGATTGGAAAACAATTATGTGTACATCAGTTAAGGTTCAATGAATGAACAAATTGTGACACATGAAAGTAGTAGAACAGTCTTATGCTGGAGAGGTTGATGAGTATAAAGAATTCAAGGAGGGACAGAGCCACATGGTAGAGAGAAGTCAGGGAGTTGCCTGAGCTGTCCCTAATTTCCCTTGGAACCAACAGTAAATCAAGTCTCTACAAGAATTCTTGAGAGATAGAAGCTATAAAAGAAAAAAGAAGAAAAACAGTGAAAAAATTTTCATGCTTAAGTCCTTAGAAGGACTTCAGGAAAGGTCTGCCTCATTTGGATAAAATCACAGTGCAGTCCAGCATAGATGTCTGGGCAAGCCAGTGGGCAGATCACAGCCACAGCACAGATCAGCAACCAAGGCCCTCTGTCTGGAACAGCAGGCTGAATGCACAGCTAACTATGTGTGAGGACTCTGGCTCTAGGGCAAAAGGTAAATTGACAGCCATGAAAACCTGGCAATAACAGACATGATTAGGACAGGCCACCCCAGTCCGGCGAGCAAGTACCAACACCTGAGACATCAAGGCACAAAACCAGTGACCAGGATCCTGACTCCCAGGACAAGAAGCTTGGGACAGTGACCCCTTGTTCCCCAGAAGGAGACATCAATGTTAAAAGCCAAGAAATGGACAAAAAATTGAACAAAGAAGCATAAGAGGAACTTGTCCACAGAGAATTACTATGGGGACAGGAAAAACCAAAACATAAACCCAAAAGAGGATAACAATGTCATAATGCTAACATGCAAAACCTCAAAGAGAATATGAATTGGTCATAGGACCAAAAAGTGTTCCTGGAAGAGTTCAAAAAGGATTTTAAAAGTCAATACACTGGAGAAGGAAGAACAAAAATTGACTAAAGAAAAGAATTTCTTAAAAAATACAATTAGCCAAATTGGGAAAAAAAAAAAACACTGAAGAAAACAACTCCTTAAGAAGTAGAATTGGTCCAATGGAAAAGAAGGGTCAAAAGTGAAATGAAGAAAATAATTCTTAAAAAGGAGATTAGGGCAAGTGGAACCCAATGACTCTGTGAGACATCAAGAACCAGTCAAACAAAATCAAAAGGATAAAAAAGTATAAGAAAATGTAAAATACCTCATGGGAAAAACAACTGACCTGGAAAATAGGTCAAGGAGAGAAAACTTAAGACTTATTGGACTATCTGAAAGCCAACAGCAAAAAAAAAAAAAAAAAGAGCCTACAGAGCATCATTCAAAAAATTATCAAGGCAAACTCCCCTAATATCCTAGAACCCAAGGGTAAAATAGTCAGTGAAAGAATCTAATGATCACCTCCTGAAAGACATCCCAAAAGGAAAATTTCAAGGAATATTGTAGCCAAATTCAAGAATTATTAGACCAAGGAGAAAATACTGCAAGCAACCAGAAAGCAACAATTTCAAGATTGTGGAGGCATAGTCAGGATTACATAAGATTTAACCATTTCTATATTAAAAGATTAGAGGGCTTGGATTATGATATTCTGGAAGGCAAAGGACCTTAGATTACAACTAAAAATCAACTACCTAGCAAACCTGAGGATAATCTTTCAGGGGAAAAGATGAATATTCAATGGAATAGGGAACTTTCAATCCTTCCTGATGAGAAGACCATAGCTAAACAGAAAATTTGAACTTCAAATACAAGAGTCAATTACACATAAAAAAGTAAACAGGAAAGGGGAAAAAAAAAAACAGGTTACTTAATAGGGTGAAATTGTTCACATCCTTCCATAATAAGAAAATGGTACTTGTAACTCTAGAGAAATGTGTCTTTATTAGAGAAGTTAGAAACAGTATACATAGACAGAGTATGGGAGTATAATTTGACTTCAATGTGATGATATGAAAAATTAAGGGATGAAAAATGATTTCACAGGGTGAAGAAGAAATGGGAGGCAAAATAGCATAAATTACAGCACATGAAGTGGCACAAAAGACCTATTACAGTAGAGGAAAAGAAAGGAGAGGAGTGAGAATTGCATATTACTCTCATCGAAATTGGATGAAAGAGGGAATAACATGCACACGTAGGTATAGAAATTTATCTTACCCTGTCTGGAAGTAGGAGGGAAAAATGGGGGGAAAAAAGAGTAGGGGTGAGAGAGAGCAGAAATAGTAGGGAAAAGGGGGGAAGAAAAGGAAGGGGGACTGATAGAAGGGAGGGCAGATTGAGGGAGGCAGTAATCAGAAGCAAAACACTGATGAGCATGGACAGGGGGAAGAGAAAAGTATAAATGGGGGGAGGCATATGATGGAAAGAACTATACAGTTAGTAGTCATAATAGTGAATGTGAATAGAATGAACTTTCCTGTAAAATGGAAGTTGATAGCAGAGTGGATTAAAAAACAGAATCCTACAATATGTTGTTTACAAAAAATACATTTGAAGTAGAGAGATACCTATAGAATACAGGTATCAGACTGTAGCAAAATATATTATTCTTTAGCTGAAGTAAAAAAAAAAAAAGCAGGGGTAGCAATCAATCTCAGACAAAGCAAAAGCAAAAATAGAACTAACTAAAAGAGATAAGGAAAGAAACTACATTTTGCTAAAATAGTAATGAAGCAATATCAATACTAAACATATATGCGCCAAGTGGTATAGCATACATATTCTTAGAGGGGAAGTTAAGTGGTTTATAGGAAGAAATAGACAGCAAAAACTATACCATTGGGGAACGTCAACCTTGCCCCTCCCAGAATTCAATAAATCTAACATAAAATGAAGAAGAAACAAATTAAGGAGATAAACAATTTTTTTAAAAGTTAGATATGGTAGATATGTAGAAAACTGAAAGGAATAGAAAGGAATATATCTTTTTCATTGGTACCTAACACCTAGGCAAAATTGATTATATATTAGGGCATCAAAACCTAACAATCCAAAGTAGAAATGCGAAAATATTAAATGAATGCTTTTCAAATCATGATGCAATAAAAATTGCATGTAATAAATGCCCATGGAAATATAGACTGAAAAATAATTGCAAACTAAATATTCCAATCCTTAAGAATGAATGGATCAAACAACTAATCATTGAAACAATTTATAATTTCATCAAAGAGAACAACAATAAAGAGACAACATAAAAAAAAAAAAACAACCAAAACTTATCAGATGCAACCAAATCAGTTCTTAGGGTAAATTTTGTATCTCTCAGTGTTTACATAAATAAAAGAGAGAAAGAAGAGAGTAATAAATTGGGAACGTAACTAAAAAGCTAGAAAAAAGCAAATTAAAGATACCAAATTAAATACCAAATTAGAATTTATGAAAATCAGAAGAAAAAATTAACAGAATTAAAAGTAAGAAAACTATTGAATTAATGAATAAAATTAAGAGCTGATTTTATGGGGGAAAACAATAAAATAGATAAAATTTAGGTTAATCAGAAAAGGAAGAAGAGAACCAAATTCCCAGTATAAAAAATGAAAAGGGTGAAATTCACCAGCAATGAAGAGGAAATTAAAACAATAACTAGGAGCTTTTTTTGCCTAATTTTATGCAAGTAAATCTGACAATATAAGTAAAATGGATGAATATTTACCAAAAAAATGCAAATTATCCAGATTAACAGAAGAGGAAGCACAATATTTATATAATCTCATTTGAGAAAAAGAAATTGAACAAGTCATCAGTGAATTTCTAACAAAAAAATCTTCAGGGTTAGATGGATTTACAAGTTAGTTGTGTCAAACATGTAAAGAACAATTAATTCCAATACTATATAAAATATTTGGAAAAATAGGCAAAGGAGTCCTATCCAATTCCTTACATGACACAAATATGGTGCTCATAACTAAACAAGGAAGAGCTAAAACAGAGAAAGAAAATTATAGAATAATTTCCATAATGAATATCGTTGCAAAAAATTTCAAGTAAAACATTAGGATAGTGCAGCAACTTATCATGAGGATAATATACTACGATCAAGTATGGTATATACCAGGGGTTCAAGGCAGGTTCATCTTTTCAAAACCTATAAACATAATTGACCAAATCAATACCAAGATTAATCAAAATTAGGGGGCAGAGCCAAGATGGCAGCATAGAAGCAGGAAAACTCCATGAACTCCCCCCATAACCACCTCAAATACCTATAAAATATGACTCTAAACAAACTTTAGAGCTACAGAACACACAAAGTGACAAAGAGAAACAAATCTCCTGCAGAAGGCAGCCCAGCAGGGCAGCAGGAAGGGTCCATCACAGTGTGTAAGCCTGTGGTTGTAGCCCCAGGGTGGCCCTGATCAACCTTGGCTGGAGGGACTTTGGGAGAATGGATCACCAGCAGCTGCGGCCCTTTCCAGAATTATCAACCCATTAATGCCAAAGGCAAAGTAAAAGGTCAGTGTGGACTTTAGGAACAGGGGGACCGAAAGTGCAATCAGGCCTCAGTCTCTAGAAAGGAGAAGTAGCTCAGCATGGTGGCTATGCAGCCACCTCCACGTGGCTGCTTCAGAGCTCCTGGCCTGTAGATGGTCCCTGCAGGGGGACCAAACTACCGTTCTGAGGGGTAATCACTCTTGCTGTAAGCTACTTGGATCTGGATCACTGTCTTGGGTGGAGGTCCTGGGGTGTGTGAACAGGTGCCAGAGCCTGCAGAGGCTTCAAAGAGGGCACCCAACTAATAGCTCCAGCAGCTACAAAAGCCGCAGCAATTTAGGACAAAGCTCTCCTTTCTGGAAGCAGAATTTTACTGTGGCAAAGAGCTCAAAAGTTAAGTAACTGAGTGACAACATGAGCAAGCAAAGGAAGCAAAACAGGCACAGCAATCCAACTTTAGTTTCCTTTTTGGGGGACAAAAAGGATCAAAGCGTGGAATGGCAGGGAGACAACGAAGACAGAACTCCTGCACCAAAAGGTTCCATGAAAAATATGAACTGGTTACAGGCCATAGAGGAGCCTTAAGAAGGATTTTGAAAACCAAATAAAAGAAGTGGAGGAAAAACTGGGAGGAGAAATGAGAATGATGCAAGAAAATAATGAAAAGAGAGTCAACAACCTGACGGAAGAAAATAACACCTTAAAAATA
>CM053585.1:155256525-155266525 GCA_028646515.1 Pseudochirops corinnae
TCAGAATTATATTGGAACAAATGGAAGCTAATGACTTTATAAGAAATCAAGATACTATTAAACAGATCCAAACAAATGAAAAAATAGAAGGCAATGTGAAATATCTCATTGGAAAAACCACTGATCTGGAAAATAGATCCAGGAAAGATAATTTAAAAATTATTGGACTACCTGAAAGCCACAATCAAAAAAAGAACCTAGAAATCATCCTTCAAGAAATTCTTGAGGAAAGTTGCCCTGATGTTTTAGAGCTATAGGGCAAAATAGAAGTTGAGAGAATTCACCAATCACCTCTTGAAAAAGATCCCAAAAAGAAAACTCCTAGGAATAGTATAGTCAGGTTCTGGAGTTCCCAGATCAAGGAGAAAATGTTACAAGCAGTCAAGAAGAAACAATTTGAATATTGTGGAAACACAATCAGGATAACACAAGTTCTAGCAGCTTCTACATTAAGGTATCAAGGACTTGGAATATGATATTCACAGGTCAGAGGAACTATGATTAAAACCAAGAATCATCTACCCAGGAAAACTGGAGTATAATATTTCAGAGGAAAATATGGTCATTCAATGAGGTGAAGGATTTTCAAGCTTTCTTGATGAAAAAAACAGAGTTGAAAAGAAAATTTGGCATTCAGATACAAGAAGCAAGAGAAGCTAAACAGGGAAAAGAAATCATAAGGAACTTATCAAAGTTGAACTATTTACATTCCTTCATGGAAAAAATGATAATTGTAACTTATGAAACTTTTCTCAGTATGAGGATAGGTGAAGGGAATATAAATGTATATATGTATACATACATATATATGTCTATATAGGAGGGTATATGGGCATATGAATACATGTGTGTGTGTATATATGTGTTTGTGTGTTTGTGTGTGTGTGTGTGTACAGGTACACATAGACAGAGGGTACAGGATCAGTTGAATAGGAAGGAATGATACTTAAAAGGTGAAATTGAGAGATGAAAGAGGAACATAATGAGAGGAAATGGGGAGAGACAGAATGAGGTAAATTATCTCATAGAGAAAAGTCAAGGGAAAACTGTTGTAATGTAGAGAAATATCAGAAAGGCAAAAGGGAATAGGTCAATCTTATTGTCATTGAATTTGGCTTAGGAAGGGAATGACATACACACTAAATAGGGTATCTTGCTCTACTGGAGAGTAGTGGGGAACGGGATGAGAGGGGAGATAATGGAGGGGAGAGCAGGCTTGGGGGAAGGGTAGTTAGAAGCACACACTTTTGAAAAGGGTTAGGGTGAAAGTAGAAAATAGAGTAAGTGGAGGGTGGGATAGGATGGAGGGAAATATAGTCAGTCTTTCACAATATATCCACTAAGGAAATGTTATGCATAGCTACACATGTACAACCTATATTGAATTGCTTATCTACCCAGTAAGGGTGGGTGACAAGGGAGGAAGGGAAAGGATCTGGAATCCAAAGTTTTAAAATCAAACGCTTAAAAAAATACATTATTATTATTATTTTTTTTACATATGTAATGATAATTAATTTAAATTTGAAGACTCCTTTTTGTTATGTCAAGTATGCAGGTACTTAGCCCTTAGTAACTAATCTAACCTCTGTGAAAGAAACAGAAGGTGTGAACTCTGTCTCCTCTTGCTGATGTAACAGGAAGGAGTTGGCTAAAACAGGAAGCCAATGCTTTGTATGTATATATAAGTAAAGCCCCAGAGACAGACAGTCAGAAATTTCTCCTGACAAGATCCTGGTGGAAGAAGCTGTTTTGCTGGGGAGAGAGAGAGAGAGAGAGAGAGAGAGAGTTTCTCTCAGCAGCATCTATAAGCTGGGCTGCTACTGCTGGACTGAGAACTGAGGCAGGATTTTATTGAGACCAGAATACGGTGAAGGCTGAAGTTGCTGCTGGGAAGGCTGAGGTTGTTGTCACCTGGAAAGCTGAGGTTGCTGCTGCCTGGAAGGCTGAAGAGGAAAGCCCCACCTAGACTGGAGAAAAGGATTTGATTTTGAAAACCTAGGAGGAGTGATTTTGATTCTGGGAGCCAGCCGAGATTTCTTCTGGGTCCTAGGGCTAGCTGAACTGCTGGAGGAATGAAGAAGTATGACTATGGTGCCTGTATTCTGCATGTCTGTTTTGGTGTTGTTTTGCCAGTTTCATCTGCTGGTGAAGGACAGTACTGTTGTTGCAGAGGTCCTGGAACCTTGCTGTTGGCTCAGAAGCCCTGAAGAAGGATTTTCTTGTTGTATGTTTACAGAAATTCTGGAAGAGGGTCTTGCTGATGTTTTCAGGAGTCCTGAGACTCTTCTGCAGGCAGGGGGTGAATTGATGAGGACACTAGCAATGAATATTGTGGCTTTGTTAAACTTTGTCTCCACAGCAACAGAGATTGCCAAGAACTTGCCTCAGGTCAAAATGAAGAAAAGGTCTCTTCTTGGGTATTGAATGGTGTGATGAAATTGAAGTTTACTAGAGACCTGGGGGTAGAGAGTTTGTGTATTTTCTAATGATTGTACTTAGTGATTAATGATACTTAGTAATTGTGAATCTAAATCAGTGATTGAGTTAACTGGTGGAGGGTTTGTGTATTTTCTAATGATTATATTTAGTGATTAATGATACTTAGTGACTCGATTTCTAGATAAGTGACTGATTAAGTTAACCTAGTTGCCCCATAAGTGAAAGACTGACTATTGTAATCTGAATGACTGAATGAGGAGGCAAACCTCCTTAGGGATACTCTATGATTGTTCTTTTGTTCTTTGTTCACTTTGGTGAAAACTATGTGGTCATTTTAATGATAAGCTACTGTGAACACTATATTGTGATTGAGAATGTTTTGCTTTGATTTGGTATGGAATAAATAGAGTGTTCATTATACTATATAATCAGACCCTTAAAAGCTGTTCACAGTAGCATTCTTCTGGAAATCTTCTCATGCATGGCATTACAACATGCAACTAGGAAATAAGACATACAGGGACTGGGGTAAACAGATCCATCTTACCCTACTGGAAAGTGGGAGGAGGGATGGGGGATTATATAGGAGAGAGCAGATTGGGGGAGGGGTATACAGTGGGATCACTGTTTTGGGATGGTGGGTTGGAGAAAGATGGGGAGAAAATTTGTAGCACAAAATCTTGTTGAAATGAATGATGTAAACTAAAAATAAACATAAAAATTAATTTAAAAAAAGAATATCAAGGGAATCAATGAAAAGAAAAAGAAAAGGAAGGTAGCCTATCTGTACCTATCTAAAACTGTATTGTATTGCATCAATCATCAAAACTACTTGGTACTGGTTAAGAAATAGAGTGGTCCATCAGTTTAACAGGTTAAGTACACAAGACATAGTATTCAATGACTATAGTAATCTACTGTTTGATAAATCCAAAGACTCTAGCTTCAGGGATAAAAACTCACTATTTGACAAAAACTGCTGGAAAAACTGGAAAATAGTATTTCAGAAACTAGGTATAGACTGACATCTTACTCCATGTACCAAGACAAGGCCAAACTGGTTACACAATTTAGATATAAAGGCTTAATACCATGAGCAAATTAGGAGAGCAAGGAATAGTTTATCTGTCAAATCTATGGAGAAAGGAAGAATTTATGACCAAATAAGAGATAGAGAACATTATGAAATGCAAAATGGATGGTTTTTATTACATTAAATTAAAAATGTTTTGCACTAACAAAGCCAACGTATCCAAGATTAGCAGGGAAGCAGAAAGCTGGGAACCAATTTTTTTACTGCCAGTGTCTATGATAAAGACTTCATTTCTAAAATAAATCAAGAACTGAGTCAATATATAAGAATTCAGGTCATTACCCAAATGTTAAATGGTCAGAAGATATGAACAGGTCATTTTCAGACAAAGAAATTAAAGCTATCTATTACCATATGAAAAATCTGCTTTAAATCACTATTAATAAGAAAAATGCAAGTAAAAACAACTCTGAGGTAACAACTCATACCTATCAGATTGATTAATATGACACAAAAGGAAAATGATAAATATAGATGTGGGAAAATTGGAACACTAATGCATTGCTGTTGGAGTTGTGAACTGATCCAACCATTCTGGAGAGCAAGTTGGACCTATGCCCAAAGGGCAACCAAACTGTGCATAGACTTTGATCCAGCAATGCCACTATTAGGTTTATATGCCAAAAAGATCATAAAAAAGGGGAAAAGACCCACACATGCAAAAATATTTGTAGCTGCTCCTTTTGTGGTGGCAAAGAATTGGCAACTGAGGGGATTCCCATCAATTGAGGAATGGTGAGAAAAAAATTGTGGTATATGAATGTAATATAACACTATTTTGCTATAAGAAATCATGAACAGCTGGATTTCAGGAAAAAAAAAAAACCTGGAAAGACTTACATGAACTGAAGTAAGCAGAACCAGGAGAACATTGTACACAAGAACAACAACATTGCAAGATGATCAACTTTTATAGACTTGGATCTTTGCAACAACACAATACTCTAAGAGAATTCTAAAAGACTCATGAAGGAAAATTCTATCCACATCCAGAGAAAGAACTATGGAGTCTTAACGCACATCAAAGCCTTCTATTTTCACTTTTTTTTTTCCTTTTTCATTGTTTTTCCTTTTTGTTCTGATTCTTTTTTCACAACATGACTAATGTGAAGATATATTTAATATTATTGTATGCATATAGCCTCTATCTGATTGCTTGCTGTCTAGGGTAGGGGTGAGGGGAGATGAGGAGGAAGAAAAAAAATAGAACTCAAAATACTATAAAACAATGTTGAAAACCATATTTACACATAATTGGAACAAATAAAATGCTATTAAGTGGGGGAGAGGAAGAATTCAAGGAAACTTGGAAAAATTTCTAACAAATGATGCAGAAAAAAAAACAAAGAGAAAATACATACAAAGATAAGAACAATGAAAAGGAAGAAAGTACTAACAGTCAATAAAGTAGGCCAAATAAAATGAAGCACAATTGTTCCATTTTACTGAAGTTAATAGATATATAATTTCTTTCTTTAATTAGTAAATAGCAAGATTTGAAAACCACAAATTTCTCAGTCATAGTCACCAAAATAGTTCTGCTGAACTGTTTTCTTAAGGCATCAGAGTGCTTTGTTTATTTGGAAATTATTGTTCTGTCCAAACAAAATGATTTAATAAAAAAGGAAGAATTTCATCACAGTGAAAACATTGGAAAATTCACTGCATTTAACAATGAATATAACTAAATTTGTCTTTCACAGTATAAGATTTTATGGAATCAAAGGCTCATGGTCAAAATTGAAGAGGGTCTCATATTGGTTCTGTTTCAAATTGATTATAGGTAATAGTTAGAATTTAGAGGAAAGGGGGTTCTGGTTCTATACAAAGAACTACCTAACAATGCAAAAATGGAATACTGTTTTGGGGGGGCAGTAAATTCCTTGTCACTAGAATACTTCCAACTAAATCTACGTCACAATGAGAACACAGCATTTTGATCAGGACTACTTGCCAGTAATACTGTAGAGAGAATTCCTGCATTCTGTGGGGGTGGTCTTGGTTACCTGTGATCTTTTAAATCTAAGGTTCCAGATAGCCATCTCCAAGGTAGCTAGGTGGCACAGTGATTAGAGAACTGGAATCAGGAAAACCTGAGTTCAGATCTGGTCTCAGATACAGAAAAGCTGGGTGACTTTGGGCTACTTCAATTTCCTCAACCGTAAAATGAACAATAATATAGCACTTCCATTCCAAGGTTTTCATGGGGACAAAATGAGATAATATTTGTAAATTATTTTGCAAACCTCAAAATGCAAAGGCCATCTATTAGTATAGCTATATTTTGAAGATTATATCTTTATTTTTGGAAGTTAATCTATTCTTCATATCATTTTTTTTCTCTGTGTCACCACTACTACTCTTAATCTATATGAAATTTTGCTATAGACCTAGAAGAATCTATCTGATTATGCAGCTATTGTTTTAAAATATGTTTCTACTTCTGGTAGTTTTCACTTATAATGAAGTAAATGCTCATGTCTAAACTTTGGGTCTGCCTTAAAGCAAATAATAAGGACTTCCATTAAGTGCAGAACTCTGTTCCTAGTCACAAACACAAAAGCAAACTGATACTTGTACAGAAGAGGAGAGACAAGGTGGGCAAAAGGATGGGAAATCATATTGCAAGAGGGCTAATTAGAGGAACAGGCAATGTTTAGTCTGAATAAGAGAAAATTGAGGGGGAGAAGAAGGTTGCTGAAGCATAATGCAGACAACAATATACAAATATTTGAAGGGATGCCAGCAGGACCTGGATTAGATCAATCTTCATTAGCTGCATAAGCCTGCACCAGGAATAAAGGGTGCAGGGAGGCCAATAAATAACTCATAAAATCATAAAAATTCAGAATTTGAAAGGGCCTAGTCTAACCCTTAGCTGAAAAAGAACCCCTCTCATATTGCACCCATCAAGTGGTCATCCAGACTTTGATTGGAGGGATCTGGTAAGGTAAAATCTACAGCTTTCCAAAGCAGCAATTTAGAATTTTCCATTGCTGAAGATGGTGGCATAGAAGCAGGAGAACTCTGTGGCTCCCACCATAACCACCTCAAATACCTATAAAATATGACTCTAAACAAATTTTAGAGCTCCAGAACTCATAAAATGACAGAGAAACAAGGCTCTTGCTGAAGGCAGCCCAGCAGACAGATGGAAAGGGCTAATCACAGAATGCTGGGAGCAGAGCCCAGCCCCATGTGGTTTTAGCACCAGGGTGTCCAGGAGAAGCTGCAGCTGGAACTTTCAGGAAAGTGGATCACCAGCAGCTGTGGCAGTTTCCAGAATAACCAACCCATAAGAGCCAAGGACAAAGGGAAAAGGTCAGTGGAACTCGGCTAAATTTGGGGGAGAGGGTCCAGCCAACTGCCTCCAGAGCTAGAAGCAATCTGAAGTGGTGGCCACCCTTTAGATATGGTTATTTTATCTTTCATGGTATTAACCTATAAATATTCTCTATTTGTTTTCATAGTGACAAGGTAAGACTTTTGAAAAAGGCCTGACATTCTCTTTAAAATGATTAAACTTTTATTTATTTCCTTGCCCTTTTCCTGTTATATGGATTGATGTAACATTTTAACTTTTTTGTTTGTTTGTTTACTGAATCATCTCTTCAAATACTCTGTTGAATTTTGTTTTCTTTAGTAGGAATACTTCAAATTCAAATGCCTTCTTTAAGCTAGATAGGTATATCTTTTTTCACTGAAGCTTAGTTTTGTAGGATGGGTTGGTTTTTTTTTTGGTGTTAAAATTGGCTTATTCCTTCTTTAAAAAAAAAAAAAAACAACTATCTCATATGAGATGACCTATTTCATTCTTTGCCAGGCTATACTCCTGACTCTCTGGACTTTCTCTACCATTGCTCAGACTGCCTCTTCACACTGGGAATTCACTTAACCGTTGGAATTCTCACATTAGAAGTTTCCTCTCTGCCCTTTAGTTTCTTCCTCTGATTGACTGGTTCCTCATAAAACCTCTATTTAAAGAAGGACACCAGATAAGCCTTCTCTTCTTTCCTTTCTCTTCTGTACTCCTGACTAGCTGGATATTTTTTTATCATTCTCCACACTGCCTCAGATTCCTCCTTTCCTCCTTTTTTTTTAGTTTCTTTTTTATGAGTTCTTTTAGTCCATTAAAATATATGCTTCTTGAGGGCAGGGGTCATTTTTCTTTCTGTTTGTATTTGTATTCCCAGTGCTTAGCCCAGTACCTGGCACATAATAGTGTTTAAAAAATGTTTATTGACTACTAAACTAAACCAGTGTCTTTGACATGCAATTATTAAGCAGATTAATAAATGGAACATTGAATTTAGAATGAGGAAGATTGATGACAAGTTGCTTATTAGATGCATGGCCCTGGGCAAGGGACTTGGCATCTCTAAGTCTTAGTTTTCATACTGTAAAGAGGGAATCTAAATAGCATATACCCTGCAGGATTTTTGTAAGTCTCATATCATATATGTTATATTTGTAAATCTTAAATGCTAAATAGATGTTAGCTATGATTAGTCTCTCTCTCTCTCTCTCTCTTACTCTCTCTCTCTCTCTCTCTCTCTCTCTCTCTCTCTCTCTCTCACTATTCCTGACTGCTTGGAAGATTCTTTAATGATGATACTCTGAGATTTAGTGATTACAATTTACAACAAATTGAACTAGGAAATAATCTCTTCTAGTGCCCTTTAGAATTTTGTAATTGTTACTTTACTCTCCAAAGTTCCTGGGTAACTTTTTTGAAAGAAATATAAGATTCAAGTTTTTTGGTTGATCTTGGGTTTGATTGCAAATTTGTTTCCATCTTGGAGATAGAAAATTCTTTGTCTTGTGATTTTCTGATATTCTCTGATTTTTCTGTATTTTACTTTCTTTTAGAAAATATTCTTTCGACATTCTGGAAGGAGCCAAAATGACAAGGCAGAGAAAGTAATCAGCTGACCTCTATCAATTTTTCCTTCTAAACAACCTTAAATAATACTTTAAATAAAATTTTGGAGTGGCAAAACCAACAAAAGGTCAGAGTGAGACATTCTTCCAGTCCAAGAAAACTTAGGAGGTCAAAAAGATAGAACTGTGATATAGGGGTCTAGGTTACCCCAAACAGGATGAAACAACAGTGGTAGGACTAGGGGATGATGACAAAAGCAGCAGACTTTGGAGCTCTCAAACAAGACATGGTAAAGGAATTTGACAAATGGTCAGAAGTTAGAGGGGGGTCTCTGTGTTAGCACTGGACACAGTACTAAATGTTGTTTGGCAAATCTATTGCTTATATACCTTTCTGGGTAGAGAGGATCATTTTTAGTCAAGAGGGAGAGGGAGCCCTGAGGACCAATATTGGTTTTGATCACAAGAGATCAGGGATCCTGGGGACCAACATCACTTGTGGTCCCAAGAGAACAGGAGCCATGAGGAGCAGTATCAATTACAATCCCAAGGGATCAGGGGCCCTTCCTGCATAAGAACCAAGGAACAGACCAGGAGAACAGTTACCTCACCTCTCCCTAAATCATATCACATTGGAAGCACCCAAAACTTCCAAACCCTAGGGTTAACTCTGCAAATTGTAGAGCAAAAAAGTCTGAAGCTTGAGACAGTGCTCCCTTCCCTCATGATGAAAAGAGTGCCCAACTTCAGCATGAAATTCAAAATCAAGAAATAGCATTGTTAAATGAGCAAACAACAACAACAAAAGAACCTGATGATAAAAATCTACTTTGGTGACAGGGGTCAAGATACAAATTCAGAAGGAAACAATGATAGCTACAAGCTATCAAGAAATCAAAATAGTTACAAGCAAAACCTCAAAGGAAAAAAAGGAAGTTAATTGGACAAAAGTCAGATTCCTGGAAGAATTCCTGGAAGTGCTAAAGTATGATTTTCAAAATCAAGTAATACTGGTAGAGGACAAATTAGGAAAAGAAATGAGAGCAAAGAGAGAAAAATATGAAAATACAACAAATAGCTTGATAAAAGAAGCACAAAAATACTGAAGCACCTTAAAAAGGAGAATTAGTCAAATGGAAAAAGAGGTACAAAAATTTACTAATGAAAATAACTCCTTAAGAAGAAAAATTGAGCAACTGGAAAGAGGTTCAAAACTTCACAGAAGAACTTTTAAAAATAGAATTGAGTAAGTTGAGGCTAATGACTGCATGAGAAATCAAGAAAAAGTAAAACAAAATCAAATGAATGAAAAAAAAAATCAAAGAGAATGTGAGCAAGCTTATAGAAAGGACAACTTAGTCATTTTTTGGACTTGGGTATCATTGTCCTCATAAAAGTTCTCTTTCTAATTTGTTGTTGTTGCTGTTGTTTAGTTTTCATTCTTTACATTTGGGGATTCTTTTCCTATTTCTAATGCATTCATTGTCCAGCATTCTTAGACCAGTGTTGGAGAAGTTGGGGAAAAGGTGGGTTGATTGGGACTGAGAATGAGATTATATTGTTTCCTCCTATTCCACTGTATTG
>CM053585.1:155271525-155273913 GCA_028646515.1 Pseudochirops corinnae
CAAATATATTTCAAAAGAATTGCTAGAAAGAGAGGGCACTCTTAGACAATACTAGACAGAGGCCATTTTAGGGGAGCATAAAATGCTAAATAATTTCATTAAGGATGAATAGGGCTATAAAAAGTCTATATAAACCTCTAGTAATGGCTGTCAAATGATTTCAATCATAGATTTGGAGTCAGATGGTCTTCAAAAACTTCCCTCATTCTAATACTGAACTGCTTTTTAGAACATAATTTACTAGTATGGACAGAGAAAAAGTATAGAGACCATCTACATCAATGTTTCTTATTTTGAAGTATACTCAAGTATATATTGATAAAAAAAAAATTAACTACCTATCCATAAAGATATATACTTTAAAGATCAATACCATTATTAACATTTTCATCATTACTTTCTTAAGTTTAGACAATCAAAAGAACAATAAATCAAGCAATGATTTTTAGTACTTTTCATATATACAAGGCATAAATACACCAAAACTATCTGGAGTTGGTATGAGATGGCTAAAATATACCTCTGTGGCTACAGTTCCTCCAAAGATGTATAGATGTATTTAAGGTAGATCACAACTGATATGTATGTATGTATGTATGTATGTATATATGTATGTACACACATACATAAATCCATACACACATACATATACACACACATAAACTTTCAATATAATTGAGTACCTTTGTATTTTATAAACCTAAATACATTATTATGAGATGGTGTCCACAGGCCTCATCAGAGTGCCAAAGGAGTCCTTAACACAAAAAGAATCTAAAATCCCTCATCAAGGCCAAATCTGCATCATTTTGTAGAGGAGAACAAGAAGATAGAACAATAAGCAGGGGTAGAAAGTGATTTGCCCAAGGTCATGCAGGTAGTTAAGAATTAAAGCTAACATTCAACCTCTTATCTTCTGACTCTAAGTATAAGAAAGAAGCCATTAGCCAGCTTCCTTCAAAAATGTGTTTGATCATTGGGCAAATTCACAGAATCAAAGTGTTCTTTTAATAAGAAATAACTTACTAATGCTGCTGTTTAGAATTCCTCTTACTGCTAGCCCACTTATATTAAGAAATAGAAGAATCAATATCTTCTTAGAAAAAGCTAAAATTAGTGTTCTGCTTTCTAAACAGAATCAGCCAGTGGGAGTTGATTCTGATGAGGTAATGCTTCTAGTTTGACGCCTATTGAACAGATGGATGGGTTGCCACTTCATATCTTGCTGGAAATTTGTGATGTGCATTTCTGGGAAATAGGTTTCTCTCTAGATTGCAAGGTTCAGAGTCTCTTATTAAATGTTTCTTTAGTATTTTCCTCATTTGAATCCCATCTTTAATTATTACTCTTCCTGATCAAATGCACCATCACATGTTCAAGTTCTATAGTAAAGCTAGTGGTTTGAATGAGGAAGAATAGCATTACACAAGCCATTTTCTTTCCTCTGGCAGGTTGCAGCAGAGTGCAAATGAGACAGAGGCCTGAGTCTCAATCCCCATGTGGGGCAGTTAGCTTCATGCTGTTCTGTAGGCACAGGCTGCACCCCTAATCCTAGCCAGCTGTCTTGAAATTACTGCTGTTGGTTATGAGGAGAACTAAACAAAAGAGTGTGGATGGATAAGTATAAATCCATCAACATGACTGGAAGAACTACTCGAAATGTATAGTAGGCTAACAAGCCAAGGCATTATCATTATATTAATATGATGAATGTCAGGTTACAAGATGAATCCAAATAATGACAGTACTGTATGCCCAGAAAAAATAATAAATATTATTTAATGAGGAGAAGGTTCTCTTTCTCAATCCTACCTCTAAATCCCTGCTGTTCTGGGAAGGTTTTCCTTCTAATCAATTTTCACCTATATTTCTCAATCCATTTTATTGAATCTTGTCAAAGTTAGTCAGACCTCCTTACTGAAGTCAAATTCTATAGTAAATTTCCAAGTTATAAGATTACATAGTGTGGATATGTAGAAGGGTATTCTTTTTCTTTATTATTAATTTTTTCTTTTCTTTTCATTCATTTTCTTATTTATGCATTTATTCATTCATTTAGTTAATTATTTAGAGCAGAGACATCTGGGTATTTTTCATTCAGAATTTTACAGTTAGGGGGCACTTAGAGATGATATAGTCCAACCCCAAGCCCATTTTGGAAGCAGCTACATGACATAGTGGACTAAGTGCTTGTAACGATACTAGGATTTGAAGATCTTCCACGCCCCTTGAGCTTGCTGATGTAGCAGGAAGGGGTGGAGCAAGAGAACGCCGGAGCCAAGCTAGTCTCTGTGCGGTGCGGACTGGAAGCGGCGTCAGAGGCAGTGGCTGCAGCTGCGAACTCCTTTTGCTTTGAGCGGGCCAGAACCTCTGCTAAGGACTCCTGCT
>CM053585.1:155274413-155291993 GCA_028646515.1 Pseudochirops corinnae
AAGGAACATTTAATCAGACTCTCACAGTGTGCTCACTAGGGAGAGGCTCTGCATAATTTCACATGTTCAGCCTGTATTTGATTGCTTGTCTTTCCAGTGGCCATAGGTGGTGAGGGAGGAGAAGAAAGAACCTGGAATCTGGAGTTCCATAATCAAATGTTATGAATATGTATCTATCTTTCTATCTATATATACAATTATTATTATTATTATTGACTACACCCAACTGGAACTTGAGATACATAGGCACCGTGGTTGGGAGATCCATCCTGCCCTACCGAGAAGTGACATAGGAGAGAATTGACTGGGGGAGGGGGGACACACTGGGATGGCTGTTTTGGGGCGGTGGGTGGGGGAAAGAGCGGGAGAAAATATGTAACTCAAAATCTTGTGGAAATGAACGGTGCAAACTATAATAAAATAAAAAAAAAATTAAAAAAAAATAAATGTGCATAAGTCATAGAATACGTGTGCCCAGGTCTGTGTTGATATACCCCACCCATGCTCTATCTACAACTGTAGTTTGGAGACTGATACCATCAACAAAAAAGTGAGTCACATTATCAATCAGTGAACAAACTCTTATTAAGAACCTACTATATGTCAAGGATTCTGCTAGGTGCTAAGAATACAAAGAAAAAAATGAAATAATCCTGGAGTCCCTGCCCTCAAGCAACTTACATTCTTGTTTCTCTCCCTAATGCCCTAGTTTTACTACCTATCCAAGAAATCATGTTTCTTCAATGTTTTGCCAAAAGCATAATGTCCTTTTTCCTTCTCAGACATAGTCTGGACACTTGGAAATAAAATCCTTAGCTAGAGTAATCCATGAGATAAAGACAAAAAGGGGGTGGGGGGAGAGACATTCATCCAAATATCCCTCTTCCTCTACTATAATGAGGGTAACAGAATTTTGGAGAAAGAAAGCAGAGATTGTGAAGAATCAAGTGTTGTAGCACCCTGGGTTTTCTTACAACAGAATGTGAGCTCTTCAGGACAAGATAACCAAAATTCAAGATACTGTGTCTTTGAATACTGATTCCAAACAGCAACATGATGGGCAGCATGTATCACGTATATATGTATGCATGTGTATATATACATACATGTTTACATATGTATATGTATATGCATATACATACACACAAAACACACATGGGCACACACATTTTGTTTATATGTACATACATATATAATTACATATATACACACATACATACATATATAAATATATTATATCAGCAAGCACCCTAGCATACCCAGGATGGCTGCTAGCACAGATTCTTAAATCTGCTTTTCTAAAGGAAAGCAACTCAAAATGGGTTAACAGTCTTACTTTAATCAATCGAACACATATCATTTACCTAGCTCAGGGGAAAAAGTCAACACCCTAGACTTCAGAGAATACAAACAGAAGTTACAAGCAGACAAAGAAACAGATCAGCAGATGGGCTTCCAGCTCTCTGACCCTTACATCCATACCTATTCAGTTACTGGAGAGGGAAGCACCAACATCTGGGTTTTCAAAGCCAGGGGACTCAACGGCTGCCCAGAGTCTCGTCTGGCCAAATCACACAACTCTTTCCAAAGTGAGCCTCAAAGCAAAAACTCACATCATGGTATATATAACCTTCTCCTGGATCAGAGAATGTCACAACCCTCTTGACCAACTGCCCAATCACAAAGTGTTGGGCATTCCTGAAAAACAAGCTTCCTGCCACAGGCTCCATGTGATCACATCTAGCCTATTAGGGTCAAAGTATATTTTCAAATTAGGGAAGGTTTTCAGAGTCACTTAAGCCTATCAAAGGGTCTAGGGGCAAAGAAAATCTTCATATATATATATATATATATATATATATATATATATATATACACATTTATGTATATTACGTATGTACGTATGTATGTGCATATATACACTTTTATTAGTCAAACATTGTATTTTCCCATATACCTTGGATACTTTACCACAAAAGACATATAACATCAGAAGCAATAGAATAGGATAAGTGAGGAAGGATATATATGGAGGGAATATTTGTTTGCAGCTCATTCATTTTGAAAGATGCTACACCTGATGTTTCCTTGGTTTCACAGCAATGTCTTCTGTTCACACTGTGACTATTTTGTCCTGTTCTTGAATAGTGAGATATCATTGCTGGGACTTATTCTTGATCTTTGGGAACTGCTGGGTTCTAGTGGTCTTATGTTTACTTCTTGATACTGTTCATCTGTGTAAATGGATATGACACCCATTTGAGCTACCTACAAACTGACCTATTTTAGCAAAATATTGATGTAAAAAAATAGAAATGGATAAAAAGCAGACATTGGCACAATATATCTCCATTTATTAATGAAATTTATCCAAAGTAATTCAATGGCCACAGTAAGGAGATAAAAAAAAGTCTAGAAATACTTTTTTTTTTCCAAGAAACACATGATTTCCTTTCCAGAGAGAAAGACATTGTAGCCAAAGACAACATTATTTTAAAATGTGAACTGGCTTGAAAAATCTTAGGAAGGAGGAAAGCAAAACATGATGAGTAGTAGGATTACCATACAGAAAAGCAAAGTGCAGTCACTGAATTAGAGACCAAACTGACATTCTGGCCACATTTAAATATGAAATTGAATTGAGGAACATAAACTGAGAAAAATGGAAATGTGTCATCAAAATTTCTGTAATGAATTCTTTGTTCCATCAATGCTTGTGTAATATTTGAATTTGACTTCATATGTCCTGATATGCTAAATGTGGAGATAGAAATGACACTAACAAAAATAACAATGAGAAGAGTTGAAAACACAAAAGAGGAACGAACGTGTTAGAGATGACATATTTTGTAGAGTCCTGAATGATCAGATCTCAAGATACCTGAAAAAGTGAGGATACCAAATGTATGGGGTTGGGGGGAAATTTCAGTCTCATCATTATTTAAAAACCTGATAAAAATGTCAATACCTCCTCACTATTATGATTATTTCCCCATTTCTAAAAAAAATATGTAGGAGAATAATCTACACAGGCATATCAACTGCACCACTGAAGACAAGAAAAGGAACATGTGAAATACAGGTAATTAGCTGAAAGATCCAACTGTTGTTTATTGGTTATTTTTGAAAAAGCATTTGATTCAGTAGAACAAAATGCCCCCTGAAATTCCACCAATAATATGTTCCCCATGTAATATGGAAACCATAAAAGAAGATGTTACATCTAAAGAACTTTGTCAATTACTTTCTTATTCTTTATGCCAAATAAGACCCAAGGAAGCATTCAAAAAGCTATTTGTTGCAGACATGAAGAACATCCAGTACTAAATTCAATTAATTGTAAAAGGCATTCTCTATTGATGGTGACTTTCAGATATTCATGTCTGCAGATGACATCAAACATAAATATTGCAGAACTTCCCAAATGGGTTTCATAAATACCCATAAGGATTAGGTCTAAGGCAAATACAAGTGGATTAATAATGTATGTTGTCTTGGACCAGGGTTTCTTTGTTGTTGTTGTTATTATTATTATTATTATTATTATTATTAATTATTATTATTTCTACAAGATTTTGAGTTCCAATATTTCTTCCCACCTCTCCCTTCCCCACACCCCAAAATAGTATGCATTCTGATTATCCCTTCCCACAGTCTTCCCTAGCCTTTATTATCCCCCTTCCTCGCCCCATCCCCCTCACTGTCTTGTAGGGTAAGATAGATTTCTATACTCCATTGCCTATACATCTTATTTCCTAGTTGCATGTAAAAACAATTTTTAAAATTTGTTTTTAAAATTTTGAATTCCAAATTCTCTCCCTTCTTCCCTCCCCACTCACCCTCATTGAGAAGACAAGCATTTCAGCATAGGTTATACATGTGTAGTCATGCAAAAAAGCTTCCATAATAGTCATATTGTAAAAGACTAACTCTATTTACCTTTATCCTATCCTACCCCCCCCATTTATTCCATTCTCTCCTTTATCACTTTTCAAAAGTGTTTGCTTCTGACTAACCCCTCCCCCAATCTGCCTTCCCTTCTATCACCCTTCCCCCTTATCCCCTTCCTCCTACTTTCCTGTAGGGTAAGACATCCAATTGAATGTATGTATTATTCCCTCCTTAAGTCAAATCCAATGAGAGTAAGGTTCACTCATTCCTTCTCACCTCCTCCTCTTCACCTCCAATGTAAAAGCTTTTTCTTGCCTCTTTCATATGAATATATATATATATATATATATATATATGCAGACATTCAGACAGATAGATAGATATAGATAGGTATGTATGTATGTATGTATGTATGTATGTATGTATGTATTTCTTCCAACTACCCTAAATCTAAGGAAGGTCTCATGAGTTACAAATATCATCCTTCCATTAAGGAATGTAAACAGTTCAACTTTAATAAGCCCCTTTTGATTTCTCTTTCCTGTTTATCTTTTCACACTTATCTTTATTCTTGTATTTGAAACTCAAATTTTCTATTCAGCTCTGGTGTTTTCATTATTATTATTATTATTATGCTTGAAAACATAATGCTTGAAAACACTCTATTTTAGTGAATATCCATTTTCCCCCTAAAGTATTATACTCAATTTTGCTTGCTAGGTGATTCTTGGTTTTAATCCTACCTCCTTTGACCTCCAGAATACTTTTTTCAATTCCTTAATGTTGAAGCTGCTAGATCTTATGTTATCCTGATTGTCTTTCCACAGTAATAAAATTGTTTCTTTCTGGCTACTGCAATATTTTCTCATTGACCTGGGAACTCTGGAATTTGGCTGCAATATTCCTAAGGGTTTTCCTTTTGGGATCTCTTTCAAGATTAAGGGGATGCCCATCAATTGGATAATGGCTAAACAAGTTGTGATATATGAATGTAATGGAATACTATTGTGCTATGAAAAATGGGGAGGAGATGGTCTTCATATTCCCCTGGAGAGGCTTATACAAACTGATGCTAAGTGAGAAAAGCAGAACCAGGAAAAATTTGTACACAATCACAGACACATTGTATGTGTGATCAGGAAATATTTGTACACAATCACAGACATATTGTATGTGTGACGACCAGCTTTGATAAACTGGACTCTTCTTAGCAGTGCACAGTTATAAGACAACTCTACAAGTCTCAGGATGGAAGGAGATATCTACATTCAGAGAAAGATCTAGAAAGAGAGTTTAAATTGAGACTGAAGCCATCTACATGCTATTGTTCTTTTTCATGTTTGGTTTTCTTTCTTTTTTCCCATTGTTCACTCCATTGGATACAACCCTTCTATGCAACCAGACTAATGTCCAATGCGAAAGTATTTCCAGATCTTATACTTGATTGCATGCCACCATGGTTAGGGAGAGGGTGGGGAGAAAATTTGAAACTCAAGGGATTGTGGAACTGAATCTTGTAAACTAAAAGTAAATAAACAAATCAATTAAAAAAAAAGAAATTAGTGGATTCTTTTCATTTCTATTTTACCCTTCTGGTTCTAGAGTATTAGGACAGTTTTCCTTGATAATTTCTTGAAAGATGATGTCTAGGCTCTTTTTTGATGATTTTTGCAGATGTTTGGAGGGGTTTGTGGGAGATCTCAATCAAGTTCCTGTTTTTACTCTGCCATCTTGGCTCTGCTCGCTGGACCAGGGTTTCTTAACAAGGTGTTTGTGCACAAATTTCAGAAAGTCCTTAAACTTGCAACTTCTAATATTCTGATTGTCAAATATGACTGGTCTAATTGACAATCTTAAGTATTTTATGCATTTAAGTTATTATTCTGAAAGTGAGGCTTTATCTTTCATGATATTGACAAAAGGGTTCAAGATACAAAAAAAAAAAAAGAAAGATTAAAAATATTTGCTTTAACTATATTATATAGGTGAATGGATAATTCACAGAACTTGTTCACCAGAATTGCAATATCTTAGATATTGCAGAAATAGGAGGAAACTATTGGGCAGGATTGCTTTTGGGGAATTAAGCAATGATTTTTAATTACTTCAAACTTCATTCTGAAAAAAAAATCAAACCTTTTATTATTGTATTTTTCTATAAATGTATTGTAGTTGTAAATCTTATAATAACAAAATCCTGACAGAATTATATTTTCAAGTAATTGAAAGTGCAGTGGAGAAAAATTCACATATTAGGTGTGCATAAATAGCATTGAATAATTGCAAAAATTATATAAAATATATCATTAAAGAGGTACATTACTAAAAAACGAGATGTGAGAGTTATTTTACTAAATGAATGGACAACCACTGTGCTCTATCCCCATGTAATGTCATGGTATCTAAGGAAATTTCCCTAATATGTTAGTTAGGCACCTAATGTACAAAATGTGCAACAACAACAAAAAAAAGATAAGAGCAATTCATGATGGGTGAGTGTGAATTTGTAATACTATTGCAAGGGGAAAAGTAAGGAAACAAACATTTAGTAAGCACTTGTTATGTACTAAGCACTGCTTTAAGTGCTTAACAAATATTTTCTCATTTGAATTTCAGAACACTCCTGGGAGTTAAACGCTATTATTAATTGCATTTTATAATTGAGGAAACTGAAACAGACAGAAGTTGTTATTTGCCATGGGTAATACGGCAAATAAGGGCCAGATTCAGGTCTTCCTAACTCCAGAACTCCAGGGTTCTAATTATAGAACCAGTTAGCTGGAAAGAGTATTCAGATTGATGAGATCAGAAATCCATCCAAGTATGGAAGAAATGAAGCATCTCAACCATGGGCTATAAATTTACGGTACAATATGGTGAGGGGAGCATGTTTAGATAGCATTTTTTTTTAATTTTGATATTATTTTAGAATCAAAGCTCAATGGTTCAACAGTTCAATATGGTGACCAAAAAGTTAACACAATATTAGATAACTTTAAATGGGACAAGGTATGCAGATTAAAAGAGGTTATAATCCTACTCTATTGCATTTAGGTCAGACCAAGTGTCAACTCTCATGTTTAATCATGGCCATGATATTTTAGGGACTATATTGCTTCGTTTGGAAAAATAAAATGGTAGAAGACAAGAAATCTGGATGTTTAGGGGCCTGGAGATCTTTCCATAAAAGAAGTGGCTGAAAAGACTAATGGTGTTTAGCTTGAAACAGTAAAAAAACAACTTAGGGAGGCTATGGCAGTTGTTTTCAAGTATGGGAAGAGTTATTAGAAGAAAGATGGATTAGACTTAGTTTTACAGATATCAGAGAGCAGAAAAGTTTCAGAAGGGTAGGTTTAGGTTCACTATCTGAAAGTACAATAGTTGGCATGGGGAGATATCTGGCCCCATCCTACTAGTGGTTGAGCAAAAACTAAATAATCATTTGTTTAGAAGGTTCTGAATGAGATTCCTTTTGGATGTGGGTTGACTTAGATGGTTTCTGAGGTCCCTTCCAATTTTGTTATTCTCTGTTTCTGTGGGAAAAAATGAGATGATTGACTTTAGATGTGTGTGATTTCTATTAGTATTGCTAAACCACCTCCCTAACACACTCCATGATCCAATTAACCTGTATGTTGTATTTGGATAACTTTTCCCTTTCAAGTATATTGTTTGCTAATCAAACTATCAAAGATTTATTTTATAGAATGAGGAAAAAAGTAACAAAATTAATCTGCAAGAACAAAAAGTAAAGAATACAAGGGAATTGATGAAAAATAAATATAATGGAAGATAGTCTACCTGTACTAGAATTTGAACTATATAACAAAGAGATAATCCAAAAAGCAATTTGGTGCTTGCTAAGGAATAGAATTGTGGATCAGTGGAAAAGACTGGATACACAATGCACAACAGTAAGTGACCATAGTAATCTAATGTTTGATAAACCCAAAGATCCAAAGTTTTTAAACAAGCACTCAATATTTGACAAAAATTTCTGGGAAAATTTGAAAACAGTTGGAAGAAAATAGGCACAGACCAATATCTCATACTGTATAACAAGATAAAGTCAAAATGTATACATGATTCAGACATAAAGGGTCATTTCATAAGCAAATTAGGGGAACATGGAAAATTGTACATGTTGGATCGATGAATAAGGGAAAAAGTTATGACCAAATAAAATTTGGAGAGCATGGTGGGAAATGAAACAGGTAATTATGATCACATAAAATTTTAAAAAAGCTTTTGCACAAACAAAACCAAAGCAGGCAAAATTAGAATGAAAGCATGAAACTGGGGAAAATTTCATGACAAGTTTCTTTGAGAAAGACTGCATTTCTCAAATATAAAGGGAAATGAATTCAGCTTATAAAAATAAAAGCAATCCCCCTGTTGATAGTCAAATAATGTGAACACAAAATTTTCAGAAGAAGAAGTTATCTATAGCCATGTGAAAAAAATGCTCTAAATCACTATTCATTAAAGAAATCTAAATTAATACAACTTTTAGGTACCACCTATCAGACGGGCTAATATAACAAAAAAGGAAGATGACAAATGTTGGACAGGATTTGGAAAAATAGAGACACTAATACACTCTTGGTGGAGTTGTGAACTGTTCCAACCATTCTATAGAACAATTTGGAATGATACCCAGAGAACAACAAAACTGCGTGTTCCCTTTGCCCCAGCAATGCCACTTCTATGTCTGTATGACAAACAAAAGGAAAATGGCCCTATGTGTACAAAAATATTTATGGCAGGTCTTTTTGTGGTGGTAAAGAATTGGAAATCTAAGATAGGCCCATCAATTGGGGGATGGCTGATAAAGTTGTAGCATGTGATTATGATGGAATACTGTTGTCCTATAAGAAATGATGATCAGGATGGTTTCCAAACCACCTGGGAAGACATATATGAATTCATGAAAAATGAATTGAGCTGAACCAAGGAACATTGTCCACAGTAACAACAATATTGTAATGCTGATCAAAAGTGAAAGCCCTAACTCATAAATAGAATGATCCAAGACTATTCTAAAGGACTCAGGATGAAAAATTCTATCTACCTTCAGGAAGACAACTGTTGAATTTGTTGTTCAGTTTAAAGTATATTTTTCCACTTTATTTTGCTAGTTTTTTTTTTTTACTTCTTGCAACATGACTCATGTAAAAATATGTTTTTCATGGTTTCACATGTATAATTCCTATAGTATGGCTTGACTGTGCAATGACTTGGACAGGGAGGGAGAAAACTGAGAATTCAAAATTTTAAATGATAGAATGTTTAAAATAAATAAAACTTTTTAAAGTATGCTCTTTAGTTCTTTTTAACCTTACTTCACATGAATAAAAATATGGGATAAGCAGTGTGAGGTTGAGGGGAAGATGCTAAAGGATGTTATAATATAATTTACTTGATATGCTAATTTCTCAAGTATGTGTAGTAGCCATTAAAAATTCCTGGATCAAGAGAAATGGAAATATTGGATGGAGTTCATTTTATTTGCATTTTCTCGAGAAATTAGGGACTATGTTATCAACATTTTTACCATCAGATCCCTGATAAATCACAACTTGCAATTCTGGAGAGGATAGCTGCTAGCTTATTTATTTGTGTATACGTCTTATCAACCTTCAGTAGATGCAAATCTTCTAAGGTGTAGGAACCTAGTTTGATTTATCTTTGTTATCTCCCCCAGCTCTTTGCATAGTTCTCCGTCCATAGTAAAGGTTTAATAAATGTTTGTTGAAAGAAGGAATTATTATTTTTCTTATTTCCCAAACTGAACCATGTTGTAAGATATAGAAAGAATGCACCCTGTATGAGTAGAAAGAGTGCCAACAATAATGAAATTGCGATCATTTGAAATACCAAAGTGAACCTTATCAGAAAAGAACTAGTTCATTAAATATATTACTTAAATAAAGGAGAGGGGAGGCAGGAAGAAAAAAAAAAACTTAATAATGACAAGAATATTGTTTTTTGTTTGGATGGGCAGATAAAAGAAAAAGACAAAAGAAAATTCACTATAATTTATCAAGATAATTGGTGGTGTTATTACTTAGGGGTAAGAATGGAATGCTTTCCTCTTAGGTTATTTTGTGCATCAACAAGGGAAAAATCTTGATGTGTTGCCTCTAGCATATCATTAGCATGTTTTACCCAAACAATATTGATTTACAACATCAACTTTAGACAACTGAAACCCCATAAGTCCAATTCATTGACTTTTGCCCTATGTTTTCTCCCCAAGGCTAATATGTTGACACACAAACACTAGTTAAAGAACTATACTTGGGCAGTGGAGTGTAATGATGAGAGCTTCATGATAATAACTTTTTGAAAATTAATATAATTGTTTATTCTTTTCTAAGCATCCTTGCAGTGCTACAAAAGAAAGCACTACTTTTATATATCAAGACATACGAGAATACTATAAACTTCCACATATTAAAGATTAAACTATTCTTTCCTCTAGAAGGATGCTCAGACGTCACTGAATTCATTCCATTGACTTCACTTACCTGCCATTTATGTTACTCTGAAATAATTTTTTTTCACACAATCTCAGCATTTCAGAGTACTGGAAGCTCAGTAGTACCCAGATCCAGCTGATATGTGGGAAATGAATAGGCTACGTAGAAGAAAATTCCTGAACATTTTTGATGATTTAGACAATACTAATTCCTTTTTTTGTGGGGAAGAGGTAATTGGGGTTAAATGACTTGCCTACGGTAACATAACTAGTAACTGTCTGAGGCTAGATTTGAAGTCAGGTCCTCCTGACTCCAGGGTCAGTGCACTGTACCACCTAGCTGCCCCTAGATTACACAAAGTCTCAGTGTCTTCTAGAGAGAGAGAGGTTTGCTTTAGACCACCAATGAACTCTTTGACAATATGCTCCAAAGCTTTTCCTTTCTACCCAAAGATGAATAGATACTTCCATTAAGAAAAAATAACAAAGAATTGTCCTTCTGATCTTGAACCTAGTCACATCATTGAGTAGTCTTGCCAGGAGAGAGAGGTTTGGGAGTGGACAGGTAACTGGTTATATGTTTGGTACAAATAATATAAAATATCGGAATAATAAGGCATTTTCATAAGTCTCCATTGTTCACTCCATGAGGAATGTAACTAAGCAAACTGCATATTGAGTGCCTGATGTGTCAAGAACAATATATTAAGTGCTAGGTCCGATATAATGTTTAGCTAATATAAGATATTTATTCTCAAAGAGCTTAGTAGGGTAGAAGGTGAGTTTGATACATATATTACAAAGTAAGTGTAATATACAGTTATGAAAACAAAGTACTTTAAGAGGTCTGAGAGAGAAGATGCTTAACAGGAAGGATCAATTAACCAACACTATTATATTAAGTGTCTTCTACAATAGCAATGTCAACTTAAGTAGAAAAAGGGCCCCTATTTCATACATAAGCATCTCTAAGGGCTTTATTTTGTAATGTAACATTATCTATAGAAAAGATAAAATGGTTCAGTGGACAGAGTATTGGGATTGAAGGCAGGAAGACCCGAGTTCAAATCCAATCTCAGAAACTTGCTAGCTCTGTGACCCTGTGTACATCACAAGTAACTTGCCTTAATTCAGAGGAGAAGGAAATAACAAACCACTCCAGTACCAAGAGAATCCCATGGACAGCATCATTATGGGGTCAAGGAAATTTCCACAAGACTGAACAACTACATGACAACATTATCTATCTTTTATTTATTTAATATTTCCCAATTACATTTTAAATGCCAAATATAAATATTAAAATATTAACAATAAATATTCCTATTTACATTTTAATTTAAGTTCATTTACACTGGGGGACTTGGGGTGCATCAACTCTAGGCTATGTTTTACATCTCTGTTCCTCAGTAAATGTGAAGCACTGTGGATATAAATCAAAGAATAAAAGAATCCCTATTCACAAGGTGCTTACATTCTAATGGAGAAAGAAATACATATATGAATATAAATCAAATAAAAATAAGGAGAATAAACATAAAATTATTCAAAATAAAGTAGAGATGGAGGGTCCTAGAATTCAGAGGGGTGGATCAGGGAAGACTTCCTAGAAGAGTTGTCTCTGACTTACATAGCATCATTACTCCCAATTTGCAGTTGAGAAAATTGAGCCTCAAAGATATTTTGTGATTTCACTCTGATTACATCACATTACATTGGTATTCAAATTTAAGCCTTCTGATGCCTAGCGCAATTACCTCCCTATAACACCTCACTGCCTTTTATCTGTGTATTTTTGTCGTAATTTGTACTTTATTTTCCATATGCTTGTCCTTTTGTCTTCACTCTTCTCCACCAGTTCCTCAAGATCTGCAATGCTGTACAACTTAGTTTTTGAGTATTCCTATATCTAGCACAAAGCATATAAAATAATAAGCATTTAATGTTTGTTGAATGAATAAGTGAATCACACTGCATAGCAAATTACAAAATTGCTTTTTTTGCCTTTAAAAGGTGGAATCATTGCATATCCTTTTTATGACTCTCATTTAACCTTTATCATGGTTGTCTATTTTTGTATGTGTAACCTGTGACCCCCTGAAACCTCAACATTATAAGTCAGTTTTGGATACTCACCTTCCCCAATTCCCTCAGTCTCTTCTCCCCTTTGATTAGAGGGCTGGAAGGTGTCACACTAAACTCCTCCCAAATATTTTCTTTATAGAATCTGAACTTTCCAGGTAACTCTTCACTTTCTATGGAACATCTCTGTTTGGTTTGGAATGCATGGAACCTCCATTCCCCTTTGTATCCCCCACCCACCCATCCCCATGCTTTTCAGCTTCTTTTAGTGTATTATCTTCCATTAGATTTTAAGTTCCTTGAAGGCAGGGACTATCTTTATTTTTTATTTGTATCTAGCACCTATCACAGTGCTGTGCATATAGCAGGTGCTTAATAAGTGTTAAGTGAATTGTTTTGAATTAAACCAATAGTTTAAGTCTTAGTATATAGCATGTGTTGAGTTCCATTTTGAAGAATTCCCAATAATACTATTATGGTTATGTTACTATACAGGATTTCCCCAAGAAAAATTATAATTTGTTCAATTTTACTCTTACCTAGACTTATCCTTGGTAACATCAAAATTAGGCTTTAGGATAAAAGCTGAGGAACCAGGTGCAGTTAGAATGGAGAAATATGTCAGAGTGCTGACGGCTTATCTTTATGTACTACTGGTTATAAAAAAAAAATGCCAAAATTAATAAGTTGTTCGAAATAGGAATAGTCTTCATAGGATGGAAATCAAATGAGTGACAGACCACTGGTTCAGAAAAGCAGAAAACTTTTTTTTCTTTTTTTTTACTTTTTGGAGGGGGAAAGGCAGAGTAATTAGGGTTAAGTGACTTGCCCAAGGTCACATAGCTAGTAAGTGTTAAGTGTCTGAGACTGAATTTGAACTCAGGTTCTCCTGATTCCAGGGCTGATGTTCTATTCTCTGTACCACCTAGCCACCCTAAGCAGAAACTTTTTGAGAGAACAGCTAGCTGGGCTTGTCTGTATTGTCCAGATAGCCAATTTGAGGGGTGCTGCAATTCTCTGGCTTAAGAGAACCTAATATATGCCAGGTACTCTGCTAAGTAGTGGGGATAAAAAAAGAGATAAAAACATAATCCTTGCTCTTAAGGAGCTGACAAACTATTGGGGATGACAAGATATAATTAAATATATACAAAGCAAGCTATATAGAGATTAAAAAGGAAATAATTAAGAGAAAGAAGGCACTGGAATTAAGAGAAATTAGGAAAGTTTTCCAGTAGAAGGTGGAATTTTTGTTTGGACTTAAAAGAAGCTAGGTAGGATTAGTCCCAGACTCTTATCCCTGCACCAACTAGACTCTCCCCCTTTCTTACACTGAATCCCTTGATGAACCTTGATGAATTGCTTCTCTAGGATCACTTAGACTTTTGTCCTATATGATCATGCCTTGTCAAATTGTGACCCTTACTCCTATTCATGTTCTACTTTACAGAGCTGGAAAAAAATCACAAAAAGCAAAATTAAATAAATATATTTTTTAAAATGCCTCTTGGTTGGTTGATCTGTTTGACATACAAAACTAAATTCTAATTGTCACCCAAAATGGTTTTGGACAAAAATGAACAAATCTAGAGAAATTCAATGGAACAATGAGGGATTCCTTCAACTTTTATTGTCATTTCTCTACCTCTTCACAGATTGTGACAGGTTGTCTCACAGTTTAAGATATTTTTCCCCCACATTCCTTCCTTCAGAGTGAAATGCACAGTTTGGCTTTACATCTCAATGATAAAAAGAAAATAAACATGAATATAGCATTCTTTCTTTTCTTTTGGACAACTGTTCCTTTTTGTGATTGCAGAAAGTGGGAAGATATTCATGCATTCAACATCAACAAACATTTAAGCCTTCAAACATTTAAATATTAAAATGTCCAAAACAATGTGCAAAGCACCGAGAGGGATATGTGAGCTAAATTAGATGCTTCCTATTTTCATGTATCTTATCACCTCCCAATGGGATAAGAGATATACAGAAATAGCTGTAATAAATAATACTACATGCTGAGTGCCTAATAAGCACAAAATAAAAAGCAGTAATAGATCTGTCATAACAATTTGAGGAGGTCAAGTGGTAGGGGAGAGAAAAATTAGGAGAGGTGTCATTTAAGTTGGATTATAAAAAATTAGCAAGAACTTAAGAGGTAGAAAGGAAAGGCATATGGACAGTTTAAGTAAGGGGAACAATAAGATCAGACAAAGAAGTGGGAGAGATCTTCATGAATTTAGAAGAGTACTGGTGCATAGGATGCCGTAAAAGGAAATGTAGTAGAGGGGAAAAGAACTGACACACCCCATTAACATGTTCAAATAATTGCTATAGTATTCAGCTTTCAGAAAAGGAGTCTTTTTTTTTTTTATGTTCTGCTTTTGTCATTCAATACATAAAGCTTTAGCAAACCTAATTCCAGGACATATAAATATATGGGAGTCAGAAACTTGGACTTTTTATTTCAATGTCTTGAAAAGCCTTTCCATATGAAGTTCTATGTCCTCTCTGAGATTCAGTTTGCTCTTCTGCAAGCTGACAAGACTTATATATACCCTCACTATTGATGTTTTCAACATTCTATGATTTTACCAGCACTAGTCTAGTACCAGCACTATTTCCAATAGAAGGAAAGCGCTTCAATAATCTCTCCTATTTACAAGGTAAATGAAGAGGCTTATTGAGGCCTAGAGATGGGTAATAGTAATGAAATTTGAAGTTCCTTTTGTATTGCTACTCTGAGAGGTACTTAGCACCTAGTTTCAAATTAAGCCTCTGTTAAAGAAATAGAAGGTATGAACCCCCTGTTGCTGACATAAAAGGAAAGGGTTGAATAGGAAACCCCTGTTGCTGATGTGACAGGAAGGGGCTGAATAAGGAGGAGTAATACTGTATATAAGGAAAAACATTAACTGGGAAAGTCAGAATTTTCTGGAAACTTGTGGTGAAGGAGCTTCTTCACAGGACCAGCCAGAGCTGCTGAGGAGCTGATAAGTCCAGGGACCCACCAGAGCTGCAGAAGACTGAGAAAGCATGACTATGGTGTCAGCATTTTGTGTCTCTGTGGCTTTGTTAAGCCTTTATTTCCCAAGGATGGAGACTGTGAAGGATTTAAGGTGGACTGGACACTGTGAGCTTCAGTGTGGGACAGGAACTGCATGGAGAGCTGAACAAGTTGCTGTCTGCCTTTGAACCCGGTGACGGTTTGGTGAATCTGGGTAGAAGCTGGGACCATGGAAGGGGATCCAGGGAATCTGAGAGCCTACCCCAAGTCAAGCTGAAAGAAGACTTTACTTGGATATTGTGTACTGACTGAGAAGATTGTGATTTACTTGTGACTGAGGGGGGGATGGCCTGTGTATTTTCTGATGACTGAATAATGAATGATGACTGAATAGTGACTGATTTGTAGCTTAGTGTGCCCCATGAGTGGAGAACTTTGACTTTTGTATTTTGTGACCCTTAAGGAGTCAACTCTACTTAAGGATGATTGAATGATTTGAGTTGATTGAATGATTGACTTACTCAGGGATTAACTGACTAAATGATTGTACTTTGTTCAAAACTATGTTATGGCTATGGTGAATACTATGTGGCCATTTTAGTGATAAGTTGTTGTGAATGCTGTATTTTGATTTTCTGTGATAAGTTGTAACACTGTGAATGGTGTACCTTGATTTTCTGTAAATGTTTTGCTCTGATTTGTTACTGAATAAATAGAGTGTTCATTAAACTATGTAAACAGAACTTGAAAAGCTGTTCACAGTATCATTCTTCTGGAAAGCTGCTCATGCTTGGCTTTACAAGTTGTCACTGGGTTCTCAGTGTGGATCAAAAGTACTAACTGGTTCTACTATGTTTGAAATTTTAGTGGTAGTTCATTCTAATGTTAACATGGCAATAAATGGATTTTGGTTTCCTAGGACCAGCCCTAAATGAACATAGAAATCATCATTAGCTGCCAAGAAGTGAATTATTTGACCATGAGAACACATCAAAAAATAAAATAAATTAAATGGCCCTTAATCCTGCAGCAGCTTCTGCTTCAAAAAAACAAAAAAAGGGGGGGGGCAGAAGAAGCTATGTATTTGATTAACATTTACTCATATATGTGAATATTGTCTGTTCTATGTTAATTTAAGCTACATGAGGTAAGACAATGATCTACAGATTTCAACTTAGCAGTTAATGATGAAAAAGCAGACATTCTACTGGAGGATATGAATTGTTACAAAATTTGACATTATTGCTATAATCAAAGCTCGAATTCATTTCAAGATACCCACAAGTATCTTTTTTTTTTGATGATAGGCTTTGATCATTTCTTCTTTCCTATTGCCTTAAGACAGCTGTTCTCATTGTTACCTCCATTCTCTTCACCCTTCAGTTCTTTCAGTCAATCAATAAAAAACTGTTATAGACCCTAACATGTGCCGGGCACTCTGCTAAGCAGTGGGTATACAAAAAAGCTAAAACTGATAGTCCTCGCTCTTAAGGAGCTTACAAACTAATGGGGATGACAGCATGCAATTAAATATATACAAAATAAGCTTTATAGAGATTAAAAAGGAAATAATTAAGAGAAAAAAGGAACCGGACTTAAGAAAAGTTAGGAAAGTTTTCAATAGAAGGTGGGATTTTAGTTTGGACTTCAAAGAAGTCAGGTAGGATTGGTCCCAGACTCTCATCCCTGCACCAACTAGACTTTCTGACATTGAATACCTTGATGAACCAGTCAACTGCTTCCTTAGGATCATTTAGACTTTTGTCCTATCTGATAATGCCTTGTCAAATTTTGACCCTTCACTCCTGTTCATGCTCTACTTAACAGAAATGGAAAAAAAAATCACAAAACTTCAGACAGAGTGAACTACAGATCCAGTCTTTACTTTGAGTATGAGTAGTCTAATTGAGTTTCTAACAGTCTTAAGAGTTTATACAAGTTTTCTTTTTTAAAAGTTGAAATGGGGAGGGAAGAGAATAGATTCTAAAGACAATGGGAAAGTAAAAATCTTTGATTCTTAGCAACATTCTAGAAAGTACCACTAAAGATATGATAGCATCAAGAAAATACAGAGTTAAAAAGCAAGAGCCAATGTGACTTTCTCAAGAAGAGACAA
>CM053585.1:155292093-155307883 GCA_028646515.1 Pseudochirops corinnae
CATCCCCTTGTATAACCCCTCCCCCAATCTAATTTCTCCTATGTCCTCCCCCATCACTCTAACTTTCCAATAGGTCAGGATGGATCTCCCTTCCACAGTGCCTGTGTATCTTAAGTTCCAGTTGGATGTAGTTAATAATAATAGAAATAATAATTGTATATATATATACATATACATGTATGTTTTTAACACTTGATTATAGAACTTTAAATTCTAGATTCTTTCTCTTCCTCCCTCATCAGCCACCCCCACTGGAAGAACAAACCATCAAATACAGGCTGTACATGTGTAATTACGCAGAACCTCTCCACAGTGGTCACATTGTGAGAGACTGATTACATGCCCCTCCTTCCTATCCACCTCCCCCGCCCCATTCCACTCTCTACCCTGTCCCTGTCCCTGTCCCTCTACAGAAGTGTAGTGTGCCTCATTTTAACAAGCCAGGATGTCTTGCTATTTTTGTTGACTAAAGTCATAGGCATGAACTAGATTATAATAGAGGCAGGGTATATTTATAGTTTGTTGTTGTCAACTGAGATTTGTGAGTATGGTATACTAAAAATCATTAGACAGGGAAAGAGAAAAAGTGGAATTTGGATTCCAGTCCCACAAGTAAATACTTTTGTCACTTTGGTGACTGACTCCTTTCTAGGTCTTAATTTCTTGATTTACAAATAGAAAAGGTTGGCCTATATGATCAATAATTCGATTAATTTTGATGATAAGCATTAACAATAATGACAATAGTTGGCCTTTACATGGTGCTTTAAGGTTTTGGAAAGTCCCCTTTCTCATTTGATCCTCACAATTATCCCGTGATGGAGATGTTACTATCATTTCCATTTCCATTTTACAAGTGATTCCCTTCTTTTTTTTTTAAAAGAAATTCTCTTCCATTTGATGAACATATAGAATAAGGACATTCCCATTGTTGCTTTAGTGAACAGAGGGAGGCCATCACCAGTCATCTTGACCTCTGTCTTGCAAGTGGACTCTGATGACTGGAGAAAAGAGTGAAACTGATGACTTTGCACAGCTCTGTCCACTTAAATGCAATTCACTTTCATGTCAAGACATCACCCTCCTGATGTCATTGGTCCTCTTCAAGAATCAAGGGCGAACAACAATTATTGAAAAGAAAGAGGATGACTCCTAACCATATTTCTTTAAAATGTAATTATTAAAAATAATCTATTATCTGAAGAAATCATAAATGCCCCCATTAAAATTTAAAACCTTCACAATAAAACAAATGCTTATATTAATTATATCTAATATATACATACATACACATATATACATACACCTATGTATATATTCACATATGTACATATATACATACATACATATCAATCTACATTTTAAATCTATCACCTCTCTGGCAAGAGAAGAGCAACACATTTATTTTTCTGTCTCCAGACATGATTTTTCATCTCATTGATTAGTATACTAATGTCTTTCAAATTTGTATTTCTTTGTAATGTTATATTACATAAATTGTTCTTTTGATTCTTCTCACCCCATTCTACATTATTATATAAAGGTTTCCCAGTTTCCACTAAAATAATTGATTTAGTCATTTCTTATGACACTATATTCCATCATATTAATATAATATAATTTATTTAGACATTCCTTGAGAAATGTTTACTACGTTTGTTTCCAGGTTTTACCTACTATGAAAATAACTGCAATAAATATTTTTGCACATTTATGCCCTTTTCTTCTTTCTTTGAGCTCCCTGGGGTATCAACCTAGTAGTGTTATAATTCTAATTAGATATCAAATACTAGGGTTCTTCCCAAGATGATTGGTTATCTGGGACTCAGGACACATTCTTTTTAGAGGGATCAATCCCCTTCTGTGCTGTGACAAAATATTAATCTTATCTTTTTTTCCCTTCTCTACTTGCCTTTTTTCCAGGCTGTTATATGGCTGGGGTAGGGGGAAGGACAAGCAAAGTATCGCTGCTCTTCAACTATCCACCAAAAGGAGTGAATGGAAATTTATGTCATCATAAAATGTGGTAGAAGTAGATATATAATTTCTCAGGCTGAGAGGGAAAACTTCTGAGTGAATATCCCCAGTCCATCAGATTACAGCAGCTGATAGAGTATTAGTAATTCCTGTAGAAGCATGTGACAGACACTCTAAGAAGCTTTGGGTAAGTCACTTAACATCCCTGAACCCCATTTTTGTCATCTGTAAAACCAGATTAGTTGGCCTCTGAGGTCACTTTCACCTATGGACCTAAGTTTCTATGAAGGAAAACATGTGTTTGACCATGTGGCCCAATAAGAAAGTTTGTTTCAATGCGTTTGAACTCAAACTTCCTTGAAGAGAGACTTCAATTTTATTATCCAGTCCTATCCTAGAAGGTAAATGTTTATGTAGAAAAAGGCAGATTTCCTGGGTAGTATCAGATCTATTGGTTGCTTCACAGGAAACCCCACATCTGAAAATTCTTAAATCCATGCTTCTAGCAAAAGAAGGGACATTACCCCTAGAAAAGGGAAATTTATAGAATACCACTAGCCTTGGGGATTCCCACATGAATACTTTCAAGTGTAGAAATTCACAGATTAGAACTTCTAGAAAAAATGACAGATCCTGAGCAAAAATTTTCTAGAAGAAAGCAGAGAATTAATTTGGTGGCCCCTCCAGGCAGAGGAGTTTTAATGATTGAAGCCACATCAGCGTGGGGGATAGGCATGAGAAAGAGATCAGGACTAGGCCATCTCCCCCTCCCCCATTATTAGGTTAAAGGTAAGTAATAAGCAGTTATATAGTGTTTATTATGTGCTAGTCATTGTGCTCTTATTATCCCCATTTTACAGCTGGGGAAACTGAGGCAAACAGCAATTAAGTGAATTGCCCAGGGTCACACAGCTAGGAAGTGTCTGAGGTCATATCTGAACTCAGGTCTTCTTGAATCCAGGTCCAGTTCTCTATCCACTGGCCACCTAGCTTCCATGAATGTGGGTTATTTATTGCTACAGTGGAGATCTGATGGAATCCAGGGTTACCATGTAGCATTTCCCCAAAGTGTTTTATTTCCAGAAATATTAAAAATTGCTATTAATATCACCACAAAATAAATGTTTTTAAAGTTTTCTGAAGGCATTAAAGGAGGAAATGACCTTGTATAACAGGATATTTCTTTTTATTAGCCCCAAAGTGAAAGTTCCTTTCAGGGAGAAAACCAAGTACAGTGTGACACTATCAGTATTCAGGGTGGGGAGGATTGTCACTACGAATATGGGTGAGGGAGGACTGTTACTATGTAAGACCAAGCAAACATCTTAGGGATCCATCAGAAGGTCAGAAGGCTTCAATTGCTTCTTTTGTAAAATAGAATTAATGACTGTCCAGCCTGTCTCACAAAGTTGTCATGATCAAGTATGTAACATGTTTTCAAAATATAAAGCTTTATACAAATGAATAAATGATTCTCCTCCTCCTGCTCCTCCCCTTCCTTGTCCTCATCCTCGTACTCATCCTCCTACTTCTCTTCTTCCTTCTCCTCCTCCTCTACCACCATCTTTTCCTTTTCTTCCCATTGTTTCTTTTTTCTACATCCTATTCTTCATCATTGGAGTTACTACCATTGCCGCCGCCACCGTTCCTACTACCACTACCACCACTACTACCACCACCACCACTACTACTACTACAACTACACACAATAATATGTTCCATTTTGCCAATCACCTCTACTAGAGGATATGGACCCTTTCTGGCTTTTCATTCACAGTGCATATATGTTTAATGATTATGATGATTTAATATGTGTTATTAAAAACAGCCAAATTATTGTAACACTAAAATATTCATCAATCTGTTGGGATCATCACCATGATTTTAACCTTCTGATGATTTGGTTTTCCTAAATATTCCATCTTTCCATAATGAAAGGAAAGCCAAATAACCCAGGATCACATAGAAAACTCTTAACTAGTCTCCAAGGGGCCTTCCAAGGGGCCAGGATAACATCATCTCTCCATGCTAAGTTCACAGCTTAGTTTGAACATGTTTGGCTGAAAATACCAAATCATTTTGCACAAGCAGATGGAGGTTGTGGCCATTTTTGAAAAGGAACAAATGTATGAATTTAATTAGAAAGAGATTTGACAAGTTCCTTTCCTTTGGTTGTATAATTTGGAAGAAATTTGGAATAAGGAACTTTTTATATTTTTAATGGTATTACTGAAAAGCTTCTGATGGTTTAATTTCTCTCACTTTGAGTTTTCACACTCAAATCTAGCTGAAAAAAAAAAACCCTTCTCTACTAACTTTCCTCTTAATTACTGGCAGCTCTAGCATTATCACTAGGCTTTGGTAAAAGGTTTTTGTTTGGGCTTAATTTACAGCACTACCTTGTATCAAGTACTATTGAAAAAGCACTCAGTTAACACAGCCAAGGGTAGCTTACAAAATGCATTATTAGGGGGAATGGGTTCTTTTCTGAAGTTAAAAGACACATTGCTTCTATAAGGACTGTTTCAAATTATAACTCAGCTTTATGCTGATTCAAGGGAAGAGCTCAGAATACAGTGTAGGTGTCCTCAATTTTAGCCAAGGTTTTGTACAAAGGACAGGAGAACAAATCTAGGAGCTAAGAAACCTGTGTTACAGGCATGGTTTAGTTCAGCTTCTTCATTTGTAAAACTGTAGGGAGTAGGAATCAAATGGAGTGCTACTATTGCCAATTCCAACTGATTTTAATGCTATGATTCTATAATCTCTTTTGTGACCTTGGTGATTATTTCTTTGGCCTTAGTTCCCTCATCAATAAAATAGAGAACACTACTTTCTAAAATCAGTCATCAGGAGTTGGTTCAATCCATGAGAGACCAAAACTCTACTGGCCTTATAGAGTTCAGCTGAAAAACAAAACAGAACAAAGCAAAATACCTTTAAGGTTTGCAAAGTATTTTGCAGATATTTTCTTAAGGGATTCTCAAAACAACCCAGTGAGGTAGTTGCTATTTTTATTCACATCTTGTAGAAGAAACAGAAAGAGATAGATTAAGTGATTTTTCAAGGGTCACAAGCTAATAGATTCCTGAGGCAGGATTTAATTTCAGTTCTTCATTCTGTTTCTGCTGCACTGTCCACTACACCATCTAGCTGCCCAAACATTTATTAAGTGCCTCCTATGTGCCAGAAACTGTACCAGACGCTCTGAATAGGAAGAACAAATTAAAACACAATATGTACACATATAATTATATTTCATATATACATAAAAAGAAGAAAATGTTTGTATATCTATTATGCTGGAACTGTGATTTTATTAGAATAGTACTTCCAATGATGAAATACCTTAGTAAGTGCTTTAGACACTTGCATGGGGTTACTAAGGATTTTTGCCCAGCATCACGTAGACAGTATGTATAAGAGATGAGACTTGATACCAGGTCTTCCACACTATCATGCCACCATTCTATCTATTTTGTGAAATAAATAAAATATGTTTATATATTTGGGGATGGGGTGGGCTGGTAACCCTAGTACCTGGGAGAATCAAGAAAGACTGCATCAAGTTCAGACATGAACTGAGTTTTCAAGGAAAATATTGATTCTAGGAGGCTTGAAAAGAACAAGTGAATTGAAGTATGTGTTAAAATAAATATTATACAAGTGCATGGAATGAGGTTTTTTGCTTGATTTCCAAACTCCGCCTTCATGCTGGAAGTTGCACTGTTTAGAGACTTTAAAACCACACCCCTCAAGTATTGGTGAAAGGAAATGAGAATGCTTAATTGGGATAAGAGTAAAAGTAAGGGGTTATCACTACTGAATTCAGATATTAGAGTCATAAAGTCATAGAATATTAGATCAGGAAGGGTCACATAGTCTATCCCCACATTTTATGGATGAGGAAACTGAAGTCCAGCTACATAAAGTAATTTTCTTAAGGTCATATAACTAGACCAACTATGAATTTAATGCAGAGGAATTTGAAGGTTGAAGTTTTAGATTTGAAACCTAGGTTTTCTAATCAACATCTATGTGACTTAGTGAAAGTCATTTCCCTTCTTGAGACCTAATCTTTAACCTGTCCTTTTTAAATTCAAATTCTTCATTTGTTTGTTTGTTTTGGAAGGGGAAAGGCAGGGCAATTGGGGTTAAATGACTTGCCCAGGGTCACACAGCTAATAATTGTTAAGTGTCTGAGACCTGATTTGATCAGATCCTCCTGACCCCACGGCCAGGGCTCTATTCACTGCACCACTTAGCTGCCCCCAAAAAGCAGATGGTTCAGGTTCCTTAATTTGACATTCTCCAAGTATTACATAGCTTCTTGAAAGAGGCATTAGATTTTTTCTAGTTGATCTAAGAACGCAAAGTTAAGACCAATAAGAGGTAGTTACAGGGTGGGGGAGGAAGGACCAGGAAGGGAAGAAGACTTTATCTGATAAGTAATAGCTTTCTAACAGTAAGTGGTCTCCAAAAATGGACTATGCTCTATCATAAAGTACTTATTTCTCTTTTAATGGCAGTCTTAAAGTTGAGGCTGGGTGACCAGATATTTCGGATTACTAGTAGAAAGTATCAAATTTTCTGAATTGATTTTCATTTGAGCTTTCTCCAAGATCCTTTTTTAAGTTAATATTCTTTTCTAGACAACCTGAGTAGGATTAAGTATTCACTGAGAATACTACCTACCGTGTGTTTTCTCTAAGAACAAAGGTATAATGTAAAAATATTAATGATACAAAGGCACCATCAAAAGAATACTTTAAAACCAGGGGGCAGAACCAAGATGGCAAAGCAGAGGAAAGATTGCCAAGTTCTCCCAGCATTTCCATCCAAACAATTCATAATGCCTCAAACTGAACTAAATGGTAAAGACAAAAGGTCAGGGTGAGACATTCTTCTAGCATAAGATGACTTAAGAGGTTAGATGGTAAGATCTATGGCATGTGGATGGAGGCTAGAATTGGGTCCATGTTGATTCAGCAACAGTGCTGGGACTAAGTAATGGTGACAGAAACAGCAGCAGTTTCAGGAGCTTTTAAGCCAGAGAAAGTAAGAGGTCCTGGACACTGGTCAGAAAGACATTACTGGGACCCCTGTGCTAGCAAAAGACTTGGGAATGGATGGTGTTTGGCAGTTCCATTGCCTATATTCACTTCTGGGTCACAGTTTAAGGGCAGAGAGGAGCACTTTTGGTCAAGAGAAAATAGAGACCCTGAGGAGTAGGTCCTAAGGGAAAAGGGGCCCTGTGGCTTAGTTGAAACAATTAACAACTTCAGCAAATTTGTAGGATATAGAACAAACCACAGAAATCATCAGCATTTCTATATATTATCTGTATAACTACCAATGAATTATTTTAAAAAGCTAAGAAAAATAAAAACAAAGTTCATCTGGAAAAATAAAAGGTCAAGGATATCAAGAGAATATTTTTAAAAGGGTGAAAAAAAGTAGCCTAACAGTACCAGATTTCAAACTGTATTAAAATAGTAATCATAAAAAGGATATGGTACTGGCTAAGAAATAGAGTAATCAGTGGAATAAATTAAGTATACAATATTTATTAGTAAATAACCATAGTAATCTAGTGTCTGATAAATCCAAAGATCCAAGCCTTTGGACCCAGAACTCAACATTTGACAAAAATTTCTGAGAAAACTAGAAAGCAGTTTTGAAGAAACTAGGCAGAGATCAACATCTCACACAGCATGTCAAGATAAGATCAAAATGGCTAAATGATTTTGACACAAAGAGTGATATCATAAGTAAGTTAAGAGAGCATGGAAAAAACATACCTGTCATATCTATACATATGGGGAGAGATTATGACCAAACAAAGAGAGAGAGGATCATGGGGCAAAAATGGATAATTTTGATTACATGAAATTAAAAAAAAAAAACAAAGACAAAAACTTTTGCACTAAGAAATCCAATGCAGCCAGAATTAGAAGGAAAACAAGAAACTGAAGGAGGGGAGAATTTTACAATTTTCTCTGATAAAGGGCTGATTTCTTAAATATATAGGAAAATGAACGAAATTTATTAAAATAAGAGACATTCTCCAGTTAACAAATGGTCAAATGATAGGATCAGGCAGTTTTCAGAAGAAGGAATCAAAATTATCAATAGTCAAGTGAAAAAAATTCTCTAAATTACTATTGATTAGAGAAATCTAAATTGCAACATCTCTAAGATATGACCTCTCACCTATCGGATTGGTTAATATGACAGTAAAGGACAATGTCAAATGCTGGTGGGCATATGGAAAATTAGGGACACTATTGTATTGTTGAAGGAGTTGTGAAAAGGCCCATTCTAGAGCACAATTTGGAATGACATCCAAAAGGGTATAAAACTGTAAATATCCTTTGACCCAGGAATACCACTTCTAGGTCTGTATCGCAAAGATATCAATGAAAAGGCTAAAAGAGCCATTAGTGCAAAAATATTTATAGCAGCTCTTTTTTAAAGGCAAATAATTGGAAATTAATAGGATGCTCATCAATTCTTTTTGTTTGTCCTTCATTCTCCATGATGTCCACGACATCAGGAAGATGCAGCCATGACTTGCAAGTGAATTGGAATTAAGTGAGGTATGAGTGGGAAAAGTCACCAGCTTCACTTTCTCCTCTGGAGCCATTTGGATTGAGTGGTGAGATATAGATCAAGATGACTAGAGCTAGCAGCCACCCATCAATTGGTGAGTAAATAAATTATTTGTGATATATGATTGTGATGGTATACTATTGTATTATAAGAAATGACAAGCAAGATGGATTCAGAACAACATGGGAAGACATTTGACCTCAAACAAAGTAAAATGAGTAGATACAGGAGAACACTGTATAGAGTAAAAGCAATATTTTTGTTTGTTTTGGAGGGGAAGGCAAAGCAAATGGAGTTAAGTGACTTGCCCAAGGTCACACAGCTAGCAAGTGTGTCAAGTGTCTGAGGCTGAATTTGAACTCAGGTTCTCTTGACTCCAGGGCTGGTCCTCTATTCACTGAGCCACCAAGCTGTCTGAGCAGCAATATTCTAAGGAAGATCAATTGCAAAAAAACTTAGGTTCTCTGATCAAGACAATGATCCAAGACAATTCCAAAAACCTGTGTTGAAAAAAATTGTATTTACTTCCAGAGAGAGAAATGATGAACTGAGTACAGATTGAAGCATATTAAAAAAAAAATTCTTCATTTCCCTTACCTCTGTGTATGCATATTTTTCTTTCACAACATAACTAATGTAGAAATATATTTTTCATGATTTTACATGTATAATTGATATATTGTTACTCAAAGGGTCTAAGAGAGGCAAGAAAAAATGGAGAATATTTTTGGCATTCAAAATTTTTTAAATATATTTTTTTATTTATGATTGGGAACTATTTAATGAAATAAGCAAAAATATATTTAAAAAAGAAAGAACACTCCAACAGAAATTAAGAAAACTGAATTCATTTCCAACTTTGATACTCACTAGCTATGTGACTTTGAGTAAATCATTTATTTTTCCTATTGCTAACATGTGGGGAGTATACTAGATGATTGACAAAAGTCCATTATAGTTCTAATAATCTATAATTCTCCATAATAAATGTGATCTTACTTTTTTTTCTCTAAGGCATATAATCTTTCAATTATATTCTTTTAGTGGTTTGCCTTTTGAAAAAAATAGCATAACCAATTTGACTGAAGAGACACTGAGACCTGAGACTTTGAATAAATATGAATATCTGAATATGCAGACATAGATAGTTATACCTACATATACTTACCCCTTTACATTCTTTATGTATACATTTATATAGTCTCAGCTACATGCACATACAAATACATGCTTATGGACATACACAAAAATACACACGTATATGTGTGTGATACTAGTGGGTATGTGCACATATTTGGCTTTATATGTGTGATTCCACATGCTTATACTTCTATGCAATCAATATTTCTGTCTCTTTCAGTCTTAATGTACTTAGGTTCCTGTTTATTTTATAAACAGTAATAACTTCCCATAGCTGTTTATTTTATAAATAGTAGAATATAAATCTTTATCAGATGAGTGAATAGGAAGCATCCTTTCTCACACATATTTATGTCTTTAAGTGTAACTTCATTGGGATTATTGAAAATCTAAAAACAAAGCACCCTAAGGGTAGCTGGGGGTGATTGAATTCCCTCAGTATTTCATATGCACAGTCCTCAGCCAAGAAATTTTGTCCATGATGCAGTCTTTTCTTTCCAGTGTCACTGCTCTATTAGTAAAATGTCAAGGCTCCATAATTACTAGCATTATCTTCTTTAGTAATCCAGAGGCAATCACAAAACCACAGAGCTGGAAGGAATCTGGAAAGGTCATGGAGGCCATCCCTTGTCTTAGGGTGAAGACCACCTCAGACAGATCCCTGTCTGTTCCCTTCTACCTCAGAGGGTTGTTATGAAAACTAATTAATTCTTTAAATAGCTCAGGAAAATGATTGAGGCCCCATTAAAAAGACATACCAGGATTTAGGTAGTTCTGTTTTTCTTTTTATTGCCTCTGTGGGTGATGTACAGTTTCAGGTTGAAAATGACCTAATGGTCTGTTAGGGATCAAGAAAAATGTCAGTCATACTCACTCATTTCTATATCATAAACTTAATTTTGGCCAAAAACCCTGCTGAGCTTCACTTCAATTAAATCAGTTCAATTCAGTTCAATTCGATTCAACTGAACAAATTATTAAGACTATGTTTTGTGCAAAAATCTAGGTACTGGGAGAGACAGCAATTTTAGTGGGTTAGAGATTTATTGTCACAAACTTTATAGTATTGCATAGATTTGGGGATATGGCCAATACAAATAAGCATAATACAAAATAATACATGATTTTTTTCCTAAATAATTTTATGTAAAATAATTGAGTCAGTCAAGAAGTATGTATTAAAATGCCTACTATGTGCCGGAAAATACCACAAGCACCGGACATACAAAGAAAAAGAAAGGCAAAAAAAAAAAAAAATAGTGCCTTTTTTCACAGAGCTCAGAGTTCAATGAGGGAAAAACAAAATTCAAACAACTATGTGCAAACAAGTTATATTTTAAGTTGGAAATAATCAATAGTAGAAGGCTAAGGAGGACTAGAGAGACTATTTGCAGAAGGTAGATTTTAATCTGACTCTTGAAGGAAGCCAGGACATTCAGGAGACGGAGAAGAGGAAGGAGAGGCTTCTAGTTCCTTGAGGAGAGCAGGCAACAACTTATGGAAGAAGTTATATTTTAAAGTTGATTTTAGAATGTAGAATTCCATAAGTGGGACCAGGAAGTAGGGTGGGAGAATGGGGAGATAGCATTCCTGATATAAGAAACAGTTTGAGCAAAGGCCTACATTTGAAAAATAGTACTACCTACTCCTATTCACTCCTACTACTACTACTCCAATTCCTCCTCCTGTTCCTCCTGTTCCTCCTCCTCTTCCTCCTCCTCCTCTTCCTCCTCCTCCTCTTCCTCCTCCTCCTCCTCCTCCATCACCACCATCACCAGCACTTCCACTGTGCTAAGCACTGTAACTACAATTATAAATGTTGCTGGTGTTTGTCCTTCTTTATTTTTGAAGAGGACCAATAACAACCAATGTTGAGGTAAAATACTAGGTGATAGATGATATTATAAATTTAACCTCTGTCCAAAAGATCATTGGCATGGCACTTCCTTCTTATTGGTGGAGATGAAAATCTGACTGTGTGAAAGGGGAGGAAGAGATTATGAGAGGTGAGAGAGTTCCAGGCTTCACCAAAGAACTCTTCAAGGGCAATATCTTTTGGGATGCCTCAAGCTTCCAGTGTTCTTTATGACTCTTCTAGTGTTGGATTGCTTTTATACTTGTGTCTTCAAACTTTAAGAGAACAGATGGAAGAAGTCAACCCCATTTCAGATTACTTAAGGAAAAGAGTCTGGGACGACATGAGAGGAGCTGGCAATTTCCATCACATCCCTGTCATAGATTGCTACACTAGAAACTTCTGGAACTTTTCTACTTGGATGATATGTAGGACACTCTTGGTTGAGTTGAGTTATCTAGATACCAATTGGAAATCTTCTGTATTGTCTGGTAAATATGCTCCTATGCATACCTTCTCTGCTTTCCATTTTGCTATAATTTGTATAAATAGTTAATTTACTACTTTCTATGTTCATTATGGAATTTAAATTAGGTAGGATCTTGGAGTCCTTTTTTCTCCCCCAAATTGACAGCAAGAAGTAGTTAGGTGGAATCTGATCATATTCCCTAGAAAAGCAATATATAAGCAAACATATAGAAATAATTCTAGCCCAGTATTCCTTTTCTCTGATGGGAACAGAGTGTTTGCCTCCTACCCTAACCTACCCTTTCTGGCAAGAATATAAGTCTTCCTTGGAAAAGGATGAGGCAAGAAGAGGCTAGGGATGTCTATTCTGCCTTCCTTTGAGCCACACCAGTGTGGGTTTCTCCAAACATGTTCCCTTCCTTTCTTCCTTATATAAGTTCAGACAGTTATACGACAGGGGCATATGCATTCTCAAAAAAGCATTGTGCTAATCAAAATTGCACAATAAACAAATCACAGATCTTATGGGAAATGGGGTTAGGAGCACAAAACTCAAAAACATCAGTGAATGATGCTTAAAAAATTAGTCTAAAAAAGATAGTAGTACAATTTTGTGCTTGCTAAATGGCTAAGGAATACAAAATTACCAAGGCCTCTGGTCACAGCTCAGCTTGCTCCCCTATTCTCCTTCTGTCTGAGCAAGTTAGGCAGGCCACAACTCCAGCTGTGGAAGGGGATAGAGGGAGGAGTGGGAGGGAACCAGCTAGCCCTTTTCTGTTCTCTGTTCCTACTGCACAAGGGAATATCCAACAAATACGGGATTTTATCCTGACAAGGACCTGGTATTTATATAATTAGGCATCAGAATGGCCATAGCTTTCAAATTTTTGTAAAGTGGCACAACTTTCTGGATTTGTGTTAGTTCTCCCAAAAGAAAGCACACAGAACCAAATATAAAAGTTTTATTTCAAATTTTCAAAAACGTGCTCAAAATATCCCTTAATCTATCAGTCATCTTATAACAAATTAGTGTTTTTGAAACACAGAATATAGCAGAACTGATTGTAGCATGATAGGTTTTGCCCATGAGAAGCTAAAATCAAGCTGAAAAGGAGTAAGCAAGATAACCACACTGAGGAATGGGAAAGTCCTAGGTATAGCTTAGAGAAGAATGAAACATTATTTCTCTAGGTACCTTTGTTAAATGGAGATTTTGTGATAGGGTGGGGAACCTGTGGCCTTGAGAGCACATGTGGTCTTGTAGGTACTCAGGTGTGACCTTTTAACTGAGTCCAAATTTTACAGAGAAAAAATCCTTTTATTAAGCGGAAATTTATTCTGTGAAGTTTGGATTCAGTCAAAGGGCCATGCTTGAGGATCTAGAGAGTCACCTGTGGTCTTGAGGCCACAGGTCCTCCACCCCTGTTGTGAGAGAAGCCATGTAGTCACAGAGAGAGACTACAGAGGCTGAAGGCATTTTCCACGTGTGAATTCTAGGACTGGAGAATAGGAAATGAAAACTGGAGTGGAAATGGGAAAAGACTTAATACATCATAAATGTGTGACCAAGGTCAATTAATTTAAACTATTTTGACCTCAGTTTCCTCATCTAAAAGATGAGACGGCAAGGTGATGTTCGAGGTCTCTTCTAGTTCTGATATCCTGGTAACATAGTATGGCTAGTGAATTCCCCTAAGGGTAATGAATATGCCAGTTTGACTAGGAGAATTTATAGAGGAGAAAAATAATTATGATAGTTATCATTAAGGTTTTCAATGTGCTTTACATATGATATCTTATTAGATCATTACAAATGCTCTCTGAAAAGTACAGAATAAGGCTAGAAATAGTAGGATAATGCCAGAGGACAAGGCTAAGGCCTTTGTATTTTTCTTTCTTGGCAAGAGGGACTCATTGAAGAGTTTTTAGCAGAGAATAATAGGGTCATAGATTTAGAATGGGATGGTATATGACAGGCTACTCTACCTAACTCCTTCATTTTATAGTTGAGTAAATTGGAGCCCAGATAAATTAATTAATTGTCCAGGGTTACACAACTACTATATGCCTGAGTCAAAATTTAGATTCATGCCATTCTGACTTTGATCCTGTGTTCTACCTTATGCACCATATAGGATTTCTGTGGCCAAAGTCATACATTGAGAAAAACAAATCTAGCAGTTGTGTTAAGAATGGCTCATAAAATTCAAAAGTAGAGGTGAAGGTTAGGAAATTATTGCAATATGGGGTCATACTAGCGTGGTGGCTATAAGAATGAAGGGCTAAATGGCTTACAGATGGCAACCATTAAGGAAGTAGAACCTCTAGATAGGTGGGAAACCTGTGGCCCTGAGGTCACATGTGGCCCTCTAGGTCCTCAAGTACATCCCTTTGACTAAATCCAAACTTCACAGAACAAATTTCCCTTTAATAAAGTGATTTGTTCTGTGAAGAGTATATTCAGTCAATGGGCCACACTTGAGGACCTAGAGGGTCACATGTGGTCTTAAGGCCATAGGTTCCCCACCCCTGCTCTAGGACTTGGGACCTGATTTTAAATGAAAATGAAAGGAGATGAAAAGCATGAAAGATGTTATGATTCCAAACATGAGTGATTGATGCTACCAATGGAAACATTGAAGTCATGAAGAAGAAAATATATTTGTAGGGGAATGGAGTAATGAGCTCAGTTTTAGGTATGTTGAGTTCGAAGTGGTAGTAGAGAATCTATATGGAATTGGAACTGCAGTCTCAGGGAATGGGAGGGATGTAAGGTCTGAAGAGAGAGATTTTGGTATCATCACTATCAAAAAATTGGGTTGAAAATGGTGGCATAGAAGCAGGAAAACTCTGTGAGTTCCCCCATAAGCACCTTAAGTACTTATAAAATATGACTCTAAACAAACTTTAGAGCTACAGAACCCACAAAGTGACAGAGAGAAACAAATCTCCCTCTAAAGGCAGCCCAGAGCCAAGCCCAGCTCCATGTGACCCTGTGGTTTTAGCCCCAGGGCGACCCAGATGAACAAGGGCTGGAAAGGACTTAAGCAGCTGTGGTGCTTCCCAGAAATATCAATCCTTAGAGGCCAAAGACAAAGTAAAAGCTCAGTGGAACTCTGTTGGAACTGGGCTGTGATGGAGTGCAGTTCAGCTTCTGCCTCCAGAGTGAGAAGTGGCGGAGGTACAGTGGCCCTGCAGCCACCTCAACACGGCTGCTACAGAGCTACTGGCCTGCAGATCGTAGGTGGGCCAAGAAACCATTTAGAGGGTGTAATCACTCTTGTTTTACCTGATTGGATCCCAATCATGATCTTGGGTGGTGGTCCTGAGGTGTGTGAGAGCCAGAGCTAGTGGGGGCTGTAGAGACAAAGCCCCCTAATAGTTCTGGCAGTGGTGAAAAAACAGTGATTTGGGACAAAGCTCTCCCCTCTAGAATCAAAATTCCACTGGGGCAAAGAGCACAAAAATCAAGTAATTGAGTGGCAACACGAAGAAGCAAAGGAAGCAAAGCAAGCACAACCATCCAACTTTAGATTCCTTTTTTGGAGACAAAAAGAATCAAAGCAAAGAATGGGAGAAAAACAACAAAGTCAGAACTCCTGCATCAAAAGCTTCCAAGAAAAATAGGAATTGATTGCAGATAATGGAGGAGCTCAAGAAGGATTTTGAAAATCAAGTAAGAGAAGTGGAGGGAAAATTGGGAAGAGAAATGAGAATGATGCAAGAAAATCATGAAAA
>CM053585.1:155308383-155330027 GCA_028646515.1 Pseudochirops corinnae
AAAAATAGATCCAGGAGAGATAATTTAAAAATTATTGCACTACCTGAAAGCCATGATCAAAAAAAAGAACCTAGAAATCATCCTTCAAGAAATTCTCAAGGAAAATTGCCCTGATATTTTAGAAACAGAGGGCAAAATAGAAGTTGAAAGAATTCACCAATCACCTCTTGAAAAAGATCCCAAGAAGAAAACTCCTAGGAATATTATATCCAGGTTCCAAAGTTCCCGGATCAAGGAGAAAATTCTGCAAACAGTCAGGAAGAAATAATTTGAATATTGTGGAAACACAATCAGGATAACACAAGATCTAGCAGCTTCTACATTACGGGATTGAAGGACTTGGAATATGATATTCTGGAGATCAAAGGAGATAGGTTTAAAACCAAGAATCACCTACCCAGCAAAACTGAGTATAATGTTTGAGGGGAAAACATAGTCATTCAATGAAATAGAGGACTTTCAAGCATTCTTGATGAAAAAACCAAGGTTTAATAGAAAATTTGACATTCAAATACAAGAAACAAGAGAAGCATGAGAAGGTAAGCAGGGAAAAGAAATCATAAGGAACTTTTCAAAGTGGGACTATTTACATGCCTACATGGTAAAACAATAATTGTAACTTACGAAACTTTTCTCAGTATGAGGATAGTTGAAGGGAATATAAATATGTGTGTATCTATCTATCTATCTATCTAGACATACATATGTATGTCTATATAGAAGGGTATATGTGCATATGAATACATACGGGAGTGTGTGTATGTATGTGTACAGGTATACATAGAAGACACAGGATCAATTGAATAGGAATGAATGTTATTTTAAAGGTGAATTTGAGAGGAGAGAGAGGAATATAATGAGAGGAGATAGGGAGAGACAGAATGGGATAAATTATCTCTTATAGAAGAGGCAAGGGAAAACTGCTACAATGGAGTGGAAGAAGAGGAAGGCAAAAGCGAATGGGTCAACCTCACTCTCATTGAATTTGGCTTAGGGAGGAAATGACATATATACTAAATTGGGTATCTTGATCTAAAGGAAAGTAGGGGGGAAGGGGAAGGGGGGATGATTGAGGGGAGGTCAGGTTGGGAGAGAGGGTAGTTAGAAACACACACTTTTGAAAAGGGACAGGGTCAAATCAGAGAATAGATCAAGTTGTGGGCAGGATAGGATGGAGGGAAATATGGTCAGTCTTTCACAATATGTCCACTATGGTAATATTTTACATGGCTACACATGTACAACCTATATTGAATTGCTTATCTTCCCAGTAAGGGTGGGTGATGAGGGAGGAAGGGAAAGAATCTAGAATTCAAAGTTTTAAAATCAAATGTTTAAAAAATATTATTATTATTATTAATATTATTATTTTACATGCAACTGGGAAATAAGATATTTAAACCCTGGGGTATGGAAATCCATCTATAGGAAAGTTTGAGGGGGAGGATATAGGAGAGACCAGATTGGGGGAGGGGCTATACAGTGGGATCGCTGTTTTGGGGTGGTGAGTAGGGGAAAGTTGGGGAGAAAATTTGTAACTCAAAATCTTGTGGAAATGAACGTTGTAAACTAAATATAAACAAAAAATTAAATTTAAAAAAATTTAAAAAATAAAAATTGCGTTGAAGCAGAAAAGTAAGTGAGAGTAACTAAGAAACCAGTACAGAAGGCAGAAGACAATACCCTAAAGACCACACACCTGTAGGAGTTAAGAAGTAAAGCAGAAAAGGAGAAGTTCAAGATGGAGAAAGATAACAAGGAGAATTTGGTAACATCCATGGAATCCAAAGAAAAAAAATACAGGAAGAGTTAGCTACAGTGTCAAATACTGAGTAGAGGGCAAGGAGTATAAGGACTGAAAAAAGGGCAAATGAATTTGGAAATTAGGAGATTATTGATGATTTATGATTGGTCAATTCCTCTTGGAACCACCATTTTAAGGAAAGTATCTGTGCTCCCATGTTCACTACATTCCTCTTCAGGCTCCATTTCTGACTCTTTGAACTTCTTTCTCCCATCTTGTCTCAAGACGAGTACCTTTCTCCCTCTCCCCACCCTCCCCTCATGCTTTTCAGTATCCCTTTGCATATTGTCTCATGTGTTGTATTCCCAGTGCTTAGCCCACTGCCTAGAACTTAATAAAACACTTAATAAGTCTTTGTTGGCTAGATTTGACTTGAAGAAGAAATCAGGCTGTCTTTGGAAAATTCAGGAGTTCCTTGAATGACCCCAAGCTTTTCCCCAAAGCAATGGGCCCATTAAAAATGCCAGTATTCTACCAGTGTTGTAAAATTGCCAGTCATGAATCATTACAGAGTCTGAACGCTTACACTTGAGCATACTTAGAGGGCAATAGAGAAGCAGGGTAGAATACAAAACAAAAAAGACACTACAAAAAAGAACTTGAATAGTTGATTACAGCATAGAATTGAAAAGGACCAGAAAGAGCATGCAATCCCATTCCCTTGACGTAAAAATGATGCAATGAAGTCAGAGAAAACGATTAAATTATCTTAATTTACTTCTGAGACACAAAGAGGTGAAGTGACCTACCTTAGGTCACACGGAAATTGTTGCAGATCTATAAATCAAAATTATAATCCAGGTTGAGACACTTAGTAGCAGTGGGACCCTGATCTATCTTGGTTTTCTTATTTGCAAAATAGGGATGATAATAATGACACTTGCCTCCCAGACTCATTCTGAGGATCAAATGCAACGATATTGGTAAAGTTCTTTGAAAACCATAAAGTACTAGCTGTTATTATCAAATAAGAGTAATGCTGAAAAAGAGATGAACTGACCCTGAGGTAAGAGAAAGGGATAAGTAAAAAAATAACCTGAATTATTAACTAGTATATTTGTGATGCAAATGAGGACTCAGTAGAAGACTTTGAGTAATACAATTCTACAAAAATGGAATTAGTAGAATTCTGCTGAAGAACCAAAACATTAGGAAGTCCTGCCAGAATCCATAGAGGTGGGTTGTCTCTAATACTTAGATGCAATTATGTGTCCAAGTTAAATCACAGTTGTGGAAAATCTTCAGACAGACATCTATCAAAAATAATTACTCAGACATCAAAATGAAAAAAACAGAAATTCCGTTTTATGGCAACTGTGCCTGTGTCTTTAAACAGTATTAACTGACAACACATCATGTTTAAAGTTCAGTCTTTAGCAGGTGTTCTGCCAAAGCAAAAGTCATATTGCTGCATCAAATTAAGACCGTAGAGTGATGGGGATATAACCACCTAGTAACCAAGTTAAAATGGAGAAAAGAAATCATAATTGTAAGAAACACATGCTTTCGTTTTTTGTGCACTCAGCAGGTCAGTCAAACCAGGGTAATTAATTATGATTATCACTGATTTGTCCTCCCAGCCTTCTCTTCCACTATTTCCTCCAGTTGAAATTTACCATCTACCCTCTCTGCCCATGGAAGTCTTATATAGCCTTTAATGTCCAAACATCGAAAACTTTAACCAGCTGTCATTTTTCATAATCCTCAGCTCACAGTGCCCTTCATCCTCAAACTTCACACTTTATTTTGTTTGCACCTCTTAAAATCCTGAATAGCCATAAGCAAGTCAAGGTTCTCTGTATCTCAACTTTATCATTTACTGTCACAAAGCTAATGAGTATTGGAGAAGGGATTTGAACCCAGATTATTCCTGAAACTAAGTCCAGAGTTCATAGCATCATAATCTAAGGGATCATAGAAGACACCTAGCCCAAATCCTTTAGTACAGAAATGAAGAAATCAAGTCACAGAAAATGATTAAATTACTCCACTTTATGACTGATTAAACTGAGGTCAACTGACAAGATCACACAGATACCATTGCAGATTTAGGAATTAGACTTAGGTCCTCAAACCCAAAACACTTTCCACTACATTCCCTGCTTCTCACAGTTTACAAAATTGGTTGACAAAAATTACCTCACTTTCATCTCACTATACTTCTATCAGGTCACCAGGCAGTATCTCCATTGCCCTGATGAAGAAAATGAAATTAAGTGACTTAAAGGTTGTAGGAATGTAGATTTAGAATTGGAAGGACCCTTAGAGGTCATCATGACAAATCTCTTTATTTTACATATGAGGAAACAAGCTCAGAGAGGTTGACTTGTTCAACATCATTTAAATGGAAATATTACATTTAGAATTGAAACTCGGGCCTTCTGAATAGAAACAGAACACACTTCCACCATACCACATTGCATATAGAGCTAAGAAGTGAGAAATCCAGGACTCAAACTTAGATCTCTAACACTAGAGCCAAAGCTATTTCCTCCATATCAGAGTGCCCCTCCTCTCCTTAAAGTTGGGATAACTACAAATTTCCCCTGTATTATATCACCTACAAAAAGAGTATATACTGGCACTTGTTTGGAAGAACAAATTTTATGAACTGAAGAGCACAGGATGAAAGGGAGAAATTTATGCCACAGGGGAAAATTAAAACAAAACAAATAATATTTTGATTAGTATTCCTGGACTAGAAAATATATCTTAGAAGAAACAAGAGGCATTCACATTAAAACTTAATGCCTTTCTTCATGAATAAATGAAAAGATGCCAATATCTTCTAATGGTGGAGAGTTCAATGTTATTCACCTGTAACAATGTCTTCAGTTATACTTACAATAGAACTAATGTGAGCTAGACAGATTCAAACTGTTTTGAGAAAACTAGTTTTTATTAAATAGGAATATAATATAGGGGATAGATTTTTGCAGGCAATTTCAGCGACTTTTTGTTCATTGTTTTAAAGAATTTTACAGTTACTGGGCTTTGGTATTCCTATAAAAGACTGAAATAATAAAATTTCTAAATATCATATTCATTATGATTGACTCCTCATATCTTGGGTTTGGTTTTTTTTTGCTTTTTTCCACTCAAAGAAAAAAAAAGTTATTCTAGAAACAGTAACAGACTATAAGAATGGGAAGGGAACTTGGAGGTGATCTCATTTCTCATAAGAGAAATGGGGGATGTGGAAAGAATTTCCTCAAAGACATACAGTGAATAATTTCAATTCCAAATCTCAGTTCTCCCTAAGATCAGATCAGTGTTCTTCCTACTACACAACATTCCTTTATCTTATCATTTTTTTTTTTTTGGCTTTTTGGAGGGGGGTCAGGGCAATTGGGGTTAAATGACTTGCCCAAGGTCACACAGCTAGTAAGTGTTAAGTGTCTGAGGCTGGATTTGAACCCAAGTCCTCCTGACTCCAGGGCCGGTGCTTTATTGGGCCACTTAGTCACCCCAATATTATCATTTTAAAAGAAATATATATACATTATTTGGACAGAGAAACACCCTGAGTATTGAACTGATCTCCACAAAATATTAAACATTTAGCCTAGAGGAAAGTCTTGAGGATCGAACCACACTGAAAGATTTATGGAAGCATTGTAGAGAAAACTCATTCAGGATAAGAATGGGTGGATTGATAGATTGTGTTTAATACTCAAGGAGGGAAGTCCCAAACCAGTGAGATCACAGAGTCATTTTCAACTAACCATCAATGGATTGATTATGTCCGGCTTCAGAAAATAATTTGTGTCCACATCAAAAGGTATAGGACTAAATTAGACCATTAACAGGGCTGTACCACAAGGAGGCCAAAGAAAGGGGGAAAAAAAAAAACAAACAACCAAACTTCATATGTACAAAAATATTTATAGCAGCTCTTTTTTCTTTTTTTAAGATTATATCAATTTTTTTTATTAATTGAATTGGTTTGTTTATTTACTTTTAGTATACAACATTCAGTTCCACAGTTCCTTGAGTTTCAAATTCCCCCTCTCCATATCATGGTGGCATGAACTCAAATACAGGATTTACAAATATCTTCAAATTAATCATTAGGTTGTAAAAAAGGATTATAACTGATGGAATGATCAGTGGGAAAGAGGAAACAAAACAAAACAAGAAAAAGAAACACAGCAAGTAGTTTGTTTCAATCTGCATTCAGACTCCTCATCTCTTTCTCTGGATGTGGATATCTCTTTCAATCATGAGTCTTTTGCAGTTGTCTTATAACCTTACATTCCTGAGAGGCGCCTAGTCTATTGAAGTTAGTCATCACATATACATTGTGTCCGTGATTGTGTACAAATTTCTTCTGGTTCTCCTCTTTTCACTCAGGATCACCTTATATAAGTCTCTCCAGGTTATTATGAAGTCCGTCTGCTCCTTATTTCTTATAGCACAGTAGTATTTCATTACATTCGTATGCCACAACTTGTTTAGCCATTCCCCAGTTGATGGAAATCTCCTTAATTTCCAATTCTTTGCCACCACAGAAAGAGCCTATAGCATGTCTTTTTGTAGTGGCAAAGAGCTATAAACTGAAAGGGTGCCCATCATTTGCAGAATGGTGGAATAATTTATAGCATACGAATGTGCTGGAATATTATTATACCATAAGAAATCATGAAAGGGATGAATTAAGAAAAGAAAAACTTGGGAAACTTGTATAAACTGGTGTAGTAAGGTGAGCAGAACCAGGAGAACAATTCATATATTAATAACGTTATAAAGCAAACAACTTTGAAATACTTAAAAACTCTGATCAATTAAGTGAAAAACCACAATTCCAGAAGACCAATGATGAAACATGCTGTCTGTAGCCCCCTGACAGAAAGGGCATGGACCCAAGATGCAGAATGAGATGCAAATTTTTCTACAAAGCCAATTGGAAATTTGGTGGATTTTTTTTACTATTCATATTTTTTACAAGGGATTTTTTTTTTCAATTTGGGCAGAGGAAGAAGGGATGTTAGGGGAGAGAAATAAATGCTTATTAATTGAAAATAAAATATTTTATTACCAGCCATAGCTAAAGTCACATACTTGTAGTTTTTATGCCTGCAAGTCTATGGCTTTCTTCTTTGAGTCACATGCCTTCTACTAGTCACTGAAAGATGTTTTCCACTGACTACATTCCCATCAACACCAATAACTGGGACCCTAAGGTATTCTCTCAAGTAGGTAACTACAGCCAATAAATATGGGTAAAGAGTGGAGAGATGAAATTAGGAGGGGACTAGGAAGGAAGATATAGGCAGAACAAAAACAACAACAAAAACTAGAAAGTTGAGGACTATTTAAAGAGCATGTTCTATGCTGTTGAATTAGAGTAGGGTGATGGATTGATCCATAAATTGGCCCTAACTCACCTCTAAAACCTAATTTCAGTAGATTTCTCTCCTTAGAGTTCCTAGCCTAGGGTGTTCTCATTCCATGGAATGTAGAATGCTGATGAGAGGGGTGAATAATTATTATCAAATGCATACAAATGAATTCCTTGCACAGTCATTTTGTAGACTGAATAAACATCTTGCACATGAGAATATTACTTTTTTTCAAATTAGAGTACATGCCATTGTTATTTATGAAACTCGAGTTCAATTAAAAGCATTGCTGAATTCATAGTAGGTTTTTGGCATCATGCATTTCTTCAATCAAAAATAGTACAACTACTATCGTGCAGCAGTCTTTGAATATTTTTTGATGGTAGCATATGGTTGTCATAATAGAAGAGGCTGGGAACCATTTCTTTAGCCAAACTGGAATAGGCATCATGTCCTTGTAAATATATTGTATATTTTTATGCCTCCAAGTTTTTGCCTTTATTATTTCTTCAATCTAGAATGGCCCCTCTTCACCACCACCTGATGTTATTTCAAAGCATGCATACAGGCACTTCCTCCATGAAACCTTCCATGATCAAACTCAACAGGAAATGATTTTTTTCCCCATTTGCTCTTATATCAGTTTGCATTCTTCTTATGTGTTAATCATATTCTTATTTTTATCATCATCACCATCATCATCATTATCCTCTCTCTCTCTCTCTGTCTCTCTGTCTCTCTCTCTCGTCTTAGTCTCCCTCCCTTCTCTCCCTTTCTCTCTCCCTCCTTTTACTCTCTTTTCTCTCTGATTGTCTTTCCACTTCCTACTAGATTGTTAGATTGTCACCTCATTGAGAGCAGACTTTGTTTTAATGTTTATATTTCCTTCACATAAAACAACTGTTAAGGAAATGTTTGTGGGATGAATGAACTCATGTTAGTGATTGCTTGACTACCACTATATAATAGTTATTTTTATAGTGCTTTAAGCTTTGCTAAGTGCTTTTACCTATTAACTCATCTGATCCTTGTAATAGCCCTGGGAGGTAGGTGCTATTATTATTCTCATTTCTCAGATAAGGAAATTGAAATATAGAAAGGTTAAGTGATACCCTGGGACATACAGGTAAGAATCTGAGGTGAGATTTGATCTCAGGTCTTCCTGAATCCAAGTCCCATACTCAATCCACTGTACCACCTAGCTACTTCTGTCATTTTTTTTTCTTTTACTGATAAATTTCAGGCTCCCCATTCTTATTTTAATAAGAAAAATTACTAATAACTACTCACATTTATATAGAAACTTAAATTTTACAAGGCATTATTTCCCAACAATGTAGATTATACTTCAATATCTGTCATCCCCATTTTACAATGTTCCAGTTATGTTCCTTCCTTCCCCTACTCTCTTTTTTCTTTGTGATTCTGGAAACATATTTAGTTCTTAGAACTGCTTAAAATGCAGCTAACAGAACTAGCCAAACTTTTTCCTAATAAGCTATTGTAGTGGTCATGTCCTTCTCCTTGAGTGCACAGCTTAGGCCAAACTATGTAATATCACTGAACTGACTTGTCTGCCTCCTGCATAGGCCCCACCCCATTTTTGGAAAAACCATTCTTCTTCTGATGCTCTAAGGTTGTGAATCACAGAACACCACAATCTCTGATAAGTCAAAATGTGCATGAGCCATAAGGAAAATGAGAGGAATGTGGTGGACACAAATCGACTGAAACATATGATCTCTCAATGAATATATGTCTACAAGAAGCACTATAATTATATATCATTTAGGAAATGTAGGTTTACAAGAGGAGACAGCTGTTGCAAGAAAAATAAGATGTAGCAGATGAAGACCCCCAATTCTGCATCCAAGATATACTAAGAAGTTTGTAGGAAGGCCTTCCTCACATTGATTCTCTATGGATGATGTAGGGAAGAACGTGAAATAAAATTATGCAGAATGAGAAGGTATGGATGGTTTATGACATGTACTTTGCCCATGAATAACCACATAGAGGAGATGAGTAATCTGTTGAAATGCTGAAATGAGCAAGTGCTTTCTGGAGAAACATCACTTACATATAAGCCATCGAGTCTTATCCTCACCCCAATGTCTCCCTATCTCCTTTGCCTTGTTAATCAATCACTTAACTCCACATATAAGGTCCTTGAGGACAGAGACTACTTTGATTATTCTTTATATCATCAGCACTTAGCTGGAATACAGTTGGTGCTTTATAAATTCCTGTTGGTTGATGGAGTTTACCTGACGAAGGAAGATCCAGCCTAAAAAAAGTGAGAAGGGTCAGTTTTCAAAGCTGCTAAGCCAAGTATGGAGTTTCAGAAAATGTTTGTTTAAATGCTATGAATTTGCTGCTTTGTGGATGGAGTTAATGGAATCATTTGTGGTCTGGAATAAGCTTGTGATTATCAAAAGAGTCATTATCTCTATGGAGAACAAAGTTGCTTGACACATCCTTAAGGCCAAATGTAAACACCAAGGCTTTTAAAGACTTAGGTTATTATAAAGCCAAACTTTCCGATAAGGACCCTGCCAGGAAAACATCTAAAGGTGACTGTTGATTTGGATTAGACCAAGGAGGTTATCTATTACCCTGGCCTTGGCTCAGTTAGGGAAAAAGGCAGTCAGAATGACAGGCCGGCTAGTCCTTTGGATCCTTTTTAGCATGTATAGGAGCACAGAATTCAGAATAGGAAAGGATTTTAAATATCACCCAGTCCAGTACTCTTATTTTACAGACACTAAAGCTAGCGAGGGCCTTGAGAAGAGACTGATTTAGTAGCACTCATAAATTGCCCTGCTTTTGTTATTGTTAGTAATATTGATAGTGTTTGGTTTTTATTTTGTACAAGACCATAATTTCATCAGTGTGGGGAACTTTCAGTTCCAGGAAACTCTCACCAAAACAGATAAGTGCATGCTCTACAACTTGTAGTCTTAAACAACAGCCTGGTACACTGAGAAGTTAAGGAACTTGCCTATGATTACGGAAGTCTGGCAATTAGTAGGTATGTAAGTGCTTTATGGATTTCACAATTCTAGAATTCAAACCCAAGTCCACTGACCTCAGATTCAGGCTTTTATTAATTATACACCCTGAACTCCATTTTACAGAAGGGTCATAATAGTGTCTGATAGTCAGATTCGATCTTGATCAGTGATATGTCAATCTTGTCTTTGCACGGGGATGCCCTTAGTTGGTAGAAATCACACATCCTTAAAGGAAGGCAACTCAAGCACCTCACTAGAATGAGTACTAGGCTAGAAGGAAGGAAAGTTTAATTCTAATCTTAACTCTGATACCAATACTAATATTCACCATTTCTATAGGCTTTTAAGATTTACAAAGTTCTAGACACACTATTCCACTGAGACTTCCAGACAACTCTGTAAGGTAGCAAGAGAAAGTATTATTATTCCCATTTTACAGACAAGAAAATGAGGTTTGAGGAGTTAAAACACTTGCCATGGTCACACAGCTAGTAAATGTTGGATGGGGGCCTTGAATTCATGATGTCAGTCATTTTTATGACACAACATTTTCATTATACAAGTCTCTCTCCTATCAACCGGTGTGTGATTTGGGGAATGTCATTTCTTTATCATTGCTTCATTTCCCTTGTTATCTAAGATCTCTCTATTATCTAGTCCCAACTTTCTGTATTTTATGATCTTTTCCAAATACACTAATAGTACTAATTCACATTTCTATGTTTTATATAAAGAAGCTGCTTAGCTAACTGTTGCTTGCCTCAATCTCTTCAACTATAAAAAAGGGATAGTAGTACTGACCACCCAGGGTAGAACAGTGCCTGGCACATAGCAAGCACTGGTTTGTTGTTGTCCTTTATTCTTGAAGAGGATCAAAATGATATCAATAGGCTAGAGTCAATTTAAGATGTGTCCAACTATGGCTGATGAGACCAATATGAGTTTGGAATGTTCTACCACAGATGGGGCACAAATAGTCCATGTGAACATTTGGGATGGATTCTCCAAACTTGTCCATCTCGTGTTTCTTTTGAACTATTTTAATTCTGTTTTGCTCATAGAGCATAGCACTTTCTCTGACGTGGGCATGCCATACTACGAGGTCCTGTGCCAGTGTTTCCTACATCACACAATCAATTCCAAAGTTCTTGAGATCTTGAGAGTGTCCTTGTATTGCTTCTTCTTATCACCATGATCACCATGTAAGTGAGCACTTGCCCTGTATGAGTTCTCCATAAAATAGTATTCTTGACAAGCATACCTTTTGCATTTGGACAACTTGGCCAGCCCATCCATGCCATGTTCTCTGCAGTAGAGTATGAATGCTTGGGAGTTTAGTTTGAGAAAGGACCTCAGTGTCTAGTATCTTATGATAGTAAGCACTATATAATTTTAATTATCACCCTAGATCATTCAACAGTGTACAAAGTCAATTATAATGAAGTTAATTTCTTATATATATACTTTGACAATCTTTGTCTGTGTTTTTTTAATCTGTAAAGATCACCAAAGACTTGAGGATGTGACATAGTCATAAAGAGAATTGAAAGAGATATTATAGCAAAGCTCATATAAAAATTTTGCATTGCAAGTTAAATCTCTCATTCATAAAACTTTCAAGTGCTACTCAAATATTTTAGAACAATAAAATTCAAATTCTAAAAAAAATACAAGACATCATATTATATAGGGCATTACAATAATAGGATGCTTATTCACTGTTTCATTTGACAATCACAACACTCCTATAAGGCAAGTGATCTACAAGATTTTGGCTTGACTGATTTCTGACACTGGAAGAGTTTTATCAATTAACAGTATTATCAGTATTGTACATATACCAAGTGTCTCAAAAGGACTAGTGTAGTTTTAGACTCTTAAAGATGTATATCTATATGTATATAGATATATAGATCTGTTCAAATACATAGATTATATGTATATATGTGTATGTGTGTGTGTGTGTATAATACTTCTATGAAGGTGTACGTGTGTATACATTCCTATCTTTCCTTACATATTGAGGTCAAAAATATTAAGTATGTGTTGGTTTCTTTCCAAGGGTCTTATCAAGCTGTTCATAGAATTGCTCTACTTCTTCAACCTCTGCAAGTGATGTTAGTACATAGGTTACAATTATCTTCCTGATATCCCTTTCATAGATATTCATCATAAGCACTGCAATATGAGATGACCAAATGTCCCATGAAATTAAGATTCTTTTTTCCTTTGGGTGAATGATAAAAGCCATCTTCTTTATTTGTCACTCTAGGGAGAACTAATGAACCAGAATGCTGGATTTAGAGTTAAGAAGATCTTAATTTGATTCCTACCTTAGACACTTAGGAACTGCGTGGTCCTGGGCAAATAATTTAATCTCTTTGAGCATATTCCCAGGTAATTTAAAATATGCTGCCAGCATCCCAGCCTTCTTTTTTAATTCTTCTCACACTAATTCAGAATCCTGCCCTTGGGACATTGAACTCCAGCTGGTGAATTTTCATCTTATCTTGCTTAGTCCTGAGCCCATCATGACATTTCCTAGCTGCCTCCAAGAAATTCTGCTAAACACATGTTCTTGCCACACATGCCTCCACTTTTCAATTCTTACTCCATTTATGTGTATTGTTTTCCCTAATAGAAAGTTACCTGTTATCCTATTTGCTCATATTTGTAACACCAGCTCTTAGGACAGTTCCTGGAACATAGTATTGCTTTTTCATTTCACTGCTTCTCCATCTGTAAAATGGGTTATAATACAACCTTCATTCTAGGGTTGTTACAAGGATCAAATTAGATAAAATGTTATGATCAAATATCAAATGTAATCAAATTAGGGTATATAAATAATTTAAAATATATTTTATGAATGTCTGCCATTATCACAATTAATTAAGAGAAAGGGTTGTTTGTAATTAGTACATGTATAAATTGAGTTCTCCGAAAGCGATTGAAACAGTTTGTTCCCTTGGGTAAGTTTAAAGATTCTCCCTTCTAATAATTTTTCATACTATTGTTACACTTAACACATCTTTTTTTGTTTTTTTCATTGTGCACATTGAAATCTTTCTCTGCAAATGACAATGATCTTGATTTCTAAATTAATAGAGTTCAAATGGATGAGTCTTAATTATGTAAAAGAAATTATTACTGGCATGTTCTCCTTTAAACAAACTCTAAAGATGGAAATCTAGATTTTACTTTGCAAAAGGATCTAGTCACAAGGCTTCTAAAATAAATGCATGTTTCAAACTTTATTTAATATAAAACAAGAAGTGCTCGTGCCTTTCAAGCAACATCTATTACATTGAGAAGGATGAATCTTTACTTTCCCAGGGAAGAAAATTAGCTGTAAAGATATAAAAAAGTGGCCAAGAATTATAGAGTATTAGTGAGGGAACTGGTTTTCTGCTCTCAGTCCAATTTTCTATTTACTAGAAAACACTTTCTCTACATCTCAGGGTTTTCAACTACCATTAACCTACAAATGGCCTGATTTTCAAATGTATAATATTCTCAGATGATTGTCTAGCAATGTCACAAATGTTCTGATTATGAACCTTACATTCGTTGCCAGCCTGTTCTGACATGCTGTCTGCCTGCCTGCAATTTTCAAAGAGATAATGCTGTTATCAACTGATAATCAAGTGCATTGATAATTTGCTGATCATTTGCAGTGTGAGAAAAATGAGAGAAGTCTGTTATAAATGCAGTAATGGTGTGTCGCATGAATTTCATTTGATTTTGAATACTACAAATGTCTCTAAATATACTTCACTGAACCTTCCACATTCCTCTTATTCTCACAAACCATGTACCTTGCCATTGGGCAGTATTTTAAAGAAGGGCTAATTTTAGATACAGATGCAAGATTTATAAGATTGTTATTATGGGCTCATAGATCAGTAAAAGTAACCCTTGGCTTGTTGGGACCCTTACATTGATTGCTACGAGATGATCTAGAGTTTTGTGAAGTCAAATCAATGAAATCAAGGAATAAATATTATTTGGAGCATTTATTGGGAATAAAGCTGCTGTATGAGAAAGGATAAGATCTAGTTCTTGAGTTAGGGTATTTACAATCTACTTTGATGTCATTAAAACAGAAGAGGAAACAAATAAAAATAGATTCATTTGCCTAGAGGATATACTACTGGTTCTCTGAATCAGACTCAGAAAAGGCCCCTTTTGAGTCTCAGGTTATCTATCCCTAACAACATGAAACTATTCCTGGAAACTCCTCAAAACACTTAAAACCTTCCTGTTTCATATCTCTTGCCACTCAAGTTCATCTTCCATTCACTTTCAAAATGATCTTCTCAAAGCATAGGTATGACAGGTCACTCTCCTACTCAATAAACTCCATTTGGCTCCATATTGCTTCCAGGATCAAATATATAATACATAAACTTTTAAAGTCGTTCATAACCTAGGTCTTTCAACATTTTCAGTCTTCTTGCACTCTACCACCTTATTGTGTCCTCACCAACACCCCCCATCATCATGCAATCTATCATTGAGTGATTGTGACCTACTTGTTATTCCTGAAATATGACACTCTATTGACTCTAAGCATCTTGACGTGCTATCTGGCTTAAACTCTCCCCTTCTTCATTTCTGCCTCTGAGCTGCTTTGGTTTCCTTCAAGGCCTAGCCACATAGGCCTGCAACCTTGGTGTCATCTTCTACATCTCATCCCTATATTCAGTTAGTTGCCATATCTTATTTTGTTCTACCTTCACAACGTCTCTCATATATGTGCCCTTTTCTCTACGTCCAGTTTTTACCCAAGTTTATACCCTCATCATGTCTCATTTGGACCATTTCTATTGCTTCATAATGAATATTCCTGACTAACTTCTTCCCTTTTTTAAGCCTTTCTTCACACAATTAGCAAATTGATTTTTCTAAAATATAGTTCTATTCATACCACACTCCCATCCTCAATTCCCTTAATTCCAATGGTTCCACATTACTTCTGCCATCAAATATGAAAATCCTTTGTTTTACATTTAAAGTTCTGAACAATCATGTTCCTTCCTAGAATGTAAATCTTATATTTTACTCCCCACCATGTATCATATATATGATATATGTGTATGTGTATATGATATACATATGTATATGTATGTATATATGTGTGTGTATATATACATGTATGTATATGTGTATGTGTGTATATACACACATATATATATATGTATATACACACACACACACACACACACACACACACACACACATACACGCTGGCCTACTTCCTGTGTCTTGCACAAGAGACTGTATCTTCCATTGCTATATATTTTCTCTAGTTGTCCCCAATGCCTGAAATGCTCTCCCTTATCACCTCTACCTCTTTGAATCCCTAGCTACCTTAAACACTCAACTGAAATGACATCTTCTAGGCAGCCTTTATCAGTTCCTCTAGATGCAGGAGATTTGCCTTCCGAGGTTACCTTTTATCAATTCTGGAGATATTTTTATAGGCTTATTTATTTATGTGTCCCCATTAGAATGTAAGCTTCTTGGAGGCAGGAGCCATTTTTGTCTTACTTAGTATCCACATGTTCATCACAGTATCTTACTGATTGGATGATTAATTGGTAAATTCAGAAAAGAATCTGGAGTGATCAAGGAAGATAAGCAGGCCTTTTGCAGTGCTAGAGGAAGGAAGATCTTTTAGGACGGTGAGTTGGCATGATGAAAATGCTAGAAGTTTACAGTGGAAAATGTAATATACTCGTTTATTTAGAATGGAGGGTTTGTGTATGTGATAAGGCTTAGAGGACAGATTATGGATCATATACTAGTCTAGAATAGAAATTGAAGTACTTTATATGATCATAGGATCTAAGAGTTTTAAAATATTTGAGAATTCTCTGGGCCATACCTGATTCTGAATGCTTTCTATCACATCCCCAACAACCCAGCTTCTGCATGGAGACTAATGATGAAGTAAACCAGTTGCAATTTTTGTCAGGTACAATTACTAGAAAGTTTTTCCTTTTCCAATATGAGGGTTCTTAACTTTGGATTCATGAACTTGTATTTTAAAAAATATATTAAATAAAGTATCTCATAATAATTGGCTTCCTTTGGAATAATATGCATTTTGACGTGTCTGGGAGCCAAGATCATAGAAAAAGGAGTAAGTCGCTCTCACCCTCCCTTACTGACCTTTAAAAACTTAGAAAATATTGCCCCAGGAAAATCCTGGAACAGCTGAGCCAGCAGAAAGTTAGAGTGCAGCAGTCTGGAAGCTCTGGAAGCTTGGGGGATTAATGTGAAAGACCCCTCTCACTCTGGGGGAGCGGGAGCAATACAAGACAGGAGGCATCCCAGCAAGCCAGTGGCAAGCCCACCTCAGCAAACCAGCTGGGTCAGTTCCCCCTGTGCTCCAGCAGAGAGTTCAACTCTAAAAGCCATGAACTAGGCAAATACCATGAGCAAAAAGCAGAAATAGAAAATAACCACAGATTCTTAATATGGAGACAGGGAAGATCAAAGCACAAATTCAGGAGGACAATAATGTAACATACTCACACTGAAACCTCAAGGGGGAATATGAACTGCTCTCAAACTCAAAAAATCTTCTTGGGAGAATTCAAGAAGGATTTTAAAAGTCAAATAAGAGAGGTAGAAGAAAATTTGGGAAAAGAAATGAAAGGTATGCAAGAGAGAGTCAATAGCTTGGAAAAGGAAGGACAAAAATTGACCATAAAAAACAAGTCCTTAAAAATACAATTGACCAAATGAAAAAGAAGCCCAAAACCACACTGAAGAGAACTCCTTCAAATGGGCCAAAAGAAAAAGAGATACAAAAATCTAATAGTTACAATTCATTAAAAATTAGAATTGGGCAAGTAGAAACTAATAACTCTATGAAAAATCAAGAATCAATCAAACAGAAATAAAAGAATGAAAAATAGAAGAAAATATGAAATATTATGTATTTTATGCATTAAAATATTATTTTGAGAAAAGGTCCATATCTTCAAGAAACTGCATAAAGAAGCTCAGTATAAACAAGTTTAAAAAAAGAAACTTGCTTCATATCAAGAATAAATATTCCTTTCTCTCCAACTTCCATGCTTCATTCCTATTTCTACACTCTGGGGACAAGGAAAATAAATCTAATTGCCCTTCAAATACTTGACGAGATCTTTCAAATCCTCCCTAAATCCAGTTGTTTACTGGACATTTTGAACTGGATGTCTCATGGACATTTTAAACTCAATTTGTCCAAAACTAATTATTTCCCCTATCCCTTCTTCTTAACTCCCCTATTACTATGGAGGGCACCACCATCCTCCCAATCACCTATGTTTACAACCTATGTAATATCCTCCACATAGATTGTAAACATTCCTCAATCTCTCTCACCCATTATACAATTAGTTGCTAGGTTCTATGAATTATACCTTGGCAATATTGCTTGTATATACTTCCTTCTCTCCTCTAAAACAGATACCACCCTGATTCAAGCCCTCATTGCCTCAAGCCTAGATTACTGTAATAGGCTCTTCGTTGGTCTCCTTCCCTCAAGCCTCTCCCCATTTCAGTATATTCTACACTTATTTGTTGAACTGATCTTCTTAAAGTGCAAATCTCACTATATCTGACCCTATTCAATGAAATGTAGTGGCTCCACTTTGTTTCCAGGACCAAATATAAAATCCCCTATTTGGCTTTTAAAGTTCTCTGGTTCCTTCTGATCGTTGCAGTCTTCTTACATTTTACAACCACAGATCCTTACTCTTACAATATATTTTACATTCTAGAGCACTGGCCTCCTTGATTTTTCTTGAAATAGACAATCCATCTCCTAATTCCTGGCTTCCAATGGCTGACACTGGTCTTCACCGCCTGCTACCCCCCGCCCCCAGCTTGCATCAAGTTTTAACTAAAATCTACTTTGCCAGGAGTCTTTTCCAGTCTCCCTCAATGCTAGTACTTTCCCTCTATGGATTATTTCCAATTTATTCTGCATATTTATTCTTTGTACATACTTGTTTTCATTATTTTTCTTATTAAAATAAAAACTCCTTGAAAAATAGGGGTGGTTTTATTTGCCTTTCTTTGTATCTTGAGTGCTTGGTAAAATAACTAGAACATAGTAGGTACTTAAATGCTTGTTGACTTTACTTGCCTGATTCCTTTAGCCAACTTTATAGGGAGCAGGGAGCACTAAACATTGTTGACAAGGATGATAATCTGAAATAAAATGATATTCTTTGAAAAGAAATCTAAAGGCAGAATGGAGGAAGGATTGGAGGAGTAAAGTCAAATTACTGAAAGCTATGACTTTTGCTTAATCTGATAATGTTCAATTTCAGCTTTGTTCCTATTGCTCTGCAAGACTATGTTATATCAGTGAGATAAATGGCCCCAACAAATAAGCTCTACATGACTAGGTGATATGAAATTTTCCATTTATTACTACACCTGGTGTAGAATATGTCTCCCAGTCTCCTTATTAAAAAGAGCTTTAGTCACATCAGCCTTCTTATTGAAAGCATCTGGCAATAAACATATAATGATTAGGCAGCACTGATTACTGATTTATTTTAGGGAGTAATTGAAGTCATTGACAGTGATCTCTATAACCCCAAAGTTGAGGCCTATCACTTTATGAAACAATCTTTACCTCTTATTCAACACAATCCCCTCTGAGATTAGCTGCCATATGGACTCTCTGGAAATTCTCAAATTAGAATTCCCAAACAGGAAAGAGACATGTGCTTATAACAGCATATTGTAGCCTGGCTTCATATCTATATTGCTAATGTGGAGGGAGGCACATGTATTAACTCTTAGAGTCTATTGACAAGGACTCTTGTTCACACATGCCAACTCTGAAATTTAAACTAAAATGATAATGGAAGGTAATATGTTATAGGGAGACAGCATTGAGTAATTTCTAATTCTAAATTCCCTGAGTTCTAGAGCTTGCTCTTCATTAACTGTCTCTATGACCCTGTATAAATCAATAAAATTCCCTAAGATTCAATTACCTTCTTGGAAAAATCAAGGAATAAGAATATGGCTTGTTAGGCTCACTATCAACTTTATGTTCCAAATGCTAGTGCCATCCTCTCCCAATACCTTTTATCGATTTTGTGTCTGTTTTGCATATGTCTAAATATATTCATTCTTTCATCTGACTAATTTCTCAATGGCATGGACCGTGATCACTTTTGTTTGTGACATGATAGGCACAAGAATCCTTATTGATTAATGGACAAGATTTATATTCCAGTGTTCTTTCCAGGTCTTGTATTTGGTGAGCCCCTGATTATAAGGTCTGTTTGGGGTCTGGCAGTCTAAATTCTACCGTATTTTTTGGTGCTCCCTAGTTCTAATATTATTGGCTCAAAGTTTTAAGGCCTTTACACTTCTGACTTACATACAATCACATGAAGTTCATTAATTAGGTAAGATGGAAATCATATCAATCTTAATAATATTCTGAGTCATTCAATGTTATCTTACTCAAAGTAATGGTGCTTACATTTATTCATCATTTTTGCTATACTTAATATCTATATGCTTTAGGCAACTCTCTAGGACATAATTAAGTTAAAGTTGAGTTATATATGTTGAGGTAGGAAATTCAAACACCTGAAGGTCCTCAACTGACAAAATCACAGATTCTTAGGATATTTGCCTAATATGTCCGATAATTCCGAGTACTGTCCTATATCCCAGAATATAGAAAGGAGTGCAGAAATGGAAAATTTTATGAATTAGGAAATTAGAAAACCTAAATAGTTTTTTTTGGGGTAGGGGATATAAATTGCCCAGGAAGACTACCTGATTATCAGGATGCTAATGACTGTATTTTTTTTTTTTCTGTCTGTCTTCTTTAAATCACTTTAGAGTTCATCTAAGTGAGGGGAGATTCTATCAAGGTAGCTGAACTTACATAAGAATGGTGTTTTGTATTCACAGTGGAAATTATTATGTTATCATGACTTTGACAAAGAAAAGTTCTTGCACATATAATCCATTATGAAGACATAGGTCTCCACCATTATTTTGACAGGAAAACCCTCAGGCATTTAGAGTACAGAGCTTTCCTTTGTCTGGCACCCTGCATTCTCAGACTGTCTAAACCGCCATGTCATTTTGAGTATATTTTCTTCCCATTCTCCAAGAAGGATATCCCCCTCCCTTATTTTTCTCTGCTTCTATCTCTGCCTGGGAGCTAGGCAGAACTGCAGTAAACCAACAAGCAAGTGACACTCTTGTCACACCCGCCCCATGACATGGCTCCCAGTAAATTGTCCCTGGCTTAGGCTGACCTCCCCCTCAGTTGGGTCAACCTTGATTGCATGGCATTCCTGCTCTATGGACAGATGGCTCTCAAGTTAAAGGCAATTAACATGGACAATGCCTCTTCATATCATGCTTTTCCATCTCCTGCCAGCCAATACACACTGAGCAAGGGCTTCTTTTCACCATTTGCTCAAAGGTTGGAAACTCTGAGCAGCAGAGTATGAAAAAATTCCATGTGTGAATGTGTGTGTGTGTGTGTGTGTGTGTGTGCATGTGCATGTGCATATGTAAGGTCAGGATTTGAAAAAAAGAATGTAAATATCATGGGGAAGTATACAGAGAAGACTTGGGGGCTAAGTCTTAATAGTTAGTTATTCATAGCTATAACTACTTGCTTTTGACCTGATAACTCAGTCTATATGTATTTGTACCTATTGTTAGCTGAATCTGCTTTGTTTGAGCAGTATAGAAACACAATGGGAGACCAGTTTCACTTATTTCTAATTATCATGATTATACCCTGTTGTTAGGGGTAGGGCACAGGAAACATAAGTTGCTAGGTGACCAGAATTTGAGCAAAAATAAATGAGGCCTGAAGAGGTTTTTTGCTTGTTTTATTTTATTTTTAAAAAATTAAATTGCTTTCCATTTTACAGTTGACATCATTTTACTACACTATATAAGTCACTCTATAAGCCTTGTAACTGCACATACCACCAACACCAGCAACCCCATCCCTTCCCTCCTTCCCAGCCCCCGCAAGTATTTTTTCTCAGCAGACAGTGAACACTTATAAGATGTTTCTTGTTGTTGTGGATGGCTGTGAAATGAAGGATCATTGTTGTATCATAGATGTGGAGCCTAAAGGAACTTGACAAACCATCAGCTCCAAGCCTTTAATTTTACAAATGAGAGAACTAAGGCCTAGAGAAGGTAAAAGACTTGCCCAAGGTCAAACAGGTAGTAAGCAGGAGAGCTATAATTTGAACCCTGGTTTCCTAAAGACAATGTGTGTTCTAGATATATGTGTTAAGGACATTGTACTCTCAACACAGGTTTTTATGAAGAAGAATTGACTGGGTTCTTATATTTCACACCAACTCACATTTCCCCTTATAGCCTTCTTTCTGGAGAAATGTAAGTCTTAAATGCTTCATGACTAATTGTCTCCACTTACACAACATGAACTAAATGGTTAATGCAAAA
>CM053585.1:155330527-155341930 GCA_028646515.1 Pseudochirops corinnae
TTTTTTTTTTCTTTTCCACTGGATTAAAAATCTCCTAAAATACAAAATGCTAGCAAAAGAAACTTCCTGTGAACAAAATTGTCTAGTGAGTTAGAACACAGATAATGGAGATTTCACTGCAATTATGAACACAGAAAACATCAGTACTTGAGGATCCGCTGATACAGACATAACCCTCACAGTGGGTTTCCTTTTATATAGCTAGGAGACTGGCTATGTCGGGATATGAAAGTTGTCAGGGAGGCCAGGGTCAATTCAGAAAGTATATCTTAGCAAGTATTTACCTACTTCATATTTGCATTTCTGCATCTACAGCATGATGGCTAAAATGAATAACTCAGGAGTTCTCTGAGGTATCAGAGGATTCTGACTTTTTTTTCAGGTCTTTAAAAAAAATCAATTTGCAGCACAGAAACTCCCTAATTCGCCTCAAAAGGATGAAGAGATCAATTAGCTCCTGCCAAGGTGAACAAAGGTAGTTAGAGTGTGCGTGGATATTTACAAATCTGGAAGCTAATCTAGCCTCATCAAGCCATGATCCCCAAACACTCTTTGCTTTGCCTAAATAAAAACCTGAGAGCATATTTGAACCCTCCACGCAGAGTTTCCTTTGTCTCAAGTTGCAAAACGGAACTGGGATAAGTAGTGGGTATTTACATTGCCAAGCACAGCTCCATATTAAGAGTAGTTTGCTCCCCTCAAATTGTTCCAAGATGAAATCCCAAATGCAGTTTTTAATTGCTCTGGACCTTTGGGCAATCTATAGAAATATTTTTAATGATCAATGGCCATGAAGCTGAGAACTTTCATTTTATGTCCTTCAGCAAGGAATGGATCCCTAATCTCCATATGATTAAGAAACAAGTCTTTCCAGTTGGGGAATTAATTGTCTTAATTCCTGGAAAGATGGAAAGAAGAAAAATAAAAGACAGAGCGAACTCACCATGAGGAAATTTAATACTGAGTATTTTCCTAATATAAGGTGGGATTTTGTCAATTATTACCCCCCCAAAATACCCACAAACATAAAAACTGAATGGGCTAATACAAACAGATATTTTTAGAAGAACACAGTGTCCGAGATTCCTTTTCTCATATTCCACGTTCTCTCGTTTTTACTGCTGTCATCATCTCAGAGCAGGCCTTTATTACCACTTATTTGGACTATTGCATCAGTTTCCTAACAGCTCTTTTTTTTTCCTGTTCTCACCTACTCTAATCTACTTATTTTAGATACTGTCAGACCCATGTTTTCATTTGCATAGATACTATCATTTCATTGCTATGCTAAAATATCTTTAACAGTTCTCTAATGCCTCCTGAGCTAAGTTCGAGTACTCTACTGGACATTAAAAATTCTCTACAATTTTTCCCACCTCATCCTTCCAGTCATATACCATATTGCTTCTCTCCACATACACTAGACTTCAGCCCAAAAGATCTACTACTCTCTTACACCATATCTTCCACACAGACTTATACACATTCATACTCAGTCTTTCGAACACTCTCCCTCCTCCTCTTTAACTCTGAATTCCTTCTCATCTTTAATACCCATTTCAAACACCACCTCTTCTATGAAGCCTTCTCTGATCCAACTCCCACTGTCATCATCAGTAATGATCTTCTCCCTCAGAATTAATATAGCTTCTTTATTTTGTGCCTATCTCTAAAATATACCTATCATGAAATGACTTCCCTTTTAAATAGTAGTGTTAAGATCTTTTCTTCTTTTTGGGTTTTAAGGTACTTGATGTCAGGATCATGTCTTATCTAAACTCTGTATCTTATTTTTTTTTTTTTGACAAGAAGAGACTCAGTTGAAATTGATTTAGTTTCTTCAACCCACTTGTTAAATTTATGAGTTGAGAGACAGGCAAAAATAAAGAGACCTTAAAATTTTGTCCCTTTAATTGATGGTGTTCACAGCTTGTGGGAATAAAAAGTTTAGAGGTTCATGACCTGAGTGATGAATTCACATGCTGAAGAGGGTAGGAAAGTGAGTGTGGCCATTCATACCTCATAGAGTATTCACCACAAACTTTGTTAGGTCAGTGTAAAAGAAGTATAAAAACTACTTACAATATTTTGTTCTTTTAGGAGATGGAAGCAATTTTTGATTCAAGTTGACATGATTTTAAGTTATTAACCCATTGGTTAACTAAATAATCAACAATACCCACTCTTTGGCTTAAAAACAAACAAACAAAAAAACCAAATAAACAAAAAACAAACCAGAGCCAGTTCTGAAATGGTAATCATATCTGGTAGTTGAAAAGAGAACCAGTTATTCATATGGAAATATTTTTTGCCTTTTCCCTTTTTCCTCTTCTAGATTTGGGGAGCTTCAGATGGGGATTAGAGTCAACAACAACACATTGCATCATGATATCATCATTAATCAAAGGAGATAAGTCATCCAGCAAAGGTGTTATGCTCTGTAGAGAGCATACCAAGGTCATCTAGCTGTAGAGAAGAGTTGACTTACTGAGAGAACCAGGCAAGGAGTCACGTTTTTGTCTAGAACATAGAGAAAGTAAGTGATACAATCAAACCTACATTTCAATATGTTTTAGAATTGGGATTTGAACTTTGGTCTTTCTGACTTCTAGGTAAACCTACTGTCCATTACATCATGAATCTTCTCAGGTGTCAACTGCAGGGAAAAAAATACGGTTTTCTCAAGTTTTGGGTCCAGCATTCTTATTGCAGTAGAGTGGATAAATTGCTACCCTTAGAATCAGGAAATCTGGGGTTCAAATCCAGTTTCTCCCATTCATTACTTGAGTGACTCTTTGGGTAAGTTGTTTAACCTATGTAAGCCTTAGTTTTCTCATCATACAATGATTATAATTGTAACACCATTTTCAAGGTTATGAGATTCCAGTAAGATTTTATAGACAGACAGATATATAGGTATAAATATTAGATGTAGATACACATTCATTTACACATATGCATACACATAAATCACATGTACTTATACTGACACATATATACATATGTAAAGCACTTTGTAAAACTTAAAGGGTCATGTGGATATGTTTTCATTATTATTTGCATTATACTACATAACAGTTGCTTAGAATTTAGATGACCGAGGCTCACATGTGTAATAGCTGTGTGATCTTGGACATGTTACTTTATCTCTCTGAGTTTCAGCATTCTTACATGTAAAACAGGAATAGTCATAACTCTGATCTCAAAAAGGACTATGAGTATGAAATGACATGATGTATTCTAGGAAATTTGTATTATGAGCACATTAAAAGGCATACCCCTACCTTATACTGACTCAAGTTGTTAGTACTCAGTTTTGATGATATCTCTGGCCTTGCTCATCCCATAGATATTGTTTTATGTTGCTATGTGTTGGGTTAAAGTTTCTACTTAGGAAGGGGGGTTGGAGTCAAGATGGGGGAGTAGAAACAGCACTTCCCCACTGCTCCAGCTTCTACCTCCTCTAATACGTGTTAAAAAAAAAATGACTCTAAACAAACTTTAGAGCTACAAAACCCACAAAGTGACAGAGAAAAACAATTCTCCCACTGAAGGAAGCCTGGCAGGCTGGCAGGAAGGGTTCATCACAGCTCTCTGGGAGCAGAGCACAGTCCCACATGAGCTGAGGTATTAGTGCCAGGGTGGCTCCAACAAGCCCTGGCAGGAGCAGACTAAACAAGAGTAAATCACTAGCAGCTGCAGTGGTTTCCATACTTCTCAATCCATATATGCCAAAGACAAAGTAAAAAGGCAGTGTGGAAAGTTGCTGGTCTAGGAGGAGATAGAAGAGTGTGGTCTGGCTGCTACCCCTGGAGCAAGAAGCAGTAGAGGTGTGGTGGTTGCAGCCACTGCCGCATGGCTGCTTCAGAGCTCCTGGCCTGAAGATTATAGGGGGGTGCCAAACAACTATTCAGAGGGTAATTGTTCTTGCTTTGACCTGCTTGGATCTGGAGGACGGTCTTGGGTGGTAGTCATAGGGTGTGTGACCAGTGAGCCAGAGCATGTGGGAGCTGTAAAGAGTGTGCCCATTTAATAACTCTGGCAGCTGCAAAAATCCCAGCAATTTAGGACATAGCTCTCTCCATTCTGGAAGCAGAGTTCTACTGAGGCAAAGAGCTCAAAAGTCAAGTAATTGGCTGGCAATATGAGCAACCAGAGGAAGCACAAACAGACCATAGAATCCTTTTTTGGGACAAAAAGGATCAAGCCACGGAATGGGAGGAAGACATCACAGTCAGAACTCCTGCATCAAAAGCCTCCAAGAAAAATATGAACTGGTTACAGGCCATGAAGGAGTTCAAGAAGGATTTTGAAAATCAAGTAAGAGAAGTGGAGGAAAAATTGAGAAGAGAAATGAGAATTATGCAAGTAAATCATGAAAAGTAAATCAACAGCCTGCTCAAAGGAGACCCAAAAATACACTGAAGAAAATAACACCTTCAAAAACAGACTAACTCAAATGGCAAAATAAGCTCAAAAAGCCAATTAGAAGAATGCCTTCAAAAGTCAAATTGAATTTCAAAAACACACTAAAGAGAATAACTCCTTCAAAATTACATTGGAGCAATTGGAAGCTAATGACTTTATGAGAAATCAAGATACTATAAAACAATTAAAATACTTGAAAAAATAGAAGGCACTGTGAAATATCTCAATGGAAAAACCACTCATCTAGAAAATAGATCCAGGAGAGACCATTTTCAAATTGTTGGACTACCTGAAAGCCATGAGCAAAAATAAAGGATCTAGAAATCATCCTTCAAGAAATTATCAAGCAAAGTTGCCCAGATATTCTAGAACCAGAAGGTAAAATAGAAATGGAAAGAATTCACTGACCGCCTCTTAAAAAGATATAAATAATACTCCTAGGAATATTATAGCCAAATTCCAGAGTTCCCAGTCCAAGGAGAAAATACTGCAAGCAGTCAGGAAGAAACAATTTGAGCATTGCGGAAATACAATCAGGATAACACAAGACCTGGAAGCTTCTACATTAAGAGATAAAAGGGCTTGGAATATGATATTCTGGAGGTCAAAATAGCTAGGACTAAAACCCAGAATCACCTACCTGGCAAAATTGAGTATAATGCTACAGGGAAAATTATGGTCATTCAATGAAATAGAGGACTTTCAAGCATTCTTGATGAAAAAACCTGAGCCGAACAGAAAATTTGACTCTCAAATACAAGAAGCAAGATAAGCTTGAGATAGTAAACAGGAAAAAGAAATCATAAAGAACTTATTAAAGTTGAACTATTTACATTTCCACATGTAAAAATGATAATTATAACTCATAAGACTTTTCTCACTATGAGGATTGCTGAAGGGAACATATATGTGTGTGTGTGGGTGTGTGTGGGTGTGTGGGTGTACACACACATACATATATGTATATATAGGTAGATGTATGTGTATATCAATACATATTTGAATGTGGGCATTTATATGTTCATGTATACATAGACAGAGGGCACAGGATGAGTTGAATATGAAGGTACGATATCTAAAAAATAAAATTAAGAGATAAGACAGGAATTTATTGGGAGAAGAAGAAAGGGAGCAATACCTTAGGGTAAATTATCTCATATAAAAGAGGCAAGAAAAAACTGTTACAATGAAGGGGAAGTGAAGGAAGGTGAAAGCAAATGGGACAACCTGATTTTCATTGTATCTGGCCTAAGGAGGGAATAACATACACATTCAATTGGATATCTTACCCTACATGAAAATACAGGGTTAGGGGATAAGAGGGGGCAGGATAGAAGGGAGGGCAGATTGGGGGAGAGGGTAGTTAGAAGAAAACATTTTTGAAAAGGGATAGGGTCAAAGGAGAAAACAGAATAAGTGGGGTACGGGATAGGATGGAGGGAAATATAGTTAGTCTTTCACAATATAACTACTATGGAAATGATTTGAGTAACTACACATGTACAATTTATATTGAATTGCTTATCTTCCCAATGGGGGTGGGTGAGGAAGGAAGATGGGAAAAAATATGGAACCCAAAGTTTTAAAAACAAATGTTTAAAAATTTGCCTTTTACATTCAACTGGTAAATAAGATACACAGGTACTGGTGTATAGAAAACCATCTTGCCCCACTAGAAAGTTAGGGGTTGAAGGGGGAGGATACAAGAGAGAACAAATTGGAGGAAGGGGTATTCAGTAGGCTTGCTATTTGGGGGTGGGAGGTAGGGGGAAGACAGGGAGAAAAATTGTAACTCAAAATCTTGTGGAAATGAATATTGAAAACTAAAACTAAATAAATTCTGAAAAAAAGAAATCCAGCTTGCCCTACAAGAAAGTAAGGGGAAAAGAGGTAGAGGGAGGGATGGGGAGGGGATATATGAGAGGGCAGACTAGGGGAAGGAGTAATCAGTATGCTTGTCATCTTAGCGTAGGGGTGAGGGAGAGAGATGGGCAGAAAATCTGGAACTTAAAATCTTGTGGAAATGAATGTTGAAAATAAAAAATAAAGAAATTCTGAAAAAAAGAAAAAAAATAAAGTTTCTACTTATGGTATATATCTTATCCATAGCAAATAAGTCCTTATTTGCTAAATTAAGGTAGGATTTTTGTCCAATACTTACCCTCACCAATCAAACAAAATGAAAAATTGCAAAGAATGGCAAAAGAAATCATGACTCATTTCTACAGGTTTCTTAATTCATAATTCTTTTCTTAAGGTTTTTAAAGTACTTTTTTCTAAAAAAAAAAAAAAAAGACATGAGATGCAGAAAAACCATTAATCTGAATTAAAATGATGAAACTGAAGTTCAGAAAGGGGAAATGATTGGTGTGGTACCACAGCTACTAAGTATCAAAGGCATGATTAAAACATATCCAATGGCTCCCAATCTCAGGGATCATTCCACCAAACTCGTAATTCATGACACCATTCTACTATGTCCATCATTTAAAATTTGAGAGCTCCAGAAGTGAAAATAAAAGCTAGGAAACTTACATTACCAAATGGTACATACACACACACACACACACACACACACACACAAAACCAATATACATTTTGTATATTTATAAATTATGCAGATCACCTGTTTTATTAATATAACATACAAAAGGTGAAATTAAGGAATGATGGCATAAACGGTTAAGTAAATGGTCTTAGAAAATGACTTTAGCTTACCATACAAAGAATGAATTGAAGAGAGAAGGGACTGGAAGCAGGAATATATACTAATCAGAAGGTTATTATAATAGTCTATGAAAGGGATCATGAAGACGTAAACTAGGGTAGTGCCTACATGAGTAGACAGAAATCTATGTATATGAGAGAAATTCTAAACATAGAAATGATAAGGCCTTATCAACTAGAATGAAAATAATAGGTCAGTGGGAGTTTGGATTTAAGAAAGAGACTGAAGTAGAAAATCTGAGTTAATGGGGTTTGGTAAGAAAGAGATCACATCTTATTCCATAGAATGTCTTTGCAATCACTATGTACTACCCAAAGAGACAGCAAAAATAGATCTCTTGCCCCCTCTGTCATTGCTTAGAAATTCCCATTCTATGCTCCAAGGTGCACCTGCCACAACCATAAGGTAGGGGGAGATGAACATATTGGGAAAGCAATTTATTTTCCCGATGGCATCAAAGCACCTGCTTCTGTGGATGCCTGGTTGACAGATTATAACTGCTCTGACAGAATGATGTCTGCTGTAGAAGGAAGATGATTGGAAACTTGAAAAGCAAAAGGGAGGGGACAGAATGAAAGACTGTTGAGGATGATGATAGGTGTGGTTGTGGTGGAGTCAAGGCCCCAAATGAGCTATTACAGGGGGACTGTGATGGGACCCTTCTCCATACCCTCTTCTTGATCAGACACATTTTTTTGAGTCAGGCCACGATTCTGTCCCTATTCTCACCTTGGACAACATTGGACTATAAAACTAAAAAGAGAAAACCACTAAAAGTAGGTAGAAAAACAAACCCCCAAACCCACCAGAAGCAGGGCCAGGTTACTACTACAGGAGTGTAGGGAGTGAACATTCATTACATATACAATGTGCTTCTTTTTTATACAGAAGTGAAGAAGGGATGGAAAGCGTCCCAGACTGTTTGCAGCATGTGGCGGTAATCACGAAGAAGCGCCAAGGGGTCCATCTAACCCACTTATTTTTAGTCCTGTGGATAAAATATTTTCCTGCCACATCTTACTGTATTTGTTTAGAAGCAGAAGTTAATGGGAATAATTCATACTTGGGACAGGGCTTAGGTATAGGCTTCTAGTATGACTGCCCAAGCAATTTTTTATTTAATCTACTTATTTTTCACTGTTTTTGCCCCTGTGGAGCTCATTAAAGATGAGCTAGATGTTGTGCAAGAATATGGATTGCATGTATCTCTTTTCCAAGAGCCAAATTTTGCTTGAATGAAGGAAAACTCTCTTTTTACAGACGCAGAATGATAAATAATAACACTGCTATAACACAAAAGGAAATAATATTCCAGCCTGACTGTTGTTCAGGACTTGTTCACCTTAGCTGCTGAGCAGAGGTGCAAAAAGCAAGCAGCAGCCAGTACAACATTGATATGGTGATGGGGACTTAAAACATAGGTTAACAAATTTCCAGCTGGAAAGGACCTTAAAAATTATTTGATCAGAAGCTCTTGTTTTATATATGAGGAAACTGGTCTTAAGAGAGTAGAAGTATTTGAATAAAGTCACCTGGATAAATGATGACAGGTATAATTTCCTACTCTTGTCATTGAGAAATTTTTTTAAAATTATTTTTATTTCATTATATTTCCTAATTACTTGCAAAAATTAAAATGATAATTTTTAAAATTGTTGAGTTACAAATTATTTTCCCCTCCCTGCCTTCCCTTCCAACTCTTTAAGAAGGTAAGCAATTTGATATATATTATATATGTGAAGTCACGCAAAACATATTTCCATATTGGCCATGGTGTAAAAGAAAAAAAAAACAAACAAAATAAAACAATAAATACAGCTAAAAAAAAGGATGCTTCAGCCTGCATTCAAAATTCATCAGTTCTCTCTCTGAAGGTGAATAGTAACCTTCATCATGGGTCCTTTAGAATTGTCTCTATGTTACAGTAGATGAGTTTTTCACAGTTGATCATTCTTTGCTTTTTTTTTTTTTTGAAGGGGAAAGATAGGGCAATTGGGGTTAAATGACTTGTCCAAGGTCACATGGCTAATTTTTGTGTTAAGGTCTGAGACCAGATTTGAACTCAGGTTCTCCTGACTCCAGGGCCGGTGCTCTATTCACCGCACCACCTAGCTGCTCCACAGTTGATCTTTCTTACAATAATTTTGCATGACTTAATCTTCTCAGGTTTTTTTTTTTTCTGAAACCATCCTGTTCATCATTTCTTATCCATCACAACCATATGCCAGAAGTTGTCCAGCCATTCCCCAACTGTCAGGCATCTCCATGATTTCAAAGTCTTTGCCACCACAAAAAAAAAAAAAAAAACAAAAAAAAAAAACAAACAAACAAAAAAAAAAAAAAAACAAAAACCTGCTGTAAGTATTTTTGTACAAATAGTCCATTTTCTTTTCTTTTTTTGAATCTCTTTGTAATAACAATCTAATAACAGTATTGCTGGGTCAAAGGGTAAGCACAATGTTATAGCCCTCTGGGTATAGTTCCAAATTGTTCTCCAGAATGGATGAACCAATTCACAACTCTACCAGTTTATATAGTTTAATTCTTTATATAGATTTATACAGATTATCATAGATTTATATTGATCATTAATTGTTTTTGAAATGTTTGGTATAATTCACTTGCAAATCCATCTAATCCTGAGGATTTTTTTGTTTGTTTGTTTGTTTTAGGGGGCTCAGTGATAGCTTGTTCAATATCTTTTTCTAAGTTTGAGTAATTTAAGTGTTCTATTTCCTCTTTTGCTAATCTAGACAGTTAATTTTTTTTATAAATATACATCCAAATTCAGAGAGATCATCAGTTTTATTGTTGTTGTTCATTTGTTTTCAGTTGTGTCCAACACTTTGTGACTTCTTTGGTTTGTTTTGTTTTGGCAAAGATACTGGAGTGGTTTGCCATTTCCTTCTTCAGCTCATTTTACAGATGAGGAAACTGAGGCAAACAGGGTTGAGTGACTTGCCCTTGGTCACTAGGCTAGTAAATGTCTCAGGGCAGATTTGAACTCAAGGTTTATTGACTCCAGGCCTGGAACTCTATCCTCTATATCACCTAGCTGTCAGATTAATTTTCACGTAATTAGGCAAAATAATCCCCAATAATTGCTTTAATTTTACTTTTATTGATAGTGTATTCAGCTTTTTTTCATTTTTCATACTTGTAATTTGGTTTTCTTTTTTTTTTAATCAAAGCCACCAATGGTTCATAAGTATTCTTTTTTTTTTTATAAAACCATCTGCTTGTTTTACTTATTAGTTCAATTTTTTTAAACTTTCAATTTCATGAATTTCTCCTTTGTTTTACAGATTTTCCATTTTGGTGTTTAATTGAGAATGTTTAATTTATACTTTTCCTATTTCTAAGTTGTGCATCTAATTCACTGATTTGCTCTTTTTCTCTTTTATTGATATGTACCCTTTCATTTCCTCTTGACAGAAAGTGCTCCTGCTTGTCCTTTAACAATGACCCAGAAATGGATAAAGGCAAAGGAATTGCCAAATAGCATATCTTCCTAAGTCTAGTGCTAGTACATTGCTGCACTGTACTCTTTTCCTGACCCGTTGCCATATTCCCTTATCATCTCTGTTTTGAGAACTTGTGAAGTTGTTGCTTCTGCCACCACCATCTTGTCCCACTACTGGTGTTTCATCTACATGAGTTCCAGGTCAGCCTTCTCCTATGTGTCACAGATTTCTCTGTCTGACCAACTATAGAGTGTTGGACTGGAACAATGTCTTACACTGCCATTTGGTTACCATTGCCACTCAAGAATTTGATTTGAGGTTTGGATGGGATTGAATTTGTTTGGATGAGAATGTTGGGAAAGATCAATTGATGGGTTTCTTTAATTTACCATCTTGATTCAGCCTGTGGAACTCCAAATGATTTTATTTTTAAATTGGGTAGCAAAAGAACATTTATACAAGGAAAACTTATAACAAAAGAAAAAAAAAACTTGAGGAGCAGAAGAATTGTTGCAGAAAGACATTGAATCTTCTGGGAAACGAGTAGAGTTGACTGTCAGATGCACTGAGAGGAACTTTTTTGAAAACAGATCCATGACTGAAGAAGAACAATGATAGCCTCAGGGCATCAAGATCCATCAACTCTTGGTCACTATAGAAAGAATTTTGAGGTTCCTAGTAGAAGAAAAGGTGGGTTCTTGAGTTTTACCTCTGAAGGTAAAAATGACTCACTGATCAACAGGGGCTCTGAATTGAGGTATGAAATAATATAGGAAGCCAAAA
>CM053585.1:155342030-155353548 GCA_028646515.1 Pseudochirops corinnae
AGAGAGAGAGAGAGAGAGAGAGAGAGAGAGAGAGCACAGGGTAGTAATCTGAGAGTAAAAGGAGTTTTATAAAGGAGTTTTAAAGTTTTAATAATATAGTTTAAGATCTGGTACTGCTAAACCTCCTTTCTTTCCCTTTTTTTTCCCATTCATTCTTTTGTTATTCTTGACATTTTGTTCTTCCAAATAAATTTTCTTACTTTTTAAGCTTAATAAATATTTTTGGTAGTTTAATTGGGATGGCATTGAATAAATAGATTAGTTTAGGTAGAATTGTCATTTTTATGAAATTGTCTTTGCTTACCAATGAATGATAAATATTTCTCCAGTTATTTAAATCTGACTTTATTTGTCTAAAAAGTATTTTATACTTACGTTCATGTGGTTCCTGGGTTTGTTTTGGCATATATACTCCCAGGTATTTTATACTGTCTACAACTATTTTAATTACCATCTATTTTTCCAAGATTTTGTTGTTGATGTATAGAAATGCTAATGATCTATGTGGGTTTGTATTCTATTCATGGATTCTTTGGCTATGGTTGTAGCTGTTTTGGCATTATTGCCTTCCTCTGGGTTTGTGTCTTGATCTTCCCTGTCACCATGTTAACTTTTTATGGCTGTGTTCTGGTTTTGGGGGGTGGTTGTTGTTTGATCATTTTTCCAGGCTATTTCTTGACCTTTAACTTGATGTTAAAGTTGAGTGCTGCTCACATGGTGGAGGGTACAGTGTTCCAAAGGTCAGGTCTTTCTTGCTGTTGTTTTCTGAACTGGCTCTGTTAGTCTATAGGTTTTCAATGCTTCCAAGATAGTATGAGCTAAGAACATACATGGTTAATGCTCTCTTGATTTGTGCTCTGGTCTTTACATAGAAAGGGATTTTGATCTCCTGTAAGCACCAGGGCTATCATTCTTTTTTCTTCTGTGACTGTGACCAGGTACCTCACTCTCCTTCAGCTACAATCACTAGTGCTTGCCTATATTTTGGATTTGATACAAGGGTCTCTGTTCCCCTGTGAGAAACTAGAAACATTTCTCTATGCCTTGGAACTGTGACCTGGGCCCCTGTTCCTCTGCACAGTGTTGCCAGTTCTTTTGGCCCTGAAACTGAGACCTTGAACTTCAAATGGACAAGGCAACAATGTCCTCAACCCAGAGTCAGCACAGGGTCCCTTATGATCTCCTAACAACCAGTTGTCCAACTCCCACACCTTTTATGGTTTGAGAGTTCTAGAAGCTGCTGCAGCCAAAGCATCCTCCCACACAGCACAGGCCACACTGTCTACACAACACTCTTGAGATCCACTCCTACCCCCACCTCCAGGGAGATAGACTTTTCAGGCCAACCTCCTAAGTTATATTGGACTGAAATATTGTTTTATCATTTTTTTTTTGGTTTTGCCAATCAAAAATTTGATTTGAGGTATCATTTTAGAATTGTTTGGAAGGAGATTTTGGAGAGCTTGACTAGGCACTTTACTACTCCACTAATTGGGCTCAGTCTCCCCCTCGCTCTCATTTGATTTTGAAAATATATTTTTTTAGTTCTTTTTTTTTAAATTTCTTGTTGATATTGTATCTCATTCACATTTTTCTTTGAGGCTTTGCTCATAGCTATTTTAACTTCGTTGTTTCCTGAGTTTGTGTCTTCATCTTCCTGGTCATCATAGTAGCTTTTCATAGTCAGGTTCTTTTGTTGTTGTTGTTGTTGTTGTTGCTGTTTGTTCATTTTTCCATCTTATTTCTAGATTTGGAACATTATGTTATTATTTGTTTCTGTTCCTGGTATGGGCGTCACAGGGGGCACTGTCTCAATCTATAGGATTTTTTATGCACTGCTATTTTCAGAGCTAGTTCTGGGAGTTTAGAATTTTTTGGTGTGATCTGGGAAGAGGTGTTGTCACTGCCCTCCTGTTCTGCACTCTGATCTTTATACAGTCCCTTCAGATTGCAATCAGTGTGTTCTTCAGGGTCTCTTAATCATTTTGGCTAGAAATGATACTGCTTTTCACTCCTTCTTGACCAAAGTGCTCCTCCCTGTCCTTGAATTATGACCCAAATGTGGTGATAGACAATCAAGTTGTCAAACATTTGCCCCTTAGGTATTCTACTCCCTTTTGACAGTAGGTGTCCCTCCCTGCCTTTGAACTATGGGTATAGGCAATGAAGTCACCAAACAGAATCTGGTCCTGTGTCTTATATGAGCCTTCCCTGAAGGCTCTTTCTGACTAGTTACTAGGTCTCCTTACTGTCTCTGACTTGGAAGCTTCCAAAGCTACTGCTGCTTCTGTTTGCAATCCCACCACTGGTGTTTTATCCATATAGATTCCAGTCCAGCCTCTAACCCAAGCCACAGATCTCTTTTTCCAAACTTCCAAGTTGTCTAATTGGAAGAATGTCTCACTCTGACCTTTAGATGGCTATGCCACTCCAGAATTTTATTTGAGAGGTAATTTTAAAGTTGTTTAGAAGGGAATGTTGGGAGGGCTCAGATGAACATTCTCTCCAATACATAGCCTTAGTTCCATAGTTAGAAGTCTCCACCATGATCTTTCAAGTCATTTAGGTTTCCTGGTTGTTGTACCACTTTGACTTCTCACTCTCACTAAATATCCCCTCAATTCATAAGCCATCATCCTAATTAAGATCTTCATCTCCCTCTTTCTTGGAATATTTCAATAGCCAATTGGCTTTCTTGTCTTAACACTCTACCTGCTCCAATTCACCTTCCATATACATCCTAAATTGATTTTTCTAAAGAACAGGTTTGGCCATATCACTCTCCTACTCAGTAAACTCAAGCCACTGCCTCTTATCTATAGCTCAAAAACCAATTCTTCTGATTGGCCTTTAAAGCCCTTCACACCTTACCATCAATCTACCTTTCTACCCTTACTGAATATTCTTCTTCATTTATCATAGTCTAAATAAATAATTCTTACTGTTTTTTATACAACCCCTCTCCCCACCATTTCCCATTTCTATGCACTTGCATTGACTTTCACCCATGCCTGAAATGCCCCTTCTTTTCACTTGAACTGCTTATTACTGATTTCTCTTCTGTCCCGGCTTTAATTATCTTTTAACTGAAGTTTTCTCTGATACATGCAGCCATTAAATTCTGTTCATCCTTTTCATCTTGCATCTATTTTAGATATACCTTTATACAAATTCTCTACTGTAGCTAGATCACAAATTCCTTAAGGTCAAGGAATGTTTAATTTTTGGTATGCCCAGTGCCTAGCACATTGCTTAACCATGAGGCACTTAATAAATGATTGTTGATTGATAGGTAGTATATTGTATGACTGATATCTTACTTGTTAGAGTGTAAGATCTTTTAGGACAAGGACTGCCTGTTAGGTATATTGTAGTGGGAATTCCCTTTCAGTCAATTTTATCTGATTGAGGCTAAGGTTCCTTCTAATTTCCAAATTTTGTGAATTTTTACTGAAAGTATCTACCTTTCTAAATATATTTCTAGTATAGTCCATCAGTAGAGTAGCAAAAAAAAATGAAATTTAAAATTATCAGAAACCAGTGTGAACCATTTCTCTGCTTCTTGTTGACCGTGTATCCTTGAACAATTCATTTCTTCGCTCTGGACTTCAATGTTCTCATCTGTAAAATGAGGGCATTTGGCTAGATGATTCCTAAATGTGTGTGTGTGTGTGTGTGTGTGTGTGTGTTTGTGTGTGTGGTGGGGGGAGTGGTGTTTTTTCACTACCATGCGTCCATTGGACAACAAACCATATTAGTAGATGTCTAATGAATGTTTTTGGGGGTAAGAAATGGATGGGAGGTGCTAAGTATGATGGGGGGAGCATGAAAGGATATATTTTATTATAAGCATATGAAAGTGCCGCAGGCTTGATAGTATATTACAAGTACTATTAGAATGGATTAGAGGAGCATAGTTTCATTTGGGAAAAGCTTTTTTTTTCTTTCTTTCTTTTTTTTTTTTTTCCTGGTAGAGTATCTGGATGTCTTCCCAGACAAAAGAGATCACTTCATGGAGTCAGTCTGGCTGAAGCTCCAGCCTTGGGAATAGCAACTTCTGGTGAGTAATTTCACAGAGATGGTTGATTAATTCTTTTTGTTTGAAACACCTAGGGCCTCATAAAACTTGACTGGTTCAATTGTCATGAGTAAGATTGCATCTCAGATGTGGGCATGATTTCCAAAGGTTAATGCCTTCTGAGTTCAGCATCGAGTTAAGCTGAAGCAGTCCAACCTAATTGAAACAGACTGCCAAGGAGCTTTTATAAGCTAGAAGCAGCAACATTGCTCTATACTCTCTGGTGGTCTAGTGGGGAGTCAATTTACTTACTGCCCTGCACTGAGTTCAATTTCTCCTCAGGGAAGCTGCTTCACAGAAAAGGCAGAATGGACCAGGAAAATCACATATTATATTTTTTAGAGGAGGAAGGGAATGTAGTAGCCATCTACCACTCACTAGACGAATCATCAATCTAACTTTGCTTAAAGATGCTGAATGAAGGGAAACCTGCAAGATTCTGAGGGATCCCATTCTTTTTTTTTTTAATAGATCAGATTGTTAGGAAGTTAATAGATCAGATCGTTAGGAATAGATCAGATTGAATAAAATCTAATTTTGCTTCTTTCCAACTTTTACTTGCTACTCCTACTTAACAATAGCTAGTAATAATAATAGGATTTGGGGGGCAGCTAGGTGGCACAGTGAATAGAGCCCCATCCCTGGAGTCAGGAGGACCTGAGTTCAAATTCAACCTTAGACACTTGACACACTTACTAGCTGTGTGACCTTGGGCAAGTCATTTAACCTCAATAGTCTTGCCTTCCCCCCTCAAAAAAAAATAATAATAGAATTTATATTGGACTTTAAGGTTTGCAAAATCTTTTACATATGTCAACTTATTTGAGCCTTACAACCACCTTTAGAGGGAGGTAAAATTATTATCCCCATTTTACATATGAGGAGCCTGATGCAGAAAATTTAAGTGACTTTCCCATTTAAATGTTAAGAATTTAAGTGGATTTTTCCAGAAGGCAGACTCAAACTCACTTCTCTTGACTCTAAGTTCCACTCTGTATCTATTGCATCTCCTTAGTGCCTCTTGCTCTTTGCCATTAGCTTCAACAGAAATAATCTAATTGCTTTTGTACATAAGAGTCTTTAAAGTATTTAAAGACAAGCATTGTGACTTCTCTGAGTCCTTGCCAGGCTAACCATTCCCATTTACATAAAGTGATCTGTATTTGTCATGGACCTGATACCCTTTACCATTTCCATTGCCTTCCTCTGAATATTTTTCAGCTTATAAGTGTCCTTCATAACATATTACAAACAAATCTGAATGCCCCAGATGGGATTTGACCAGGGTGGAGGACACTGTGGCCTCACCTCCTCATTACTGGAATAGAAGTAATCCAATATTTCATTATCACTTTCCTGCCAGCCTTACCACACTACAAATATATATACATTGAGCAAGTTGCTCCCTCACTCTTCAGATCTGTTTTCTGGAAAGACAGCTTTATAACTAGACCTCTTCCATCTTATTCTTATAAAGTCAATTTTATAAACCCATGTCTCGGACTTTACACTAATTTCTTTTAAATGTTGCACTATATTCAGTCCTATGTGGTTGCCTCTCAAGATTTTTTCTTCATTCTGATTCTGTCATCCTGTGTGTCGGCTCTTGCTTTATCATCTGCAGATATGATCCTGGGATATTACAATGGTGATCTCTTGCTGTGTTGACAATGGACCATAAAAAATTACCCTTTGAATTAGGCATACAAAATGTTATGATTCGTTTTATTTGTACTGTCATCTAGGCCAAATTTCTCTATTTTTTACATAAAATAGTATAAGATATTTTGTCAAAAGCTTTATAGAATTTTGCTAAATTCTAGATAACTTGTTTCTACAGTACCCCTTGATCTACTGTTTGCTAACTCCCATGTCTCCCCCCAAAAAATGTATGGTTAGTCTGGAATGACTTGTTCTTGCTTAAGTTATGCTGGTTGATCACTTTTTCATTTTCTAGATGTTAACTCTTCATCTTTTTAATATTACATTTGAAAATTTTACTTGGAACCAAAATCAAACTTTCTGAACACATAGTTTACAAATTCCATTCAAAATCCCCTAATTGTGATGGAAATGTTCTGGAGATAAAAATTAAGAGAATTATATTCAAGTTCTCTCTCTGTTCCTTACTGGTTGTTTCACCCTGGAAAATCAGTTAATGTTTCTGGCCATCAATTTCCTCATCTGAGAGTAACTTCTATTTAGCTGCAGAGATTCCAAAGAGGATAAAGTGAAGTGATGTATGTGAAAAAAAATGCTTTATTTAATGTGAAGTATAATGCAAAGGCTAGAGTAGAGATTCAATTTATATCTGTTGTTTTCACCTCCAATTCTTCTCTGATCTCTCAGTCAACATCAGCAAATTTATTAATGTAAGAAATGAACGCAATTATCTCCATGCTAGTGAAAATAAATGAATCATCTGAAGTGGTTGCATTATTAGAATTCTCACTGCGTATATCTATTGGGCTAGAACCAATAATCATATATCACATATTTTTAACTCCAGGGTCAATTTAAATTTTGGTTTGGCTTTAAAGCCCTTTCATAACCTGGCCCCTTGCAAACTTTCTAATCTTCTTACACTTAAATACCTATCACATACCTTGCAATCCAGTGATACTGGCCTCCTAGCAGTTCCTTCAATATAACACTCCATTGCCTAACTCTAGGAGCTTTCACATTTAGGAGTTCCTTCATATCTGGAATGTTTTCCTTCCACATCTATGCCTCTTAGTTTCCTTTGCTTCATTCGAAACTCAGCTAATGTTCACCTAAAGTTCTTTAAGAAGCCAGTCCTAGTCCTCCTTAATCTTAGAGCTTTATCTCTAGAGACTAAACTCAATTTATCCAAATGTATCTTAATATACAAATATAATTGTTTTCATATTATCTTACTCATCCTGTGAGTTCACTGAGAACAAGGGTTGTTTTGTTTATCTATTAATTTCTTTATTCACTTATTCATTCATTCATGTATTCATTCATTTATCCATTCAGTTATGTATTCATCCATCCATGTGTGTGTTTAGTTATTTATTCATCTAGTCATTTATTTATTCATACATTTATCTATCTGTTTATTTATTTATTTTTAAATTTATTTTTCCATTCTATGTATCCTTAGTATCTAGCACATTGCCTGGAACATAGTAGGGGGTCTAATAAATGCTAGTTGACTTACAGTATCTCTGATTTCAAATAGATGTACTATCTGTAGCTGTACCAATCTTGCTGATGACATTGCAAGTGGCAGAGGGAGAGAGAAGAAATTTTCTACATACCTCCTACCCGAAAAGAAATTCTCTTTTGGGTACTTGCTCCAGCTCTTAAACTGGAATGCTCTGTACTAGCAGTCTGCCATCACTTGGCTGGTTCACTGTATGACTGGTCTACTACTTGATTACATTTTTTATAATATAGGCTAAAGGGAATGTCTGATTCAGCCAGTCACAAAATGCTTCCTGGGTGGCTTCATCTGTCTTTAATCAGTGATCAAACATCATCATTTTTGCTAATAGATCAAAGACTTATTCACACCTAGTTTATAATTTGATTAATTTAATTGACTTATATGGGCTTTATGGGATTACATTAATTTGGAGGGGTAGATCTCTACCCTTACGCAATAATTTCTCTCTTCTCTAAAGATTATCTTCACTTTTATATTTCCATTGTTACCCTTTGTAAAATTTTTATCAACTTTTATTTTCCTCCCTTCTTTTTAAATTCTTAGGATGCAGTGCTCATTACTCAGTACCTTTGAGAGCACCTGATGGCACCCAGGATAATAACATTGCTGACTGCTGAGAAAGAATAGTACCTTAGCCATGATGGAATTTCTAGACATCTATATAGTCATATAATGTCTGAACTAGCCCATAAGGGACAATGACATATGCTTGATGGGCTTCCTCAGGGCTTTTCAGACACATTCCACACCCTAGTATCCTTTCTTTCTCCCACTCCAGTCCTGCCTATTACTAAAGTACCTCATTATACTGACAAGTGGACTATGTTAGCACATATATGAAATTGAGGGAAACTAGGTTTAGTCTCATTTTCTTTAAACTAGAAGGTCCCATGGGATCATGCTTGGAGAAAATGAAATTTATGAATGATAAGAATAATTCAGAGGCATCCTGGCATGGTGGATAGAGAGCCAGCCTTTGAGTCAGCATCAATTGGGTTTCACTCTTACTTCTGACATACTGACTGTGTGACTCTGAGCAAATTATTTAAGTCTGTAGTGCCTCAGGCTATGCTCTAAGATTATAATGTGCAGAGAAATTTCTAATCTGTATTGGTAGAGGAGGATCATCCAAGATTTCCTATCCCAATGAAATCTGAGGTAATATAAAACATAAACAAAACAACAACAACAAATTTACATTTCTCTAGTGCTCTAAAGTAAACAAAGTATTTTCTTCACCATAACTCCATGATGTAAGTAGTGCAAAAATTCATTTACATTTTTACATTTTTACTGAGACTCAGAGAGCTGAAGTAATTTTGTTACAAGTTACTCAGTAAGGAGTAGGTTTGGACTTTCAATCTATAACTCGACTCCATGTCTAGTGTAATTTTTACAGTAACACCATGTCTCAATTAATACTTACAGGTCTTAAATATTTAGTTGTTCTTAAGTTTGGTCACAGCTGGACTTTCAGAAGCAAAGTTTTTTTGGTCCCTTCCAGTTCTATATAATTAAAAACTGAGATGGCAATCTGATATCTATGTAATTATTAAAATAAAACAAATAAAACAAATTATAATGGTAACTCTAAGTCCTCCTCCAGGAGAGATAAGAGGGGAAAATGATCTGTACCCAATTCTTCTCATCAGTTGATTCTGCAGCATTGAGTATGCTAGTGTGTGTATGGTATTGGATAGGTTACTGAATTCTGAATCACATCAGTCCTTTTGTTGTCCTTATGTGTCAGAATAAGTTAAAGTTTCTGAAATTAATTCTTCAGAGTTCTTGCTTTGTATAGTCTCTCTTGTCTTAAATCATAAAATTATAGTTTCAGAAGGGACCATGGAAGTGATTTTGCCCATCTCCCCAATTTCTGAAGCCCCTCAGCGTATCCTCTAAGAGCAAGAGCGCAGTGAATTCTCTGTGCTATGATAGAGGTAGTATCTGAGAGTTTGAAATCATCTAATATATTACATTCACATATGAGAAAAAATGTTGAAAGACAGAAAGAGGGAGAAAAGTTTTTCAACCTCTGGATGGAATTTCCAGGATCAGTAAGAGATTAAGTGATTTGCCCAGGATTCACCAGTCAGCATATATATGTCATAGGACAGATTTCAACCCAGATCTTTCTGACTCTTCAGGCTTTTCACATATTAGGTCATATAACCTTTCTAAATGTCAGTACAGGAAGACCATATAAGTAGAGTAATGCATGATGTTTTGTTAATTCACTGGATCACAGGGAAGAAGAAGGAATTAGGCAATTGAAGCATAACCAATTTTCAAGGTTTTGAGCATTATTTTTTTCCCCCTGGTCCATAACTATTATGTAGAGACCTTCCAGTGATTAAACTCCCTCTAATAATGTAGATTAACATCTACTCTAAAAAGCTGTGTATCTTACTTCCTACTCAAGTAGAATATTTTCTTTGAATTCTAAAATTCCATTGGATTTAACAATCTTTAGACTGTATTAGACTTCTTAGACTCTTTAGTGTGTCAGGCACTAAAAGATTAAATGACTCATTTAGAGTCTCATATCTAGTATGTAGCAGAGATAGAAACTGAACCCAGGTCTTTTTGACTGTGAGGAATGTAATTTTTCATGCAAGATTGCAAAGTAAGAAACTTCCAGCTCTGTGAGCATTTTTATTTATCCATCTCTAATTTTGTTCACATAGTTCCTTATGCTTACAGTGAAAACAAATATTGGTAGATCTCTGCAATTTTCATACAAAAAAAATAAATTGGAACCAGATTGTTTTTTCCCCCCCCATCATACTTCATACCTGAGGAGAAGAAAGTACCTTGATGTCTTATATCCTACTGTTGGCATGCCACAATTTAACACTGTCAGAAGACAGTGAATGAAAGGACCAAGAAAATCATTCACTTAAGACAAATGTTGAATTTATAAAACTGGGAAGTTTTATTTTTTTACCCTAACATGAGGGTTTTGTAAAGTTTTTGAAATGAAATTATATTATACAATCAAGATTAGTAAGTCAAAGTTAGATATTAAGCATTTATTAAACACTTACTATGAGCCAGGCATGGTACAAAGAAAGACAAAAATGCAATCCTTTTGCTCAAGGAATTTACATTATAATAGTAGCAACAACATTTATAAAACTAAGTAAACCAAAATCTATAGAGAGTAGATGGCAGATAATTTGAGAGGAGGAGGCATTGATAGCTAGAGGACCAGAAAAGGTCTCCTGAAGGAGGAGGCATTTGAGCTGATACTTGAAGGGAGTCAGAGAAACTGAAAGGTGAAATTGAGGAGGTAGAGTATTTCAGGTTTGGGGTAGGGCAGGGGGTGGGATAGTTAATGTTAAGACACATAGATTGGACTGATTTACCAAGAGTTTGCTCTCCTACCCTCTTTAATCTCACTTCGTGTAGACATCTTCCCCTACTGCTCCCTTTTCATCTCTGGATTACAAGTAGAGGAAAACCTCTTTCTTGCCAGGTCACCTCTCCCTACATGCACCTTTGATCTCATACCATCCCATATTCACTGGCAGTTCATAGGAACTTCCGTGTTATTTCTCCTATTAGAATGTGACCTTCTTGAAAGCAGAGACGGCAGGTTTTCTCTTTTTTTAAATTTTAAGTGTGTGTGTGTGGTCTGTGTGTGTGTGGTGTGAGTATGTATGTGTGTGTGTGGTGTGTGTATGTGTGTGGTATGTGTGTGTGGCATGTGTATGTGGTGTGTGTATGTGTGTATGGTGTGTTCTGTATGTGTTTGTTGTGTGTATGCATGTATGTGTGTATGTGTGTGTGTATGCATGTATGTGTGTGTGTGTGTGTGTGTCCCTGATATTTAGCACTGTGCCTGGCACATAGCAAGTGCTCAGTACATGTTTGTAGCCTGATTGCCTGATCAACTAGACTGGTTACTTGGTGATGAACTTTTTGTAGAAGCAAAATAAAATGCAAAGCGACCTTCAGTTCACTGAACCTTCAGTTCAGTGATCTTCAGCCTCTTTCTAAAGAAAACTAGAGTTTGCAAAGGAGTTTTATGACCACTTAAAAATATTAATTGCTTTTTTAAAGACCATTTAGGACCTTTCCTGACATTTACCTCCAAAAAACTTTAAAATTACACCTGTACTCAAATTTTGGAGCAGCAGAGCCAAAAAAAATGAGAGAGAGAGAGAGAGAGAGAGAGAAAGAGAGAGAGAGAGAGAGAGAGAGAGAGAGAGAGAGAGAGAGAGAGAGAGAGAGAGAGAGAGAGA
>CM053585.1:155354048-155372109 GCA_028646515.1 Pseudochirops corinnae
TGCCATCAATATCATATTATTATTATTATTATTGTCATTATTTTAGTTTTATCTCTCAGTTTCAGTTTATTTCTAAAATGAATAAAGTAAAATAGATACCCTCTAAACTTACATTCTGTTCTAACTTCTATTTAGGTGTTCTATCCAACAATCCATGCTGAATTTTAAGCAGAGATTGTCCAAATTGTATATATCTATATCTATATCTATTTCTGTATCTATATCTATACCTATACCTATATCTGTACCTATACCAATATGCATATCTATACATATATTTGCAAATCTAAACTTTTTGGAAATTATATATTAAGTACTTAGATTCTCAAAATAACTTACATTGATTCTATTTTTTTCTTATTAGCAGAAGCTTTATCCACTTAGTCTTGATATCAAGGTTAAATAGTACTTATCTGACACTTAAACCATAGTGTTGCCAAAGTTCAATGCAACATATGCTCCATTCTTGGTTTACTACTACACTTTTAAGAATTTGCATTATGTCATGTAATGTGACTCCCACATATACTAAAAAGGAAAAAAAAAACTTTAAAATATCACAATTTTTGCAAGGCTCCAAATGCAATTAAATGAGTGCCTGATTTGCATGCTCAACCTGAAGAGTGAAACCCTGGAAAAATGAGCTGTAATTGTTTTGGGAAATGTTCCAGAGACACCAGAATCACATTTGCAATAAATTATTATGACTTCCTTTTCCTTGTTGCTTCTTTATATATTGTAATTACACTATTGATCACCACTGAAAGATTAGTTCATGACTAAGTGAACATAACCTGCTTTGACTGGTTAAATCAGCAAACAAGAACACATTATTGATTCTTAACGTTTTGTACCAATTAGTAACTAGAAAATACTCTTCCCACAACACAGGCATCCACACACAAATCACTAGGCATATCTCCACATGTTTGGGATTTATGGGTGTTGAATCCTGGTGTTGAATTTCATCTTTCTTAACAGCTAGAATATTTCAGGAGTATATTGACCACCTTGGTTTCATTCTGTTTCTTTTGTCTGCTGATAAATTTGATCTTTAGAAAACAAGATCTATGGAAAGCCAGAAAGGCTTTCAAGGTAGAGACACAAATCTTGCGTCAACATCATGGAAACTTGCAACTTTAAAGGAAATTCTCAAACCTTAGAATCACATTTCTGTATTTCCTCATTCGATTTAATTCAATAAACATTTATTAAGGGCCTACTTTGTGCCAGGCACTGTGCTACCTTTCTCCTAATAAGTATCCATTTACATAAAAGTTCAAATTTAAAAGTAACAGTGAAATTTATAAAATGCTAGATATATAAGCTAGTTGACTTCTGGATGAACACTACTGAAATTTACATTTTCAGATGGATAAAGTAATCATCCATCAACATCTCTGATTTCTTTACCAATCTGAAAACTGAACTTTAACCCTTCAGCTGTTTGAATACTGCTTCCATTTATTCAGACTTATTAACTTCTTTATGGGTCAAATAAGACAATGGAGCATTTACCCAGCACACTGAATCTTTGGTAGAAAGACTTTTGTTTAATGTAGAATTATGTTGGACCAAGTAAACCACAGGCATGATACTGGCCCAGTTTATCTAACCACAGACAAAGTAGTTGTGGGAATGGTTTGATACTCACGAGATTTTTTTAGATGTTCTCATTAGATCTTAATATCACCTTCCATTTAAGTAAATCTAAATTCATTCACTTGATTTTCAAACTAGAGCCTGCAGAACATTTTCCTGGGTAAAAAAAAAATCTGGAGCTGGACCAAATTGTTTTCTGTTTTGCTATTGCTTTTCTCTCCCATCAAATTTATCCTTCCTGGTATAATGCAGAGAGAGCCTATAAGAGGGTCTAAGACTTACTTGTTTTGATTTGTATCAGTTCAGGAGAGGCTTATAAGTTTACTTTGGGAAGGTGTATTATGGAGGGGGCACCCCTTTACTTCTTTCCATAGCATGCAGAAATATTTTTAAACTATTTCTTCTCAACTTGTGAAGTGATGAAAAACCACTTAATTACCATTGAGCCCGAATTAAGTATGCACCAATAAGCATAAACAGGTGAAATTAATTCATATTTCTCTGCTAGAAGATGAGAGGGAACAACCCCTGTAAGTTTCTAGGTAGGGAGAGAGGTAGCCACAATTGAGGGTGCCTTACCTCCCTACCTGGTCCATGATGTAGCCATGAACAAATAACACCTATGTTTCTTAGTGGTGTCTATTCTTTTCCGATCTTAGGTGAATAAGTATCAGAGACAGAACAGATTAAATTATAGCCTTGTGAATGCTGAAAGGTAGGAAGGTCTTTCAAAGTTCCAGTAGTGGGAGGACATAGCGCAAATTGTTGGTAACAGGTTTCTTGCTAGGGCATTTCTTCAATAAGCTCAATTGCTGCACAGTTGTCACTACCTTTCTCCCCACACAGAAGCTTACAGAGATTCTTATTCCTTACTTACCACCAGGAAAAAAGGTCAATTATTTTATTTGTTCATAGTGTTTTTTTTATTGTGTACTTAGCTCAACTTTTCATCACCATACAGTAAACTGATAGGACATAGTCAGAGAATACCTGTGGTATAGAACTTGCCACTCCATCTCATATTTCAGGAAGCAGGGTCATCAAGCCTTCCTCTGGGTGCTCGGTAAAGCATATTGAGCATGCACCAATAACTTGAATCCTATTGGCCAGTTCCCTCTATTACAATGGCATTTAATTGTCAATTACTTTCTTTTGTATATTGGCTGCAGCAATATTCCTACACATGTCATCAAAGAGACTTTTAGATAAATGATCCTAGAGAAAGTTACAAATTGCTTCAGATTGCTTTATTGTTAAAGGTTTTTTGGAAATTTCACTGAACCTTATTATAAGTAATTTCAAATGCTTTTAAAATCACAGACTTTTAATTTATAAGATACTCATAATATTATTCGAATGATTATAGCTTTAATTAATTTTGGAAAATAGGATTAGAACAGCAGTTTGTCTTTTTTTAATAAAATAAATTCTAAGGAAACCTCTTAAGGATTCGTAAGTGTGGAATCATTAGAGGGCTATGAGACTTTTATTTTTGCTTTTTGTGGTTTAACATCATAATGGCTTCAGAAGTCATTACTGTAAGGGTGGGGATTCAGAGACACAAACTCAGACAAATTTTACAAATGCAGGGATCTATTTGCTTCATCTCATTTAGCTAGCATGGTGAATCAGAAATCAAGGACTGGAAATTATCCAATATATACCACTGGACTCCAGTATGTCTAATATCTTCAAAGTCTGTGAATAAGTATAGGGTTTGTAAGAACCCTTTTCAGAACTGCAGAAATCAGGTCAGTGTGTTAGAGGAATAATTAGTTACCTCTGTATGAGAATCAGTAAATGTCTATTAGAGGGAAGTTTCAAGGAGGGCTATAAAGCATACATATGTATAGGAAATCTAGAAATAGTTCTCAATGAGCTCCCTTCCCCCATGGGTAGTTTACCTATGAACTTTTTTGGAAAAGAATGTAAATGCATATAAATAGAAGTTTTCAAATTATAAGTGGGATATTAGAAATAAATTGTTGGTATTAGATAACTGGGTGCAATATCAGGGTGTCATAGCCCAAGAAAAATAGCAAATAATATTAAATTGTTAGAACTTCCCCTAAAGAATCAGTTTTTGGATTTACAATGAGGAGGGGGAAACCTCTCTTGCCTCCTGTGGCCTGTTGCCTAGAGGTTTGAGAAAAAGAGAGAGATGGGTCTCAACTTGTCCCACGCTGGGGTGCAAATCAACCCCTGGTGCATTTCCATCAGTTGTCAGAAGCAGCTAGATATTTTTTGCAGGGCCAGGCAGGAAATTAGGCTATTAAATTACAGCTTTTCTCTCAGAGCCCCTGTCATTCTGCTCTCCTTTCCTACAGATGTTCTATCAAAGCAAGTCATTGTAACCATTTATCTTGCCAAACTTAAAATACCTTCTCCAGAACTAATTTTTCCCCTCAGTACTTGAGGTCTTTGTACCCTCTGTCTTGCTTCCCTGATCTTGTATGGATCTAAGATTAATTTGCACTAGCTGGGGGTTCAACAACAAAATCAATTTCAATTGGGTCAGATGGGGTCACTCTGGGCTCAGTAGTGTGAGGAGAGAAATAGATTATTATCATTCTGGGAACCCAGTGCTAAGGTTCAGCATAAGGAAAGGGGTGGGGGTTGAAAAGAAAGGGAAGAAGAAAAGAAATGCTCATAAACTAGATTAAAATATTTTTGCAACTATCCTAACCAGAAAGAGTTGTGGTGTTTTCTCCAACATACTACTAGCAAGGACTGTAAAATAAAATGATGCTTTGTTTTTCCAGGAGAAAGAAAGAGAGAAAAAAGTAAATAAATGTGAGGGGCAGTCTGATCAGTAGAATTTCACAGGAAAAAAATGTGGCAGTCACACTGGCATAGAAATACCTTTGATAGATCTTTTTATACCCTTAGCACGTAGCAGGTGTAAGTTAAACATCATTCCCTGCTCTTCTAGGCATCTTGTGTGCCAGAGCACATAAAGCCAGTTAGACTGGGACTTAAAGATGTATCACTGTAAAAATTAGTTTTTCTTTTCAGCATGCAAATGTGGTACAAGAAAATGTCATAGTCCAGGGGGAAAATAAAAATAATGTATATACAGTATTAATTTTTAAAGCATATATTTTGGAGCTTTTTCACTTCCATCACCCACTATCCCCTGCCAGATCTATGATTTCATTGGCATAATGAACTTCTGATCATAGATTGAATGATGACAGGGAACTTTGAGGTCTCTTATAGACCAACCCTGCCAGTTGACAATTGAAGAAATTGAGACTGAGGTAACTCGAGTGACTTGCCTAACGTCACACAGGTAGTAAGTGCCAAAGGGAAGATCTGTGTCCTCTGATTCCAAATCCAGTGTTCTTTCCAGTTCTACATTTGGGAAGTCCTTTCCCTGATGCAGACTAGTAACGGCTATCATTTATAGTATTAGTGAGGAGGCACTAAGAGGTTAAATATCTTTTCTCTAGTCATACAACTAATGCATGATGACTTGAACAGAAGAATTCCTAATGCCAATACTGGTGGTCCTCCCTATGTCATGCCAGAATACCTTAAGGAAAAACAAATAAGCAAGCAAAAAGGTTCTGATCAGTAAACAAAAAGGCTGAAATCCATTCACACTTCTTTCTTTTTCCCCTCCAACATGATCCACATTTGTAATGTTCTCTGACAGTTTAATTGGCATAAATATTTATCACATATTAACACAAACATACCTGCAGGTGAAATATAGCGTTGATATCTTCTGCCCTTTGTTGTTAAAAATAATTAATAGAAATAATCATTTCAGTAACAGCTGTTTACTAGGCATTTAAAAAACATATAGGGAAGGAACAGTATTGGAAAAGATGGCTTCCTGAACAATTGTAAGGCCATGCCCTCATTTGAGCTGAATGAATTGGAAAGGTTCACACAGTTTAGATTTAAGTACTTATGTGACACAAACAGGGTCCTGTTTAAGTTAAAATCAGTTTATCACCATGGATGAAGCCATTCACATTTCAAAGACATTTCCAATTATGTAAAACCATAAGGAGAGGAGACCTCTATAGGCTTCAAATAAGGGAAAACTACCAGGAAAAGGTCAGATTTCAATATGCAAGAATTGACTTGTACTTTTCTCTGACAAAAGAAAAAAAAAAAAGATTTGACTCGTAGGACTTAGTGCTGGTCAAAAAACTAAAGCAAACTACAGGAACCAAATCAAACCAAACCAAACCATTTTTAAAAATCAGTTTAATTTATACGCATCTTGTAATTTAAGTCACCTTACAAACATATTCTTATTAACAAAAGTGAGCTGGATAAAAGCCAGATGATGGATTACAGTAAATGGTAAAATTTTCAACTCGCTATTGGTGACAATTTTAAAATATAAAATTAACTAATCTCAAACAAGCCCAGTTACTTCTATAAATGAAATATCCTAGATTATCACTACGGTGACTAGAAGTCCTAGATCTCTTGGGGCAGTTCTGATTTGAAGAAGAGTAGAACTTTTAAAATTAGACTAGGCAAAAATAATAGCCTTTTGTACTAGAAAAACATTTTAATAGTAATTATCAAATAATTTGTGAATTAAATTAAATGTTACCTTATTAAAGTGAAAGCAAACGTAGAAAAGAAAGATGATTATAAAAAGGCAACATGGCTACCGCTAGGAGAAGTCATTCCAGATTATCTTAATTTCTATATTTCCCCTTCTCTTTTGTTTCCTTTCTCTTTTTGGACTAGTTATTAGACTGGCAGATCAGGAAAAATAAAACTGAATGTACAATTCACTTAATTTCCAGAAACCATATGGTCCTTATTCTATTACTATTGATAATATGGAGAAATGGGGACTAAATAATAATACGGATATTTCAATTCAGCAATATTTGAAAGTCTGGACCCAAAAAATAGTAATTAGTGCCTCAAAAACAGGTTAGAAGGCTGTGATAAGCCCCAGTGATTAGTCAGTGGTCCTATGCCATTTAATTTTTTTTCCAATGATTTGGGAAAATGTATGGATAGCATGCTTCTCAAATTGGTGGGTAACACCAACTTGGATGAGTTATTTAACATTTTTATGATAGTCAGGATGCAATAACATTTCAAAACAATAGAGTGTTGTCCTAATTTCTTTTTTAAATGAGATGCAATATGGATAGGAGTAATTTCTTATACTTGGACTCAGAAATTAACTTCATCAGTATAAGAAGGGAGAGAATATATAGACAAGAGTTTGAATACTCTCTGGGGTTTTTGGTGAACTGCAAATTCAATATAAATCAACAGTGTGATACAAATGAATGAAAAAGTTGTCCAAGCACTGTTCTAAGTGCAGAGGATATTAAAAGAAAACATGAAACAGTCTCTCCTCTTAGCAAGCTCATTCTAATTGTGGGAGTATGATATGGTAGTCAAATGGGTTGATGTGATATTAGGTTGCATTAGTTGAATTACAGTATGTAAGGCTAGAGATGATAGCTCTCTTGTATTCAATTTTGATCAGAACACATTTAGAGTATTCAATAATTTGGGGCATTGAATTTTATTAACTAGAGAGTGTCTAGCTGATAAAGAAAAAGAGAATCATGTTTAGCTCTTCATTTGATATCATGACCTGTAAGAATCTATTTAATGAACTGGGGATGTTTAGCCCAAATATGACAATCATTGAGCAAGGTAAGATAGCTATCTTTAAATAAATGAGAGCTGTCATGAGGAAGAAAGATTAGACATGATTATCTTGGACCCAAACAGCCAAAAAAAGAGAAAAGTTTGGAAGTTATATAGAGTCAGATGTAAGCTTAATATAGGTATAATTCCACTTCTGTTGACACCTGGTGTGGTTTTTCTGAGAGATATTCCTGTGAAAATGAAAAGTCTTTATTTAGCAGGTGATATGACTTATGAGAGACTGAGAGACTTCTTGAACTTATGAGGCTGCAAGGCAAGCCAGCCCCCAGTATTGCACTTTTCTTAGAGGGAGATCTGCTGACTATCATTAAGAGTTTCTCTCTCTCTCTATCTGTCTCTCTCTCTGTCTCTCTCTCTCTCTGTTTCCTCCAAAATATGAATTCAATTCCATTTACCATTACGCAGGTATGCACCAAAGACTCTCATTTAATCAAAGGTTACATCTGCTCCAATTGTATGCAGCACTGAGTGTCATAGGACTTCCCCAGGAAAAATCATCCCAAACTTCTGCAGTGTAGGATCTTATAGGGGATAGCTATCCTAAAAAACTAGAGCTATTCTAAAGTGGAATCATCTGTATCAGTAGGTAGAGATACACTAGAGGTCTTTAAGCAGAGTTTGAATGACCACTTATGGGCATGTTGCTGAGAGTCATCTATACTTTGACTTTAATGACTTCTGAGGTCTTTTCCAATGTCAAGATGTCTAAATTTTTACTATTTTAAATTCTTTCTCAATTTTCTGAGGTTATTTGTAGCTCAAATTTCTCTGAGGCAATTCATAGCTCAAAAATTCTATGAGACTGTGAACTACAGCAGAAAAAGGCCTAAATTCCACTGGGTTGATTAAGGGGTGAGAGTAGACATTTGTAAAATTGCTGTTATTTAAGTTTTAATGAGAAAGGTTCAGGGAAAAGAACCCAGAAGGTATATCACAATGCTGGAAGAGGTGTTATCACCTAAGCAACTCCTATAGAATAGCAGGAGGGAGAGCTGTTTATAATCAAAGGGTCAGAAGGACTTTTCTGAATTTTTTCATGAGGGCTTACAATTTAAGTTGAAGGGTATTGTTTTGCTCTATTAGCCACATTTATGGAGAGAAATAACTATTTAGCATGCACAGAAAACCAAATATGTGCTAAGTATTATAAAGAACACAGAGCAAAGGATTTTATTCTTGTTTTCTCTGTATAAAAAGCCTACAGAGGCAGCATTAACAGGACTATCATTTGACAAATATATGGTATCAATCTATGAGTTAAGCTATTATCCATCCTCCAACTCCAACTCAGATAATAATTTTGCCATGAAGTTATTTTTTTCCCCCCTGAGGTCTACCCTCTCCAACCCTCCAACTTCAGTGTAGTGAACTTACCCCTCAGATATCAAAGAGCTCATAATTTGGACCTAATTCACTTATCATGTGAGATAGATTGCTATAGATAGATTTATTTTTTTAATATAGTCTTAAAGTCATTTTGGGAGGGGCAGAGCCAAGATGGGAGCATAGAAGCAGGAAAACTCCATGAGCTCCCCCCATAACCAACCACCTCAAATACCTCTAATATATGACTCTAAACAAACTTTAGAGCTAAAGAACCCACAAAGTGAAAGAGAGAAACAAAATTCTGCTGAAGGCAGCTTGGCAGGCAGATAGGAAGGGTCCATCTCAGCATGCTGGAAGCCAAGCTCAGCCCCACATGAGCCCAGTCCCACATGAGCCCAGCCCCACATGAACTCATGGTTTTACCCTCAGGGTGGCCCCAACCATTAGAGGCTGGAGCAGACTTCAGGAGAGTGGATCACCAGCAGCTGTGGCAGTTTCCAGAATTACCAACCCATAAATACCAAAGGCAAAGTAAAAGGTCAGTGTGGACTTTGTGAACAGGTAGACTGACAGTGTAGTCCAGCCTCTGCTTCTGGTGTGAGGAGGCAAGAAGTGGTGGAGGCTCCCATGTCCCTGCTTCAGAAGTCCTGGCCTGCAGCTCAAAAGTCAAGTAATTGAGTGGCAACATGAGGAAGCAGAGGAAGCAAAGCAAGCACAGCAATCAAACCTTAGGTTCCTATTTTGGGGACAAAAAGGATCAAAGCATGGGATGAGGCCTTGGAGATTAATTCTCTTGGAAGATGGAACACATTTTGGGGAAAGTCTGACATTCACAAAATGAGTACTTAAGAAATATCTACTCAGAAATTGTTTGGTTAAAAGGAAGGCAAAAATTTATATTTTATAAAATTATGTGTGTGTGCACATAAGGAATCAGAAGTCACTTCTGGAACTCTGACTCATTCTGGATATAACGTTAATATATATAGCCAATGAAGACTCCAGTTAAAGAAAGTTGTCTTCTACCATCTGAATTTCATGATTATGAGGGCTGGAATTTGGGGGAAAGAATACAGTTAATGGCTCGTCTCCATGACCTTTACCTATATAGTCTTTAGAGTTGGTGAACATAATAATTAGTAAGAACACTCTATTGGTTGAGAATGACTTTGGGATTAAATCCCAACTGTGTTTATTAGCCCTTTGTCATTGGCTTGTCATTTCACCATTCTAGGATTGTTTCCCCATTTATCAAGTTAAGGAAATGGAGCAGACCATCCTGAAGGCTCCTTCCAATTTCATCTTAATTTAGTAAGTAACCTGATATTTTATAAGCCATGACTATAAATAAATGTGACTTAAATTTTAACAAAGATAGCTAAACATATATCCAAAAGAATATTTCAATCTCAAAGTTGTTCAGTAACCACATAAGATAGAGTAAACTAGATTATTATAGCAGTAGAGATGCTTATAGACAGAGACAGAATTAAATAGCTAAAAACTAGCTAATATTTGATGTAAATTGGTTTGTCAAAAATAAAGAGAAAAAAGGAATGCTGAAAATGAGTATAGTTAGTATTGAGAATAAATTAAGGTACCTCAGAAAGTTTGATTAAAAGGTGTACATTATTTTCTATATTTGCATTATTTCTCTACTAAAAACTTCTAAATACTCAATTTTTAACCTTTTTTATTTCCCTACTAAAATCTTATAAATACTCATTTTAAAAAATTTTTATCTTTTTCAATTGATAAAGTTTTATTTTTCTACCTTTCCTTTTAGGAAAAAATAAAGAAAACTACCAAAATTACAGCAACAGATAATTTTTATATTGGCCATATACAAAAATGTATTTCTCATTATGCATGTTGAATTCATCAGCTCTTTATAAGAGAATGAGGAGTTTGTTTCCTCATCCATCCTTTGAAATGGTGATTGGTTATTGCATTGTCCAGAGGTTTTAAGTTTTTGAAAGGTTCTTATCTTTAAAAAGTTACTGTCATTGTACAAATTATACTCCTGGTTCAACTCTCTTCACTCTGCATTAGGTCATACAAATCTTTGCAGGTTTCTCTAAAACCTTCCCTTTCTTCAGTTATCAACATACAATATATCACATTCAAATGCCACCATTTGTTCAACTATTCATCAGTTACTGAGTCAATGACTCCATTGTCTACAGAAACAAATGCAATCTCTTTATCCTGGCATTACAGTCCTTCCAACAATTCGACTGCCACTTACCTTTATGGTTGTACTCCTTAACATGCTCCTTTAATATGCTCCAGTCAAATTGGAATAATAACTATTCTCCAAACTTGTGCTGTACTCTTTCAACCTACACAACTTTATCCTCCATTCCTGACTGCAATAATTCTAGGTATCATTCATAGAAATATTAGTCCAGAATAAATGTGACCTCCCACTGATCCCCTTTTCTATATTGCTCTGACACTCCCATCACTCTCCCACTCCCCACACAGATAAGTCAGGAAAGAATAATAGCTATGCATTAGGAAAAAGAAACAGCATTCCAAAAAATAAAAACAAGACAAAACCAAACCAGTACTGGATTTGGAGCCAAGTGACCTGAGTTCAAATTCTGCCTCTTCCTATTTACAGAATATCAGAATAAGAATAACTGCCTCAGAGGCAATCTGATCAAACTCATAACTGAACATGAACTTCTAGAACATTTCTACCTGGACTGAAATTCCTTTTCATCTCTGCCCCAGGATCATCCTCATACTTTTTGCCCATCTTGGGTGTTACCTTCTTAGTGAGATTCTCCCTGATGCTCTTTCATTCTTCTAACCATCTCATATTACTTCACATTACCTTGCCTGTCTGTGTCTATGTTATACCTTTCCAATCAAAGAGAAGTTCTCTGAGAGGAGAAATTGAAAATATTTGCCTTTCTAGCTCCAGTAACTGAAAAAGGACTTGCTAAACACTAGCTGCTTAATAAATAGTATGTGATAAAATGGAAGAAATGACTTACTTTTATTACCAGCCAGTGTATATTTAAAAACATAAGCTGATCAATTAAAGATTAGTTGATCCATTTTAGAAATGGTGAACTAAATAAAATATTATTAAATTCATTTTAAAAATTAATCTTTAAAATAATTCAAAGCACAAACCAAAGGAATCAAATAATTCAGATATACACATTCTTTCCTCAGGAATTTAAATGATGTAACAATGGTTTTAGTCTAGGCGTAATGAGTGAAATTATGCAATGGAAAGAGCATTAGTGTAGGAGTCATAGGATCAGGACCTGAATTCAAATCCTGGAATTTCAACTTAAATTACTTCACTACGCTGGTCCTTGGTTTTCTTCTGAGTAAAATAGGGTAGGTAAATGGAGATTAGATGGCATCTAAAGTCCTTTCCAACCCAAATCTATGATCCTATGATTTAAAGCAATTGGTTATACAGCATTCACTTGATAACCAATAAGGAAAAATTCATTATCTTCTGAAGACTCATATTCATGAGTTCAAATCTGGCCTCAGGTACTTCTTAGATGTATAACCCTGGGCAAATCATTTAACACTGTTTGCTTCAGTTTCCTCATCTGTAAAATATGCTGGAGAAGTAAATGACAAATCACTCTAGTGTCTTTGCCAAGATCACCCCAAATGCATTCAAAGAGTTGGATACAACTGGAAAATGACTGAACAATTGTTATGAAGCCTTGCAACACTGGCCTCCCTTCCCCCTTCCTCAGAAACATATCAAATAGAATGAGAGAGAGAGAATTGAGAATAGGGAGTTTCAATTTTGTATTTTTCTCCCTAAAAATGGGGCTGTGCAAATACTAAGTTATTAACAAATGTCTTTTCTTTTTATCATGAAAAGATCTGCCTTGCTGAAACAGCAGTGAATTGCTCCAAGTTTTGTCCTTTCCTTCCATATGTTATCTCCCTTCCAAAATGTAAAGACAATTAACTTATTCTTGCTACAAATTCTTTCCTTTTGAAGAAACATCCTCAGATCCTTATTTATCATCAGAATTATTTTGTGAAAGTTACTTACGTTCTCTAGTCTTCAGTTTTTTCTACTGTAAAATAAGGCAATTGAACTAAATCTCTACCTATAATCTCTGCCTCTAATTTTTCATCTAATAATAATAATAAATAACACTGTATAGTAATCATGGTAATAACAATAAAAACTAAGATTTATATAGCATATACTATGTGTCAGGTACTATGCTAAGTGCTTTTTAAGTGTTATCTAAGTTAATTCTCACCTCAACCCTGTGAAGTGATACTATTATCCCCCATTTTACAGATGAAAAATCTGAGACAAAGTGATATGCTCAATGTTTCCTCATATACTCTACCCATCCGAACAAAAAAAAAGATATTCCTCTTAAGTATCATACAGTTTTGCTTTATTTTGCTTTTTGTAGAAAAGGATTTTTGGATTTTTATAGGGCAATTAATATTCATCCACTTTGTCACTGGCATGAAGACACTGCCTCGAGATGTACAAGGACTCTACTATGATTCTGAAGAGAAGATGGAAAGTCCCAAACCCTTCATATCTTCAAAAAGTCATTCTCAGATCAAGGATGGAGAGAATCTAAATTTGAAGTCCACAATCTATCAGGAATTTCCTCCTCAGAGGTTTGGTTGCAGTGTTCTATCCTTATGTCTTCTTTTTTCTTTTTTCTTTTTGCTAGAATCTCTGGTTCTAATTGCTTGGTTATTTTATATAGGCTCAAGAGCACATGACCACATCCTTCAGCCAATCTTGGGAGACTTCCTATTGCACCTAAGGAAGTATCCATATCTTGTTTACTACACCTAGTGAAAAATCAAGCTGTATTCTTGCCTGATAAATGTATTAGGTCTAATGGGGTAGGATAGTTATGAATCCATTCTTAAATTTGTATGATATTTAATACTTAATATAGTTGACTGAATAGAACAGGTGTTTAACAAATGTTTATTAAATTGAAGAAGCAATACAATTAGATCTAAAGATCATTCAACATGGAGTCAAATATTTGGTATCTTTAGTCTTTGTGTTTATTTTTTTGTCAATAAATGGGCATAATAATAGTTCACATTGCTGTAAAGTTGAAAGCTATAAACCATAAAGAATGTCTAAGAAAAACGCATTGCTAGAACTTTCTAGAAAAGACAGCTACATAAAGCTCAGTATTATGGACTCTGAAAGAGGGAATTAGAGAGAACATAAGTAGAAATGGAAAATGTAAACCAGTTTTGGTGATTTGTCAATCTGTAGCTTTTTTACATTTACTGCTAGAGTTAATGACTGTGAGTTCTGAAGTTATTTTTGATGAGTTTTTCATATCCTTGCCATCGTGGTTCTAATTAGGAGATCTGTAATTTCTTCTTCTAATCCCATTTGTGAAAACACAGAGAACAATCAAGAGTACTGTTTTCCTTTGATATTTGATTAGCATATAATATTATTTGGCTACATAGAAGTTTTATAGCCAAAAGGAACCATGAAAAACATAGTCTAAATTCTCTTCATTTACAAGTTAGGAAACTGAGGCACAGAAAGGGGAGGAGAATTTGACAAGGCCACACAAAAAGTCAAAAGAAGAGCTAAGACTCAAAATGAAAATTCTGGATGCTATTCTAATCTTCTATTTTTCTGAATTTATAAGGTAAGTAAATTTATACTTCATTTTCTTTGAAAAATGACTCAAATGTAATAGTCTAGAAACTGACTCAATGTAGAATAAACTATGTTTTCATGCCTTTCTATCTGTGAAAGCTTCCAGGATACACCACAAAAATCCTCTGCTAGCACCCAAGAAGGTGTTTAGGCTTCAGAATCTGTTGGGTTACAGTAAGACCTCCTGCCAAAGTTCAGTATTCTGAAGAGTCAGGCCCTTTTCAGGTAGGCCCTGGGTATCCTTAGAACACTCTGATAGTGCTTCTCAAGAGGCCAGGCTCTAGAACATAGCAACAATCCTTGCTATAATGGGTTAAAGTTAAATTTCTGGATGCTTCTGGGATGTAGAAATCCTGTCATACCCTTGGGGTTGAGATTGAGGATGGTAAAGAGATTTTAAGGTCAGAGCCTCAAGGAAACATTGGAGCTTCTAAATATTTCTTCAGCAGCTCTTCCCATCCATTGCTACTCTAACTGGATTCATTTTCCAGTTAATGGTTAGCACATGTCCACATCCTCTCATGTTCCCTTCCTAAATGATACTGAACATTTCACAACCAAACAAACCCCTATTCTGAACCCTAGCTCTATGCTCCCTCATTTCCATCCCCCTCAGCTCTACCTCCTTCTAATTCTTGATTCCAGATGTGCTTGTCCCCTCCTACTGCGCTCAATATGTTGAACTATGATTAACAACATTCTTTCATTTTAGACTTCCTTTATTGCTCTTTTAATCTGATTGAGATCTGAGACCCTGTGTAACACTGTATCCTTGGTCTCCTTTCCAATACTGGCTACCTCGCTGCTTATTCCTCAATCTGCCCCCAACTCATTGATTCTAATGGAAAAGTATTCCCCATTGCCACTTTTGTGTTTGGATCTTAATGCCATCATTCAAGAAATTCTCCTTCTTTGAGGGTCAAAATTATCACCAAATATAGATCCTGATCATTATTACCAAAGAATATGCAGAATATTACCCCCTTTAAAATGTATATTTTATTTCATTTTCAATTACATGTAAAAACAATTGTAACATTTTAAAAAATTTGAACTCATATTTTCTTCCTTCCTCTTTATCCCCTACCCACCCCCACCCCCTGGATGGAGAAGGTAAGCAATTTGATATAGTTTATACATTTGGATTCATGAAAAACATATTAATCATGACATACAAAAAAACAAGAAAAATAAAAAATGAAGCAATCTAAAAAAAGTATGCTTTGACCTAAAATCAGAATTCATCAGTCTTCCTTAGGATGTAGATAGTATAAGTCCTTTGTTATTGTCTTAGATCATCAAATTGCTTAGAATAGCTGAGTAATTCACAGTTGATCATCATTACAATATTGCTGTTACTGTGCACAATGATCTCCTGATTCTCCTCATTTCCCTCTGCATCACTCCATATAAGTCTTTCCAGGTGTTTCTGAAAGCATCCTGCTTGTCATATATTATAGCACCATAACATTCCATCACAATCATAGACTACAACTTGTTCAGTCATTGCCCAGTTGGTAAGCATCCCCACATTTTCCAATTCATTGTCACCATAAAAGAGCTGCTGTTAGTATTTTTGCACATACATGTGTGTTTTCTTTTTCTTTTTAATCTCTTGGGGATACAGACCTAGTTGTAGTATTGCCGCATCAAATGGTATCTATAGATAGGTATAGATACAGACAGTTATTTATAGATAGACAGATAGATACAGATATCTATATCTAGATCTAGATATCTATATCTATATGTAGAATAGATATGTGTGTGTATTTAAAGATATAGATGTACATTGGGCATATTTCCAAATTGCTTTCCAAAATGGTAGGAACAATTTTCAACTCCACCCATGGGATATTAAAGTTCCAATTTTCCCATATCTCCTCCAGTATTTGTCATGTCTTTTGCTGTTATGTTAACCAAACTGATGGGTGTCAGATGGTACCCTGGAGGTGTTTAATTTGCATTTCTTTAATCAAGTCATTTAGAGCATTTTTTCATATTTCATACATAGTTTTGTTTATTTCTCCTGAAAATTTACTGTTCACATTCTTTGACAATTTATCAATTGCGGCATGATTTCTATTGTTATAAATCTGACCCACTTCCCAATATACTTGAAAGATTAAGCCTTTATCAGAGAAATTTGCTACAACAAATTAGTACCCCCAATTTTCCACTTTACTTCTAATCTTGGCTGCATTGGATTTGCTTGTGCAAATTCTTGGTAATTTAATGTAATCAAAATTATCCATTTTTCTCATCAAAATGTTCTCTATCTCTTGTTTGCTCATAAATTCCTTCTGAATTCATAGATGTGAGAAGTAAACTATTTCATGTGCCTCGAATTTGTTTATAGCATTACCCTTTATGTCTAAATCATGTAATCATTTTGACCTTATTTTGGCATTTTGTCTGAATTGTTGGTGTATACTCACTTTCTGCAAAACTACTCTTAGTTTTCACAAAAGTTTTTGTCATATAGTGAGTTCTTGTCCCAAAAGCTTGGATTTATGCATTTATCAAACATTGGATTACTATGGTTGCAGGATTTACTATGATTTATTATTGTGTATTGTGTACCTAATCTAGTCCACTGATTCACCACTCTATTTCTTTTTTTATTTAAGTTTTTCAAAATGTATTTCTTTGTTTACTTGTAGTTTACAAGATTCAGTTCCACAATCCCTTGAGTTTCAAATTTTCTTCCCTCCCTGCCCCCCTCCTCCATGGTGGCATGAAATCAAATATTGGATCTGCAAATACTTTCACAATGGACATTGGTTGTATAGAAGGGTTGTAACTGTTGGAATGAACAATGGGAAAGGGGAAACAAAACCAAACATGGAAAAGAAAGAGAACATGTAGTTTGCTTCAGTCTGCATTTAAACTCTATTCTTTCTAGATCTTTCTCTGAATGTAGACATCTCCTTCCATCCCGAGTCTTTTAGAGTTGTCTTATAACCTTCTGTTGCTGAGAAGAGTCAAGTTTATCAAAGTTGGTTGCCACACATACATTGTGTCTGTCATTGTGTACAAATTTCTCCTGGTTCTGCTCTCTCAACTCTGCACTGGTTTGTATAAGCCTCTCCAAGTAAATGTGAAGTTCATCTGCTCCACATTTCTTATAGCACAAAAGTATTCCATTACATTCCATTACTGCAACTTGTTTGGCTCTTCCCCAACTGAAGGGCATCCCCTTAAATTCCAATTTTTTTGCCACCACAAAGAGAGCTGCAAGAAACATTTTTGTACATATGGGTTTTCTTCCCACTTTTATCATCTCTTTGGTATACAACTCTAGAAGTAGTATTACTGAGTCAAAGGGTATGCAATTATTTATAGCCCTTTGGGTATAGTTCCAGATTGCTCTCCAGAATGGTTGAATCAGTTCACAACTCCACCAACAGTGCATTAGTGTTCCAATTTTTCCACATTCTCTCCAGCATTTGTCGTTTTCCTGTTTTGTCATCTCAGCCAATCTGACTAGTGAGATGTGGTACTTCACAGTTGTTTTGATTTGCATTTCTTGAATCAATAGTGATTTAGAGCGTTTTTTCATATGCTTATAGACATCTTTAATTTCTGCCTCTGAAAATTGCCTATTCATATCCTTTGACCATTTATCAATTGGGGAATGACTTGTATTCTTATAGATTTGACTCAGTCCCCTGTGTATTTTAGAAATGAGGTCTGTATCAGAGACATTAGTTGTAAAAATTCTTTTCCAATTTCCCACTTCCCTCTTAATCTTGGTTACATTGGCTTTGTTTGTACAGAAACTTTTCAATTTAA
>CM053585.1:155372209-155384402 GCA_028646515.1 Pseudochirops corinnae
TCATAAAGTCTTCCCTGCTCCATAAATCTGACAGGTAAACTATTCCTTGCTTCCCCAGATTGCTTACAGTATCATCCTTTACACCTAGATCATGCACCCATTTTGACTTGATTTTGGTATACAGCATTAGGTAATGGTCTACACCTAGTTTCTGTCATATTATATTCTAGTTTTCCCAGCAGTTTTTTTAAGTTACTAGCTGATTGTTTTGATGATTATTGCTTTGTAGTAAAGTTTGAAATCTGACCTTCCTTCACATTTTTTTCAATGATTCCCTTGATATAATTGAGCTTTTGTTATTCTATATGAATCACGGTATTATTTTTTCTAGCTCTAAAAATATTTTTGGTAATTTGGTATAGCACTGTATAAGTGTATTAATTTAGGTAGAATTGTCATTTTTATTATTTTAACTTGGCCTACCCATGAGCAATTAATATTTCTCCAATTGTTTAGATGTAACTTTATGTGAAAATTGTTTTATAGTTGTCTTCATACAGTTGCTGACTTTGTCTTGGCAGGTAGTCTTCCAAATATCTTATGCTGTCTATAATTATTTTAAAGGGAAATATTTTGCAAAGGGAGATAGTTTTGTTTCCTTATTGCCTATTGAAATTCTTTCATTTCTTTTTTATTTCTTTATTGCTATAGTTAACATTTCAATATTATAGCTAGCATTTAGAATAACTACAGATCTCAGACATGTTGGTGAGTTAAAAAGAATGTCTATCTGAAGCATGTGAAGTCTTTCTATGGCAGAATGGGCAGATGAGAACAATTTGTTCCAATTTCTACAAAGCCACCTGAAGCCAGACTATGGACTGATTAAAGCTTAGTCAGAATGGAAGACTTCAAGGTTAACCACTATAGACTGGGCTATTGCCAGTCATTAGGATTTTTGCTTTGCCACTGGACTTGGATGACTCAGGAGAGTGAGGCTGATGTCTTTGTGAAACTCAGTCTCACTTAAATTCATGAGCAAGTCAAGACATCACCTGCAATATTATTGGTCTTCTTCAAGAATGAAGGACAAACAACAGCCAGCATTTCTAGTACAATATTAAGTAATAGTGGGATAGGAATGAAAACAACTTAATCTTATTAAGTCCTTTATTACTTATTTTTCCTTCATGCTTTTTTTTGGTTTTTCTTCTCTTGAGTCTTAATATTTCTCTCAGAAATATTAAATTATTATCATTAAATTGTTAAACATTTCTCTCAAAAGATTACACTCAGATTTGTTGAGTTGGTGATTCTTATTTGAAATCTTAGCTTTGCTGGAAGATCACATTCTAAGTCCTCTGCTCGATTAACATGGAAGTTGCTAAACTTTGTGTTATACTGATTATGGTTCCATAATTTTAAATTGTTTTTTTCCCTGTTTGTTTGTTTTTCTAGCCGTTTGCTTTGTTTTCTCCTTGACCTGAGAGCTCTGGAATTTCTTTGTAATATTCCTGAGTGTTTTCATTTTGAGATTCTTTCAGGAGTTGATGGGTAAATATTTTCAATTTTTCTTTTATCCTCAGGTTCTAGGATGTCAATGCAATTTTCCCGTCATAATTTCTTAAAATATGATGTCAAGGCTCTTTAAAAAAAAAAAAACATAGCTTTCTGGTAGTCCAATAATTCTTAAATTACTTTTCTGTTTTCCAGGTCAATTGTTTTTCCAATAAGCTACTTCATGTTTTCTTCATTTTTTTTTCATTCTTATGATTTTGTTTTGCTGTTCTTGAATTCTCATGGAATCATTAGCTTTCACTTGCCCAATTAAAGTTTTTAAGGAATTAATTTCTTTAAGTGCATATACTTCCTTTTCCATTTGTCCAATTTCATTTTTTAATGAATTCCTTCCTTCAGTAAATTTTTGTACCTTTTGTCATTTGGCTAATTCTGCTTTTTTAGGAATTCTTGGCAATGGATTTTTTGTGCCTCATTTATCATTTGACCCAGTCTGTTTTCTTAAGGTACTGTTTTCTTCAGCAATCTCTTGTGTTTCCTTTACCGAGTTGTTGACTCTTTTTTCTTCATGATTTTCTTGCATCACTCTCATTTCTTTCCCCAACCTTCTTTATTGTTAATTTTTAAAACCCCTTTTCAGCTCTTCCTGGAATTTTTTCTGGGCCAATTCTTTCTGTGACTAATTCACATTTTTTTTTCCTTCCAGGCTTTTCATGTAGCTGTTTTGACACTGCTTCTGACCCTGAATTATTACCACTTTTCATATAATTTGATCCTATTTGCATGCAGTGATGGAAGGCATATAATGCTGCTGACTAGGTCCACTATATATTGTATTACCTAACCTCAACTAATTTCTCATAACTTCAAGGCAATCCTACTCCTCTTTACACAACTCATATGTAACTACAGAATCATCTGGCCCTAAACTTCTCTTCCCCATATACACTTTAAGTATGAATCCAAATGTTTGTTGGCTGATAGACTAAGAGTACACTTGAGGTACTGCCCATTGGTTTGTCTACAAATAGTGCATATAAGATCTGGAATTACTCTCATAATCCATTCTTAGGCTAGCAAGTCAGTTCCCCAGAGCAAGGCTATTTCTTGTATTGCTAATCAGTTGTTATTAACTAGCCAGCAAAACTTGATTAGCTTTTTGAAACCTATTATGTACCATGAAGATATAGTGAAAGTAATAAAGTGAAAAAGATAAACAGAAAAAAAAAACTGAAACCAAAAATCACATTCTTCCACCATTCCAATCCAATAAAAGAATAGATTCAGATGTGGAGTTGGGATTACCAAAATTGCCCCCAATTTTATTTCTGGATGTGTTATTGACAAAAGATGAGCTGCTCACTCCTATATTGCATGTAGGGTATGATAGTTCTGTTGCTGAATTGATTCACCGCTTTGCTGAGCCAAGCAGGTATATTGTTCAGATCTGTTTTGGCTCAGTGGGTTTGGCTTCTATGGTTATTATAGATTCTGCTATACACTGTGTACATGGATCTCTAGGTCATTTTCTTTCTTTTACTCACTCATCTAGAATCATGTAAATCACAAAACAAAGAAAAGAAAGAAAAGGAAATTTGTTTGAGCCATATAGGGACCAGGCAGGGGAAGGGTTTCCACATGCAGAAGCTTAAAAATAATTTCATCCTCCTCACTCTGAAGCTCCTAGGCAGGTAAGAAAGGGGAGAAGGGAATAAAGAGGAAAAAAGAGGACTGGGACAAGATGGATGTGGAAGGGAGGAAAGACAGAGAGAAGAGAGAAGGAGAGAGGAGATAGGGAGTTGAAAGAGAGGAAGAGAGAGACAGTAAGACAGAGACAAAGAGACATAGAGAGACAGAATCTTCCACTGGAGGCTTTTATACGTACTCAGTAATAATGATATCATGTGCATAATGCTTTGAGCCTTACAGAGTGTTTTATAAATGTTATACAGAATATAACCCAAAGTTACCTCTATGACATATCATGTTCTAGGAGGGAGAAAAAATAATACAAAAACAAAGAAAATGTAAGATCTAGATGAATGATGGAACTATGTTTAAAATATTCAGTGTTTCAAGACAAGTAATTCATAAAATGGAAATCAACATTATATAATATAATATAATATAATAATAATGTAATATAGCATAATGTGCATATTGTATATTCCCATAGACTGGCAAAGGAAAACAACACATCAACCATTTTTGAAAACATATGCCTCATTCCACTCCTGTAATCCACCCGTCTCCTTGCTGAAAGGTTTGAGGCATCATTGACTGTCAATGCTTTGAAGTCATGATTGATCCTTGCACTTCAGTATTCTGAAATGAATGATTTTTTTTCTTGGTCATTGTATAAATTATGCTGCTTGCTCTGCTTACTTTATTTTGCATTAATTAATCAAAGTTTTCCCAAGTTCTTCTGAATTTTTTACATTCTTTATTTCTTGTGGCATACTCATATGTTACTATAATTGTTTAGTCATTCCCCAATTCCTTCCAGTTCTTACCTACTAAATACCTCTTCTGAATCTGTAATTATTAGCTTTATATTTCTCCTTCTGGTCCAGAAAGTTTTGGCTGAATACCCTTTGGTATAAATTGATCAATTCTTTGTGACTCTGCTCCATTTCTGTTAGGTCTGGGCTCTATTAGAAAGGGAACAAGTAAAAGCTTTCTGTAGGAGGAGAACTTACTAATGTTTTTTCCCCTTTATGTTCTTATTAGAGATGATTGGGATGCTCTAAAACTAGCCCAAGGATGTAGATACTCATTATATACTATGATTATTATTTGTTATTATTTATCATTATTATTATTATTATTATTATTATTATTAGTGAAGGCAGCCTGGCATAGCAGACATTGAATGGAAAGTAAGCCTCAAAGTCAGGAAGACCTGGTTTCCAGTTCTGTCTCTGACACATCTTTACTGTCTAGTGCTACAGAAGTCATCCAACCTTTCAGTGTCCCAGGAAATTTTCTTAAATTAGGCACTGTAGAATAGTATGTATCTGTCTTCTTAGAGGGAATTGCCCCATTGGGAGTATGTTATGCCATTAAATTTAAAGGTCTAACAAAAATATTGTTGTTTTTATTATTATTCGACTCAACTCATTCTTCTAGATTCATTAGACATAACAGTGTACTTTTCCAAGTTTAGAGAAAACCCTTTATGAGCCTTTCCTATCATTGTTGAGAACTAATTATGTCTCTCCAGTGTATACTTAGTGAGGTTTCCTTCCAGGACTTTCTTTCACTTTTCTTGATCATCCCCAGGTAGAGAACTAGGATGGTTATTATCATCAGCCAGTAAATATCTGGGATTTATAGAAGATAATTCCCTAGAAGGAATTTAAAAACATATCATTAATCCTTACTAATACCATCATTTTATAGATTTTTTTAATAGAGTTTCCAAGAGATACCAACCCATTGTTAAATCAAATGAATTCCATGCTAGAGATTCAGTTAGCCTCACATTGAAATACAAAGATTAAGCAAAACCAAACTCATATTCAGCATGTATTCTGTTCTTAGGGATAAAAAAACGAACATGAAAACAAAGAAAATGTAAATATAGATGACTGATGGATATGTTTCCTGGGTCTCAAATACTTAATATTTTCATACAGGCAATCATAACATAGAGAACAGCACATGAGTTAATAATAGAAGGAAAATAAGGGGAAAGATGAGTGGAAATGTCTTTTAAAATTATTTTCCATCAAGTTTAATTTCACAACTTATTTGCCTTTCAGTGACTTAGGACATCTCTGAATATGTATTAACTTCTTTAAAGCAAACTTTGGAAATGGATAATAATGAGTCTAAGAACATCTCAGAGGCAGGGCACTGTATCTTAAAAACAAAATTTCCCAAATCATCCAATAAACAAGAAATCTGAAAGTGACATTAATTTCATTTCATTTGCTTAGATTTTGATCTGTTCCAGACTATACAGGAGCTGTGGCATTCAGGCCAGAGTTGAATCAAATGGCTTCTTGCCAATGATAACATAATAAGAGGCTTACTTCCATTGTGTTTCCAAATGGAGCCAAATTGAATGGCATTATTATACTGTTAGTAACACTACAACTTCCTCGAAAATTAAGTGTTCTTTGTTTATTCAGGGACACAGTGGCAATTAGTGTATCTGCTTGATTTAAAATTTTAATTTGCTTACTCTGTGTTAATATTTTATGGCATTATCACTTACGTAGTTTCTGGCTTATCTGAAATTTCATTGCAACAGAATAATACCTGTAGATTTTAAATATATCTTTATATATATATATATATATACACACACACACATACATACATACATACATATGTATTTAACATAAATAAGTTTTTATTGTAAAAGTAAAACCACATTTTAATGGAATTAGATTATCACTGTCTTATCACAACTCATGCATTTAAAACATTATTACAGAAATATTTTCCTCCTGGTTGTAAGTTTTTAAAGTAGATATAATAGCTTGAAAAAGAAGAATGTCTTTACAGAGTCCCTCAAAGCAATGTATGACTAGTTGGGTTAGGAAGAAATAGGGGGAGATATATTTTAATTCAATTCAATATAATCTAACAAGCACTCATTAATCACCAATATTCCAGACACTCTGCTAGGCACCAGGGATACAAAGACAAACATGAAATGGTCCCTGCCCTCAAAGAGCTTACACTCTACAGTGAGAAAATGTATACAAAGACATAGCAATATAAATATACACCCTGATAATTTTGGGTTGTGTAAACACCAACAATAAGGAGGATAAAGAATGGCCTTGTATAGGACGTGGCATTTGAGGCAAGCTTTTAAAAGAACTTGTGATTCCAAAGGCTATAGGTAAGAAAGGCAAATGCTCTACAGGTGAGGGATAGACTGTATGAAAACATAGAGGTGAACTATGGAATGTCATGTAGGAAGGAAACTAAGTAGGACAGTTTGACTGGAGCATAGTTTCTTCCATATTATGTTATAAGTACTTTAAGGTCAAAGGCTATCCCTCTCCATTCCTGCCCAGAATCAATTAGTCAATTATAGCGTATTTTACATAGGAAGCAACTAGTAAATGTGTGTATCTTTATATATATTTGAAGTGTTAAATATATGTATATATCTATCTATAGATATCTATGTCTATGTGTGTATTTATATGTATATACACATATGGCTCTTTATTTAAATATTAAATAATAAAAAGTAGCCCGACTTTGTAGATTTTGCCAGTTTCCTAGATTTAAATGTTCATATTGAAAATTTAACATTTGGCTCTCAAAAGCTGCTGCCTGTTGGCTCCCACATACCTCTGCCTCTTTCCCACTTTTACTGTGCTCTGATCTAATAATTGTCTAATGAGTTATTTTCAGTAATCATCAAATTATTATCATAGTAGTAATCCATTTTATATATAGTTTTATGGTATCAAAAGCACTATTCTTCAATTATATGTTGGGATATTTTAACTATTTTCTTTCTCAAGTACATGATGATGTAGATAAGTGATATTACAGTCAAATATAAGTAGGTCCCTGTGGACTGCATATTGATTTAGATAATGACAAATTAACATTATCTATGTTGTATTACAGTTCTTATTTATTGTGTTAAATATTATCATTTGCATTTTAATAGATTTCTGCAGCACTGGTGAGTTTTACAAATGTGGCCAAAAGGCTGCAAGTTTGATCCCTCTGAATAGATCATTGGTAGGATTAACTGGATGTAAGGGGAGAAAGGTACAGAATACAGAGTCAGAATATCTGGGTTCAAGTTTTGGTCCTGTTATAGGTAGGAAACTACTTGTGAAAGTTTGGGCAAAGTCATTTAAATTCTCTGAAATTATTTTTTTGTTTTATAAAATGGAGATAATAGCATAGCTTTCCCCACCTTCATGTCACCAGTTTGTTGCAATAATCAAATGATATAATTATATAAATCATTATATAAACTTGAGCTATTATCTGGAGTCATGGTAGTAGTATTTTTATTCCTTTTTTTCTGGAAAGCAGAATGATTGGATTTGTAGGTACTTGGCAGATAAATATGTAAGAAGAAGGGGCTGTCATATCTTAAAACTGATGGCAAACACAAGAAAAAGAAATAGAAAAGAATGAGGGCTTCTTTCCTCTTCTGTCTTCTATCTGTACACACAGAACATTAGAACTACTACCACCCATGTTATCAGCACAAAACCAAGTGGATTCAACTTTCTAGATTATTATTGAACACTATGAATAAGGGAATCATGTTTCTTTAGTAGAGGACTTTAATCAGGTTAGGAAAAAAGTATAGCTAGTGGTCTAAGCTAGCATAGTTGGCTGCTTAGCTGTAATTTCAGAACAGGAAAGAGATGAATAAAATATTTTGCCACTAGGATACCAACCAAAATTGATGAATCAGATTCTTAAATGTTTGGTGAAAAAAATTACAAAGGGCTACAGTTGGAAAGATACCATTCCTTAATCTGAATCTTGGAGTAGGAGAACTCAATTATATGCCCCACCTTTGGAATTTCATGATATTGAATACTGGTAGGTGGGTTCTACCAATTCCTCTTTCCTTCTAAGTAAATTAGAAATTAATATCCCTTTCCTGAATGGGCTTTGTTCTATATGTGTCACAAGTCTTCTCTAAGAATGCCCATTCTTGCTCTAACTTCCTTTACAAGAACTAGTTATGCACTAGGGATAAAGAGGGAAAATATCTCTGTCTTCAAGAAGATATGATTCCACTAGAGGAAATATAGAGAGGCAACTTAGTAGATAGAATACTGAGCTTAAAATCAAGGACATCTCTTCTGAAAGTCTTTGAGGCTTATATTACCTTGGCAACTTAACAGCTACTTGGCCTTGGATAACTTAATCTCTCTCAGCCTCAGTATGCTCATCTATAAAATGGGGATACTAATACCATCTATCTCACAGGGTTGTTAGGAGGATCAAATGCTGTAGTGGATGTGAAGAAAAAAAACCCCTGCAATTTTTAAAGTGTTATATAAATATTTCCTCCAGTGGTGATAGTGGCAATAAGGATAATGATGATTATGATGATAAGTTCAATCAAAACTCTATGCTAGTTTCAAGGGGCTTTCATAAGAGTCCGAATGTTTTCACAACACTGTCTAATGGGCATTATTAGGCTGTGTAAAATTGAAACCAGTTTCCTAAATTTTGAATAAGATCTATAAAAATTTATTTTTAATGGAAAAATGTCACCCCACAAAATTTCATAAGATATTAGGCCCTGTAGCTAGAGCCTGACTTTTTAAAAGGTACTATTTGCAATTTCTGCAGAAAACATTGTGTTTTTTTTTATTTTAAATAATAGTGCTACAACTTTATTGCTCAGACAATTGAAAAAAATAAACTTCTTAAAAGTGGTCTGTCCTTCCTGATTAAAATGTCATACTTCATTCAGAAGTCATTTTTATAGGCTACTTGCATAAATATTTTGTATATATAATGATAATCTCAAGATACCATAGCATTTCAATCAAATGTGCTATGGGGGAAATAGATTTGATTTAGAAAATATGAAAGCCTTGAGACAATAACATATTAATAAGCAATCTGTTACGGGCAGGCTTTCATTCTTTTAATTAAATGGATAATTCTCGTGCCCTTGGGTCACACCTTCTACAAGGAATCTGCAAGTCACATTCTAGTTTAGGCTTTATTGATGGTTCAAACTCCAATCCAAAGTGACTTGCAATTGACTCCATTTTAGTCATCTGGTATGGAAATCATTGTTCTTCTTATCTAAAGGAGTTTTATTTACATTTGTTTAAAGCCTTCTATCATCATAAAAAAAGTATATGAATCTTTCCTTTTTCTGAAGAAATCTAAAAACCTACATTATAGGCATAAAGCCTTTTATTATTCCAAGAGTACTTTATTTGTTTCTAAGGAGGGGATATAAACACAAGTTTTGCATCTCCAACTAGATGTCTTACTGACATCTTAACATATACCAAAGCAAACTTGTTACCTTTGCTGTGAAACCTTCACTTCTTCCTAACTTTCCAGTTACTGTTGGGAGTGCCACTATGTCATACAGCCTAACCACCTAAGTGTCATTCTTGACTCTTCACTCTCTATATCCAATCTGTTGTTAAGGCCTGTTGGATCTTTGTAACATCTGTTGTAGATCTATCTTCTCTCCTCTGACACTGCTACCACCAGGGTCCAGGCTCTCATCATCTCACACCTGGAATTTTGCACTATCCTGCTAATCTGTCTGCCTGTCAAGTCCCTCCACATACCAGTCCATTCTTCAGTTAGCTGTCAGCTTCCTAAAGCCCAGGTCTGACCATAATGGCATCCCACCCTCCTAATCAATAAACTCCAGTGTCTCTTTATCACCTCCCCGATCAAACAAAAATCTTTTGTGTGGCATTTAAAGGCCTTCATACTCTTCTCCCTTCACACTTTTCCAATCTTCTTTTACCTCATACTCCACCATATACTACAAAATTCAGTGACTCTGGCCATGTTGCTGCCTTCAAACAGGACGTTATATCTCCCTGCTCTAGGTATTTTCAAGGGCTGTCCCCCATGCCTGGCATATTCTCTCTCTTCATATCTACCTCCTTGCTCTCCTGACTTCCTTGAAGGTCCATCTAAAATCCCACCTCCTACAGAAAGCTTTTTCTAAGGCAATATGATCTTTAACCTCTGTCTGCCTCAGTTACCTTAACTGTAAAATATTTACAATAATAACACTGAGGATTTATGTGAGGGCTAAATGAGATAATATTTGTAAAGTATTTACTTCATAAAAGTGCATTTTATTTCCTTTTTGCTTCCAAGCAAGATAAGGGTCAATTGTATCAGAGTCCAGGATCCAAACACTAGCATTTAAGTCTGGGGTCAGGGTGGGGATGAGATAGGTATTGACAATGACAGGTGGGCAGGTAACATGGTTTCATCATCAAGACTAACATCATGATCAACTCATTAGTTGAATCATTGATGATGATGTAGCTTTGTATAGTGAATCTTTAAAATGCCCAGGAATAGAAGCCTTCTGCAAGGTGTGGCTGGGAATGCAATGATCTTTTGGGAGGCATTTGTTCATTTAATGAAAAGAAGGTTTATTTTGGAATCAGAATACTTGGGCTTTATTCCAAATTTTTATACCTAACTAGCTCTTTGTGCAAATCAATTCACATTCTGGAACCATTTTCTTCAACTGCAAATTGCCCATAACATTTTGCAGTACCTACTCCATAGGGATATTGGAAGAAAATATCTTGTAAATGTAGATGGTTATTGAAGGGCAAACTTAAACTCCATTTCTTCTGTAAATTCTTCCTTGGTAATTCTGCCTCACTGGGATCACAACTTTCTCCCATATCCTCTAGTACTTTTTAGTACTTGTACATAATAGGTATAGAAATTACCCTTCATGGTTTAGAGCATCAAAACAATTAAGAGACTTAAAACTAATGCCCTCAAAGGGTGAAGCATTGCAATATTGAACAAATGAACATAATATCCCACTCGCTTTTCAGTGGGCTGTGTGAGCATCCAAGGTTTATGCCATCAGATAACAAAAGAATGATGTTTTAAGCCCACAATATAAACTTCCCAGGGCTCAGAATTCAGAGACTTAGATTCCATCTAGTCCCTCTTCCCTTGAATAGTTGAATGACCTTAGAAAGTCAATAGTCAGTTTCCTTGGTCTCAGTTTCCTCCTACAAAAAATAATGGTGTTTCATTATATGATCTGGAAGGTTCCTTCTAATTCTAATGCAACATTCTCACATGTTTTGTGGTGGTCTTTTGGGAAATGTTCTGATTTACAATTGAGTCAAACACTTAGGTATTCTCAGCAATACAATGATCTGGACAATTCAAAAAGACTCATGATGGAAAATGTTAACAACATCCAGAGGAAAAAAATATGGAGTCTGAATGCAGATTGAAGAACACTATTTTCTCTTTATTTTTGTTTTCTTCCTTGTGGTTTCCCCCTTTTGTTCTGATTCTTCTTTCACAACTTGACTAATGTGAAAATATGTCTAATGTGACTGCACATGTACAGCCTGTATCAGATTGTACGCCATCCTCATGTGGGGGCAGGGGAGAAAGGGAGAAAAATCTGGAACTCAAAATCTTATAAAAGTGAATGTTGAAAATGAAAAATAGGTAAATAAGTGAATAAATTAATGAATAAACAGTGGAATCAAACACAAAGACATTCAGGAGCAGTAGAAAGAAGGAAGATCTAGCATTACATAATGAATCTGATACTTACTAGTTATATGCTGTTGGGTATATTGTTTGATCTGTCCAAACCTCAGTTTCTTCAATTATAAGCCCAAGGGGTTAGACCAAGTGGTTTTGAAGGTCCTTTCCAGGTCTAATATTCTCTCTTTTATTTTCTAAGACATTTAAAGTTTCAACAAGCTTTGTTGACCATATTAATAACAAAAACAGTCAAATCATATGATTATATCAATAGATGCAGAAAAAGCTTTTGACAAATTGCAGTACCCTTATCTAATAAAAATACTGGAAAGAACAGGAATCAATGAGCTTTCCTTAAAAATTATAAATAGTATTTCTCTAAAACCAAGAGCAAGCATTACCTTTAACGGGAATAAGCTAGAAATCTTGTCAATAGTATCAGTTGTAAAGCAAAGATTTTCATTATCAATATCATTATATAATATATTAGACATGCTAGTGATTGCAATGGTCATAATTAAAAGATATA
>CM053585.1:155384902-155425310 GCA_028646515.1 Pseudochirops corinnae
ATATATATATATATATATATATACACACACACACACACACACACACACACACACACACACACACACACACACACACACATATATATATATATACATATATATACACAGGTGACCTAAAGAGAAATAGGAAAAAAATTATGCTGGATGTTAATAGTCTAGTGGTATGGATGCAGGGATTTACATGAAGAAAGTGATGTAAATTACATTATCCAGAGTTTATATAACTATAAATGACATGGCTGTATCATCTACCCAGACTAGAAGGATGTCTAAGTCATTCACAGATAACTATTAAAAATTAAAAGAATTAGGAGGAATTCCCCTGAAAGTAAGGATGATCCTTGATTGAGCAGTTTTGGAAAGTTGTGGACAAGAATTACACAGAATAGGAAATCGTGGATGGCTTGTAAACTGTACTGATGGAAGGAATACCTAGAGAGATGCACAGATTGTTATAAGATTACAATGTTATATTTTAAAGGGATCTTAGATGAAGTCCACTCCTCTTTTGCAGATGAAAAACCTGAAGGAGAGAGAAGTTAAGTGTTCAAGATTTCACACTATTAAGTGTCTGAGCTAGTATTTGAACACAGATGAAATCACGAATCCATGAAATAAATATAAGAATGTCTAGATTTTCCATAAACAATGCAACAAGTCAGGTTCCTCTTTTCATTCAGATCAAATTAGTTCAGTTTTAGGTCCTAAGATCCTATAGAAGTAACTCAAATATGCAACAGGAAGAATTCTGAAGAATAAAATAAGGACCTATTAGAATATAGTAGGATTGACAAGCAATTGTGATTGAGAAAATAACCTAGACATTCAAGAAAGCTCTACTTTCCTAGGTTAATAGAAACAATTCCTCAAAAGAAAACTCACATTACAAAAACATATTTTGGAAGGGTGAGTTACTAGATCAATATTATCTTCAGCAATTTAAATCAGGGGTTTAATGTATGGAATATGAATTTGTAGCCAGAAGAATGACAAGTGAATCTTGGCATCTGTTGCTTATGTGACACCAAGTAAAACACTTCTCTGTCTTTCAGTTTCCTTATATAGAAAAGAAATAGAGCTAGATAATTGGAAATGTTCTGTCTAGCTCAAAGTTCCTGATCCTATGGGGCAGAGGAATCAGAGACTCTGGGAATTCTACTTCATCTATTGCTTTTTTTTTTTTTTCCCTTCAGGACAGACCCACTAATGGATGGAAATTACAAGAAGGCAGTTTTTGCCTCAACATAAAGAAGAACCTGTTGGACAAATGTCCAAAAAATAGGAAGAACTGCCTTTGTGTATTAAGTTCCATGCCACTAGAATAGTGAAATAGTCAATGGCCAAGAAAATGATGTTATGTATTTTTTGTCTTCATATAGCAGGTGGTTTATAAATGATTGCTAATAGATTAATTATTGGAAATGTTTTAGACAGGATTTGTGCCTCAGATAATTATGGATTATATGATCTCTAAAGACATCTCTGAATTTGAATCTACAAAATTTAAAACTTGTACCCATTTCACTAAATGTAAAAAGCATTGCTGAGCTGGCCAAAAAACTACACAAATACACATGCAGATCCTGTCCAGCTAGCTTGACAAATGGGTTTGGTAATTTTTGAAATACAGTTTTTCTCTCCCCTCCCCCCGATGTTGTTTAATGTAAAAATATTTCTGTAAAGTTCTCACATCAAAGTTGGTCAACAACCCAGTGCTGATCTATTTTTCTACTAAATATTTAATATAAAATAGCTATCATTTCAATAGATCTTTGAAGCTTACAAAGCACTTTATGTACAAATCAACTCAGAAGGTATTTATTAAGTACTTACATGTGTCAGATACTATATGTGAAGCACTGAGAATAAAAGTACATGCAGAAAGAAAAAGAAAAGCAGTCCTTGCCCTCAAAGTACTTCCATTATTAATGCAAGAATGCCACATGTAAAATGGAAACTAAAAAGGTGATAGGGCTGGAGGAGTATCTGTCATAGGGACATGATAGAGAAAGCCCAGTAGGGTCAAAGGTACCATCTGGAGGAAAATGAAGACATGATTGATTTGGCAGTTTTCCTTAACATAGAGGCGTTTCTAGAAGCAGACAGCCATTCAGAAGAAGAAGCCAAAGTACTTACTACATGGTAAATACTTCCATTGTTTGAAGCTCAGAGTTTGTGTGAGATCCCGTGGTTAAGATATTTCTGTGGCATTGTAGAGATTTTGGGAGAGTCAGGAGTGGAGCATGGAAAGGAATGAAGATATATCTAACCTAGTTAACATCCTTAAAATACATACAAACATATTTATGTGTGTATACACACATATGCACACACATATGCACACATATATGTGTATATACTCACAACAACTCTCTGTGTTAGATGCTATTGATATATACATCTTTATGAGTGTTACTATGTTTATTAATGACACTTCAGCAACTCAAGCTAGAAAAATTATGAAATTTAACATCTAGGTTATGTGGGGAAAGACATTTCATTGAATTTTTGTTACTAAAAAATAAAATAAAAAGCTTGGTTGAGTTTGCCATTCTTTTCTTTTCTTTTTTTTTTTTTTTTTAGCTTTTATTAATTAATTTATTTTTAGTTTTCAACATTCACCTTCACAAGATTTTGAGTTCCAAATTTTCTTCCCATATCTCCCCTTCCCTCACCCCAAGATGGTATTTATTCTGACTATCAATATTTCCCCAATCTGCCTTCCCTTCCATGCTCTTACCTTCTATTTTCCTGTAGGGGGAAATAAATTCCTATACTCCATTGCCTGTATATCTTATTTCCCAGTTGCATGTAAAAATAATTTTTAACATTTGTTTTTAAAACTCTCCCTTCCTACTTCACCACCCACGGTCACTAAGAAGAGAAGCATTTTGATATAGGTTATACATGTGTAGCCATGCAAAACAGTTCCAATAATCATGTTGTAAAAGATTAATCATATTTTTCTTCATCCTTTCCTGCCCTCCATTTATTGTATTCTCTCCTTTGACACTGTTCCCCCTCAAAAGTGTTTGCTTCTGATTACCCTCCTGTTCCCTTTTATCCTCCCTTCTATCTGCCCATCTCTTCCCCTCTTCCCCGCTACTTTCCTGTAGGGTAAGATTGATTTCCAAACCCAACAGTGTCTATGTTATTCCCTCCTTAAGCCAAATCCAATGAGAGTAAGGTTCACTTATTCCCTCTCACCTCCCTCCTCTTCCCCTCCATTGTAAAAGCTTTTTCTTGCTTTTTATGTGAGATCATCTACCCCATTCTACCTCTCCCTTTCTTTTTCTCCCAGTATATTCCTCTCTCACTCCTTAATATTATTTTTTAGATATTATCCCTTCATATTCAATTCACCTTGTGCCCTCTGCTATATCTATATCTATCTGCATATCTACATAAACATATATGTATATATATATATATACACGTAGGTATGTATATGTGTATGCATGTATGTATGCACCTATGTACGTATGCATGTGTGCATGTATGTAGATCCTTGCCTCCAACTACTTTAATACTGAGAAAGGCCTCATGAGTTATAAATATCATCTTTCCATGTAGGAATGTAAAAAGGTTCAACTTTGATAAGTCCCTTGTGGTTTTTCTCTCTCTCTTTTTTAAACTTTTTTCATGTTTTACTGAGTAGATGATTCTTGGTTTTAATCCTAGCTCCTTTGACCTCTGGAGTATCGTATTGCAAGTCCTCCAATCCCTTAATGTAGAAGTTGTTAAATCTTGTATTATGCTCAATTTTATTTCCGTAATAGTTGAATTATTTCTTTCTGGCTACTTTTTTCTCCTTGACCTGGGAACTCTAGAATTTGGCCTCCAATATTCCTAGGAGTTTTCCTTTCAAGATCCATTTCAGGAGATGATCAGTGGATTCTCTCAATTTCTATTTTAGCCTCTGGTTCTAGAATATCAGGGCAGTTTTCCTTGGTAATTTTTTGAAAGATGATGTCTGGGATCTTTTTTTTATCATGGCTTTCAGGTAGTCCAATAATTTTTAAATTATCAGTGCCAGATTTATTCTCTAGGTCAATTGTTTTTTCCAATAGATATTTCATATTGTCTTCCATTTCTTTCATTCTTTTTGTTTCATTTTATCATTTCTTGATTTCTCATAAAGTCATTAGCTTCCATTTGTTCCATTCTAATTTTTAAGGAATTATTTTCTTCAGTGAACTTTTGGATTTTCTTTTCCATTTGGCCAATTCTACTTTTTTAAAGCATTCTCCTTCTCGTTGACCCTTTGAACCTCTTTTGCCATTTGGGTTAGTCTATTTTAAGGTGTTGTTTTCTTCAGCATTTCTGAGTCTCTTTTAGCAAGTTGTTGATTTGTTTTTCATGCTTTTCTTACATCACTCTCGTTTTTTATTATTTTCATTTTTTTGGTAAATTGAGACCCACGAAGCTTAGATGATTTTCCCAGGATCATACATAAATATCTGAGACAATATTTGAACTTAGACCTTTCTCACTCAAAGGATGACACATTGCTATGATGCTACCTAGATGACTTTTTATATTTATCCCAGTTACTAAGTTTTCAAAGTTACCTCATTATTCCAACTATAGTTCTCATGCAATGTACTAAGACTGAACATAGTAATCTTTGCATTGGTAAAGGGAATTTCCTAATCAAAAACTCCCTTCATGAATCAAATCATGGGTATAGCTTTTTCAGTAGAGAAGTAAGTTCTAACATTTCATGATTCTCAATCTTATGATGAGAGGATCATAGACCAAGAAATAGAAAGGACCTTGTAGGTTATATAGTCCATCTCCCTTCCACTTTAAAGATAAAGAAACTGTGGACAAGGCAGTTTAAATGACTTGTTGAAAGTCATCAAAGTAGGTAATAAGAGGCAGATGCAGGAAATCAATCATAATTCCTCTGGATCCAAAACACATAAGCATATCTGAGAACATATGGAAAATTTCCATCCAATTTCCTCAGCTTCCACAATGAAGGGAAAACAATATGTTATTCAACTCCTCTTTGAAGCAAAATTTGGTTATCATTTAATAGAATGCAGTTTATTTGATTTTTTTATTTATATTGTTATAGTCATTGTATTTTCTGATTTCCTGATTTTATAGACTTCACATCAGTTCACATAAGTCTTTTGGTATTTCTCTGGATTCTATATATTTATCATTTGTGTTAGCAGTAAAATTATATTAATTTCATATGCCACAATTTGTTCCAATCAATAGGTACTACCTTTGCTTCCAGTTCTTTGCTACAACACACACACACACACACACACCATCCTTCTTAATCATGGAAAGAAAAATGATTTTTTTTAAAAAATATGCTAGCTATTATATTTTGGAGAGGTACCAATAGCAACATTTCATTACAATACCCTTTAGAGCTATAAGATAAAGAAAGATGATCTCATTAAGGCTATCCATAACACACACTTCTGGTCATCTCCCTTCTCCTGGGATGGCATGGGCTGTGATCAAGCTCTTCAGTCTTCCCTCCAGGGCAGGCACATGATTGTGGAGTCACATTGCTAATGCACCATGTTGCTGCAGTGTGCAAAAGGTCTTGTAGATTAAGCTGCTGCCACCTGACAGCCTTGTTTTCCTGGCTCTTAAACTGTATACTAATGAGTTTTAAACCACATTATTTTAATAATGAGACTTCAGAAATAGAATAGTTAAAGTACTGATGTAAGTTGTGTTGGCATAGATCCAGGGCATTAAGATGTGAATACCTTTAACACAGTCTAGCAGTGGTGTGTTGTTCCTGCCTCTCTGACAGCTGTTGAAAGATTTTCTATTATTATCTTACTTTAAAAAATCAGCAGTATAATGAATTACTGACTTACAGTTTGATAGCAACGTGTGAACCACTGTGGCTGCAACTGTATGTTCAGCAACATCTGGTTTACAGGTGTGAATGTGGACAGTTGTGCAGTTGGCTCATTAATGTGTGCTTTGGAGAAACAGTTGTGCAATGCCTGGAAATCTATAAGGGGATAAACACAACCTTTAAGAACACAAAGCCATTGGAAAAGGTAGTTTTGCTGCATTGAAACATTTGCTCCCCACTCCCATTTTTTCCTGATTACTGAACAGTTGGCATTCCATTATGTTCATGACAAAGATATGGAATCATTGAGTTAGTGATTTTAAAGGCAATTTAGAGACAGTTCATTCTTAGCTCTTCATTTGACAGATGAGATAGATGAAATAGATAAGAGAAAGAAAGGAAATGATTTGTTCAAGACCACCTAGGTGTTGCCACAGGGAGGCTAGAACCCTTAGCATCTAGTAAAGGTTATAAGGTCCTTTTGCATAACATGAGGTGATGGAGACAATAAAAAATGAAGGTAGCACTGAGGAAATAGAAAAAATGGCAAATTCTTGAAGTCCCTGTTACTTCACAGATGGGTTATGCTAGTACTCAAGTAGGCTAAATACCCATATTTCTATTTTTCCTGCTACTAGACTAGAAGTATATCAAAAAAATTGATGTACATTCACATTTGGGAACACAGCCTGTCAACTCTCCTTATGACAAGATGATATGTTTGTATTATTTTCCAAGTGGTAAAGTGGAATGAGTGAATGCAAAGAGAAAAAAACAACAATGAGAGAACATAGAGACATCCTAGGTTTTAGAGTCAGTGTGGTACATTAGGAAATATGTCAGATTTGGAGTCAGTGGACTGGGCTCAAATACTCACTCTGCAATTTAATACCTCTGTGATCATAGGCAAATTAGAAGTTTCCTGGGTAACAGTTTCTCATCAATAAAATGAAGAGGTTGGACTAAGTGACCTGTCAGGTTATTTTCATCCTAAATCAATGACCCTAAGATTTAGAGCTTGTAGGAATCTTAACGTTCATCTGCACCAATCTCCTCACTTTAAGAGGAGAAAACTAAGGTCTGAGAAGCAAACTGACATTCTCAAGGTCACTCAGGTATTAAGAAGAAAAATTAGAATTTGCTCTCTGCTTCTTTGATTTCAAGTCCAGATTCAACTGTATTACTCTGCTTGATTAGGCATAGCTCTTGAGCCCATTCAATCAACCACTAGACATAGATTTTTAAGTAAGCGCACATTTCTATAATATCCTGAATTTCCCATCTGCTTGCTTCACCATTTACCTGTCAGGTTGTTAGCACATGTATAATGATTGGCCTTTTCTATTACACAAAAGGAGGACTTAGGTTTAGAGAGGCAAGATTTTACCAAAATCACATAGCTAGAAAATATTTTAAATAGGGAATCATCATTTATTAAGCTTTTAATATGTGTCAGGTATTATATTATGCTTTGGGAATACAAAGAACTGAAAAAACAGTCTGTCTCTTCAATGACCTTATATTAAAATGGGAAAATATAAAGAAATAGGTACATGAGCTATATATACACACATATGTAGATGAACATATATGAATATGAACACATAAATATATCTTGCATGAAACTGCATATATATGTATGTATGTATATATGCATACACATACCCACATATATACAGATGTCTATTTATCAAAGGGAAGATAGTAACTACTTGCTCATCTTTCATTTTCAAAGAGGAACAATGACATCATTACAATGTCATATCTTGACTTGCACATGAATTGGATGTCAGTCAAGCTGCACAAAGTCATAAGCCTCTCTCTTCCAGAGTCATTAAAGTCCAGTGGCAAGACCAAAGTCAGGATAAAGAGAAATGGCCTGGGATGTAGTGAATGTCATTGACATTTTCATTGTCTGACCGAGTTTTAATCACTCTGCAGCATCTGCTTTATTTACCTTTGTGGCTATTGGGGGAAAAAAAAAAGTTCTCATCAGCCCATTCCACCAGGAAAAGTCTTCATGTGCTCAGGATAGACATCTCCCTAACTCACCAATGGGTTTGAAGACTATTAGTTGCCCTCAACCTGGTTTAGCCAGTCGGTTTAGACAGTGCTTCTGGGGTGTGGGCACTGAGTATATTACAACTTCTGGGGGTGACAGGTGAACATTGAGTGAAAGGTGATCACCAAAGGTGAATGAGCAACCCTGAAAAGGACTCATCAAGCTCTCATGCTAGAAGTGCTAATCCTTTCTGACCACCCTTACACTACTGGTAACTACTAGGGGATCAGGAAAGACCTCCTATAGAAGTATTGAATGTGGGATGTGAGTTGATTCTTTATGGAAACTGTAGAAACCTAGAAGTAAATGTGAAGGGATAGAGTCATATAGGCTTGGGGGATACTTGGTTTAAAGTTATGGAGATGGGAAATGGAGAGTCACATTTTAGAAATTTCAAGTGAGTAAATGTAATGAGACTATGGGAGGGAAGTAAAATGCAAGAAGATGGGAATGGCAGGAAGGTCCCAGGTTATAACCTTTTAATCCTGAACACAGGAATTTATATGTGATTCTGAAATTAAGAGAGAGCCATTAAAGCTCACTAAGCATAAAACTGACAAGGTCAAATCTATATTTTCAAAAAATTGTCTTGGCAGCTGAGTGGATATAAAGCCAAGCACAAGCGGCTTTCCAGAGGACTGCTGCTGTGAAAAGTTTCAAGTTTCTAATTATATAGTATAGTGAACTCTCTATTTATTCACCAGCAAATTAAGGCAAATCATTCACAGAAATCAAAGTATAGCATTCATAATGTTATAACTTAACAATTTATCACTAAAGTGGCCACATAGTTTTCACCAAAGTGGTCACATAGCTTTAAGCAAAAGATAACATTCATTTAGTAAGAACTCAATCATTTAGTAAGTCCTTAATTCAAACATGCTTAAGGAGGCTAGTCTCCTTAATTGACACAAAGTACAAAGCTCAAGATTCTCTACCCCTAGGTTACATTGTCTTAATCTCTTCAATCAAAATGTCTTCTTTCTTCTTAATTGGAGAAGTCCTTAACTCAATCATCTAAATGTAAAGGTCAGAGTTCTCCAACCCCGGACCACAGTAAATCATGATCTTCTCATTTGCATTACATACCCAAGGAGAGGGTTTTTTCATCTTGACTCAAGGGAGGCCCTCAGCTTCCATGGTTCTTCTTCCATAGTCCCAGCTCCTTCCCAAATCTATCCAACTGCCACCTGGGTTCTAAGGCAGACAGCTCTCAGTTCTTTGTCCAGCTTCTTGTGCAGTTTCTGTTCCAAATTGAAGCTCACAGTGTCTGGTTGACCTCAAGTCCTTCACAATTTCTGTTTCTAGGAAGACAAAGCTTAACAAAGCCACAATAACATTCAAAATATTGCCAGCATCCTCATCAATTCACTTTCTGCCTGAAAAATCAACATAGACCCAACAACAAGGTCTGAGACAAAGTAACATCAAAACAGACAGACAAAGTACTGGCACCACAGTCAAGCTTCCTCCCAGTTCTCCTTTCTTCTCATTTCTCAGTTCTCATTCCTGGCAGCTCCAGCTCCAGCTGGCCCTCAGAAGTTCTCAGCAGCTTTGAGTTTCTGCTCTATCATATTACATATTCAAGGCCTAAGGTATGTTCAGGAAAGATTAGCATCTCCAGTGTGAGAGCTGCCAAGTTCTTTTTAGGCTGGCTTTTCACCTTTAGCGTACACCTGATCCACCAAACTCTCAGCCCTGACTGCAAGAAGCCGTAACATGCATAGAGGCCACAACCAGATAAACTGTTTTAGCAGAAGGGTACCAGATGGGCTTCAAACCCATTACTGAGTTACAGGGGTATCTACTCCTAGCATGTGAAGACTCCCCCCAGTGGACTGAGCATTTGGGAACAATTTGTTCCAATAACCATGAAAGGCACCTGAAATATATGCTGTGGAACACAGAATTGGTTAGAAATCAAAGACTCCAAGGTCACACTGCATCCCTAGCCATAACCAGTTGTCATTTTTTAAATTAAATCAATGTATTTATTTTTAATTATCAACATTTACTTTTGTAAGATTTTGATTTCTAAGATTTTCACTTCTCCCTCCTCCCTACTCACCAAGATAGCATATAATCTGAAACAACCTATACATGTACAATAATATTAAACATTTCCACACTAGTCATGTTGTGAAAGAAGAACCAGAACAAAAGGGAGAAGTCAGGAGAAAGAAAAAAAGGAAAAAAAAAATAACCAGTATGCTTTGATCTGCATTCAGACTCTATTGTTCTTTTTCTGGATGTGGATAGCATTTTCCAAAATGAGCCTTTTGAAATTGCATTAGATCATTGCATTGCTAAGAAGAGGAAGTCTATCAAAGTTAGGCATTGCACAATGTTGCTGTTACTATGTACAGTGTTCTCCTGGTTCTACTCATTCCACTTACCATCAGTTTGTTCAAGTCTTTCCAGGTTTTTCTGAAATCTGCCTGCTCATCATTTCTTATGGAACAATAGTGTATGCCATTATATTCATATACCACAACTTATTCAGTCATTCCCCAATGGATGGACATCCTTTCAATCTTCAATTCTTTGCTACCACAAAAAGAGCTGATTATATGTGTGTTTGTATACACATACACATACACATACATACATATACACACATACACGTAAATTATATATATGTATATGTATATGTGTATGTATATGTATCTCTATCTATCTATCTATCTATCTATCTATCTATCTATCCATCTATCTATTTACACATGGGTCCTTTTCCCTTTTTAGTAATCTTTTTGGAATACAGACCTAGGAATGGCATTGCTAGGTCAGAGGGTATGTAGAGTTTTATAGCTCTTTGGTCATATTTCCAAAGTGCCCTCCAGAATGATTGGGTCAGATCACAACTCCACCAACAATTTAGGAGCATTCCAATTTCCTTAAATCTTCTCCAGCATTTATCATTTTCCAGTTTTGTCATGTTAGTCAATCTGATAGGTATGATGTGGTACCACAGAGATTTTTTAACTTGCATTTCTTTAAATGATAGTGATTTAGAGCATTTTTTCACATGACTATAGATAGCTTTAATTTCTTCATCTGAAAACTGCTTCTTCATATCCTTTGATCATTTATCAATTAGGGAATGACTTGTATTCTTATAAATGTGATTCAGTTTTATACATACTTACACACACACACATATTCTAGAAATGAGGCCTTTAACAGAGATACTGGCTCTAAAAAATTGTTTCCAGGCTTTCTGTTTCCCTTCTAATCTTGGTTGCATAGACTTTGTGCAAAACCTTTTAATTTAATTTGATTAAAATTATCCATTTTGCATTTCTAAATGTTCTCTATCTGTTGTTGGTCAAAAACATTTCCATTCTCCATGAATCTGACAGGTAAACTGTTCCTTGATCTCCCAGTTTGCTTATAGTATCAGCCTTTATATCTAAATTGTGTACCTTTTGACCTTATCTTGGTATATGGTATAAGATATTGGTGTATGCATAGCTTCTGCCATTCCATTTTCTAGTTTTTCCAGCAGTTTTTGTCAAATAGTAAGTTCATATCCCAGAAGCTGAAGTCTTTGGATTTATCAACGTTGGGTTTTGTTTGGTAGTACACAGAAATGCCGATTTATGTGGATTTGTTTTATAGATTGCAACTTTGTTAAAGTTGTTAATTATTTCAACTAATTTCTTTTTTTTTAGCTGATTCTCTAGGATTCTCTAAGTATACTGTCCTATCATAGGAAAAAAGTAATAGCTTTGTTTCTTCATTGCTTATTCTAATGTCTTCAATTTATTTTTCTTCTCTTATTACTAATGCTAACATTTCTAGTACAATATTAAATAACAGTGTAAAGGGACATCCTTGTTTCACCCCTGATCTTACTGGAAATGCTTCTAGCTTACTCTCATCACATACAATGCTCGCTGTGGTTTTTAGATAGATGCTACTTATCATTTTAAGGAAAACTCCATTTATTTCTATGTTCTCTAATGTTTTTTTTTTTAATAAGAATGACTGTTGTATTTTGTCAAAATCTCTTTTCTGCATCTCTTGAGATAGTGATATTTCTGTTAATTTTATTATTGATAGTATCACCAATGATCTTTGACTTGCAACTACATTTTGAAGGCTCAAGAAGAGTGAACTCAATGACTTCACATAACTTTGCCTCACTTAAATCTAATTTATGCATGAATCAAAAGACATCAACAATACCATTTTACCATTTTTTCTCTCTCTCTGTCATGTAGTGACAGACAAATGATGAATCAGCACTTCTGGACACAAGGGTAACCATAGACACAACCCTGCACACAGGTACCCCTGAACACAGGATTATCTCACTAGATGCAGCAGCAGGATTTGGCAGCTCCCTAGGTCTCTGAGCAGCCTTTTAAGGACCCCACTGCTCACCTCTTGGTATGAGAACAAGGCTAGAAAATGTGCCCTAAAAATTCTCTGCTTTACCCAACTCTAAACTGCTCACTGCAGTAGTCAGGGCACTGTGGTTAAAACATGAAAACATGTACAAAACATTTTGTGAAGGTGATTCCGCTCACCATCGGTATATGGAATGTATGCATACTTAAGGACAAAACAAAATTCGGTACACCCTAAAGATTAACAGCTCTTATAGCAAAAGAACACACACAGCAGGTGTTGTATCCAAATAACAGCTCTGAGTGAAATAAGACTGGTGAATAAAGGCCAGTTTACAAAAGTCAGAGGTGGATACAAATTTTTCTGGAGTGGTCACAGTGAAGGTCAGTGCCTTGAAGGTGGCATTGGTTTTATAATCAAAACTAATTGACTGAATAAGCTCATATGCCTTCCAAAAGGAGTGAATGACAGGCTGATGACAATATAATTTCTACTTGCAGGAAAGTGCCATGTCACCCTCATCAGTATGTATGCTTCAATCATGATGAACCCTGATGAGATCAAAGGAAAATTATATGAAAACCTGGAAATGCTCATCATCAATGTGTTGAAAGAGGACAAGGTGATAATTCTGGGTGACTATAATGCTAGAGTAGGCACAGACTACCAGATATGGCAGGGAGTCCTTCGGAAGCATAGAGTTGGAAACAGCAATAACAATGGCCACTTACCACTAAAGGCTTGTGTATCTCATGACCTTCTCATCACCAACACTGTCTCCATTTACCTAAGTGCAATACAACTTCAAGGATGTACCTTCATAGCAAACACTGTCATTTAATAGACTATGCCATTATAAGGAGAAGAAATAGGATGTGAGAGTGACTAAGATAATGCATGACTCAGAGTTCTGGACTAATTATAGACTCTCCAAGTTAAATATCTGCCTTCAACAAAAGCAATTTCCCCAGAAGATTTAATCAGCAGATTAAAGCACCTCTCGGACCAGGAACAGTTCTTTCTTAATTTGGTGAGAAAGCTGAACCAACCTATGATTGGCAACTGTGGAGCCACACACACTTTTCACAGACTGTGTGTACAGCACTAGATTTACTCATCTGGGCTAGAATACTTACAAATATCAAGACTGGTTTGACAAAAATGATGGGGAAATTCAGGCACTGCTAAACAAACAAATAAAAATGAGAATGCTATAGGGTTTCCAGCGATATAGTCCATTCTTCTTTAAGAAGGTAGCATTTAATTCAATCAAAAGTAAAGTAAAAGCTTAGAGAGATACAGGATTCTTGACTTAGGAAGAAGGCATATGAAATTTAGTTTTATACTGATGGTAATAGTCCAAAGCACTTTTAGGATGCCCTTATGGCTATTTATGAACCAAAGACCTATGGAGTCTCATTAGTTAGTGATAAGGACATGATTTTGGAGAGATAGGCTGAACAGTTCCATAACATTCTCAACAGACCATCATCAATTAATTCTTAGGTCATCAACTGCATACCTTAGGTTGAAGTCAATCTTTCTTATCTGAGTTTTCTACTGAAGGAGTGGTTTTCAATGTCATTAAGCTCCTCTTGTATAGCAAAGTGCCTGGTGCTGATTCTATTTTAGCTGAGATTATAAGGCAGAGGGTTCACTGTTCATACAAAAGCTGACTGACATTTTCCAGGCTGTATGACAAGAGGAGGTTATACCCCAGGAATTTAACAAAATAAATGTAAAGGAAATAGATGTTAATGTGTCCTGTGAAATATGAAAGGGGGGGGTTGTGTCTCTCTCTCTCTCTCCATCATTGCTGACAAGATTCTTGCCATAATCCTCTTTAATATGCTTGTGTTTCACCCAGAAGATGGCCATCTACCTGAGAGTCAGTGTGGCTTCAGAAAAGGCCTAGCAATGGTTGGTATGGTTTATGCTGCTTGACAATTGAGGAGAAATGCCAAGAGCAGAAAAGAGATCAGAACAGAGATTACTCTATGACCTGACCAAGCCTTTTGATACTGTTAGTCATAAGGGCTTGTTGAAAAATACAGTCAAATTTGGTTGCCTGGTGCTCATCAGTACTGCATGTCAATTTTGGGAAGGTTATGTTTGCCCATTTTCTAGATAATGGCTTATGTTCTCTTGCTTTCTCAGTCACCAGTAGAGTGAAACAAGTCTGTGCTTGCTCCCCTGCTTCTTAGTATAATGTTTTCAGCAATGTTGTCAGACATCTTCAGTGAGGACAAACATGGCATCAAGGTGAGCTACCACACTGATGGTCATTTTTTTTTTTATTTGAAAGGGCTGCATTCCAAGACTAAAGTAGAGGCAGGGTTGGCGCATGATTTTTTTTGTTTGTTTGTTTGCAGATGCTTGTGCACTCAATGCAACCTCTTAAACTGAGATTCAACAAACTATGAATCAATTCTCTGCTGCTTGTGCTAATAAGGCCTCACAATCAACACCAAGAAAACAGTTCCTCCACAAGTCAACACCACACCATTCATATATAGAACCACCAGTTACAACAAATTGAGAAATTTTGAATACTGTGGATAAGTTCATTTACTTTGGCATATCCTTTCCAGGGATTTCCACATAGATGATGAGATTGATGCACATATTTCCAGAGCTAACTGAGCACTTGGGAGGCTCCAAAATAATGTGGGAAAAAGAAGAGATATTAGGCTGCCTTCCAAATGGCAGTCTACAGGGTCATTGTGCTAACCTAATTGTTGTATTCCTATGGAACTTAGACAGTATAACAACACCATGACAGGAAACTGAACCGCATTTGACTTGTCTAAGGAAGATCCTGAAGATCACCTGGCAAGATAAAGTACCATACAGTGAGGTCCTTTCTCAAACTAAACTGCTAAACATTCAAACTCTGCTGTAGAAAGCAGAATTCTAGTGGTCTAGTCATATGTGAATGTCAAATGTATGTTTGCGTAAAAGTCTATTTTATGGAGAACTCACACAGGGCAAGTACTCGAATGAAGGTTAGAAGAAGTAATACAAAGACACTGTCAAGGTCTTTCTGAAGAACTTGGGAATCAACTCTATGACATGAGCAATACTGTCAAAGAACTGACTTCATGAAAGAAGGTGCTGTGCCCTTTGGGCAAAGGAGAATTGTAGTGGCTCAAAAGAAACATGAGATGCAGAAATTTAGCAACATCTCCAAATGTTTACATGGGCTATTTGTGCCTCACCTGTGTCCCATCATCTATAGTGAGACACACTGTACCTTGATGCCAACACATTGATGTTGTTTTGCTCCTCTTTGAGAATGAAGGACAACAACCAACCAATCAACCATTTATTCACTAATTTTCTTTGGAAAAATCTGAAATACATTTAGAAGGATGTCATGTGGAAGAGGGAGTAGACCTAGAATTCTTCAGGAGACAGACTAAGGCTAATATCAAAAAGACTATTTTCAACAGTTCAAGTAGTCCAACAATAGAATGGACTGCTTTGCAAGGTAGGTAATTCCCTGTTATTGGGAACATATAATTGTAGTATTATAAATAGGGGATTTCTGCTCTGTGTAGGAATTCAACTGCATCACCTAAAAAAACAGTCATTTCTGACTCTATGATTCTAACAGTATAACAAAAACCTGCAATGCCACAATGATCTGTACATATAGAACAAAAACAGGTCAGATTTCAAACTAAAATTCCTTTCTATACTCCAGTCCCTAATACTATCATCACTCCTCCTAACACACATGCACACACACACACACACACACAAACACACACACACACAAGCACTTACAAACACATTTCTCAACCTCTTTTGGGTTTGTACTCTCATGAAGAACAAATTAGTAGGGTAGCTTCTATGGCATTCCTAATTGATAGAAATCGAATTTGAAGAAATTAAAGGTTGATAAGAGAAAGTGATGAGGATATATTTGAGTAGGTTGAAAATTAAACTAATAATACAAAAACAGCATTCCAGTAGCCTAATTTCTTCAATTGATTTTGTACTAATTTCTTTAGCCATTGATATCCTGTGACTTTTGATCCATATGACACAAAATGGATAATAGTACCTTTAAAAAAAAATGAGAAAACTTTCTCAAGTTCCTCCATGTGGCTCAATTAAACAAGAGCATGGCTCCCATTCCAGGAATGTGGTTTTACTCTCCTTTTCCTTTTATGTGCCACATCCCCCTCAGACTGGTCCTACGACATATCTAAATTATAGGAAAACTCGAGCTCATTGAATTTCAGACTGTCTCCAACATGTAGACATAGTAAGGGAGCAAAATAATAGAACTTTTGTTGTCTGAGTTTCACTGATTTAGCAACTAGAAATCAATACTTATTTGTTCTGTCTTCTTTCTCTACTCTACCCTCCCCCACGTTTTTTTCTGCTTTTCTCACACACCTATGTGCTTGTCCCTTTTCCAGTTAAACTAACCCAGAAACAAAATATCTGAGAGGCAGCAATGGTTAGGGGAATGTATTGATATCTGAATCCAAGGTCAAGGTTTACGAGCCATCTCTGGCTAGTACTGACTATGTGTCCCTGGGTTTGTCATTTAAACTTTTAGTGTCTTAAGTAAGTCTCTAAGATAAATTGCAGAACCATTGTTACAGTATTTACTCAATGGTACAACAAATCTAGTTAAAAAAACCAACACAAACACAGAAACTAACTATCCATATATAACAATTCAGAGATACAAAGAACTCAGTACAATACAACATAGAGGAAGGAATCTTGGATCTAGACAGTACTGTGACATTGGGGAAATCACTTAATCTCTGAGAGTCTCAATTTCCTCAAGTATAAAGTAGAGGATTTGGATTAGGATTAGTATTTGGGTGTCCAAAATCCCTTTCACCTCTAAATCTACAGTTATTCGATCTTGTTTGATCTTCAGGATAACCATTGGAAGGCAGGTAGTAAAATTTTTATTTTCCTCACATTACAGATGTGAAAACTGAGGTTCAGAGAGGTCAAGTGATTTGTCTAACTTTACACAGGGAAACAGAGATGATCCTATAAATGTTAATTTCTTTTTAACTAAAACATCATATTTAGTAAAAAATTATAATGTATCCAAAATTGAAAAAATAAAACCTTTACAGTATAGAATACTCAGAATAAAATACATGGCTGGATGTAGAATATAGATCATAGTAGTATCTCTTCCAACTCTGAAATTTTGTGATTCAGTCTTTTGAGACATCAATTTCTACGTCTTGGCTTTCTCTTCTGTAAATTGAGAGGCTGATGTTCCAAAAGACAGAATCACAAAATTTCAGAGTTGAAAGAGATTTCAGTGGGGATCAAACCTAACCTAAATAATAATCCCCTTTAAAAACATACCAGATAAAGAATCAACCAATATATTCTTGATGGCCTTCATTGAGGGAGAACCACCTAACCTACTCTGAGATAGTCCATTTCCTTTCTGGGTTCCTCTCATTATAAGGATTTTTTTCTTTTTGTCTATCCTCTCTCTCTCTCTCTCTCTCTCTCTCTCTCTCTCTCTCTCTCTCTCTCTCTCTCCCTTTCGCAAGCTTATATCTGCCCCTTTTCAACTCTTTGTACCCATTGCAACTAACATTGTCCTCTGGGATAAAACAGAACAAATATTCCTCTTCCACATGACAGCCCTTCAAATACTTTAAGATGTTTTAAAGTTTGCTCTTGGTCTCCGCTTTTCTAAGCAAAATATCTCCAGTTCCCTCACTTCATCATAATATGCCATAGATTTAAGGCCCTTCACAATCCTGTAAACTCACCAACATAACAAAGTACTTAAAATATTCTGGTGAGAAATGAACAAAGTAGCCATTCTGGGATGAGTGTTAGGTTCTTTAAATATAATAGTGTTTTCCCCACTGTCATTCCTATTGAAAAATCAAGAGATAGAAAAACAAAGATATTTTAAGGGTTTCTTTTTGATCAATAGGGATAAGAGGTAACTGGTCATTGACAAATATATACTAAAGTAGAAAAGATGTCATCAGTATGATATTTAGACCCAGAACAAGTCAAACAATTGACAGTTGTTCAAAGAAATTTTCTTTTCTTTACTTGATAACAAATTGAATTTTTGTGAGAATATGATACTGAGAGTTATTAACTAGAATCTCTGAAGCAGATACATAGGCTGTTTGGTCTATTGATACAGAATGGTATTTGTTGTGGTTCAAAAGATAGTGTCAATAAATGTGGAATGAATACAAAACTTTTTGGCTAGTTTTTAATTTTAAAACATTCTAAACTTAGTAATTATCTTTGAAATATGCATTTGAAGTAAAACGCAATGCAAAGTGCTAGTATTGCTAGTAAAATGCAAAGATTTATCCCAAACAACGATGTTCAAATAATTTTCTATTTAAGTATCTCTCTCACTATATATGTAAATATATATGCATATACATATATACATATATATATACATATACACATGTGTATACACACATGCATGTGTTTATTACACTTAACTTTAACAGACTATAATATATGGTTTCCTTTCTTATTTCTTTCTAATTTGTTTTTCTTGTGTATTTTAAAAATCATTTTGTTGTTATTGTTCTTGTTGTTTGTTTGGTATAGTTCTAGTCAGCAAATATATATTGTTCTGATTCTATTTACTTTACTTTCAGTTCAATTTTAAAAAAACTGACAAATTTTTAGCAAATGGTTTATAGATGGTAGGTGCTACACTAGGTACTGAATATATAAAGATGAAACTATAACACTCACTGACCTCAAAGAGATTAGATTCTAGGAATATCAATTGTTGGTATATGTGATGATTACGTAGATCTGGGTTCAAATGATACCCATGGTACTTATGGCTATGTAATCATGGCCTAGCCATTTAATCGCCCTGTTTCATTTTTCTTATCTATAAAAAAAAAAAACAAAAAACAGAAAAAAGTATATCTACAGTACCTACTTCTCAGGATTGGCAGGCCTAAAATGAGATAGTATATGCAAAGCACTTAGAAAACCTTAAAATCTTATATAAATGTATTCTCTGATATAAATTTTCTTGTTTGCTTTTTTCTTTGACACTGCCACCACTCTCGTGAACATCCTCATCACCTCATATCCATAGCACTGTCAATAGCCTGTTGGTCACCTTATGTGGAGGCCCTGACCCTCCCAGTTCATCCTCCACTCATCATTCAAGTCTGAGCAGCTCAACTTTCCCACCTGCTTCATCCACATTCAATCAATTCCAGAGGCTTGCAGCAATAAATATAAAATCTTTTTGGCTTTTAAAATTCTCTATAGTTTAGTCCATTCTTATCATCCCAGTCTTCATAAATCTGATACTACTCCTCTCTCTTCACATATTATGACACTGGCCTCATTATTTTTCCTTACACTCAATGTTCCATCTCCTGACTCCACACATTTTCACTAACTGCTTACATTTCTGAACTCTCTGTCTTCATCTCCACATTCAACTTCCCTTTGCTTCTTTCAAGTCTCAGCTAAAGTTCTAAAGTCCTACCCTCTATGAGAAGCCTTGTTCAGTCCTCTGTAATCTTAGTGGCTTCCCTATGAGATTATGTCCAATCTACCCTGTACATAACCTGCCGCACATCACTGTTGGTATGTATTGTTTTGTTTTTGTTTGTCTGCCACTAGACTATGAGCTACAAGAGAACAGGTTTTTTTTTCTCCTTTGTTTCATTCACCAGAGCTTAGCAGAGTACCTAGCAGAAAATAGGCATATGATGAATGCTTGCTTACTGACTGACAGCTATTATTATTATCTCAGTCCTCCTCTTTTCAATAAGGTTCAGAGAGAAACAGCCAAGGGCCATGTCACTATGCTGATAATTCTTTTATGTTTAATATGCAATTGAATAAGTGGATAAAATAACATTTTTGTCAAATAGAAATAGTAGTCTGATTACTCCTAATGATAATGGTGATAATAACTAATGATAAGAAAGTAATTTAAAAGGGAGAAAGTATTAGAAGAGAAATCTAGAAGGGATCAGGGCAGGCTTCATGGAAGAAACTATAACTGAACTTATCCAAAGAAGATAATACTTTTGGAATTCAGAAAAGGAAGGGGATGGCTAGTATAAATTCAGAGATGTTAAATTTAGAAAAGAGCATAGGTTGATTAGTAGGTAGAATATATCAAGAAGAGCAATGTGGGAACCAGTCTGTAGAAGGTCTTAAAAGTGAAACTGGAAATTTTGTATTTTATCCTAGAAACAACTGATAGCATTGATGGTTTTAGAGCAGGGGAGTGACATGATCAGACTTCTGCCCTTGGAATATTATTTCACTGTTATGTGGAGGGTGAATTAGAAAGAAAAGAGATTGGAAGCAAGAGAAACCAGTTGGGGAGGAGAGAGCCTAATCTATGCTTATAGTTAATGACCATGAATAGAGAGAAGAGAGATGTAAAAGATGTTTTGAAGGTATTATAGATAAGAGTTATCAGTTGACTTTATATTGCAAGTGGGCAAGAGGGAAAGCTGAGGATGAGTTTGAATTACAAAACTGGATCATTGAAAGAGGAGAATGTCCTCTATAGAAATGGTCACATTTGGAGGAAGCACAGATTTGAGAAGAAAGATGGTAAATTGCATTTTTGATGTATGTTTGAGATGTTAATGATAAATCCTGTCAGAGATGTCTAGATATCAGTTGGAAATGTGGGAGTTGCCACTAAGTCACTTCATAAAAGTCCCCTCATATTTCTTTGTTTTTAATCATTTTGGCTATTTCTGATGCCCCCAAAATATTCCTGACATCAAGTTGTTTCCCTGTCACTCATTATTGCATATATGGATTTTCTCAGAATTTATTTTGAGTTTGCTTGATTATATGATGGATAGAGAGCTAACCTTGGGGTCAGGAAGATCTGGATTCAAATCCTTACTTATGAGATGTGTGATCTATTTACTCAAACTCTTGGTTCTAGATGAAACTCTCAGATTCTAAACTAAAGTGGTTGGTTGGTCTTCGTCAGTAGAGGGTGTTTCCACATCAAAAGTCTCCTATATCAATGAGATCACATATCCATTTCCCTCTTCCCCTCCCAGAAAGAGACATCTATTCATTTAAGAGTTTGAGCTAGTAGACAAGGAATGGAGGTGAAATACAATTCAGTCAAATGCTGATGAGTGTTTCCAATATGAAATACATGTCATGTTCAATTTAGCAATAGTTACTGCCCTAGTATATGAACAGTGAGATCAAATAGAGCACTGTCCCTTCCCTGGATATGTTACTACATCTGCATTTTTGTATCTTCCAACATACCCATGCCATAGAAAGTGCTTGTTAAATGTGTATTGAAATAATGCAATATGCTAAGAGAGACATCAGAAAACAAAATGCAGGATTAACTCCTATTTTCCCAAAGGCTATGGAGAGGCCAGATTTTTTTATTGTTCCCTGACCATCTTAGAACAGAAAGAAGGGTGCTCAAGAATCAGTTTCAACAAAGAAATCACAGTAATTAATTAATTACTTAATTAATTAATTAATCACAGACTTAATTCTATGCTATTTCCTTTTCATCCTTCAATGTTTTTAATCAAGTGAAACATTTCTCAGTGGAGGAAAACAACACTGACCAATGATAGCCAGCTACTTTTCTGCATTCTTTGTAAATTTTACATGACTAGGACCATCAAAGAGAGTCAAGTGATAGGAATCACTTCAATTCAACAAACCTTTTAAAGCACCTACTGTATTGCAAACACTGCTAAGTGATGAGGAAACAAATGATGACTTCCTGAGATGAGTTCCAAAGGAGATTCAAAATAAGCTTCAGAATGTTGGGTCTTCAGGGTCTTTTTTGACATTTTAAGAAAGAGTGGAAGAGATTTTAGAGTCCTGGGCACCCAGGCCATTTCAGTCTAATTCCCACATACCACTGACTATGACCATATGTGCTGGCTTCTAAGTATTTTGTTTTGGGTTTCTGACCACCCTGGTGGCTTTCTTTGGGCGGCCCTCTGCTCTTGCTGCCGCTAGACACACAAGATAGGCTAGATACTTGTATGGTCTATCTTTGTCTCTGTTCAGAGGCTACTTGTTTGCTTGTGATGGTTCTGTCTTTGATGGTAGTCTCCTTTACTTTTTCCCCATCTACTCATATTTTGCATAATTCTAGTTTGGAAATAGTCACTTAAAGTAGTTTCTATCAGGATTTCTTTATCATTATTCAATCCAGTGATGTTTTCATATTTGTTTTACTGGAGTAGGTATGCAAGAACTGATTTGTCTTGGTTAGGGCAGCTATATCAGCTGAAAATCCTAGGGCCTAGTTTTAAAGCTTTTCCCTTTTGATAGGACCTGACAGACCTTGCAGTCTACTAACATAGCCTCTAAAAACCATAATCACCTCTATGGAAAGAGTTTGGTAGAAATGCAAATATAATTATAAAGCAATCTCAATAAAAAGCACACCAACAGACTTAATTCTGTGCTATTTCCCTTTCATCCTTCATAGTTCTTAATCAAGTGAAACATTTCTCAGTGGAGGAAAACTACACTGACCAATGATAGCCAGCTACTTTCCTGCATGCTGTGTAAGTTTTACATGACTAGGACCATCAAAGAGAGTCAAGTGCCTTTCAGACTTTTCTTCTGCCCCTTCCTACACAATTTTGCTAAATATAGAGCTCTATTAAATAAATGGAGCAAAGATTTCCTTCGACAAGTAAATGACTTAGCAACCCCCTAAGCAATTTAGAGACACAAGAAAAAAAAATCAAACAAGTAGAATGCCTAGGATTTCCTTTTGTAGCTAATATTCTTCTTATCTGGCTTTCCATTTATGTTTAAAACAGATTTCCTAAAGAAAGTAAAAATTATACTATGAAGAAGGACACAGGAAGATGAAATAATTGGTTTTAATTTGTATTCATCTACCAGGAGAGATGGTCCTTTCATGAACTGTAACCTTTAACCACCACCACCATCACCATCACTACCATTACCATTAGAGAGATAAACAGAAAAGCACCTCATCTAAGAAAGGTTCAGAGTAAAATAGGAAGAACACTAATTTAGGAGGACCCAAATCAGATCTTCACTCTGATTCTTATTACCTATGTTGCCTTAAGTAAGTTATTTACCCCTTCTATCCACATACTAAATCCTCTCACTTTTAAAATGAGGGAGTTGGACTAGATGACCTCTGAAGTCCCTTCAAGCTCTCAGTAAATGGTAATATAATTTATATTTCATTTAAATAGGATGATGTATTTAGAGGTACAAGGTTCCTGGAGATGGAATGGATCTTAGAGATCATCTGTCCCTTCATTATATCTAATAATTACAACAATGTAATGGAAAAAACAACAACAAAACAATTGACTGAGAAAAAAGAAATTATAATGGCCAATCATGCCACACTCCAAAAAGGAGGTATAAGAAGGTGATTTTCCCTGATTCTTTGCATAAATGGGATGAGGAGTCTAACATTATATTTAATGTGGGACTTTGTTGATATATTATTGAGTTTTGATATTTTGTTTTTCTTCTATTGTGCTCATTATTATAAAAGATTGCTCTTTGGGGGATGTACAAGGAGAAAATGCAGGGGGGAAGATAGATGACATAAGATAAAAATATATCAAAAAGAATTATTATTAAACTGGGGAAATTAAGGTATAGGAGTTTACATAGTCTGTCCAAGTTCACTGAGATAATAAGCATATAGGATTTGAACCCAAGTTACAAAAATTTAGCCTCATAACATCATATTTTGGACGTGAAAGGGAGTTAATAGGTCATCTAATTCAACCTTTTTTATTTTGTGAGAAAACAAAAGCCCAGAAAAATTATCTGACTTAAAAGAGGGTAACACAGGCAGGCAGTATTAAAACTCAGGCCCTATTTTCTTTAAATAACTAGACTTAGAATTTATCATATGGCATTCTAGTGCACACCATGTGTTTTGTATTGGAAACCAGTTGTGTATAATCTTAACAAAAATACCTTCCCCCTTCCCAGACACACACTTTTCCCCATGCATGTATTTTCTTTCTTCAGCTCTAAAACTAGTACCATGTGTCTTTAGATTATTCTTTTTAAAGGTGGCCCTCTTCTCACTGACTCTCTTTCTCTCATCCCTATGCCCAGTGCCAATTTGTTACTTTCTTCCCTTTGGAGTTTTGTTTAGCAGTTCCTTTTTCTGGCTATTCAATTCTCCCTCCTTTTGTTCCTCTCTGTTAATCAAGGAAACCCCCTTCTTCTCTTTTCCTTCAATTAATCTTTTTTATATTTTCATTTTCTGTGCCCTTTTCCAGAAAGGATTTCTCTCCCTCACTCTCTTCATTAGCAATCTTCTCTTTGTGTCTAACTCTTACCCCCATTCTCTGGTTTATGCCCCCTATAATCATCAAATTTGTCTTTATTTTATACTTTCCTCAAAGAATCCAAGCCTTAGAGGTATTAATTCTGGAATCTACCCTCTAAGTAGTTTCTGCCACTGCATTTTAGAGTTTGTCTCCCCTTTCTATTGGCCCTCTCTCTCAGAAGAAAAAAATACCATTTCCTGCAGGTGAAAGAGAAGGACATACCCCGTGGTAGGACCACCTGTCCATTTCCCAATTATACAATGCACCACTGTGACCCTTCCTTTTGTCTTTTTCCTTGCTTGTCTCAAAAGCTCTTTGCAGGCTTCATGCTTTACCACTTCCCAGGAGCTCCAATTCCCTCTCACTTTCTGAGGCAGGACAAGTGCTCTTTTTAAGCATCAAATCCCTAGACAGCACCTAGCACAAAGTTACATCTGCCTTCACAGAACACTTCTCTTTACTCATAGGAACACTCATCAGTGACATCTCCTTCTACCACGTAAGCAAGACTTCTACTTCACTCCCTTTTCAATTCTCTCTCCTTGCCCACTTCCCTTCATGTTCTTCCTTTCCTCATACAGGACAAGAATAACCATTTCCTCATTCATTGCTAGCTCTCAACTTAACCAAGGCACATCAAGTCCTCTGCTCTATCCTCTTCCCCTACCTACTTCCATGTACCCCACAATTTGTTCTGACCGAAACAAAACAAAACAAACAAAACCATTGATTTACTTATAGAAGGGGTGCTGCAAAATACTTTTTATAATACTCCAGGTCAACCTCTCCATCATCACTTCCACCTGATTTGAACCTTCACCACTCTCTCTTTGTGTACATTTAGAAAGAAGACTTTTGTTGGTCTCTCTGTTGTCACTCTGTTGCTGTCCTTGACTGACATATTCATTTACTCTTCCTGTACTTCTACAGGAAGTTCTACCTCTATTGTCTAAAGTATTGAAGAATTAAATAATTTCTTCAAGTCTAGTTTTCTTTCTAAAAGCATTTTAAATGCTTTTGTATTGTTGATTTTTTTTTTAAATGTATTTAGTTCAGATTTCCAGGGAAGATCATGCTGAGTTGTATCTTGAATTCTACTACTATTTGGAACAAAGTATTCCATTCCTTCTTGCAGTCCTGGTGGGTCCAAAATCATCTTGTATTATAGAAATTCTCTTTGTATTGGAAAGTCTTTATCATGATAGCTTATAAAACTTACTGTTTCTTTCCTCCCTTACTCTACCAGGCCTGGTGATCTATGAATACTTTCAACTCTCATTTTGATTTCTGTGTCTTGATGTTCTGGAAAGTTTTCATACATCATTTCTTCCATTATGGTGTTCAGTTTTTGCCTCCCATTCTTCTGGAATTCATATAATCATTATATTCTTATATTTCCTAAAAACAATATATTCCTAAAATTCTGTTGCCTCTACGTATCATGTCTTCAATATGAATTAATTATAATAATTAATCAATATGGTTTGCTCAAATAGCAAGCATGTTTTCATTTAATACTATTACCTTCCACTTCTGTTCTTCAGGATTGTCATCTGCTCTTATATATTTGCATTCCTAATAAGTTATCCTCTCTTTTGTTTCTTTGGTGAAATTTGCCATCATCACCAAGTAGTTGGTTTTTTTTTTTATTTTCTGCCAATTATTTGTTCTGTGTATGCAATATTTTTTAAATGTATTTATTTATTTTTAGTTTTAAACATTTACTTCCATAAGATTTTTGAGTTCCAAATTTTCTCCCTATCTCTACCCTTCCCATAGCACAATATGGTGTATAATTTGATACAGGCTCTACATATACATTCATCTTGAACCTATTTTCATATTAGTCACCTTGCGAAGAAGAATTAGAACCAATGGGAAAAACCATGAGAAAGAAGAAACAATAAAGAAGAGAGAGAGCAAATAATATGCTTAAATCTGCCTCCATAGTTCATTTTCTGGATGTGGACAGCATTTTCATCATGAGCCTTTTGGAGCTATCTTGGATCCTCACATTGCTAAGAAAAGATACATCTATCAAAATTAGTTATAACATAATGTGACTGTTACTGTGTACAATGATCTCCTGGTTCTGCTCACTTCACTCAGCATCAGTTCATTCAAGTTTTTCCAAGTTTTTTTTTTCTGAAGTCTGCTTGCTCATCATTTTTTATAGCATAATAGTATTCCATTACATTCATACAACACAACTTATTCAATCATTCCCCAACTGATGGACATCCCCTCAATTTTCAATTCTTTGTCATGACAAAAAGAGTTGCTCTAAGCATTTTTGTACATGTAAATCTTTTCCCCCTTTTTATGAACTACCAGGTAAAATCATCATTTTTATTATAGTAGCTTGGTCTACCCATGAGCAATTGATGCTTTTCCAATTATTTAGATTTGACTTTATTTGTGTGAAAAGTATTTTGTTATTGTGTTCATATAGTTCCTGGGTTTGTTTTCACAATCCCCAAATATTTTATAATATCTACAGTAATTTTAAAGGGAATTTATCTTTCTGTCTCTTGCTGGTGGGCTTTGTTAATAATATATAGAAATGCCAAGGATTTATGAAGGTTTATTTTATATCCTTCAACTTTGCTAATGTTAATTATTACAAGTAGTTGTTTTTTAGTTGATTCTTGAGGATTCTCTAAGTATATCATTCTATCATCTCCAAAGAGTGATAGTTTTGTTTCTTTTTGCCTATACTAATTCCTTCAATTTCTTTTTCTTCACTTATTGCTAAAGCTAACATTTCTAGTACCATATTGAATAATAAGAGTTATAAGGAAAATTCTTGTTTCACCACCAGTCTTATTGAAAATGCTTCTAGTTTATTCCTATTACATAAAATACTTGATTATGGTTTTAGGTAGATACTTCTTATCATTTTAGGGAAGGCTCCATTTATTCCTATGTTTTTATTCTCCAGTGTTTTATTTTCTAGTATTTTAATAGTAATGGGTGTTATATTTGATCAAAAATTTTGCCAAATGAATTTTCTGTATCTATTGAGAAAATCATATGATTTCTGTTAATTTTGTTGCTGATATAGTCCATTCTGATGATATTTTTCCTAATAATGAACAAGCCCTGCATTCCTGGTATAAATCCTACCTGGTAATCATGTATTATTATTGCTTGTTTGTTTTGTTTTCTTTTCTTTTTAAAAATTGTTAAACATTTATTTACTATTAGTTTACAACATTCAGTTCCACAAATTTTTGAGTTGCAAATTTTCTCCCCCTCCGCCTCAACGGCAGCATGCAATCTGATATAGGCTCTACATACCTCACACTCTTGCTCTAGAGATCAAGAAAAAAAAAATTTAATTTGATACCTATTAAGCTTCACATTAAGATCCTTTCTTCATCTTCACATGAAGATACCTTCACATTAAACATTAATCAAATTGTAAAGAAGAATTATAATCAACGAAATGAATAATGAGAAAGAAGAAACAAAATGAAATTAAACAAAAGAGAGAGAGAGTAAGTAGTTTGTTTCAATCTACATTCAGACTCTGTAATTCTTTCTCTGAATGTGGCTAAACATTTCCATCATGAGTCCTTTGAACTCATCTTATAACCTTGCATTGCTGAGAGGAGCCCAGTCTGTGACAATTAGTCAATACACAATGTGGCTGTAACTGTGTGCAATATTCTCCTGGTTCTGTTTCCCTCACTCGCTATCAGTTGATATAAGTCTTTCCAGGTTTTTCAGAAGTCCTCTTGGTCATAATTTTTTATAATACAAGATTATTCCATTACATTCAAATACCACAACTTGTTTAGCCATTCCCCAACTGATGGATGTCCATTAAATTTCTGATTCTTTGCCACCACAAAAAGTGCTGCTATAAATAGTTTTGTACATATGAATCCTTTTCTCATTTGTATGATTTGTTTGGGATACAGTCCTAGAAGTGGTATTGCTGGGACAAAGTGGATGCACATTTTTGTAACCCTTTGGGCATAGTTTCTAATTGTTCTCCAGAATGGTTGGATCAGTTCACAACTCCACCAACAATGCATTAGTGTTCCAATTTTCCCCCATCTTCTCCAGCATTTATCATTTTCCTGTTTTGTCATGTTATCCTATCTGACTAGTGAGATGTGTGGTACCTAAGAATTGTTTTAATTTGCCTTTTTCTGATCAATAGGGATTTGGAGCTTTTTTCATATGCTTATAGATATCTTTCATTCTTTCTCTGAAAACTGCCTGTTCATATCCTTTGACCATTTATCAGTAGGGAAATGACTTAATTCTTACGAATTTGACTCAGTCCTCTGTATTTTTTAGAAATGACGTCTTTATCAGAAACACTGGTTCTAAAAAATCTTTCCCAATTTTCTGCTTCCCTCCTAATCTTGGTTACATTATTGTTGTTGCTTTGTTTGTACAAAAACTTTTCATTTTCAGGTAATCAAAATTACCCATTTTGCATTTGAGAATGCTCTCTATCTCTTGTTTGGTCATAAATTCTTCCCTTCTCCATAAATCTGACAGGTAAACTCTTCCTTGTTCTCTCAGATTGTTTACAGTATCAGCCTTTATATCTAGATCATGCATGCATTTAGAATTTATTTTGGTAGTCAGTGTGAGATATTGGAATTTCTGCCATCAGTTTTCCCAGCAGTTGTTTGTCAAATAGTGAGTTCTTATCCCAGAATCTGGAGTCTTTGAGTTTATCAAACAGTAGATTACTATAGTCGTTAACTACTGTGTCTTGAGTACCTATTCCATCCCACTGATCTACCACTCTATTCCTCAGCCAGTAACAAGTAGTTCTGATGACTGCTGCTCTATAACACAGTTTGAAATCTGGTATGGCTAAGCCACCTTCCCTAGCATTTCTTTTCATTAATTCCCTTGATATTCTGGACCTTTTGTTCCTTGAGATAAATTTTGTAACTAATTTTTTGAGCTCTATAAAATAATTTTTGGTAGTTTGATTGGCATGGCACTAAATAGGTAAATTAATTTAGGTAAAATTGTCATTTTTATTATATTAGCTCCACCTAGCCACGAGCAACTGATATTCTTCCAATTATTTAGATCTGACTTTATTTGTGTCAAAAGTATTTTGTTATTTTGTTCATATAGCTCCTGGGTTTGTTTTGGCAAGTGGACTCCCAAATATTTTATTATGTCTACAGTAACCTTAAGTGGAATTTCACTTTCAATTTCTTGCTTTTGGGCTTCATTAGAAATATGTATGAATGCTGAGGATTTATGTGAGTTTATTTTATATCCTGCAACTTTGCTAAAGTTATTTATTATTTTAAGTAGTTTTTTTTATTTAATTCTTTAGGAATCCCTAAGTATATCATCATATCATCTGCAATGAGTGGTAGCCTAGTATCTTGTTTACCTATTCTAATTCTTACAATTTTATTTTTTTCTCTTATTGCTACAGCAAACATTTCTACTACCAAATTGAATAACGGAGGTGATAGTGAACATCCTTGTTTCATCCCCAATCTTACTGGAAATGCATCTAGCTTATCCCTTTTACTTAGTGATACTTGCTGATGGTTTTAGATAGATGCTACTTATTATTTTAAGGAAAATTCCATTTATTCCTATGCTTTCTAGTGTTTTTAATAGGAATGGGTGTTGTATTTTGTCAAAAGCTTTTTCTGCACCTGTTGAGATAATCATATGATTTCTACTTGTTTTATTGTTTATGTGATAGATTATACTGATAGTTTTTCTAATATTAAACCAGCCTTGCCTTTCTGGAATGAATCCGACCTGATCAAAATGTATTATTCTCATGATAACTTGCTGTAACCTTTTGGCTAATATTTTATTTAATTTTTTTGGCATCTATATTCATTACGTAAATTGGTCTATAATTGTCTTTCTCTGTTTTGGTTCTTCCTGATTTAGGCACCATATTTCTATCATAAAAAGAATTTGGCAGGACTCCTTCTTCTCCAGCTTTCCAAAATAGTTTATAAAGCATTGGAATTAATTGTTCTTTATATGTTTGATAGCATTCACTTGTAAATTCATCTGGCCCTGGAGATTTTTTTTTTTCCTAGGGAGTTCATTGATGGCTTGTTCAATATCTTTTTCTGAGATGGGGTTAAGTATTTTACTTTCTCTTCTATTAATCTGGGCAATTTATATTTTGTAAATGTTGATCCATTTCAATAAGATTGTCAAATTTATGGTCATATAACTGAGCAAAATAATTGCTAATTATTGTTTTAATTTCCTTTTTGGTGTAGGTAAATACAGTCTTTCTAATTATTTATTTATTTCTTTGTTTTGGTTTTTGGAGGGGGAAGGGCAGGCTAATTAGGGTTAAGTGACTTGCCCAAGATCACACAGCTAGTAAGTGTTAAGTGTCAGAGGCCAGATTTGAACTCAGATCCTCCTAAATGCTGGGCTGGTGCTGTGCCACTAAGCCACCTAAAGCCTTTTATTTTTGATACTGGTAATTTGGTTTTCTTCTTTCTTTCTTTTAATCATACTGATAAAAGGTTTATCCAATTTATTGGGTTTTTCACAAAACCAGCTCTTAGTTCTATTCATTAGTTCAATTATTTTCTTAATTTTAATTTTATTAATATCTCCTTTAATTTTCAGTATTTCTAATTCAGTATTTCATTGGGGATTTTCTTTTTTTTTTCTTTTTCTAGCTTTTTCAGTTGCATCCCCAATTCATTTATCTCCTTTTTCTCTATTCATGTATGCATTCAGAGATATAAAATTTCCCCTATAAATTGCTTTTGTTGTATCCCATAAGTTTTGGTATGTTGTCTTATTATTATCATTCTCTTGAATGAAGTTATTGATTGTTTCTATGATTTCCTGTTTGACCCACTAATTCTTTAGGATTAGATTATTTAGTTTCAAATGAATTTTCAGTCTATCTTTCCATGGAACTTTATTACATATATTTTTTTTTTTATTGCATCATGATCTGAAAAGGATGCATTTAATACTTTTGCCTTTCTGCATTGGATTGTGAGCTTTGTATGCTCTAGCACATGGTGAGTTTTTGTGTAGACACAGTGTATCCCTGGGAAAAAGATATATTCCTTTCTATCCCTATTCAATTTTCTCCAGAGGTCTGCTATACCTAACTTTTCTAAAAGTATATTTACCTCAACTTCTTTTTTGTTTATTTTGTGGTTAGATTTATCTAGTTCAGAGAGGAGAGATTGAAGTCTCCCACTAGGATAGTTTTGCTGTCTCTTTCTTCCTATAACTCCCTTAACTTCTGCTCCTAAGAATTTAGATGCTATACCATTTGGTGCATATATGCTTAGTAATGATATTACTTCATCATCTACGGTACCTGTTAGTAGGATCTAATTTCCTTCCTTTTCTCTTTTAATTAGATCTATTTTTTTTCTTTTGCTTTGTTTGAAATCAGGATTGCCACACCTGATTTTTTTTTTTAATTTCAGTTGAAGCTTTATATATTCTATTCCAGCCTTTTGCCTTTACCCTGTGTGTGTCCTCCTGTTTCAAGTGTGTTTCTTATAAACAACATATTGTAGGATTAGGGTTTGGTTTTTATTTTTGTTTGCTTTTTGGAGGGCAATTGGAGTTAAGCAACTTGCCCAAGATCATATGGCTAGTAAGTGTTAAATGTCTGAGGCCGGATTTGAACACAGGTCTTCATGGCTCCAGGACCAGTGCTCTATTTACTGCACCAGCTAGCCTTCCCTGGGATTATGGTTTTTAATTCATTCTTCTATCCACTTCCATTTTATGGGAGAGTTCATCCTATTCACATTTGTAGTTTACTATCAATGTCTTTCTTTCCATCATATCTCCCTTCCCACCTCCACCCCCATTTATGTTTTTCTTTCTTTCTTCTCCATTTCCCTCCTCACTAGAGTTTTGCTTTTGACCACTCCCTCTCTCAATCTGCTCTCCCTTCTATCAGTCTCCTCCCTTTTCCTTCCCCTTTCTCCTCCTCCTGCCTAAAGGGCAAGTTAGTTTCCTATACCTATAACAGAGCCTGTTATTCCCTTCTAGAGGAAAATCTGATGAGAGTAAAGTTCAAATATTGCTCATCTCCCTCCCTTCTTCCCTCTACTCTAATAAATCTTTGTGCCTCTCCATGAAATGTTTACCATTTTCTGCCTACTTCTTTCCTCTTCTCACATTACAATCCCTTTTCACCACTTAATTAGGCTTTTTTGTCCTCACATCAAAGTCATAATGAAGATACATAACTTAAGAGTTAAAAGTATCATCTTCCTATGTAGGAATGTAAACAGTTTGTCCTTATTGAATACCATATGTTTCTTTTTCTTTCCCTTTTACCTTTTCATTCCTCTCTTACATCTTGTCTTTGAAGATCATTTTTTTGTTGAGCTCTGGTCTTTTCATCAGGAAGGGCTGGAAGTCCCTTATTTCATTGAATATCTCTCTCCTTGTTTGAAATATTATGCTTAATTTTGCTGTATAGTTGATCCTTTGTTGTAATCCAAGCTACTGTGCCTTATGGAATATCATATTCCAAGTCCTCCAGTCTTTTAATGTAGAATCTGCAAGGTCCTGTGTGATCCTAACTCTAGAGTTCCATGATATGTGAATTGTTTCTTTCTGGCTGCTTGCATCATTTTCTCCTTGAGAGGAGAATTCTGGAATTTAGCTACAATATTCCTTGGAGTTTAAAATTTGGAATCTGTTTCAGGAGGTAATTGGTGGATTCTTTCTATGACTATTTTACCCTCTGTTTCTAGGACCTCAGGGCAGTTTTCCTTGATGATATCTTGGAAGATACCATCCAGGCCCTTTTTTTGCTCAAGGCTTTCAGGTAGACCAATAATTCTTAAATCTTTTCTTCTGGATCTATTTTCTAGGTCAGTTGTTTTTCCAATGAGATATTTTACATTTTATTTCATTTTTTTATTCTTTCGATTTTGTTTTATTGATTCTTGCTGTGTCATAGAATCAGTAGTTTTCACTTGTCCAATTCTGTTTTTAAAGGATTGTTTTCTTCAGTTAACTTTTGTACCTCTTTTTCCATTTGGCCAATTCTAATTTTTAAGGAGTTGTTTTCTTCAGTGTACTCCCCTCTCCCCCTTTTGTCTATTGCATTTTAAAAGAATTGTTCAATTTTTCTTCTACCTTTCTTATTTGACTTTTAAATTCCATCTTGAGTTCTTCCAAGAAAGCTTTCTGGGCATGAGACCAATTCATATTTCCCTTTGAGTTTTCAGATGTGGGTACATTGACAATATTGTCATCTCCTGAATTTCTGTTTCTATCTTCACTGTCACCAATATATTTCTCTATGGTCATTATTTTTCTTTATTGATTTTTGCTCATGTTGTTTGTCTTTTTTCTGACTTTAAAGTTGATGGCTGCTTTTGAGGTACAGGAGGCACTATTCTGGGCTTCTTGTGCTGAGGACTAGGGACCTGATTACTAGTTTTGTGTGCTTGGGTCTCAGGTGCTGGCAGCTGGATGCTGGTGTTTTACCTGGTACTGAGCTGGAATTGGTGGTGGTGTCTGGTGTGTACCTAGTATTGGTGCTTACCTGCTTTACCACCTGCAGTTCAAGATCTCCCGCTGCTTTGCTGAGGTAGGGCTTGCTGCTGGCTTGCTGGGATGCATCCCATCTTGTACTGGTCTCCTTCAGTCACAGCAAAAGGGACCTTCTCTTTAACCCCTCTAACTTCTTTGGATGAGGTTAACCTCATCTTTCTCTTGCTCCACTATTTCAGGATTTTTCATAGTGCAATATTCTCTGGGTTCCTCAAGGTCAATAAGGGAGGGTGAGAGTGACTTACTACTTACTCTACCATCTTGGCTCCCTTAATAGGCCATAATTTCTGTTCTCACAATTCTTATTTCAATTTTAAACCACTCAGGTAAAGACTGTTCCTTATTGTCCACCAAGTTCATAGGGTTTTCTGGCTCATCAAAGGTTTAATCATTTTCACCTTTTTTTTTCAGTGATATCTCAACTTGTTTACTAGGAGGTCATATTTAATTTTGCTCTTAATGTTTACTTCAATGATTTAAATGCTTTTCCTCAAGGAGGGTATTTGTGCTTCTCTTATTGCTGAGATATTTGGTAATTGCAATATTTTTATTTTCCTTTTTCCATTATTTCCCTCATTGCTTACTTTCTAAATTCCTTTTCTCTATTTGTGGTTTCCTTTGAGGATGGATCTCAAAGCATATCAGTTTCCACTGCCCATGGGCAATTGATGATTTACCAGACTCAGGTTCTACCCAAAGTCACTTTTTGGATAGAAAGAACTGGCTTTCTTCCTGATTCAGAATCAGGATTCTGGGGTCTTTATCTGAGATTGCCACCAATCTCCCATATACAGTGTTCTGTCCCATTTATTGTGTTTTTCAATTCTCTGCCCCAGCTTTATAGCACACTGCAATGTGCTTGGTATTGATTTATGTTACTTGGGGTTTGTATGGGGTTGAATATGGGGTTAACCTCTATTTCAACACCAATGTGTGTTTTGCAACCTTATCAATTATCTTGTGCTCTTCTACAGAGATCTTTTCATAAAACAGAATGATGTTGTAGAACCGGCTATTGAAACTTCAGAAAATTTCTGTATTTTGATGGTCTGTTTTCCATGTTTCTGGAAAGTAGAAGGTATGGCTTGTGTAGTTGCATTTTTTTAAGCAAGGCTGTGTGTCATTTTAACTAAGAGAACCTTGTGGCTAGGAGCATGGGGGAGGGGGAAAGAGTGTACCAAGTGATCTTGTTAGGCATCAGAACATAGTTTTGTTATTGTTGTTGTTTGTTTTTACTGGTGTCCTTGTCTCCTTGACTATGAATGCTTTATTTTTGGCACATAATTTCCATTTGAAAGAGGTTGGGAGGTTCTCAAGATCAGAGGTGTCTAGTCTTCCATCTTGTTGGTCATGCGACCATCCTTGTTTCTTTTCTTTTTTTTTTTTTTTTTAGCACATTCCAAGACCACTGTTGGCACCTTGAAAAAGAAAGTTAGAATGAATTAGCTCTGCTAAGAAGAAATTTAGTTTCTTGGGGAAGGCAATGAATTTGAATTTAGAAGTCCTCGATTTTAAGCAAAGCTCTGCTACTTCATAGCTTCAATTCATTTTTTTAAAGTATCGAAATATTGAGGATTCAAGGATAGTCCCTGCTGTGAAGGAACTTACATTCTACCTTTCCAAAATAAAATGTAGACAGGTAAATATCAGGGGTATGAAAATAAAACAAAATTATTGCAAGTGAGTAAGATCATTAACTGCTAGGAAAAAAAAATTACACAATGTAGGAAATGAAAGTTGATTCATACTTTGAATGAAATACAGCATTTGTTTGCATTACCATCTTGGGTAAGCTAATGCACTTTTTTAAGTCTCAATTTTCTGACCTGCTAAGTGAGAGGGGGTGATGGCATATAGCTGGACTAGAAAATGCTCTCTATCCATATGACACTATGATCAGAAATGATCTAGAGTCATCTTTAGTACTATTATTCCCAACCTGTTCCCAATTTGGCCTTGGTAATATAAAAAGGTATGGAAAGACTGGATTGCTATTACAAAGATCCTCCACTGGGGGGTGGCTAGGTGGTGCAGTGAATAGAGCACCAGCCCTGGAGTCAGAAGGGCCTGAGTTTAAATCTGGTCTTAGACACTTAACACTTACTAGCTGTGTGACCTTGGGCAAGTCACTTAATCGCAGTTGCCTTGCCCTCCCCCCTCCAAAAAAAAAAAGCAAAAAAAATAAAAAAAAAGATCCTCCATTGTGCTGTTCACCCTGTTTACCTCCTCCTCCTATTTAAATAAGAAGTCCTGGAATCCAACTTTATTTAAATTTCTCCCAAGTTCCCCTTAGCATTTTGCAGAATTATCTTTAGGAAATTTTTACTTGCCTTTATTTGCTGAATAATTTGTAATTTGTTTCACAATCATTAAATAATATATGTCAGGGTGCTCTTCAAAGCTTAAAATTTTAAGTGAGTTCCTAGGTTTATCTAGCTCTACTTTTTCCCTCTGGTGTTGCAATAGCTATCTGATATCAACCTAGACTGGGTCAAAATGCATTCTTACTCCCAAAGTCAGAGCCTTACTAACTGTGGGAGGATCTGCCTTCTTTTTTAAAGTTACTTTCTAGAATTTATTTGAATGGATATTACTGGGTTCCCTATAATGATAAAATCTGAAAAATAACATTCAAACATTTTATATACCACTAGAGTTGTTCTGGTCAGTTCCATTAAACAAAAATATGTGTGAAGTATTTCTTAGGTACAAAGCCCTATACTTGGCACCAGAAATACAGAGATTAAAATCTGTACCATTTTTATCCTTTGAGTTTACTATGCAAAAGAGAGGATAAGATATGCCCAGATTTAAGAAGGATACAGCATAAACTCAGAATGTAATAACTATTAGGTAAAAACATCTAACACATCCCTGCTTACTTCAGAGATAAGGAAATGGAGGTTCAAAAAAAATCAAAGAATTTGTCTACACAGCTAGAAAATGGAAAAGCAAGGATTAGAACACAGTTCTCTGACTCTTTCTTATGGTTTCGACTCTGACACCCAGCCAGTTACAGAATGTGAAAGAAGCAAAGGTGAAATCTGTAAAAGAGAAAATAATATGAGGGAACGATTGATCTTAACCCAATTAAGTAAAAACTTCAGTGAGACTGTATCAACGATAGCTCCACAAATGACACCATGAAGGAAAATAAGAATTTCATGAAGCAAAAATGAATAAATGAATGAAATGAAAAAAATATTAAGCATTAAGTATATGTTACACATGGTGCTAAGCTCTGAGGAGACAGAAAATAAGCATACAATTCAGACTCTGTAATCAGTTGTTTATATTCTAATAGAAAAAAGACAACAGATAGAAAGAAGCTGGAGTTGAAAAAAAGAGGGGAGACAGGAGGGTGCTATGCCTTTGGGATGGTCATGAATTGGGTAATAGCCAGAGCAAAAGAAATTGAAAGTACACAAATCAGAACTGAGAATCCTAGGGACAAGAATACAAATTCCACAGATGTGGATTGGCACAGATGTGAAACAGTATGTACTCTATGCATAGAATACAATCTTTTCAAATACACAATGATAGGAAAGGGAAAGACAAGATTGGGTAAAAACTCAAACCAGACAGAGAAATCCAGATTTATTTTCTATGTGCTGCATTGTCAGTAAGGCAGAATGTCTGCATAATACAGCCTTCATTGACAGAGCAGGTGCACTTGGGTCATGGACCAGTCATTACAGCTCTTAACTCACAAATGGCCATGAAGATGCTTTCCATTCCACTAAATTGCCAGTATGGATTGGTCCTGCTAGGGTTCTTCTTTGCTTCTATTTTAATGGTATAGGATAAACAGAATTGCATTTTGCCAGAGACTGAAGATTATATTCTCATTTAAGGGTGAATACAGTCACAGCTGGGTCTTTATAATTGTGAGTCATTTAAAATGCCTCGTTATTAAAACTGGATTGTTTTGGATTGTGACTTTATTCAATTGAGACAATTATGTGTTCTGTGTGATTCAAATCAATGATTTCAGGCAGTAGTTGATTATTTCAGCTTAATTTGTTGGGCCTTTTTTTTTACATTTTTAGACAGACATTTGATATCAGAGCCTGAAATTTGATTTTAATTTTCTTTTAGGGCAATTCCATATGTTTATTGCTTTTGCTTTTAGAAATGTAATGTATCTTGCATTCATACTCAGATTTAGACATCAGTTCAAAAGTATTGATTACTCACAACATTGATTCAGTGAATACAAAGTATTACCCTGAACCTGCAGTAGCAATGGAGCCATCACTATGGAACTTTGATGCTTACACCCACTGTGTGAGTCTTCTAGGACATCTGACAATTTTAAAAGCACTTTTGGATGATATAGTTCTTAAACCTGGTTTCCCTGGGAGCCCCTCTTCCAAGTTTTTTTCAGGAGACAGTCTTGAGGGACACATTGGCATGGAAATTTAAAAGAAAATGAAGCAAATCACTACTCAAAGCAAGTAGAAGTATCCAAATGCACAAAACTCTAGTTCTATAGAGGCTAACATAAATGCAGAGTGTGTAAGATGATGAAACATGTACCAAGAAAACAGCCTACCCACACATGCATTAAAATGGCTTAAAAAGAGGTAGAACTAAAAGGAACATCATAGGTCATTTAATTCAATCTATTCATTTGGGTCTTTTTGTTGTTGTTGCAAATGGCAACAAGTTACAGTGCATAGTGAATTGAATCTGGAATCAGAAAGACCCTGATTCAAATTCTACCTCTGATATATAAGTTTTATAATCTTTGGGAAGTCACTTAACACATTTGTGCTTAAGTTCTCTCATTGATGAAATAAGAGACTTTTAAAGTCTTTTCTATCTATAAAATTATAATCCTACAAGGACAAGAAAATTTAATTAATTTTTCAATGCAATGAGGGAAAAGAAGAGAGAGGAGAGGAAAGGAGAGGAAAGAAGAGGCGAGGAAAGGAGAGAGGAGAAGAGATTCATTGGTGTCCCTTCTAGGATGTCCTCTGCCTAAGAACGTCAATCACCTGACAGCTCCATTCTAGAAATATTTTGGACCTGCCACAGCTTTGAGTTTATTTTGCCAAGTCAGCACAGCCTGCTTCAACCTGCACCAGGCAAAACCCCAGGGGAAGCCAGCAATATTTGTTGGCTACATCCACCTAAAATCTGTCAGGGAATGATATTTTCTTGGCAGCCTGTTGTCAAGCAGTGCAGTGTGTCAAGCAACTGGAAAACCTCAACGAAAGCCAGAGATTTAACAGACCAACCAATAGTTTGGCTCTCCAGTCCTTTGGTCTTAGACCAGGAGGAAGGGTTACTTACAAAGAATTACTGTCATCGCAACTTCTCAAGGGCTCTGAGGAAGGGGTAAACCATAAGATTCATTCTCAAAGGGTGGCCCAACTCATTCATTACACTGAAAAGTAAAGCCCCTCTCCAACAATCAGTGGAGGAATATAACCAGTGAATGATTATTTCTGGGATAGTGAAGGGTCTCAGAGTCATCTTGTATGTGACTGGGTTGAAGCAAATATAGTAATATGACAGGTAAAAGGGAAGAAGTGCTGAGGTGAGGTTGGGGAAAAGTAATTGTTGGGGGGATGCTCATTATTTAACTGTTAGAGCGAACCCTTAGTGAGGAAATAAATCCCCTTCTACCAATGTAGACCAGCACCTGCCATGGAAGTTGTAATTATACGGTGTTATACAGTAGTATATTATATAGCAGTATAATATAGTGTTTATGTATCCAAAGTCTGTAAAATTATTTAAATATATGTGTACACACACATATTCATAAGTATTTCAGTATGGCTGATTCTCTGTTATCCTATTTATCATATTTTATACATTTAAAAACTTTTGCTTGAATAAGGGTCCAATGCCTCCAACAGATTGTGAAAGAGATCTGTTATACACAAGCACAAAAGGTTAAGAAATCTTTTGTGGGAGAGTGGCTTATGACATTAAAAGGCTGAGTGATTTACCTCATGTTACATAGTTAGTACGTGTCAGAAATGGTGCTTGAACCTAAATATTTATAATTCTAAGATAGGTTCTCTATCGGTTCTTTTTTTTCCCCCCACTGGAGCATTTTATTTGTATGTATGTTTTACATCCTTAGAAAAAGAATCCCAGGATTTTTCCTCCTGTGTGTTTTCATCTTGCTTCCTCATGGTCCATGATGCCAGCTGAGGTGGTAAGCACAATAAACCCAAACTGACGGGATGGCAACAGATTATTCTGCCACTTTTCCAGATCTTTCAATTGAACATCAAATCTGAGGCTGATTACACCACACTTGTT
>CM053585.1:155425810-155474048 GCA_028646515.1 Pseudochirops corinnae
TTCCTTACTACCTCCTTTTTCATTTAGAGAAGCCTCCTATTCATTTATTTTAATAAAATTTTATTGATACTTTGTTTTTTAAATCATCATAATTATCCCAAGTATTCCTCCTTCACCTCCTCCCAGAGAGTCATTTTATGTAACACATCATATTTTTAAGAAGGAAAACTGATCAGTGCAACTGATCAATGCATTTAAAAAAATCCAAAAACATATCAAATATGCAAAACCATGGACCTTTCATCTTCACACAGTGATGGGTTGGGGTGGGTGTCTTCTCATATTTTTTCATTCAAGTCCTCCTAGGTCTTTACATTGTTGTTAATTCACAGTTTTTTCATGTGTAGTTGTTTCCATGTTAATCATTGTAGTTACTGTGTATAAATTTTTTTTATTTGATCCTACTTATTTCACTCTATATTTCATATAGATCTTTCTGTGCTTCTTCATATTTGTCACACATTACTTCCTAAAGTACTGTAATATTCTATTACATTCTTGCAATAAGTTGTTTTGCCATTTCCGAGTAAATGGGTATCTATCTACCTTCCCACTTTACCCCCATTCTTCACTATCACAAAAGATGCTAATATAAATACTTTGGAGAATATTGTGGCCATCTTTTTATTTATATCTTTCATGGGGTATGAGGTCAGTAATAGAATCTAAAGTTTAAAATATATGGACATTTTAGGCACATTATTTGCATAATTCCAAATCACTTTCCAAAACTGCACTATTTCAGAGTTCTACCAACAATGTATTGGTTTGCTTTTTGTTCTATAACCCTTCAAAGATTGACTATGGCCATCTTTTGGTCATTTTGATCAATCTGCAGAATTCAATGAAAAATGTAAGGGTTGCCTGCAGTTGTTATTTTTAAAAATTAATTTATTTTTTATTAGTTTTCAGCATTCACTTGCATAAGATTTTGAGTTTCAAAATTTCTCCCCATCTCTCCTTCCCACACCCAAAGATGGCATGTAATTTGATATAGACTCTACATATACATTTATATTGTACCTATTTTCACATTAATCATGTTTTAAAGAAGAATTACAACCATTGGGAGAAATTATAAGAAGAACCAAACAAAAGAAGAAAAAAGAGAGATAGAGAAAATAATATGCTTCAATCTACATTCAGTCTCCATAGTTCTTTTGCTGGATGTGGGCAGAATTTTCTATCATGAGTCCTTCGGAGTTGTCTTGGATCCTTGCATTGCTGGGAAGAGTTAAGTCTATCAAAGTTAGTCATTGCACATTGTGGATGTTACTGTGTACAATGTTCTCCTGGTTCTTCTGACTTCACTCAGCATCAGTTCATTCAAGTCCTTTCAGGTTTTTTCTGAATTCTGCCTTCCCATTCTTTCTTATAGCATAATAATATATCACTACATTCATGTACCACAACATGTTCAGCCATTCCCTAACTTATGGGCATCCCCTAAATTTCCAGTTGTTTACCATCATGAAAAGGGTTGTGTAATGCCAAGCAAAGGCAACTTCCAAGGTTTAGATTACCAGCGTAGTAAACCCCATTTATTCAGCAAACATTCACAAAACAGAGAAAGTCAAAATACAGTGTAACGTGTTCATTTAGCAAGTAAGTTCTCAATTCAATTGCAAAGTATCAAGGTCCAAGTATCCCACCCCTTGCCAGTACATTAGTCAAAGTAGCCCACTCCTGGGCAGTCTCTCCTCTCACATAGAGATTAGTCTCCAATCATAAACAAAGTACATTCATTTGGTCAGTCACAGAGCACAAAAAGCTCAAAGGCTTCCTCCCCCCGAATCTCAAAAGGGACAGGAGAGCACAAAAGGCCATCCACCTTTAAGGTACAACAAGGTTAAGATATCATCTCAGCATTGAATACCCAAGGAAAGACCCTTCTTTCATCTTGAATGGAGGCAAGCCGTCAGCAATCTCATTTCCTGGGGAGACAAGGCGCAACAAAGCCATAGCCAGTGTCCTCATCAAGTCACTCTCTGCCTGTAGAACAGTCCCAGAAACCCTGAAAACATCAGCAAGACCCTCTTCCAGGATTTCTGTAAACATACAACAGGAAAATCCTCCTTCAGGGCTTCTGAAACAACAGCAAGGTTCCAGGACCTCTCCAACAGGAGCAATGTCCTTCACCAGCAGGTGAATCTGGCAAAACAACATCAAAATAGACAAATTACTGGCATCACAGCCATGCCTCCTCAGTTCTTGGCAGCTCTGTGTGGCAGTTCTCAAAAGTCCTGGGCAGCCCCAACAGGTTCTCAGCAGTCTTTCTCTCAGCAACTCAGGCTCCATGATACTGGATACTGCTGTCCCAAAAGTCCTTCTGGCCTTCTCTTAGCTTGGGCCTCTCTCCCAATTCACGGCTCCTCCCAGTTCAGCCCTCTCTCTTCACATCAACAAGTCCATCCCACAAATGGGATTGACAAGCTTTGGGTTTTAACACTTAATGCAAAAACCAAGCCAATATAGGGGCATCTCCAAATTCCATTACCATTACAATTTGCAGTTCTGTTATTACATTAGCAATTTAGAACATTCTGTCATGAGATTGTAAATGCTTTGTAATTTTTCTTTTGAGAACTTTTATATCTTTTTTGCCATTTACTGATTTTTTAATAGAATATTATATTTTGAAAGATAAACACACAAATTCTTAATGTTTTCTATGTATTTGTATTGAAAAAAATGTAATCTTGGATGAACCTAATAGAATACAAGATTTTTGAAGACAGCAATTGTTTTGTTTTTGTTATTTGTTTTTGTTTTTGTATCCCCAAAACCTAGTACTATGTTTGTAACATAGTAAATGCGTAGTTGAACTGAATGGAATTGTTTTTGGTTTCATAGACAGTTGTATGCAACACTAAATTCCATCTTACTTGGGAATTCTTCTTTAATTAAAGACATGTTGCTCGTAAATTCATATCACATTTTCATACTTTAGCACAGAGATATAGTCGTATGGACTGAGGCAAAACAGAGTATTTTTATTTTGGTTAATTACTTTTTTCATTTTAATTTTGGATATGTGTCATGGTGTGTAGAGAACTGGACCTGGATTCGGAAAGATCTAAAGAAAAAAATTTTTCATCAGATTTTTACAAACTGTGTGACCATTGACAAATCATTTAGCCTCTGTTAAATGCCTCAGTTCCCTCATCCATAAAATGACAATAATAAAACCAACATATTTTTTGAGTGCTAACTAAAATAGCATATTTAAAATGTTTTTACAACCATGTAGTAGTAGTAGTAGTAGTAGTAGTAGTAGTAGTAGTAATAGCAGTAGTAGCAGTAGTAGTATTAGCAGTAGTAGTACTAATAGTAGTAGTAGTAGTAATAGTAGTAGTAGTTATGCCATCTAGCTGGTAATCTGAAATAAAGTATGGAACCTAAGAAGTATATAAATTTAAGTTATAACTACTGAACTATATAACAAAATGATCAATAATAACAAATGTGGAAAGAAGTATGTAAAATAGTTAGTATATGAATTTATTTTTATTGCAAATTTTATTTTTAATAAATTAATATCAACAGTAATAATAAAAATGGAAGTATTTTCCACATAGAAGCAATTTATCTCATATATATGCATATATATTAGTATGAGTGTATGTATATATGTGTAGATACATAAACATGTACACATATGTGTATGTATATACACACAGAAATGTATACTATTTTAGTTTTATGGAAACATTTCTTTTTTTTTAAATTTGATCTGTTTATTTACTTTTAGTTTACAAGATTCAGTTCCATAATCTCTTGAGCTTCAAATTTTCTCCCCTCTCTCCCCCTCCCATGGCGACATGCAATCAAGTATTGTATCTGCAAATATTTTCAAATTGGACATTAGTCTAGTTGTATTGAAGAGTTGTAACTAATGGAGTGAACAATGGGACAAAACAAAGAGAACCAAACATGAAAAAGAATGATAGCATGTACATTGCTTCAGTCTCCATTTAAACTCTGTTCTTTCTAGATCTTTCTCTGAATGTAGATATGTCCTTCCATCCTGAGGCTTGTAGAGTTGTCTTATAACTATGTGTTGCTGAGAAGAGTCCAGTTTATCAAAGTTGATCGTCACACATATGATGGGTCTGTGATTGTGTACAAATTTTTAATGGAAACATTTCTTTCAGTTATGTGTATTTTAGTTTCCTATAAAACTAAAATTTGAGGTAGTTGATAGTAAAATGGACTCCAGGAGCTGGACCCCATACCAGGAAGACCTGACTTTAAATTTGACCTCAAAGAACAGTTATGTGAGCCTGGGCAAATCACTTAACCTCTGCATGCCTTAGTTTACTAAACTCCAAAATGAGATAATAATAGCATCTATTTCTCAAGGTTATTGTGAAAATAAAATGAGATAACATATGTTTAAAAAAAACACTTAGCTCATACTTGGCACATAGTAGATGATGTATAAATGCTTTTTCTCTTCCTCTTTCTCTTACCTTTGATATTGAGCTGAAAGGAAATTTCTGTGTAAAGATGACATAATTGCACTTCAAATCTGTGTCCCTATTGGCTTAAAATTCTTCACTCTTCTCTGAAAAGACAAGATTGATCATCTGTAGTAAACAGAGACTTTCATTCTGACCTGACAACTGTTTTCTTCTTAGATGGTTGCAAATCTCTCCATGAAATATGCTGTTCACTTACTACAAACCCAGATGAGAAACTTCTTTTGCTCTCAAGAGGAAACCTTCATATTTCTTCTGTGGACTTTTGGGCTTCTGTCATTATGACATGAAGTTATGAAATCATGAATATGAGTTGGAATTCTTCTAAAAACCATCTGATTTATTATCTAGTGTATTAAAATATGAAGAAAATAATACTTAAGGAAGCTGGGAAGTCTGCCTCTCCCAAAAATAATATTTTGTAATACTGTAGACATTTAAAAACACTTCCTTTTAAAGTCTAATCTTGCCTTCATAAAATTGAAATGCACTTAAAATATTCTAGATCTGAATTTCTTCTCCTTTCATAAATCACATTAATACTCAAGATTTGATATAATAATTTTTGTCCACTAATTCTAATACTAGATAACCTTCGATTGTGCCCAAATGATTGCAAAGCACTTTATGTTTATTATCTCATTTAATCATTTCAACAACCTTGTGAAGTAGTTACTCTAGGAATTATTTTTTCCATTTTATCAAACTTGGAAACAGAAGCTCAGAGAGATTAAGTGACTTGACTATGGTTAAATATATAGTAATTGTCTAAGATAGGATTTGACCACATAATATTGAAATCCTTTGAAATGACAGGTACTCTAGGATTTCTCCAAAAAGGAAGAGTCTTGAAGTTGATGGGGCTAACCTTACCATACTTTGAGCTTCATCTCTGGTGTCCCTGATTATGTGGTGTACCATTTCTTCCAAGACTAGATTTGTTAAAATTCAATTTCTAAAAATTAACAGTATTTATTCTGTGGAAGGCAATATGGATTTGAATGAGAAGTGAAAAATAACCTCTGCCCTCAAAAAGTTTTTTTTTTTAATTTTCTTAAAGATATCCTTTTCAAGGAAGAAGATAACTGTAACCATGTTAATAGTGGTGAACCAGATATTAGTCTCATTGGGTACATGTGCATTTGACTAGTCAAGTACTGTATTTTCAATGTAAGTCATCTTGTTCATGGTTCTCTTCTGCCATTGATTCTGTACAGTTGTAAATGCATGCTTGGATGAATGGATGGGTGATAAAGCATTTGCCATGTGCTTATTATATATCAGCCTTTGAATTAAATGCTACAATAAATGAACAAGAAAAGCATGCAAACTAATAAACAATGAATGATTATAGACAGAGACAGATAGAGAGAAACAAACATTAAGTACAGAAATGTTGTGCCAGGAACCTTACTATGCACTTAGCATATAAAGACACAATTAAAACGTACTCTACTCCCAAGGAATTTCCATACATTCCATTTATGTACATATGCACATATAAACATATGTAAATATACAAAATACTATATATTACTGTATATATTTAACATGCAAAATAATTTGGAGGGAGGCATTACAAGATTGGTAAGTAGAAATGGCTTCACATAGATGGTGGCATTTGAATTAAATTTTGAATGAATTTGAATGAAAAAATGAAGGAAACCAGAAATTCTAAGAGGTGGAGGTGATAATGCCACAAATTTAATTCTAGAGTGGCAGAACCAATGAAAGGTCAAACTTGGGCATTCTTCCAGCCTAAGACAACTTAAGAGGTTGAAAGAGAGAGCTATGACAGAGCCAAGATGAAAAGCCAGAAAGTTACCTGATCTTTCCCCAGTTTCCCTTGGAAATATTGTTAGATAAAGACTTTAAATGGATTCTGGAGTAACAGAACCTACAAAAAGACAGAGTGAAACAATTTTCTGGCTTAAGATAACTTGGAAGGACTTCAGGAAAGGTCTGACTAGCTTGGGGAAAAGGGGAGTGCAGCCCAATGTAGAAAGTGTCCAAGTAAGCCAGTGGGAGGCTCTTAGCTGCAGCATAGATCAGTAGCTGAGGCCCCTAGGTCTTGCCTCAGCAGCCCTGTGCTTAGGCCTCCAGCCCCAGCATAGAAGTAAAATCACAAGCCCCAGAACGCTAGAACAACTGGCATGAATTATCTGAGCCACTCCCAGTGCAATGGGTAAGACACAAGCACTTGAGGCCCTAGTGTGGAAAGTCAGTGGGGGTCCCTGATTCCCAGCATAAGGAGTATAGGAAAGTGTCCTGTGCTTTAGGAGGAGAGCTTAACTTTAAAAACCATGAAATTGGCTTAAAAATGAGTAAAAACCAGAAAAAAGATGGCTGAACATAGAAAGCTAATATGGTGACAGGGAAGATCAAAACACAAACTCGAAAGAGGACAACAGTGTCACAATGCCTACATGCAAAGCCAAAAAGGGAATATAAATTGGTCTCAAGACCAAAAAACCTTCTTAGAAGAGTTAAAAATTGTTTGAAAACTCAAATAGAGATAAGAAAAATTAGGGAAAGAAATGACAGTTATGTAAGAGAGAGTCAAGAGCTTGGAAAATAAAGGACAAAAATTGACTGAACAAAACAATCCCTTAAAAAATAAAATTGGCCAAATGGGGAAAAAATCCACTGAAGAGAACATCACCTTAAAAAGTAGAATTGACCAAATGGAAAAGAAGGTGCAAAAACTAACTGAAGAAAATAATTCCTTGAAAATTAGAATTGGGCAAGTGGAAGCTACTGACTGTATGAGACATCAAGAATCAATCAAACAAAATTTAAAAATAGGAAAAAAATTAAATTGCATCATTAGAAAAACAACTGACCTAGAAAACAGATAAAAGAGAGATCATTTAAGAATTATTGGACTATCTGAAAGCCATGATCAAAAACAGAGTCTACAAAGCATCTTTCAAGAACTTATCAAGGACAACTGCCCTGATATCCTAGAAACAGTGGGTAAAATAGAAATTGAAAGAAACCACTGCTCACCTCCTCAAAGAGATCCCAAAAGAAAAACTTCAAAGAATGTTGTAGCAAAGTTCGAGAATTATCAGGTCAAGGAGAAAGTACTGTAAGCAGTCAAAAAGAAACAGTTTCCATATCAAGTAGCCACAGTCAGGATTACATGGATTTAATAGGATTTAGCAGTTTCAACATTAAGGGATTTGAAGGTTTGGAATAGGATATTCTGGAAGGCAAAGGAGCTTGGATTCCCACCAAGGATAACTACCCAGCAAAATTGAGCATACTCTTTCAGGGGAAAAGATGGATATTCAATGAAATAGGGGACACTCAAGCTTTCCTAATGAAAAGAAAAGAACTGAACAGAGAAATCAATCTTCAAATACATGACTCAAGAGAAGCATGTTATCCAATAAGTTTGAACTGTTTACCTGTCTGCATGAGAAGATGATACTTATAACTCTTGAGAATTATATTTCTATTAAGGGAGTTAGAAGGAATATACATAGATGGAGAGAGTGGGTATAAGTTAACTTTGATTTGATAATAAAATAATTAAGGGGTTAAAAAAAGATACTCAGAGAAAAGGAAAGGGAAAGGCAAAATCGGGTGAATTATATCACATGAAGAGACCCAAAAGACCTATTATAGTAGAAGGATAAAAGGAAGAGGGTGAGCTGGAACCTTCCTCTCATTGGAGAGAATATAACATGTACAATGAGTTGGGTATAGAATTCCTTTTATCACACAAATATGATTCTGATATCTAAACAGGGGAGCCAAAACAGAAAGAAAATTATAGAACAATTTTGCTAATGAATATTGATGCAACATTTTTAAATAAAATGTTAGCAAAGAGACTACAGCAATTTATCACAAGGATAATACACTATGATAAGGTGGGATTTATGCAAGGAATGCAGAGCTGGTTCAATATTAGGAAAACTATCAGTATAATTGATCATATCAATAATAAAACTAACAGAAATTGTATGATTATCTCAAAAGATAAAGAAAAAAAACTTTTGACAAAATACAGCACCAATTCCTATTAAAAACACTAGAGAGCATAGGAACAAAACTTTTCTTTAAAATAATAAGTAGTATCTATCTAAAACCATGAGTACGTGTAATGGGGATAAGCTAGAAACTAGAAGCATTCACAACAAGATTGGGGAGGGAGGGGAGATTTCTTTTAGCACTATTATTTAATATGGTACTAGAAATGTTAGCTTTAAAATTAAGAGAAGAAATAGAAATAGAAGGAATTAGAATATCACTGTTAGTGGATGATATGATGTAATATTTAGAGAATCAACTAAAAGCAACTTGAAATAAATAAACTTATATAAATCATAAGCTTTTCTATATATCATCGACAAAGTCCAGGAGCAAGATATAGAAAGAGAAATTTCATTTAAAATAACTGTAGACAATATAATATATTTGGTAGTCTGCCTGCTAAGACAAACTCAGGAACTATATGAACACAGTTACAAAACAGTTTTCACGTACAGTTAGATCTAAGTAATTGGAAAAATATCACTTTCTCCTGCGTAGGCTGAGCTAATATAACAGTTCTATTTAATTTACTTACTCAGTGACATATCAATCATACTTTCAAAAAATTTATGGAATTAGAAAAAAATAATAAAATTCATTTGGAAGAACAAAAGGTCAAGGATATATAATAGTGAAAAAAAAATACAAAGGAAGGCTGCCTAGCCACACCAGATCTAAAATTATATTATAAAACAGAAATCATCAGAACTGTTTAGTACTGATTAAGAAACAGCGTGGTGAATCAATGGAATAGGTTAGGTACATCAGACACAGTTGTAAATAACTATAGTAATCTACTTTTTGATAAATCCAAAGAATCCAGTTTTTAGGATGAGACCTCACTATTTGACAAAAGCTTCTGAGAAAATTGGAAAATTATATAGCAGAAACTGGGTGTAAGATCAACATCTCACACTGTATACCAAGATAATGTCAAAATTGGTACATGATTTAGATATAAAGGGCGATACCATAAGCAAATTAAGAGAACTTGGAATAGTTTACCTGTCAGATCTTTGGAAAGGGGAAAAAATTATAACCAAACAAGAGATAAGGAACATTATAAAATGCAAAATGAATAATTTTGATTAAATTAATAAGTTTTTGCTCAAACAAAACCACTGTAACCAATATTAGAAGAAAAGGAGAAAGCTGGGAACCAATTTTTTATAGCCAGTGTTTCTGGAAAAGGCCTCATTTCTCAAATATATAGAGAACTTAGTCAAATTTATAAGAATACAAGCCATTCTCTAGTTGACAAATAGTCAAAGGATATGAATAGACAGTTTTCAGGTAAAGGAACTAAAACTATCTATAGTCATATAAAAATGCTCTAAATCAATATTGATTAGAGAAATGCAAATCAAAGGTACCATCTTGCACCTATCAGATTGGCCAATAGATAGAAAAGGTAAATGACAAATGTATGATCTACCACAGTTTTCTCGACTGTAAACTGCAGATAAGAGCACTGACCTCCTGGGTTGTGTTTTTTGTTTGTTTTGTTTTTGTTTTTTAGATTAAATGTATCAGTATCTGTATAGCACTTAGAATGTCTGGTGACTAATACGTGTTCTTTGTCATTCTTTATATTCAGTAGAATTCTGACAGAAACAATTGAGTTATTATCCTACAATCAGTCCTTTTTGTTTATTATTGAATGAAACATCACACTTGGGGATAAAATGATACAAAAAATTCTTGCTTTTTATAATTGAATGAAAATTTTGGTATAGAAAGTCATCTTCCATAGGCTCACTGAAGGTATCATTGGAACAACCGAAGCAACAGAAAGAAATCCTATACAGTATATCCCATCCCCGTGCAGTTTTTTTTCTGTTCCCATCTCTAGATTTTTTGAGACATTTTGAGACATTTTCATTGCTTGTAATTAGAAGGTTATCAGCACTTGCCATGGTGGCATCTGTTAATGACCTTGTTATGAGTCAGTTTCATGTACAAGAGTTTATAGGAAATAGATTTTTATGTGATTATTCTAGTTCCAATGAAGATTATTTAACGAATTTTCAAATATTTTGTAGTTTCTGTTTTTAGTCCAGTGATGTGGGTTTTTTTTATTAGTTTTTGCAGGATTACTAACTCCTGGAGTATAATTCTAGCCACTTGATTGTGACTTTCTAGGTATTTCTTATACACTATTTTTTGTCACCTATAATATGATACATTGTAGAGTTTCTTTTGTTTCCCTAGAAAAATCTGCTTTAATCAATGAGTCCAGGCTCCTTAAGTTATATATTATAGGTATGACCTTAAATATGACTTTTCTATAATTTCTGGCTCTTAAATTACATCATCTTAATTTATCATACACACTTCTATTTTAGCAAACAAATCCATGGCTGTACATTGATTTGACACATTTTTGTCCATAAATCATTGGCTAAGTTTGTGTGGATGTTGTTCATGCAGGGCTTTTTCATTCTGCTTATTGATATTAGCTGTTTATAGCCTTTACCTTGAGATAAATCCATTTGATTATATTTGCTTAATCAAGGGGTACATACTTTTCTTAACCATTATAATTGTTTCATAAGGTGATGTTTATTTATTCCAGAAGTATTTTTGCATTTTAAAAATATATGTGCATCATTTGATCTGAGAATATTTGTCAGTCCTCTTTTTTTTTTTTTTACCCTCCATTTAACAAGGGGTATAGGGTGTGTTCATCAAAAACTGAGACCTCTGGTGTGAAGGCTGCCGAACCATTTTTAGGGCTGTTTTCCACCTTTGGTGTCCACTTATCACACTTAATTCTCATCTGTGGCCCCAAGAAGTTGTAGCATATGGAGCAGATTTACCCTGGTGAACCATTTCAGCAGATGGGCTAACCCAAGTTGAGGGTCACTGAGGGGCCTCAAATCTGATGGCGTGTTGGGGGTGTCTACCTCAAGGATGTGAAGATATCCCCTGGTCAAATAGGCATATGGGAACAATCTGTTCCAATGGCCATGAAGGCAGCTGAAGAAGGCACCATGGAGCATTTAAGCATCAAAGACACAAAGTCATCCCCTGCATCTTGAGCCATTACCAGTCATCTTAATTCTATCCTGACATTGGACTGTGATGGCTCTGGAGGAGAGTGAGGCCAATGACTTTGTGCAACTCTGCCTCACTTAAATCCAATTCATGCCTGAATCAAAAGACATCACCTATACTATTTTACAGTTTTTACCTGTCTCAAAGTCCTGTGGCAACAGTCAAATGATGAAGAAACAGTTGTGGCTGGCTACACTGGGAGCTGAAATCAAAACCCTGTATATAAGTGACCCAAGACATAAGGTTGTCTTCTCGCTGGAAGCAGCAGTGGGATTCAGCAGCCCCCTAGGTGTCTGAGAAGCCTTTTAAGGATTGTGCTGCTCACCTCTTGTTGTAAAGAAGGGACCAGAAAAATTGTCTCTAAAAATTGTCTGCTTACCCAAACCTAGCCTGATTAATGTGGCAGGTGAGGATAACCACCCTGTGGTGAAAACACAGAAAAATATACAACAGCTTCTGCAAAGATGATTTCACTCACCACTCTGAGAGGGGGTTAAGTAACAGTCAATGTGGTGTTTACTGCCTTGTCAACTCCAGGAGAAATGCAGGAGCACAACAGAGGTGTAAACACAATGTTTATAGATCTGACCAAGGTCTTTGATACTGTTAGTTGTGAGGGCTTATGGAAAATTATGTCAAAATTTATAGAATTTCCAGGGAATACTCATTGATAATGAGGTTGATGCATGCATTGCCAGAGCTAGCTCAGTGTTTTGGCAGCTCTGAAGGAAAGTGTGGAAGAGAAGTATTAGACTGACTACGAAATTGAAAGTCTGAGGAGCTGTTATGCTGACCTCATTTTTGTATGCCTATAAAACCTGGACAGTATACCAGTGCCATGCCAGGAAATTGAATTGCTTTCATTTGAATTGTCTTAGGAATATTCTGAAGATCACTTGGCAGAATAAGATACCAGATACTGTGATCCTTACTCAAACTAAACTCCCAAGCATTCAAACCCTACTTCAGAGAGCACAACTCTGATAGGCTGACTACATAGTTGGAATGGCAGATGTATGGTTGCTAAAAAGTTTATTTTATGGAGAACTAACATAGGGTAAGTATTTACATGGTGGTCAGAGGAAATGATACAAGGACACTCTCAAGGTTTCTCTTAGAACTTTGGCATTGATTGTGTGATATGCAAGACAACAGCACAGGACCACTCAGAATGTCAGGCTCTCATCAGAGAAGGTGCTGTGCTCTATGAGCAAAGCAGAATTGAAGTAGCTCAAAAGAAATATGAGATGTACAGATCTAGAGAATTCATCCTAAATGTTCACATGAACTATTTGTGCCCAACCAGTTTGAGAACATTCCAAACTTATTGATCTGATCAACCACAAATGGACATATAGTAACTTGACTCTAACATAGTGATCTGGTTTAGCTCCTCTTTGAGAACAAAGGACAACAATCAGCCAACCAACCATTTGACAAGGAAATAGTAAATTTCTTATACACGGTTTCTAGTGATGGGATGTATATATATGTATGTATGTATATATGTATGTATATATGTATGTATGTATATGTATACATATAAATTAATAATATTGATGGTTTTGTTTGCTTCTCTTCTAAAATAATTTTTACTGTTCCAAAAGTGAACTTTAAAGACTTTTAAATTTCCTAAGGTTTCTTAGTGTGTTCTTACCATTAAATTTGACTTAAGGATGCCAACTAATCTCTTGAAAATCACAATTTTCTCCTTCATAATTTTATGCTTATTGTATCTTTTAGAGAGGAAGCCATGGTATTTGTTAAATTATTTGTATCTATTGTTTCAAATTCAAACTCAAGCCTTCACGTGGCATTTTTCTTTGGTGTACATTTGGAATTTTAGATTTATTAACTTTTATATACTAATCACATCAAAGTAAGTTTATAGAATAAAGAAATCATTTAATTTGAGATCAGCCTTGCACATAAAGTATTTGCTATTACTTTTTGACCTAGAAATCATCCAGTTCAGTTCAGCTTAGTTGTTTTTCAGCTGTGTCCAATTCTTTGCGACTCCATTTTGGGTTTTTTAACAAAGATACGGGTGTGGTTTGCCATTTCCTTCATCAGCTCATTTTATAGAGCAGGAGCTGAGGCAGAATTAAGTGACTTTCCCAGGGTCACACAGGCAGTAAGTATATGAGACAAGATTTGAAGTCCTGAAGATGAGTCTTCCTGATTCCAAGCCCAGCATTCTATCCACTGTGCTACCTAGATGCCCAGAAGTCTGTATAGACTTATATATAGAATAGAAAAATATAGAATTTTATTTAGGAAAGATGGTAGTGGATGGATAGATTCATAATGAGTTCATATTATCATTATAGTTGTGGTTGTTAGTAGTGGTAGTCACTACCGCCAAATGTGCATACTGCTTTTAAGTTCATAGAAACTTCAGTTGAACAATATGCTTTACATATGATCTGAGTGGAATCTCATATAATTTTGTGAAGTAATCACTATGATTGTCCTCATTTTATAGGGGAGGAAAGTTGAGGATGAGCATTCTTAAGTGATTTGCTCAGTGTCACACAGGTTGTAAGCATTTGGAGTAAGTTTCATCTTTAGGTTTTCCTGACTGCATATTCAGGAAGGGTATGGGAGGTAAAAAAAAAAAAAAAAAAAACCAAAGAAAGAAAGAAAGAAAAGAAATAATTTTTTTACAAAATTTGTATGTAGTTTAGGAAGATACAAAAAAAAAAACCAAAACGTTGTGAAGAATGATTCAAAGTTGAACTCAAGTTTTCCTCCATTTTCCAAAGCTTCACTCTTCTGAGTGACCAATAAAGGATATAAAAATACATCTAGATCTTCTTGCTCTACAAGTCATTGGCTTCTTCTAGTAATTAAAAATCTCTTTGCCATATGTGTTTATTTGAGCCTAAGTATAAAGAACATAAGTTGGTATAAGTAGACTCCTTACACACAACTGTTACTAACACCAGGGTGAAAGCCAGAAACTTGGGCTGCTCCTATAGCCAGCACCCTCTTGGGATTATCCAGAACTCCCTCAGGAATTACAAAGTTGGCAGTGTGTTGTCCTAAAAGCAATTCATGTTCCAGTATGAAATACTGCTTGGTTGGTCTTAAGCTATTAAGATTCTTTGCCAAAATCCATGGGCCATCTGCATGGAAATCTGTGACCATTTGGGCTGGCCTGATTACAGAATTCGGTATGGCATTGAATTTCACAACCACCTTGAATTTATATCATCACTCCTTTGAGTGAAAAATACTTCATATCATGTTGTCCTGCAAATGTTATTCTGTGAGAACTTCAATCATATATTATAACCATACTTTGCCATAAGATGTTAACATTGTATGACTGCTTAAGGCATTGTTCTGATAGAGTTTAGTGCTCCCTATAATGTTATTCCATTTATTATCTTGTTTTCATGGGACTAATTAACTTTGTAATGTATGATATCCTTGTACATTTCATAAACACTGACAATAATAGAAGGCTTGTGATTCTCTGTGTAAAAAAGGGAAAGGGGTTGGACTAGAGAAGAAATATAATGTCCCTTTCTTAGATACTACAGTCTTATACAACCCTCATTTTCCTAAACATCCTGTTCAAGAAATATGCTGTCTTTCACAATGATTATTCTAGTCACTGTGTGTACTTTACTTTTCTTGTTATTGAATAAAACTGTTAAACTACACAAGTCAGTTTTAATGCATGTACTTCCTTCTTTCTCTTTATTTATATATTTACTTCTTTACCATGAGTTAGTTTCAGTTCATAGTTCAGAGAAATCAACATGAATTAAGCAAATCCAGCTGTTTGTTCAAATCTTAAGCTTAAACAAATAGATATCATATTATACATCCAAGTCCCACACTTTCTTAACCCCAACTATTCCAAGGTTTTATGTTTAGATTATTCATAAGTTAGCCAACTCTATTCTCTATGTGCTGATTGATTGACATGCTAAATAAACCACAATGCACCTTACCCGATCATTGTACTGAGTTTAACCTAGTTAGTTAGCCAGCCCACATTTATCAAGTATTCAGTGAGAGCAGCAAGCACTAGAAAGAACTCTGGTCTTAGAATGATTAAATGTATTTCTGCCACTTAATTGCTATGTGTCTTTGGGAAACCAATCAATCATCAAACAAGGGATAAAAAGAGAAAAGTTAAACAATTCTTTCTCCAGAGAATGTAGAATCAAGCTGGTGGAGACAGAGGAAGGACTGTGGGGGGAGAAAAAGGTGGTAATATAAGAATAAGATATAATTCCATGATGTCATTGGTCCTCTTTGAAAACGGATGAACGACAGCAACAACCACATTAATGCCACAAGATATTTGTTTAAGATAGGAGTAATACATTGGAAACAAGGAAAGGTTTCAAGTGGATTATGGTGCTCAAACTTAGTCTTGGAAGAAAATTGGAATTCTAAGTGGCAGAGATGAAGGAGTGTATTCTAATCATGAGGAATATTCAGTGCAAAGGTATAGGCAGGAGAGATGAAGTATGAAGTATGAGGAACAATAAGGAAGCCAGTTTGGATGAACTATAGAATGTGTAAAGGGGAACAATGTGTAACAAAGGCTGAAAAGGTAGATTGGAACCAAGGTATAAAGGACTTTGAAATCCAAACAAAGAAGCTTTTATTTTGTCCTAAAAGTAATTGAGAGTTTCTTGTGTTTGTTGAAGTGAAGAATGACAGGATCATATTTATGTTAATTTGGTAAAATCTGTTTGTCAGCTGTGAGGAGGATAGATTGGAGAGGGGAGAGATTCAAGAAAGGGAAATCAATTAAAAGGTTATTGCAATGGTTCAATCAAGAGATTATGTGGCCCTGAATTAAGTGATGAATATATAAGGGAAAAGGACGCAGCCTGACAGATGTTGTGGAGAAAAGTCAGGACTGAAATCTGATTGGTTATGTGGGGTGAAAGTGAGGAGTCAAAGGGGTACTAACATTATAAACTTGTGTGACTAAAAGGATGATTATGTCCTTAAAAGAAGATTGTGTCCTTAGAAGGATGGATTTTGGGGGAAAGAAAATGAGTTCTATCTGGTATTTAACTCTGACATGACTTTGTGGAAATCTAGTTTGAAATGTCCTGTGGGGGAAACTATACTATATGTTAGCTATAATAATCAATATTGTTTTAGGCCACTTAAAATAAGTAGAGAGTATAAGGTTGGAATGTTGCTGTTGTATAGGAAATGATGAGTTGGTGGACTTAGAAAAATAAGGAATGACTTGGGCTTATGAAGGATGAGGTTATCTACCCTCAGAGAGGAAGAGGACAGATAAGTGTAGTACAGTCTTACATAGATGCACATGAATGTGTATGTCTATATATGAGTATGAGTATAGATATCTAAGAATATTTATGTGTATGTAAGTCTGTGTATGTGTATATGCATGTATATATATATATCTTTGTGTGTATATACGTATGCGTGTGTATATGTATGTATGTGTGTGCATATGTTTATATTTGTACATATATGTGTATGCATATATGTATAAAGGTATAGATATATCTGCCTATATACATTTATAGATATATAAATAAATCCATATTCAATTATATCTTCTTGAGGGGGAAAAGAGGAAGAGGGAAAAAAAGAACAAAGAAAAAAATGAATAGAAGAAAACTTACAGGGAAGCAGAGAAAAGATGGGAGGCTTTGAACACAATGTGAAGTATTTGTTATATAGGCTTTCTCGAAATGGAAATACATTGCTGTATATTTTGAATCCTCTCTTACATTCTTCTGTGCATATGGCGATGCTATTTTTTATTTTGTATTTGTTTTAATTTTTAAGTTTATAATATATTTATTTTTCTTTTCTCATTGTCTAAGTTTAGAATAAATCTTTTTTTTTTTTAATGAAATGAGCCAAGGTAGTTGGTGATTTAAGATTTGAACTAAGGAGAGTGAATAGATATTCAATAAATAGATTTGGGGGTTATTTGCATAGATATGCTAATTGAATCCATGGGAGCCCTTGAGGTCACTCACTTGTTTAAACCAATTTCTTCATCTGTAAAAACAAATTTTTTGTGAATATCAATAAGATAATTCATATGCACTCAATTAAATTACAAAGGTATATAGACAGTTTGATTTCTTTTTAGTACTATCTTATAAATATAAATGATTAACATGTCTATAGATAAATTTACTTTAACATAATCCTATTAACCTTTCTTTCTGATTGTGAAAGCACAGATTATATCTACTCCATCCTTTCCAACCATCTATTCTTAATTTAATATCTCAGATGACTTAGATTAGAAGAACCTAGGACCCTGCTGTCTTGATTGGTAACTCTTTATCTAGGGACACACTTTCAGGAAAATTCTAACCTGCTTCATAGAATCCTCAGCAAACTCCCTACCACTACCCCTTCAGAGATTGCTACCTATGATATCCTTTCAATTCTATCATTGTTACTTAATGTGTTGTCTCACTCTATTCCCCTTTGCTGTAACTTTTAAGATGACTGTGTCCATTCCTGGCCACTCCATTTTATCTATTATTTCTCCTATTTGGATGTAAGTTCATTGAAGTCTGGGAATATCCATTTTTTTTCCCTCAGTTCTAATCAAAATGTTTAGCACAAAGTATATATATCAATATACTTAATGAATATTGTCATTATTGTTGTTTTCATTCATTCCTGATCTGTGGTGAGAGGACTTCCCTCTTTTCACAATCTTATCCCCATTCTTCATACTGGGATCCAAGACTGTCTTTCCTAGTCAATGAAAAAAAAATGGTATGTATGCCACAGCATTATAATGCAGTACATAGAATCAGAGCTAAAAATGGAAGAGGAATGAAGGACGGCTACCCTAGACCCCTCCCCAGAATGAAGGTTCCAGAAGGAACTCATAAATAGGAGAAGTGGATAGGAATGGAGTGATGTCCCAAGGTGAGAAGACTCAAGACACTGAAGGAAGTTCCAGAGTGAAAAGTCATCAGAAACAGCAAAAGTCCATAAAGTTGGAAACAGAAGTAGTATCATGAAAAGCTAGAGAGAAGAGAAAATTAAGGAGAAGAGGATGATAAATGTGTCAAAGGCTTTAGAGATGTCAAGAGGATAAAGATTGAGGGGGAAAAAAAAAGCCATGGCATTCAATCTGTTGATTAAGAAATCATTAGTAATTTTGGAGAAAACAGTTTTGGTTGAATGATCCCACTTAAAAATGGGAAGGGGTAGCTAGGTGGCACAGTGAATAGAGCACCAGCTTGGAGTCAGGAGGACCTGAGTTCAAATCTGGCCTCAGACACTTAACACAAAAACTAGCCATGTGACCTTGGGCAAATCACTTAACCCCAATTGCCCTCCAAAAAGCAAAAAAGAAAAAAAAGAAAAAAGAAAAAAAATGAAGGGAAAAGAAGAAGAAATATCAGTTGTAGACAACCATCTAAGAAGTTTAGCTACAAAGGAAGGTGAGTTAGAGGCCAATAATAATTGAGAGAAAATAAAGTTAGAGTTTCTTGAGCACAGTTATATAAGGATGTATTTCTAAGAAATAGGAAAGTAGCACCAAGTTAACAATGAGACAACTTGTGGGGAGCTGTAGTATTCTATAATGAATGACAGGAGGGCTTGATAAAATGAATGATCCAAAAGAGAATCTTCCTCCTGGGGTGTTGCAGAATCAAGACACTATCCTTATTGAACCTCATTTTATTGCTAACTAAACTTATTTTTTTGAGTATTGTATAGTACTCAGTGTTATTTTGTTTCCAATCTTGAGCCTATATTACTGCACTGACCCAAGTTAGTTATATCTAGAATTTGAGTCTTTTCATTCCTAAACTAATTCTATTTCAACTAGTATAAAGAGACCAATATTTTCACTACATTAGCAAATTAGCAGCTAATGTTAAAGATTCCTGATTTATATTCCAGCTTTCCTAGGCACTGTTGTTTTCAACTATTAGATTAGAAAAATCTATATAATGGACACTATTGTTTCATAGAAAAATTGATACATAATATTGTGACATGTGTTCTCCCCGCCCCCCCCAAAAAAGCACTGATAAATCTACATTGTAATGTGAAAATATTTGGTTTTATGTACTTCAAAAATACCTTATTGAATTCAATATTCTATCTGACATTTTTCTTGAACATGTCCAACATAATAGGAAATGAAAGGTTTTATAGTATCAACTATGTTCCATTCTTTAATCTGGCATCTAAAGCTGCAAATGATAATCAAATTCAGCAGGAGCCCAGGTGTAATGTCAAGCAAAGGCAACTTCCAAGGTTCAGATTATCAGCATAGCAAACCCCATTTCTTCAGCAAACATTCACAGAACAGAGAAAGTCAAAATACAATGTAACTTGTTCCTTTAGCAAGTAAGTTCTCAATTCAATCCAGGTACTACTCTACCCCTAGACAGTACATTCATTTAGTCAGTCAAAGTCTCTTCTCAAATGGAGATTAGTCTCCAATCATAAACAAAGTACATTCATTTGGTCAATCACAGAGCACAAAAAACTCAAAGGCTTCCCACCCCTGAATCTCAAAAGGGGCAGGAGAACACAAATGGCCATCCATCCTTAAGGTACAACAAGGTTAAGATATCATCTCAGCACCGAATACCCAAGGAAAGGCCCTTCTTTCATCTTCAGTCCAGGCAAGCCCTCAGCAATCTCAGTTTCTGGGGAGACAAGGCTCAACAAAGCCATAGCCAGTGTCCTCATCAAGTCACTCTCGGCCTGTAGAACAGTCCCAGAACCCCTGAAAACATCAGCAAGGCCCTCTTCCAGGAAGAATTTCTGTGAAGAAGCCATAAGAAAATCCTCCTTCAGGGCTTCTGAAACAGCAGCAAGGTTCCAGGATCTCTACAACAGCAATACTGTCCTTCACCAGAAGGTGAATCTGGCAAAACAGCATCAAAACAAACAAACAAAATACCAGCATCACAGCCATGCCTCCTCAGTTCTTGGTAGCTCCGGGTGGCAGTTCTCAAAAGGCCTGGGCAGCTCCAACAGGCCCTCAGCAGTCTTTCTTTCAGCAGCTCAGGCTCCATGATACTGGATACTGCTCTCCCAAAAGTCCTTCTGGCCTTCTCTAGGCTGGGGCCTCTCTCTCAATTCATGGCTCCTCCCAGTTCAGCCCTTTCTCTTCACATCAACAAGTCCATCCCACAAGTGGGATTCACAAGCTCTGGGTTTTAACACTCAACCCAAAAACCAAGCCAATGCAAGAGCATCTCCAAATTCCATTATCATTACTCCAGGTTACCAGCAATGAGAATGCACTAACTCATAGATGATTTTCAGCTCCCAGTTTTCTCCTTTTCCCATCTTGGTTACAAAGTACAATATGAACACATGAAAATTGTCTAAATATTTATTGAGCTGACAGTTTCAGCCATAATCTTATATGGAGTCTAATTGTGATACCTCAAAGAAATTCATATTCTTTCATCCTTATTCTTCTTCCCAGAATATGATATAACACAAGGCCCCAAAATTAAACTGTTGGTTTTTATATATCATATTTGATACAATTCTACTTTGATTTATTATTAAATAGTTGACTTATTTTTAGTGCTTTACATTTACTGTCTCATTTGATCATTAGAACAGCCTTGTGAGGCAAACATTACAGATGTTAGTATCCCTGTCATAACGATGATAAAACTGAGGCTCAAAGAGCTAAACTATTTTGAAATGCTCATACCTCATCAATATTATAGGTGATACTTGAATCTGATACTAACTTCCATACTATGCTGCCCCCTTTTACATGAGAGGAAAGCTAAATCACAAAGCCACAGAAGAGTTAAAATTACTCTCCTCACTCCAATAGGTGCCCTTCTCCCCAAGAGTGCTATTTTGTCTGTTAAATGTATACCACTACACTAAATGATAACCTCAACTGAGAGGGTATGGGATAGGAGGAAGAGAAGAAGAATGATAGAGAAGAATTGAAGAGAAAAGACATTTGGAATAGACATTAGGAAGTAGGATAGATAATTATTCTACAGAGCTTTTTAAATTATTACTGCCTTATAAATGATTCTCAAGAATCATTCTTCTATGAGCCATTGTCAGTATTGCCTCACAAATATATTCCTTTGTAAACACAGTAGGAGGATTAATGAGTTAAAAAAAAAGTAAGGAACATAATATAGGACCTAGAGCAAAATGTTGTTCTTAAGTCATTGGGCCATGATAACATCAGACAGGAATAAAGTAGGAGAGAATGGAAGTTGATGTCAAAGCATTTTGAGATATTGATGAAGGGAGAAGAGAGAGATCATGGAAAATAGTCTTGATTTTTCATAGTAATTAAACATTCTCAGCTGTGAGGATGTAAAGCTGGAGGAGGACAAGAATGTCACAGGAGGCTTGAGGAAAGATGAGAAAGTTTGGAATAGTCACTAGGGAGTGGGGTTAGGTGAGAATCAAAGGTTTGCATAGTTACACTGGAGGCTCAGATGAGATTGTTTTAGTAGTCGACCCAGTCAGCTCCTTGAGGAAATCCAGGTCTGCTCAGCAGTGCATAAGAAGTGAAAGAAGATTCACAGTTAGAATTCAGCAAAGTGTTTGGTTTAGGGAAGAGGGATGAAGAAACAGAGCTGAACTGCTTAAGGAAAGGACTGAGATTGGGAAGGGAGTAAAGGAAAGTGATACCAGAGTAAGGCATAAGATCTGGCAAAGTACTGAGGAGTTGATGGAGTAGAGATCACTGTGAGCATGAAGAATTAATTTATGAGGAAAGAAACAGAAGAATAGATTGGATAACCAGAGATTATAAATAAATCCATTCCTATCTCTTGTTTTAACAAGATTGTTGTAAAAAACAACAGCAACAGACCAACATATTGCTATGTAACTGCAAATATATTAGCCTATAAACTTCATATTTATAGAGATGTGTGTTCTCCAGCTCACAGCACATTTCTCCGTACGCATTAGAAATTTAATAGATGTTTCTCAAATCGAAATCTTAGGAGCTGATTCTAGTTACCATCAGTTGGCTTTGCTGTTGAAGTCTCTTCTAAGATTATTGTTAAATAGGATCTTTTAGAATCCTTTTTTTGGTCTTGTTTTTTCTTTCTTTTCCTTTTTTCTTTTTTGCAGGAATTTTCTAAGTGATTATTCAGCAGTGATAGGAAGAGTGGGGCTTGGGGGAAAGGTCTGTGGTGTGAAAATCTATATAAAACAAATCATGGAAATGAAGAGCACTTCAAAAGGTCAAGCATTATACATTCAAAATGCTTTCAGTGGTGAGTCAGGAAGGAGATTTGCTAGAATTGTGTTAACATAAAACACTCATTCAGAAGAAAGCTGATTTATTAATATTAATGCCCCCCTCTTCTAGAAAGCTGACAATGCTTTACATAAAATCTCATTAATTCTCACAACTGTTTAAGGTAGTTAACTGGTATTTTCCCCCATTTAGCAGATTGGGAACCTGAAGCAATGAGAGGCAAATAACAAGTGTTCCAGGCTAAAACCTAGTATTTCTTGACCTCCACATTCTTTAGTGTGAAGAATATAAAATAAGGTATAACCATAAGAGACGCAACTTACCTTCGTTCACTATTACTGCCATCATAATTGTTGTTAATCCTGTTTTTGAAGAAGCCCTATGACATCATGGGATAATGACTTGACTTCCACGTGAACTGGATTTAAGTGAGTCAGAGTTGCACAAAGTTCTCAGCCTTATTCTCTCTTCCAGAGTCATTGAAGTTCAGTAGCAAGACACGAGTTCATATGACTGGTTATGACCTAGAATACAGTGGATGACCTTAGGATCTTCAATGTCTGACTGAGTTTTAAGTGCCCCATAGCATCTCCTTCAGCTGCCTTCATGGCCATTAAAACAAATTAATCTTATCTGCCCAGTCCACCATGGAAATTCTTCACATGCTTGGGATAGACATCTCCCTAATACACGGATGGGTTTGAACCCATTGCTTACCCTAAACCTGTTTAAACCTGTTTATAAAGACAATTTTTACTAGGATATGGCCACTGCACATACTACAGCTTCTTGGAGCCACAAGTGAGAGTTGGGTGAAAGGTGGACACCAAAGTTGGATAAGTAGCCCTGAAAAGGTAGCCCTCACAGTAGAGGTGCAAGTCATCCCTGAACACCCTACACACTACTTGTCACCACCAACAGCATTGTTAGGTAGGTGGCTGTAATGTTAATGGCAGTTGAAGATCTTCCCCACCCATTAATAAACCTCATGTGGAGCCCAACAAGAGAAGCTTGACTAGGAGAGGCTTATTTTTTAGGAAGGCTCACACATTTTCTTACTTTGTAATTAGGTAGTGTGGGTCACAAGGGTTGTGATGCCCTCTGACCCTGAAGAAGTGTATGTATACTCTGAGGTTAGCATTTTGCTTTGGTTCTCAGTTATGGGAAGAGTTGTGTGATTTGGCCAGATGAGACACTGGGTAGCTGTTAAACCCCTGGCTTTGAAAACCCAGATGTTGGTGCTTCTCTCTCTCTGGTAACTATGTATGTATGTATGTAATGGTCTGACAACTAGAAGCCCTGTCTGTTTGGCTGCTGAATTGTGTTATTTTCTCTGTCTATATTTTTTGTCTGCTTGTAATTTCTGTTTGTATATTCTGAAGTTCAGGGTGCTGACTTTCCCCCCTGAATTAAGTGAATGATACATATAGATATATAGAAACGTAGATGTAGATATAGATATCTAAATATCCATTTGTCTCTCTCTCTCGATATACATAATATATATAACTATATATAAATATAATAATATATATTATATAATATATTATACATAATATATATTATATAGAATAATAATATATAATAAATATAATATATAATAATATGATGTAATATATTTTATATCTTTCACACTAAACAGTGTGGAGGTCAATATATATATATTGAAAGAGAAAGAGAGAAAGAGAGAGAGAAAAAGAGAGAGAGAGAGAGAGAGAGAGAGAGAGAGAGAGAGAGAGAGAGAGAGAGAGAGAGAGAGAGAGAGAGAAGGTTTAATTAAAGATTGTTGACCCCTTTAAAGTTGCTTTCCTTTAGTAAGACAGATAAAAGAACCTGTGCTAGCAGTCATATCCTGGCTATGCTAGGGCGCTTGCTGTTACAGTAGCTTAGCTAATAAGATATTAGATCATTTAAGATCCCTAGTTTCCATCATAGCTAAGCTCAAAGGACACCTTTTTCCAGATCCCCCAGCTGCTAGTGTCCCTCCCCTATTTATCTTGTATACATTTATTGCCACGTCTTTCTCATTTCCCTCTATAAAATATAAGCTCCTTGAGCTCAAGAGCTGTTTCATTTTGCATTAAAAAAATCTCCAGTGAAGCATATTTCCTAGCAAATATTAAGGAATTACTAGATGTTTGTTGTTTGCTTGTTTTCTTGGTTAAGTGATTGGACCTAATGTAAGGAAAATCTAAGCTAAAATTCCATGTCTGACAATTATTAGCTGTGACCATAGAAAAAATCTTCATTTTTCTGGGGGCAGTTAAGTGGCTCAGTGGATAGAATGTTGGGCCTGGAGTCAGGAAGATATGTGTTCATGAGTTTAAATCTGGCCTCAGATATGCACTAGATGTATGACCTTGGACAAGTCACTTAACCCTGTTTGCTTCAGTTTCTCATCTGTAAAACAAGCTGGAGTAGGAAATGGCAAACCACTCCAGTAGCTTTGCCAATTATGATGACCCCAAATTGGGTCACAAAGATTCAGACATGACTGAAAATTACTCAGCATTTTTCTCATCTGTGTTGCTTCCATTTATAGAAGGAAAACTACTGATTTTGACTATTGGATGGGATTGGGGTCTTTTTTATACCTAGTACCTCAGAACTTTGAAAGAAACTTTTGTTTCTTGAACTATAAAGTAGAGATCACACCCTTAACACTTACTTTATAAGGTTGTCATGGGTCTCAAAGGAGAAAATGTATATCAAATATGTTGCAAATGGGTCAGCTATTCTTACTAGTTAATGGCAACCAGTTATTTACAAATGAGATACAACTAAGATGGTAATTGAACATTCCTTTTTGTTCCATATATCCAAGTAAACTTATTTGTTTGATAAGAATGAGGAGGGTCTAATAGATGTCCTTGATACTTACAAAAGTCTTCCAGTTGCATATGTGTGTAAGTAGGGTATTGGGATGTTCTCAGTTTCTGGGGAAGAGAGCACAATGTTTTTGCATTGTGATCTCTGTCTTTTAGGAAACCAGAGGACTAATTTCACTACAGATTTTCTCTTCCCTTACTTCCTGGGAGCCTAGGGGATTAGAGTAAATGAGTACTTTTCTATGTAGAGAATTTACCTGCAAGAGATATATCATTCTATAAACCCTGACCAACATAATTATTTCCACAGTGAGCAATAATTAAGACTTTTCATGTATGTTTAATACAAACTCTTAAAGACTTGGAGCTAGAAAGAACTTCAGTGATCATCTAGGCTAATTCCCTCCCTGCCTTTTTTTTAACTTATGAGAGGGACCAAAGGTTCTAGAGGGGGACTGTGATCATGACTTGTCTAGAGTCACACAGGTGTTTATTGACAGATAAACACAGGTCTCATGAGGGAAATGAGGATCAGAGTGGTTAAATGAATTAACCAAGGTCACATAGCTAGTAAGTGATATTAAGTGCCTGAGAATTCAATTCCAGATCTCACCTATTTTAACGCATAGAAAAGTGTTTTTCACAGTGAAACAAAAATATTTATAGAGTGCTTTCAGGTTTGCAAAATGTTCTGCTCAAAACAACCACATGAGATAGATAGTGACAGTATTACCCCTATATTCCTGATGAAAATATTTAGTCTTGAGAGAAGCGAAAAAAAAATGCCTAGGGTTGCTCAATAACTGTCACTGCCTGAGATTTAAACACAGATTGAATATTCTCCCCATATCAAGCTCTCAATTGAATAATCCCAACCCATTTACAGAAAAAGAAACTGAGGTTCTGAGACGGAAATTGAAAAGCCACAGCCAGGGGTGTGGATCCCACCCATGACAAAGCTATCTAAAACCTAGTATTCCTACTGACATTCCAGTGCTGTTTTTAACCAACAACCATCTCTGCCCCTAATTTTTTTTGTCTTCTTTATTATGTCTCTAATGAAATAATTTGTTTGTATTTTTAATGTTTTCTAGGAGTTATTTCTCATTCTTGAAGATGAGAAATGAGTTCCTAGCATTCCAAATCTTCCTTTAAAAATGAAAATTCATCTAAAGTAAATACAGACCTCGTCTCCTACCCTGTAGGAAATGGTACCATTTTGAGTTGATTGCCATTGGATAACAATGATGTATTGGAGGCTCCCATCAAGAAAAATCAGGTGATCACCTAGAAAATCATGTTTGAACCATATTTAAATTTCAAAGAAATCTGTAACCTGGGAAGAATGCTAATTATTTTCCCTGCTTTGGGGAGACTCAGCTGAAGTTATAAACATTTCCTCAGGATGTATCATATAAGACAATTCAGTTACTGATGAGGCATGAATGCCTCTAATGGCATATTCTGTAGGGTGATTTATTCTAATTGTCAATTGGGACCTGTTATTACACAGTGTTAGGATGGGTCACTGCATTAGAAAATTAAAGCTGATGTAAGGCATTCATTTTTGGCCTGTTTGTAAATTCAGATATTTGGATTAAAGAGGTGCTGACTATATAAATACTATATGTGATACACTCAGCAACTACAAACTTGTCTAAGGGGGAAAAAAGTCTAGCTGGATTCAGGGTTCTATGGACTTGTATGTATTCTAGCCTTCAAGCCACTAGGGTCCAAATCCTGGGTGGAGATGTTTTTTTTGTTTGTTTGTTTGTTTGTTTTTGTTTCTTCAAATAGATGGGATAGGGCTATTGGTAGAGATTCCAGGATGAATGACCAATGAGAAAAGACCTAGACGAGCATTTGAAATTGCATGTATTCTCATTGCTTCAGTTTTAATCACAAATATACTAACAAAGTCTTTGCTTCTTGAGAGAATAGGATTATGCAGTTTCAAACTGAGAGATTCACTAGGTCCAACCCATTTTTTATGAAAGTGAAAACTAAGGTCCAAGGAAAGAAAGGTATAAAATGGTAGCAAAAGAATTCAAAATCTACTCTTCTGACTCCAAATCCGGTAGTTTTTTTTTTTTTTAACCAAGTCACTATTGTCTCCCTTTTTTGATCCAGCACCCAAACAAGGCTATGAAGATTCTGGGAAGCAGACAATGTATATATTTCACTCTTATAAAAAAAGAAAAGAAAAGAAAAAAATCCATCTTTTGAGAGCATGAAGATGGAAAATTGTCAGCAACATAAAATCTAATCACTTTAGAAAAAGGAATAAGAAGTGAGATGTCAAAAAGCCTTATCTGATATTTTACATAATTTCCAGATTCAAAGGAAATTGTGTGCATGCAAATGAGGAAGCAGGTGTCTGCCATATGGAGCCTTGCCACAGTTACCCAAATTATACCTAGTTTGGCAAAGTGCACTCTTTTTTCCTATGTTATTTTATGAATCTAAAGCTTTCAGATCTCAAAAGTGAGTTTTTGAAAGTATAGCTGTTGTGACTGAAGATTAAATCAGCAACTGTGTGTGTGTGTATCTGTGTGTGTGTGTGTGTGTGTGTGCATGTGTGCAAGTGGGTGAACATGAACCCACATGCTGGGATTTCTATGTATAAATGCTGAATGCTAGACTCTGAATAACAAAATTGGTCCTGTTGATTAAGGGTCTGATGCCATCTCTCCTTAATGGTACCATTAGAGTACCTAATGCCAGCACTTAGTCCTATATGCCTTATTTAGGAAATGCTTATTTCACATCAATTCACTACTTGGAAATGAATATACAGGGCATTGTTTTCTATCAGTACCAAATGCCAATAAAGTTTTTTTTTTGCTCTTCATAGAAACAGAATGTCAGAGCTGGGAGAAGCCTTGCTATATGAATTATCAGAGCTGAAAGGGACCTTTCAGCATAGAACAGAGAATGTCAGAATTGGAAAGGACATGCTGAATAAATTAATGAATAAAAGAATCAAAAGGTGTTTATTAAACTCTTATTATACATCAAGCACTGGTAAACAGTGGAGATGTAAATACAAAAGTGAATATAGCTCGTGTCCACAAGAAATATCTATTCTAAGAGGGGAAGATGATACATACAGGGAAGTGGCAAACTGTGAGATGTATTTTGGTTTGAAAATTATAGTGTTGTTGAGTGGAGACAGAGGAGAATAGATTAACACACATTTTCTGGGAGAAATAACAAGGACGATTTGATTATGATGTAAGAACTGGAAAACTGACAGCAGGGTACAGTTGAAAAGGCCAGGGAATGAAATGAAGTATGGCTAGTTCCAGTTCTAGACATAATAGGCAATTAAGGCAACAATTTATCAGGGTATCAGGGTTCTAGGGCAAAAGGTTTCTAATACCAGCACTTTGTACAGTGCTGGCACATAGTAGGCATTAGATAAGTGTTTATTGACTTGTGATGAACACGTTAAGTGCTCCAGGGAATGTTGAGGGAAGGGGAAGGAGGATGGAAGCTCATGAGATATACATGGACTGAAATAAAAGTATGGCTCAAAATAGGCATCGAATGTCAGAAGTGATAAGAATCCTAGAACATGGAATGCTGGCAATAGAAGAAGTCTTTCTATAATATAGAGCAGGCCTGCATAACATATGGCCTGTGGGCACTTGCACCCCACCAAAGGATTTCGGGAGGCTGTCACATGACCCACAGAAAACAATCACATGGGTATCTAAGTCTGTCTCTAGCAGAGACTATTATGTTGTGCAGGCCTGATATAGAGTATCAGATCTCTACAGTACCTTAGAACAAAGAATACACAATGTTGACATGTCGATGCTTAATTAATAAGTACTTGCTGGTTGATTGATTGGAAGATATATTAGACCAGATATCAGGATTTACTGGCTTGGATTCTGTAAATTTTCTTTCTTTTAATATTTTGATGATTGTATTTCAATATAATTGATTTCTTTTCTAATCTTATTTTTTTTTTAGCAGTAGTTACTCCTTATGCCAAATTATAGAATTTGAAAGACAGAAGGAACCTCAGTGGCCCTAACTCTATCCCATAGCTAAATGAATCCCCTCTGCAATATAACTGACAAATAATCATCCATCATCTTCTTGAAGAAATACAGGGAGGAAAACCACCTATTTCCTAAGACAGTCCATTCTACTTTTGAATAACTCAAATTGTTAGGAAGTTTTTCCTCACAAAACACCTAAATTTGCTTCATAAATTAAAGCAAATTGAAGACATGGACCATATTTTCTACTTCCCTTCTTACTACATATATCCATCTGCAAATATCATTCCCATTGACTGAATTGAGGTAAAGTCATTGTGGCATCATCTGATTCTCAGTTTAGATTTTAACTGTGCAAACATAAGAGTAAATGATCTCACTTTTCTCCCCGAGAAATTGACTAGTTTTTAGACTGAATTCTATGGAGTCAAATTCTGTCTTCTTGAAACCAGTGTCATATGAAAGATCTCTTCATTTTCCTTTTATGTTCCTTTAAAAAAAAACCCACCAGTTTCTATTCAATGATATTTCAGCTGTCCACCTCCAATTTCTGTGTTGCACATAAGCATACCAAGATCTTGTCCTGTGGTTACCTGTTTCTCTAGCTCATTTGTGCTGGTTTTCATTTTTTATTGTTTCCCAGAAATATATAATATTCCAGTTTATTTTCATTTCCTTAAAGATACTGTGTAATCCCACATCTTAATTCTATCTTCTAACTTGGATACCTAGCTTTCCACAAAAGTATCTAAGATCAATAGATAGAAACATGTTAACATCTTCTTTTGGGATTCTCTAGCCAATTGTTATATTTAAAAAAAAAAATATGTATTTCTCCTGGAAAGTATGTCAGCAATTTAGGTCAGTCAATTACCATTCTGAACAGACTGTTTTCTGATGGGTCATTCATTGCACTGACTGTCACATTTGTGTTTTCTTCTCTGAGTGTACTCTAATTTTTCAGCATCTCTGCTAAGCCTCTTATTTCCCTGGCATTTCTAGATTCTAAAGGAAGCTAGCTATTCCCAACATTTTTCCATTCTAGTAAAAGGAATGCCATTTTGTAAGACATGTAGTTCTGATAAGCTGCAGAAATTATCTAATTGGACAGTACATATTTTTTTTCTGTGATATTTCAACTTTGGCTCCTATATTCATTATTGCAAGAGTATGCCTCAGGAAATGAAAGTATGTGTTTCTCATTAATGTGTTCATGATGGCATTAAAGGACTAGCCTTGGAGTCAGAAGATATACGATGTATTACTGGCCCTGTCATTTACTGGATTTCTGACATGATGCATGTCACATCAATAATTTTAATCTCAATTCCCTCATCTGTAAAAAAAAATGGTTACTACATGGTTGCTGTGATGAGCAAATAAAATAATGAATGTGAATATGATTAATCATAAAATAATGTGTAAATGAACTCAAATTCAGTAGCATTTATTACATATTCAGGAATATGTAATAAATAGGTTTATGGTTGGCATTATTTATAATTAATTAAAACTAACACATATTTAGCCATTCATGATTTATAAGATTCTTTAGTGATGTTATCCTATTAGATTTTCTTCTCAACCTGGGAGGCAGATACTATTACTATCCCCATTTGATTGATAAGGAAACTGAAGAGATCCTGGGCCATAGTCATGCAGCTACTAAGTATCTGAAGTGCTATTCTAATTCTATTCTTCTTGACTACAAGTCCAGTCTTCTAACTATTATTTCCCTATTTACCTTTCAATGAAAAATAACTTAAGTCCAGTCCTTATAGCCATGGTAATGGTAATACAGACATTTCTATTCTCTCTTTATAGATGAGGAAATTGGGCATCTGAAGATTCCACAACTAATAAGTAAATAAGGAGGTTTTCCACCCAGACGTTCTCATTCTGAATCTAATGTTTTATAACTAATGCAGAAACTTCTTTTGCATGACTGTAGATATACATTTTGTTTTTCTGGTGTCAGTGTGTGAGGAAGGGGTGAGAATTTGGAACTGAAAAAGTAATTTAAAAAAATCTCTATGCTTCAGAAATAGGCAAACAGACAAACAAGAACAAACCTACTGTTCTATGAGACACAGAATTGGAGAGACTTTGGGAAAAGAGAGATTCTAGTCTTCTGGCTTCTAGCTTCAAGATAAAAAAAAACAAAAAACAGTTGGTCCTAGATTTTCTTCAGATCCCTGAAGGGAGAAAAAGACTCTGGGAAGAAAAGGGTAAGATAATAGTACCAAGTACTCCAGCATCTCTTGAGGGTCCAAAATGTCTCTTCTATTCTACCCTCAAGTAGCATGGATCACTGAGTAATAAATCTCCACCAGCAATTAGTTTTATGCAGTAAGGTGGTACTTCAGTGTTAAGCCTGGAATAAGGAAGACCAAAGTTCAAATTTAGCCACAAACAATTACCGGTCCCATGACCCTAGGCGATTCAGTTAACTTCTGCCTCAGTTTCATTAACTGTCAAATGAAGATATTTATAGTGTCTCTCACATAGGATTATTGTGAGGATCAAATGTGATAATATTTATATAAAGCTTAGAATAATGACTACGGCATAGAGATACTTAATTTTTTTTTTTCCTTCCTCAAATTATCTTAGAACCATGGCTTAAAACAAAATAACGATCAGGTCACATTCACTTTTTTTTAAGACCATATTCTCTGTTAAAGGAATGTTGGAGTGGCAACTGTGGTACATCAGAAAGAGACTAGGGCTAGAAATCAAAGAACCTGGATTCTGACTTCCTCCAGGCCCCTAAATAACTGAATGACTCTGTGCATCAATTCTGCCATCACTTCAAACGGGGAGATGACCCATTCTGCTATTTAACAATCATGTAAAGATAAAATTGTTTAATTAGTTTCAAAACGGACTTGTAAACTTGGAAACAATATTCTTTTTGTTTTGTTTTGTTTTGTTTTAAGCTAACATTTTGCAGCATTCCAATTGACTAGCTTGTCTTCCTGTACAGAGTTCTGACCTAAGAACCTGAAGAGTTGCATTGAAACTCCAACCTCTGTTATGCACATACGGAGACTCAGAGACTCTGGGACTCTTGGGTGAGTCAAGTAACTTTTGAGTGCTCCAGACTTTTCTCTAAGATTAGAAGTTTCTTCCTCCCTTCCTCCCTCCCTTATTTCCTTCTTTTCTTCTTCATTCCTCCCTTCCTCCCTTCCTTCTTTCCTTCCTCTATCTCTTCTTTCTGAAATGTAGTGATAAGGTTTGCCTATGGTCACACAGCTAGCAAGTATCAGAAATCAAATTTGAACTCAGGTCCTACCTGACTCTAGGGTCAGTGTTCTATCTACTGCGCCACCTAGGTGCCCCAGATTAGACATTTCAAAGACTTTCCAGATCTTTATTGGCAGAGAAGATTTCATGAACTGTGAAACTCCTTAAACTGAAGAAATCCCAGGTCTTGATAGGAAAAAAAAAAGATCCAACTGAGGCTAATTAATTCTTCTAACTTCCTTCTCTTAGGCACTAGGTCTTTGTGCCTCAACCCCCCAATTATACATTATGTCCTTTCTTATACCCCTCTATCCATCCACAGTCTATCAGTCTTTCAGAATCCAGTTCATGTATCTCTTAATTCTTCTCATTTAATTATTCAATCCAAAGACTTTAGTGATTCTCTTTAGCCTACAGAGTAAAATTCAAATTTCTTTCTCTAGAATTCAATGCCTACTAGATTCTAATGCCACCCTATGTTTTCAGGCTTTTTTGATGTTAAAAACCCTTTTTGATTGAATAAACTTCAATTAAGTTGGTCTAAGTTGCCTAGCAAGCACATTTTACAGTCTCCAGCCTTTGCATCTTTATTGATTAAGTTTCTGAGGCCTTGAATGTCCTTGCTCCCTTTCTTCTGCTACTGAATTGTATCCTATCCTTTAAATCTCTGTTCAAAAGCTAACTCACCAGGAAACCTTCTCAGAGGTCAGATCTTACACAGTATTTTCACATGTAATATTATTTATTATAAGTATCTAGTGCAGGTAAATGTATAATAACAGACTAATAAAAAATAAAAATGTATGCATGACACACTTTTAAGTTCATCTGCATTATTAACATTTCCGCCATCATATTCTTAAGTCTAGACAATCAACAAAACAATAAATCAAGCCCTGATTTCTAGTGTATGCCAATTTTTGAGGGGTAAATGTTCTCACGAAAAAGAGAACAATTGATTTGGGAGCCAACTGGAGTTGGTTCCAGCATACCCACGAATTCTGAGTCTTTGCCTCTGTCCCCTAGTCAGTTATAAATTCCAGGAAGACAAGGAATTTACAGAAACTATTGTGTTTTGGCTAAACTTTTCCTCTCCCTGGTGTCTAAAGCAATAGTCTATACAAAGTGGTAAATCAATACATATATGTGCATAAATGAATGCGTGGATCCAATCTCTTACGTGATGTTAAGTATCTATTACCTGCTGTTTTCTTAAAATCTCTATTGTACTTTCTATTAGCATTCCCCATGCCATACTTATTTAAACTGTCGTGGAATACTAATTACATTTTCATTTATGTCACATTTTGTCTCCTGTGCCTAAATTACAAGCTTCTTGAGGTCAAGTAGAAAGCATATCTTTCTCATCTTTGTGCCCCCTGTGTATCTATGATAGGACCATGCATACAGTTAGCATTTGATAACATTTGCAGATAGATTGGTTATTTGGAGAACTTCATCTGGGAAAAATGCAGTGGGTTTATTATCAAACTTCTCCCTACTCTCTTCAATTTAGATGCCCTTCTTCAGTCTTACTACTTCCTTTACACTGGGGAGGCCTCCAAAGGTGCAACATTCCAAAGATTCCTTGGATCTTTGTGTGATGGGATACCCTCACCTTCACAGAGCTAAGCTGTGACTGGGTTTTATAAAAGCTCTTTAATGAATAAATAGTTAGCAGAGCATTCGCTCAGTTGCCCCAAACCCTGCTTTTCTATTCTTTTTAAATACTTTTTTTTTTGCATTAATTTTCATCTGCAGCACAGCCTATATGTTATCTGAACCCAATTGGATTAGGTCCTTTATGCAATAATGACCTCTTTCTGACCACATGTGGAGTGTTTCCATTTTAAATTCTTTTCCCATTAGCCATTTTGCCTTTGCAAATTAGATAGGAAGTTCATAATTACTCTCGTTCTATTCCATTGCTCTGAGGCCTGTGAAACTTTTCTCTGAGGCTTGTGAAAAACTCCTAGTTTTAATTTAGGATTTTATTTTTATACCTCATTCAACATTTTAATTCTAGAAACATTAAGTCCCTTTTGTGTCTAGAATGCCACCTTAGTCTCTAGAAGCAATGCAAATTTAGAAAAGACAGTCTGTCTTATCATTGACTTCATTCCCTAATAGAGAAAAAAAAAAGCAAATCAGAAAAACATACAGTATAAATATAGGAGTATATTAGGTTAAAGCAAAAATAAAAACCTTGTCAGTCATTAACCAACTGTGTCACATTACAACAAAACATGTAACCTCTTTAGTCTAATTTTCCCAATCTGTATAAAAGAGGTTTAGAATAAAATCATATATAGAGGGCTAGAAAGAAGTTCAAAGGCTATATAGTTCAATTCAGTTTACTAGTGAAGAAAGTGACATCAAAGGGAAGTTAAGTGACTTGTTCAAGGTCAAAACTAAATGTCAGCAGTGGGATTTGAATACAGGTCTTCTGTCTCTAGATATAGTGTTCGTTCTACTGTATCATGCTGATGAAATGAGTTTTAATGTCTTCTCCAGTTTTAATTTTTTTATTTGGAAAAGAAAGTCTATACTCCTGCATTCAGAACAGGCCATTTTCAAAACTAAGACTAGATTCTTTTAAAAGATTCACAGAGAAAATGATTCTATAACTTTTAGAATTTTAAACAGAATTATTACATGTAAATAACAATGGAACTATGTTCTCCACAATCTGAACATTATCTATAGTGATGGCTGCCATGACTCATTCACCTTTTCTCATCCTATAAAACTTTTGTCCATGCTCTCCTATAAACCTGTTGTTTCATGGTTTTGCATGAAAGAATACATTTAAAAGATAATATGAAGTTGAATATAAATGGGAGGATAGATCATAGGTTCTTAGTGAAGAGGGGGAAAAAGCAATAACAAATCAATTGATTTCATCTTGGGCCATAAGATTGTTTTATGTATACTTAATTATCTTATCTTCCTTTATCTTAAGATGAACCTAAGCAGAATGATCAAAAGGGAATATAATTGCAGCATTTATCTGAACGTCTATTGCAGAGAAGAAAGAGATAAATAAATTCTACAAATAACTTGACGAGGTCTTCCAAACCACATATACATCTACTTTGGTATGTGGTGACTTCAGGGTGAATATGAGCCCTGGGTATAATGATGTGGTCTGTGGGTGAACGTTTAACAACTAGTTCTCTAGAAAAATTTACAAAAAAACAACTCCATCTAATGTGCTTGTAACTTTTCTTAAGTGTTGGCAACCAACAAAAGAGTAAATCAAGTCTTGATTTGTATTTTTTGTCAACATCTGAGGTAGAAATGCTCACACTGACTGACCATTTAATAACTGGCTTAAGCAAGTATGAGTTGGTTCTAGCACTCCTCTGGGAATATAGCAAAAATCTATCTAAGAATGAAAGGTTCAGGTCTAATTTGGCAAAAGTGCTGTGGACTACTTAGAGATTTTAGGCCTCAATGTACTCAATGCTTTTTTCCCCCCCACAAAGAAAGCTAGAAGGCATAGAACATGACAATCATTACCAACAGTAGGAAAATTAAATTAACAATTTTACATGTAAGAAAGAATATTTTTAGTATGTATTGGACTCAAAATTTTCTTGAAGTAGACAATTTTGACTAATATAAACCAGCACATGATTTAACTTACTGTTTTAGAGGCGTAAGTAGCTATGAAGCTAAGTGTCTTGAAGTTGCACATTGGATTAACATAGGGCCTGGAGTCAAGATATGATTTCAAATCCATGCACAAATACTTACCAGAAGACAAGTCACTCAGCCTGGGCAAGTCACTTAACCTGAATTTCCTCATCTGCAAAATGGGAATAATAATAACACCTACCTCTCAGAGTTGCTGCAAATATCAAATGAAATAATAAGCATAAATAATAAGTGTAATGAGTAAATAAGTGTATAGTACTTAGCACAGTGCCTGGCACATAGTAAATGCAATATAAATGTTAGTTTTTGTTTTGTTGTTGCCCAGAATCAAACAACTAGTCTGTATCAGAGGTTGGATTTGATCTGGTGATGTTGTGGCTCAGAGGCTGGCTCTCTATCTACCATAGCAGGCTTCTTCTCAACTATCTATTTTAATACCTTGAAAGAACTTGCATTTGATTGGAGTGGGAAAAGGGCTGCTATTTCGATCAGTGGAGTTTGGTTCCAAACCTAGCTTTGTTGCTTAATACCCAGGGAACCATGGTCAAGTCATTTTGCTTCTCTGCTTCTCAGTTTCCTCATCTGTAAAATGAGGAGATTTAGGCTATATGTTTTCTGAGGTCCATTTAAGCTCTATCTCTAGGACTCAATGATTCAACTTTTATGTTTTAATATATGATCTTTATATGTTATTGTGGTCAAATATATGCTCACATCTGTCCCTTTTGTGTCTAGAATATTTTTTTTATTTTAGACATAGTGCTTTATTTTATATATATATATATATAAGTCATATTTTAGACATAGTACTTTATCCTATTTTATTTTATATTTTTGACACAGTACTTTAGACATGTTATAATGTGTCTTGACAATAGATAGATAGATAGATAGATAGATAGATAGATAGATAGGTAGGTAGATAGATAGATAGATAGATAGATAGATGGATAGATGGATAGATGGATGGATAGATAGACACTCACTTTCGCCTAAGACAGCCCATTCCATTGTTGGAAGACTTCAACTACTAGGAAGTTCTTCCTTAGGTTAATTTTAAAAATGGTTCCTTGTGACTTCCATCGTTTTCTTCTAGTTCTGCCATCTTGGAGTTAATAATATAAATCAGATCTATCTTCAATGCCATGGTCTTTCCAATATTCAAGAGTAGGATCTACCTCTTCCTGCCCACCCCCCTTTTTTACTACTCCAGACCAAATTTTCCCAATTATTTTAATGGATCATCATGGAATCCCATCACAATCTTAGTATACTCCAGGTTATGAATACCCTTCCTAGAATGTGGTTACCATAATGGGAGTATTTTATTTCATCTCTTTGGAGAACCCCTATAAAGATATTTTTTTCTGAGTAAGTAATAACTTTATTTGTAACTTGATATGCTGAAATGTAAAAATATTTTCAGCAACAAGATACAATATAATAATAACACCTACCTCTCAGAGCTGTTGCAAATATCAACTGATTTTTAAAAAGAGACTGGATATTTTGATACAAGTGTTTATACATATATTATGAATTTTCTGTATCATGCCCACCCCATTACTGATCTGCTAGTTTTTTTTTTCTGAAATATGTCTCATTTAAGTCAAGACTTCATTCTAAATACCAAATACAGAATTAATTAGACTGCTGTATATGATGATGAAGTCAAATATATGAAGAATTGCCACAAATTCCCTTTCAAATATAAAATCCATTTAATGCAAATGGAAAATAAGCTGTGCATTTAATTTAATTCGGCAAACATTTATTAAGTACCTAATATGTGCAGAGCACTGGTTAAACTACTTTAATCTTGAAAGTTCATAGGAAGCTCTATATCTGTATCTTTCCAACAGATTAAAGCCAGTGACCAAGATCACTGAGTCAATTTCAAATAAATGAAGTTAATACTCATAATTTGGATAAGTTTTGATCTGGACTAAAATATTGATTTTAAACTATGAAACACCTTTACAAGAAATAATACATTTTCAAAATTTCATTCTTATACTATTTATTTTAGATCACAAGAATGCAAATATAAATATCTGGCATGTTTGAATAAAAAAAAATCATTCCTTTTCAACAATACTATATGTGACTGCATTAAATTTGAAAAAAAAATAAAGGACTTAGATTTTTAGGAATGTTGTTCTCAATTATACATCAACAAAAGAGATTTGCTTTCTCATTTCAATTGTAAGCTTACTGAAATATCAAGCAGGTAAAAAACTAATCCAGTATTGTATAATTTATCTTCAATCTAGTTATGTAAAGATGATCTCATCTACCAAATGAAATCAGTAAGGAGTCTGCAAATTATAGTTTTGGAGAATTGCCTTGGGCCATCAAAAGTTAAATTATTTGTTTGGGGTCACTTCACCACTCAAAAGTAGGGCATGAATCAAAGTTGTTCTATTTCCAAATCTGGTTCTCTATCCATAGATAGACAGATAGATAGATAGAAAGATAGATAGATAGATAGATAGATAGATAGATAGATTGATAGATAGATAGATGGATAGAGAGATACTCACTTTCTCCCAAGACGGCCCGTTCCATTGTTGGAAGGCTTCAACTACTAGGAAGTTCTTCCTTAGGTTAATTTTAAAAATGTTTCCTTGTGACTTCCATCTTTTTCTTCTAGTTCTGCTATCTTGGAGTTAATAATATAAATCAAATCTATCTTCAATGCCATGGTCTTTCCAATATTCAAGAGTAGGATCTACCTCTCTTCCTGCCCACCACCCTTCTTTACTACTCCAGACCAAATTTTCCCAATTATTTTAATGGATCATCATGGAACCCCATCACAATCTTAGTACACTCCAGGTTATGAATACCCTTCCTAGAATGTGGTTACCATAATGGGAGTATTTTATTTCATCTCTTTAGAGAACCCCTATAAAGATATTTTTTTCTGAGTAAGTAATAACTTTATTTGTAACTTGATATGCTGAAATGTAAAAATATTTTCAGCAACAAGATACAACATAATAATAACACCTACCTCTCAGAGCTGTTGCAAATATCAGCTGATTAAAAAAACAAGACTGGATGTTTTGATGCAAGTGTTTATACATATGTTATGAATTTTCTAAATCATACTCCCCCATTACTGATCTGTTTTTTTTTTCTGAAAGATAGGGCCTGGATGCTGTCTCACTATTAAATATGTAGTATACCTCTAACAAATCCTGTAATTACCTACCTCCATAACTTTGTTATTGTAATTGTCTATGTCCGGAAGGCATCCTCACCTATCTTTCCCATGTTGAATCCTCATCTGTCCTTAAAAGATTAACTATAATGCCATATACTTCTTAAGGCTTTTTCTGATGTCATTTACAACCAATAATGGCATCCTCACCTCTCATCCTATAGGGTGCATATAGCTTATTGATTATATGCCTCTGATGTACCTGCCTTTCTAATGGGGATGACAGTATCACTGTACTTTGCCATGAGCAGCACATTTCTGAAATATTGAGATAGGTTTTTGGCATGATCCTTTTAGGAAGAACATTGATAAGGGGAAAAGCATACAGAGCAGGGAACCTATTAGAGTGAAGAGCCTTCAGTTAATGGTATATGTAAATACATTCATGGAAATGGAGATGCTGACTGTGGAGAAGATTCATGGTGCTATGATATCTGTCCTTAAATATCTTAAGGGCTGCAGTGTGGAAGAGGTATTACATCTGTTCCATTTGGCCTCACATGTTAGAACTGCAGAAATAAATGGATGGTACACAAAGACAAATTTAGATAATGTTGGGAAATTATTCATAACTCTTAGAGATATCCCAAAGGGAGTGGGGGACCCATGGGAGGTAATGGACTCAACTTCATTTGATGTTTTCAAGCAGAGACTAGATGATTACTTGTCAGGCATGCCTTAGGAGGAATTAATTTTGCATATGAATTGGCTAAATGGCTTCCAAAGTCATTTTAAACTCTGAGATTCTATGATTCTTTTTTAATAATGATTTCTTTAGTATCAGTGATGAAACTACTAGTCCCTTTTTATGGGTGCAGATAGCAACTCCCTTCTGCCATTTCTGAAGTGAAAAATATAGGAGGCAGAGCCAAGATGGAAGAGGAAAGGTAGCAACCCACCTGAGCTCTCCCCTAAACCTCTTCAAATATCTTTAAGAAATGCCATAAAACAATTCTTGAGTAGGAGGACCCACACAAGGATGGAGTGAAATAATTTTCCAGCCAAAGACAACTTAGAGGAGGCCTGTACTATCTGTGACCTGTGGGCTACTTATGGCTCATGGACTGCTTGCAGCCTACTAAAGGAGTTTGGGATCATTTTCCTCTACATTTTTAATGGGTTAACCAAAATCCTTTGGTGGGCTACAAGCACCCCACAAACCCTAGGTTGTACAGACCTAACTTGGAAGGTCAGTAGGAAAGGTCTGTCACATCTGGGTGAGAGTGAAGCACAGTTCAGTAGACTGTGCCAGCACAGATCTGGCCCCAGCAAACCAGGAGCAGACTTTTGGAGTCACCAAATCAGCAGTGGTAGCAGCTGCCCCCAAAGCTCTCATCCCACATATTGTAAGGGGGTTGAATACCTTTTTAGAAGGAGAAAACAGGGGTCTGTTTGCTGGCACTGGGGACAGGACTCTCTTGTTTCACCTCTACTCAGATCTGGGTCACAGTCCCAGGGTGTGGAAGAGCATGAGCACACAAGAACTTGTGACTTCAGGGAAGTGGGGACCACTTTGTCATAGCTCCAGAGCAGGAAAGAGTTGTTGTAGTCACTCACAGACTAGAGTACAAGCCAGGAGAAGAGTGTATGCAATTCTCCTTAGATCACACCACATTAGAAGAACTGAAAACTTGCATGTTCCTAGAAATATCTCTGAAAATAGCTGCTCGAAAACCTCTAAAACTTGAAACAGAGCACTTTCTATCCTGGAAACAGAGCCCTACTTTAACAAAGAGTTAAAAAGTCATGCAAAAGGCTGGAAAAATGAGCACACAACAGAGACACAATTCTGAACACAGAAAGTTGCTATGGTGACATATCAAAACACATGCTCAGAAGAAGATAAAGTCAAAGCCCAAACACCCAAAGCGTCCAAGAAAAATATGAATTGGTCTCAGTCCATGACAGAGCTCTAAAAGGATTTTAAAATCAAGTAAGAGAGGTAAAAGGAAAAATAGGAAGAGAAATGAGAGTGATGAAAAAAAATCGTGAAAAAGAGTCAATACCTTAGTAAAGGAGATGCATAGAAAAATGCTGAAGAACATAACACATAACACCTTAAAAAACAGACTAGGTCAAATGGTAAAAGAGGTACAAAAATCCAGTGAGAATAAGAATAGATCAAATGGAAAAATTCACTGAAGAATATAATTTCTTAAAAAGTACAAATGACCAATTGGAAAAGGTGGTATAAAGGCTCACTGATGAATTCACAATAGAGCAAATGGAAGCTAATGAGTTTATGAGAAATCAAGAAACCAAACAAAGTGAAAAGAATTAAAGAACAGAAGACAACTTAAAATATCTTACTGGAAAAAAAAAACTGACCTGAAAAATAGACCCAGGAGAGATAATTTTAAAATTATTGGGCAATCTAAAAGCTGTGTTAAAAAAAGAATCTAGACATCATCTTTTAAGAAATTATTGATACTCTAGAGCAAGAGGGGAAAATAGAAACTGAAAAAATCCATCCACTGATCACCTCCTGAAAGAGATCCCAAAATGATGACTCCCAAGAATATTATAGACAAGTTTCAGAGCTCCTGGGCAAAGGAGAAAATTTTGGAAGCAGGCAAAAAGAAACAATTCAACTGTTGTTGAGCCATAGGCAGAATAACACAAGATTTAGCAGCTTCTACATTAAAGAATCTGAGGGCTTAGAATGTGATATTCTGTAGGCCAAAGGAGTTAGGATTTCAACTAAGAGTCACCTACCCAGGAAAAATGAGTGTAAGCCTTCAGGGGGAAATGGACATAAGGACATTATTAGGTCAGTTAGGAGTATACATAGACAGAGGGCACAGGTTTGAGTTTAATATGAAAGGATGGTATCTTAAAAAAATAAAAATTAAAGGATGAGAAAGAGGAATGCACTGGGGGAAAGGAAAAGGGAGCGGTAGAATGGGATAAATTATATCTATAAAAGAAGCAAGACAAAGATGTTCCAGTGTAGGGGAAGAATAGGGAAGTGAGATGGAGTGAATAAACCTTAGTCTCATCAGAATTAGCCCAAAGAGGGAATAACATAAAAACTCAGTTGTGTATAGAAATCTATCTACAGGAAAGTAATAGGAGAATGGGATAAGAAAAAGGGGGCTGTGATAGAAAGGAGGGCATATTGGCGGAGGTGATAGAAGTAAAACACTTTTTGAGGAGGGGCAGGGAGAAAGGAGAGAGAGAATAGAATAAATGAGAGGGGGATAGAATGGAGGGAGATACATTTAACAATCATAATTTTAAAATTTCAAAGCAAGTTTCTCTGCTAAAGGCCTCATTTCTCAAATACATAGAAAACTGAATCAAATTTATGAAAAATAGGAACCATTCTCCAATAGATAAATCTATGAACAGCTTTTGGATGAACTAATCAAAACTAGCTATAGTCATATGAAAAAAAAAATTCTCTAACTCACTATTGATTGGAGAAATGCAAATTAAATAAATTCTGAGGTATTAGCTCATACCTATTAGATTGGCAAATAGAACAGAAAAGGAAAATAACAAATGTGGGGAAAATGAGACTTAATGTACTTTGGTGAAATTATGAACTGATTCAACAATTCTTTAGAACAATTTGGTACTATGTCCAAAGGGCTATAAAACTGTGATTACTCTTTGACGTATCAGTGCCAATACTGGGTCTATATTCAAAAAGAGATAAAAATAGTAAAAAAATAACCTACTTATATGGACATATTTACAACAGCTCTTTTTTTGTGGTAGGGAGTTGGAACTAAGGGAATACATATCAATTGGGAAATGGCTGAAGAAATTGTGCTACATGATCATGATGTAATCCTGTTATGCTATAAGAAATGATGAGCGAGATGCTCTCAGAAAAACTTGGAAAGACACGAACTGAAGCTACATAAGCATGAAATATACTGTGTATAAATTAATAGCAATATTGTAAGATGATTAGCTGTGAATGACTTAGCTATTCTCAGCAATACAATGAACCAAGACTACTGTGAAAGGCTTATGAAATATTATCCATCCCCACACAAAGAACTCTTGGTATCAGAATAAAAATTGAAGCATACTTTTAAAAACTTTATTTTTCTTGAGTTTTTTCAGGGGAAGGTTATGTTTTCTTTCATAGCATAACCAATATGGAAATACATTTGATCTGACTACACATGTATAAACTATATTGAATCCTTGCCCTTTCAGTGAGGAGGATTTAGAGGGAAGAAGGGAGAGAATTTGGAATTCAAAGTTTTAAAAAAAAATGAATTTCACTTTTTTACATGTAACTAGGGGAAAATAAAATACTAAATAATTTTAAAAAGGAAAATATAATCATTTTACATTGACCAGTATGATGGTGATGAGATTCTTAGAACCTAGTGGGTTGGTTCTCTGATGAGGAGCACATAATGCATTTATGGAACCATACTTGAATCTGTACTTGCTTAGGAGCACCACACTGAGCTTGTGTAATACCAAGCAAGGGCAACTTCCAAGGTTTGGAATACCAGCATAGTAACTCTCCATTTATTCAGTGACAAATTAAGGCAAAACATTCACAGAAAAGAGAAAATAAAAAATACAGCATTCACCACGTGTAATTCAGTAATTTAGTAAGTGCTCAATTCAATCACAAAGGACTAAGGTCCAAGTGCTACTCCATCCCTGGGCAGTACATTCATTTAGTCAATCACAAAGTCTTCTCTCTGTTCAATGGAGATTAGTTTCCAATCGTAAACAAAGTACACCCATTTGGTAGTTAGTTTCCCATTCAATCACAAAGTATTTCAATTCAATCACAAAGTATAAAGTCAAAGTACCCCACCCCTGTCTAGTACATTCGTTTAGTCAATCACAAAGTCTTTGTTTTCAAATGGAAATTAGTTTCCAATCATGAACGAAGTACATTTGTTTGGTCAGTCACAGAGCACAAAAAATCAAAGTGTTCCACCCCTGGATTACAACTGAATTACAATTATCATCAGTTACTCTCAAGCATTTTCTCAATGGGGCAGTGGAGAGCACAAAGGCCATGTACTCCTAAGGTACAACAAGGTTATCATCATAGCATTCAATACCCAAGGGGAGGTCTTTTCTTCATCTTGACCTGGGGCAAGTTCTCAGCAATCTCTTTTCCTGGGGAGACAAAGCTTAACAAAGCCACGATATACACTGCCAGTGTCCCCATCAATTCACTCTCTGCCTGCACAACAGTCTCAGGACCCCTGAAAACATCAGCAAGACCCTCTTCCAGTATTTCTGTAAGCGTACAAGAAAATCCTCCTTCAGGGCTTCTGAACCAACAGCAAGGTTCCAGGACCTCTGCAACAACAGCACTGTCCTTTACCAGCACACAAATCTGGTAAAACAACATCAAAACAGACAGACAAAATATCAGCATCACAGTCATGCCTCCTCAATTCTCAGCAGCTCTGGGTGGGTGGCAGCTCTCAAAAGTCCTGGGCAGCTCCAATTGGCCCTCAGCAGTCCAGGCAGCTTTGGCTGACAGTTTTCTATCTCTCTCAACAACTCTGGCCCCTGGAAATTCTCCTCTCTCTCTGCCTCCATGATGCTGCTTCCCAAAAGTTCTTCTTCTTCTCTCCACTTGGCCCTTCTCTCTGCTTGTGCCTCTCTCTAAATCCACTAGCACCAGCTCCTGCAGTTCAGCCCTCTCTCTTCACATCAACAAGTCCATCCCACAAGTGGGATTCACAAGCTCTGAGTTTCAACATTCAACCCAAAAACAAAACCAATATAGGAGCATCTTTAAATTCCATTACCATTACAGCTTGTGTCTCACTAATAAGTCCCCTCAAAATCAAGCTAAGCAATGTGGCATAATGGAAAGGGCACTGTTGGAAGATCTGTCACCTATGCTCTGCTTTGTTCCTATTTGCTCTATGACTTCACTTCTCCCATCCTGATTTTCCTTATATGCCAAATGATAGACTATGCAGTCTACAAGGTTTCTTTGACATCTAAAATGCTGTAGCTATATGGATAGTGCCACCTTAACACTGTGATGAGTCATTGGATTAAAGCATGATTGGCAGCAAGTTAGTTGGTTTGCATTATGGTTATGTGACCATCTCTTACTTCTCTGTAAGCTTCATGAGTTTAAGGTCCATGTTATATATAATTTTATTTCCTAGTGCCAAGAACTTGGAACAGTAGATGCTTAATAAACACTTGATAAACTGAATAATCTATAACATCTTCCATTCCAGACAACATTTTTGGGGGGAGGGGTACTCTGTCAAAACATTTACTAATATTTAGCTTGTAGCAAGTCCCCTGAATTGACAAGTCTTTTCCATGTGCAAGAATAATAAGTTACATGACAAAAATGGAATAACTCTTACTGCTTGCATTTTGTAAAGGTTGCGTGCATTACAGATAAAGATATCGTGCTAGTTTGAAGGAAGAAATTTGAGAGAAATGAAGTGCTCATTTCAGTTTGGACTGAAATCCTTCATGGCTGTTTTTGCTGTATTATTCATTCTTGATAGGATTATGGGGGCTTCTAATGAAGAATCCTGGCAGAAGTCTGTATTTTCAATGTCATCCTTCAAATTAAGAATAGAAAAAAAAAGTATTCTGGGGAAGTAAAACCAGTTTAGATATTGCCGGGATATGTTCACCTTTTCCTTTAACTTTTTTTTATCATTTTTTTTATCATTTAATTTTATTTGTAACATCCTTTTCCATTAAGCTATGATGCTGAAGACATTGAGGTTAAATTATTAGGAAAAGATAGTTGGAACATTAGCTAACAAAACTTAAGGGCATATGAGTGATGTCATCTTAATGAATACTTTAAGTCAAGTTAAACTGTGGACTCTTTGAGGGCCTGGGCCTTTTCCTATCTTTGAATCTAATTGTCTAGCTTGTGGTCTTACACATAGCAGATGCTTAAGAAATGTATTTTGCGTGAATTTCATAACAGTGCTGCAGGGAAAAGAAATAAGAACCCTAGCTTTTGGAGGCATCTTGGTTCAGAGGAAAATATTCTGATTTTTTATGTAGATGATCTGGATTCACATATCAACTTTACCAATAATACCTTTGTTACCTTGGTCTAGTTATTTTTACCTCTCTGAGTGGGTTGAATTAGGTGACCTATAAGAATATTTCCAACTAAAAACCTGTGACCTAGACTCTCATGTTAAATCATTATGTTAACAAAGACCTGTCACTTAATCACCTTTGGCCTCACTTTTCTCATCTGTATGATGAGTAGATGGGATTAGATGATCTCTAAGGTCCCTTCCAGGCCCAACTCCATATCCATTTTTTGGTCCAATTGCAATTAGCTCCTTATCATGCAATTAATTTTGGTCTTATTCTGGTATTATATCTCCTACAACTAGCCAAGAAAAGATTAAAACATGTTATATCAGAATCAAAGAATATTATAGTATGAAGGAATTCCAGCAGATATTTTAAATACAGTCAATTTAGGGACAAATGTACAACAATAACAACAACAACAACAATTCACTGTAGCATCTCCTACAAGCGGTCATCCAGCTTCTCCCTCTTGACTGTCAATGAAGGAGAAACTCCTGCCTCCTAAGACAATTCTTTCAATTTTTGGGTAGCTGTTCTATGAAGTTCCCTAACCTCCAGCATGAATTTACCACTTTCCAACTTCTATCCATTAAAATTTCTCCTGGTTTTACCGTTGATACTAAACAAAACCAAACCCGTGCCCTCTTGTGCAGTTTAACCCTTCATATACTTGAAGACAACTCACAGAACTGGGTCTTCTCTTCACTTAGTCAAACATCCTAATTTCTTTCAATGCATTCTCATATTTCATGAACTGGAGGCCATTGACTACAATAATCATCCTCATCTGAATGCTCTACAATTGATCATAGTACTCCTTAACAGCATTGCTTTGAAATTAAAATGATGTTCCATACCTGGTCTGACCAGGAATAATTTTTAGCTGAAGTCTTTGATACCAATGCTGGATGATTGCACCCTGGGTATCACTTCTGAGGAGGTATTTGTATTATTGGAGAATATTGCGTAGACAATCACATGAGCAAGAATGTGGTGACAGGAAATTGCAGGATTTGCTTATATTATATAATTAAGTAAAGTTCAATAATTGTTCCCTCAGTGTTGACTAGAAATTGGATCAGACCTGATTGGAAGCCCACTGTATTCAGATGATGCGGATTTGAATGCTCACTCTAATACTCGCTTGTTTTTCCATTAGTATCTCCTGCAGTAAACACAATGCTTTGTCCACAAGTGTTTAATACTATTTCTTCGTACATTCATATACTTATTATCTGTGTATGCTGGGAAAGACAGTTTTCTCTGGGCCTCAATTTCCTCAGTAAAATAGGAACAATTCACTAACTCCTGTGGCTTTTATGAGCAAGTATATATAAAGTAATATGTTTTGTAAACTTAATAACCTACAGAAATGGAAATGTTTATATACTATTCCTGAACTACTATGGGTATGAATT
>CM053585.1:155474548-155506707 GCA_028646515.1 Pseudochirops corinnae
ATGTATTCATATGCATATATACCTTCCTATATAGACATATGTATATGTATACATATATATACACTTATATTCCCTTCACCTATCTTCATACTGAGAAAAGTTTCATAAGTTACAATTAACGTTTTTTCCATGTTGGCATGTAAATAGTTCAACTTTGATAAGTTCTTTATGATTTCTTTTCCATGTTTACCTTCTCATGCTTCTTGTATTTTAATGTCAAATTTTCTATTCAGCAGTTTTTTTTCATCAAGAATGCTTAAAAGTCCTCCACCTCATTGAATGACCATATTTCCCCCCGAAACCTTATACTCAGTTTTGCTAGGTAGGTGATTCTTGGTTTTAATCCTAGCTCCTTTGATCTCTGGAATATCATATTCCAGGCCCTTGGATCCCTTAATGTAGAAGCTGCTAGATCCTAGGTTATCCTGATTGTGTTTCCACAATATCAAATTATTTCTTTTTGGCAGCTTGTAATATTTTCTCCTTGATCTGGGAACTACATAACCTGGCTACCACATTCCTAGGAGTTTTATTTTTGGGATCTTTTTCAAGAGGCAATTGGTGGATTCTTTCAATTTCTATTTTGCCCTCTGGTTCTAAAACATCAGGGCAATTTTGCTTGAGAAGTTCTTGAAGGATAATTTCTAGGTCCTTTTTTGATCATGGCTTTCAGGCAGTCCAATAATTTTAAAATTTTCTCTCCTTGATCTATTTTCCAGGTCAGCATTTTTTTCAATAAGATATTTCACATTGCCTTCTATTTTTTCATTTGTTTGGATCTATTTAATAGTATCTTGATTTCTTATAAAGTCATTAGCTTCCATTTGCCCCAATCTAATTCTGAAGGAATTACTCTCTTTAGTGAGCTTTTGAGATTATTTTTTCATCTGCCAAACTCATTAAAAAATATTTCCATAGCCCTTTATTGAACATATATTTAATTGTATTGTGTTCTGAAAAGGATTCATTTAACATTTCTTCTCTTCTGCACTTAGTGTGGGTTTTTATGGTCAATTTTTTGTGAAGGTGCTTTGTACAGCTGAAGAAAAGGTAAACTCCTTTCTATTTTCATTCAGTTTTCTCCAAAGTTCTATTATATCTAACCTTTCAAAAATTCTATTCATCCCCTTAACTTCTTTCTTATTTATATCATGGTTAGACATATCTTATTGTGAGAGGGGAAAGTTGAGGTCTCCCAGTAGTATAGTTTAACTGTTTATTTCTTCCACTAACCAATTTAACTTTTTCCTTTAAGAAATGGGATGCCATATTAGTTGGCATATGCATGTTTTATATTGATATTATTTTATTCTCTATGAAACCTTTAAACAAAATACACTTTCTTTTTTTAATCTCTTAATTAGTTTTATTTTTTGCTTTTGCTTTGTCTTAAATCACGACTGCCACCATACATCTTTTTAAGCTTAGCTGAAGCATAATATTTTACTTCAGTATCTTATTTTTTACTCTGTGTCCTTATCTATTTCAACTATGTTTCTTGTAAACATTGATTCTGGGGATTCTGTGTCTTAATCCATTGTGCTATTACTTTAATTTTATGGATGTGCTTGTACCATTCATGTTCACAGTTTTATGATTACTAACTGCATTTCCCTTCACCCTATTTCCCCATTTACCTTTATCCTTCTCTCTCTCTCTCTCTCTCTCTCTCTCTTTCTCTGTCTGACTCTCCTTTTTCAAAAGTGTACTTTACTTCTGACCACTGCCTCCCTTAGTCCAGTCTCTCTTCTCTCAGCTCTTCCTCCAAACTTCTTCCATCCCCTTTCCCTCCTATTTCCTTTTTGAGTAAGACAGAAAGACAGATATCCATACTCAATTCAGATATTAGTCCCTCTTTGAACCAATACCCATGACAATGAGATACAAGCCCCCCCCCCATTTCCTCTCCACTGTAAAAATGCTTCCTTGCACTTCTCTTTAATGCAAAACAATTTTCTCAATTCTTCCTCTCCCTCTTTCTCCCAGTTTATTCCTCTCCTTCTGTAATGGCAAGCAAACAATTACTTAATGCTTATTTCAGTTGATCCTTGCCTGTGATTATATTGTCTTTGTTAAGAAACAGAACTTGTAAAATTCATAGTGGGAAGGACTTGCCAAAGACAGGAACAAGAAAGACTTAAGAGGTCAGTGGAACAGGAAGGAGCTAATGACCATATAAAAGCAGAAGCACAAGCTAGGAGAGAGCAGAACTGAGAAGGGAACACTTGTAGTGGCTGTTCCGTCTGTGTTGATTTGTGTTTGTAATACTTTGTAAAGAAGTGCTAGGACCTTATTGGAACCCTTGAAAGAGGATTTTCTTTTTGTCTGTTTACAGAAGTCTTCGAGGAGGGCTTCAGAGGTCCTGGGACTATACTGACAATTTGTATTGAGTTCTCAGACCTTATTTGTGGGCCTGTGTTGAGTTCTCAGACCTTGTTTGTGTGTCTGTGGTGATTTTACAAACAGATAGTAAATTGATGATAGTGCTGGCAATGTGTGTGAATGTTGTTTTGGCTCTGTTAAGCTTTGTCTTCCCAGAAACAGAAAATGTGAAGTACTTGAGGTGCACTGGACTGTGAGCTTCAATATGGAACAGGAACTGGATAAGGAACTGGATGAGGAGCTGAATGGGGAGCTAGACAGGAGATGAGAGTTGCTTGCCTGTGAATCCAGGTGACATTTGGGTAGGTTCAGGCAAGAGCTGGACCCATGGAAGAGGAAACATGGAATTTGGGAGCTAGCCTCAAGCCAAGATGAAAAGACTTCTCCTTGGGTACTTAGTGTTGACTGAGATCATTTACTGTGATCTAGAGGTGGGAAAACTTTGTATTTTGTACCTTGTAACCCTTAAGGATGATTGGAAACTAATCTGTAATCAAGAAGAAGACTTTTTGACTGAGCGCTTAAGACAATGTGACCCAGGGGTGGAGAAATTTTGACCCTTGTACTTTGTGTCCCTTAAGGAGGATTTCTCTGATGATATCTTTTGTTTAAAACTATGTGGCCACTTTAGTGATAAGTTGCTATATTATATCTTTGTGAATGCTGTACTTTGGTTTCTGTGAATGTTTTGCCTTAGTTTATTGCTGAATAAGTGGAGAGTTTACTATACTATGTAATTGGAACTTAAAGTTATTCACAGCAGCAGTTCTCTGGAGAGCTGCAGTTGCTTGGCTTTACACCTTCATACTTTAAATTTTTTTAGATCATCCCATCATAGTTAACTCACACCCATGCCATCCAAGTATGTTCTTTTTAACTCCTCTAATAATGATAGTTATTATATGTATCATCTTTGCATATAGAAATGTAAACAGATTAACTACGTTAAGTCCATTATAAATTTTCTTTCATATAGCTTTTATGCTTCTCTTTAGTCTTATGTTGGGATGTCAGATTTTCATTCAACTCTGGTATTTTCATCAGGAATGCTTGAAAGTCTTGTATTTCATTAAATAATTAGTATTGCAGGGTAGGTTATTCTTGTTTGTAATCCTGGCTCCTTTCCTTTCCAGGAATATGTTATTCCAACTTCTATTCTATTAACATGGTAGCTACTAAATACTGTGTGACCATGACTGTGACTCCATAATATTTGAATTATTTCTTGCTGTTTGCCATATATTCTCCTTTAACTGGGAACTCTGGAGTTTGAGTTTAATAATATTGAGAGTTTTCATTTTGGTATCTCTCTCAGGAAGTGATCTATGGATTCCTTCCAATTTTAGTTTACTCTCTGATTCTTGGATAATAAGGCCATTTTCCTTGATAATTATTTGAACATGATGTGGAGGGTCTTTTTTTTTTTTAATCATGGCTTTTAGGTAGTCCAATAACTTAAATTAGTTCTCCTCAGTCTATTTTCCAGGACAGTTATTTTTTGATGAATTAATTGACATTTTCTTTTATTTTTCATTCTTTTGATTGTTTTATTGTTTCTTCATGTCTTACAAAATCATTAACTTTCATTTGCCCAATTCTAGTAAGCTTTTGTACCTCCTTTTAAAAAATTGGTCAATTCTGCTTTTTAAGGAGTTTTTTTTTTCCCTTCAGAGAATCTTTATACCTCTTTTACCATTGGCAAATTCTATGTTTTAAGGTGTCATTATTTTCACTATTTTTTCCTCTTTTATCAAGATGTTGACTGTTTTTATAATTTTCTTGCATCACTTTCATTAATTTTCTTTATTTTCCATCTAACACTCTTATTTCATTTTTAAAATCCTTCTTAGATCTTCCAGGATTTCTTGTTAAGCTTGTGTCCAATTAATATTTTTTTTTCCTTTTAGGTTTTGCATTGAGATGTTTTGACAATGATGACCTCCTTTTTTTTTTGCTAGTTCATTTATTTGTTAATTTTTAGCTTTCAACATTCTTGCTTTAAAATTTTGAGTTCTAAATATTCCCTTTCCCCTCTTTCTCCCTCCCCAAAACAGTGTGCAATCTAAGTTCTGCATCTAAAATTATATTAAACATATTTCCACATTAGTCAATTTGTGGAAGAAGACTCAGAACAAAAGGGGAAAACACAAGAAAGAAAAAACAAAGATACAGAGAAAACATTATGCTTTGATTTGCATTGACTCTATAGTTCTTTCTCTGGAGATGAATAGCATTTTCTATTATGAGTCTTTTGGAACCATATCAGATTATTACATTGCTGAGTAGGGAAAGTACTACTAAGTAGGGAAAGTACTGCTAAGTAGGGACTACTTAGTAGTCCCTAAGTCTAACAAAGCCAGTTGTTGCACAATGTTGCAGTTACAGAATACAATGGTCTCCTGAAATGATGACTTCTTTTTTTTTATTGTTTTGATCTTCCCTGTCATCATAGTAGATTTTTTGGGGTCATGTTCTTTTTATGTTTGCTTATTTTTTGATGTTATTTCTTGACTTCTAACTTTATGTTAAAGCTGAGCTCTGTTCCTAGGTTGGAGGAGGCACATTATGCAGCTTCAGGTTTTTCATCTGCTGTTTTTAGATCTATTTAAAGGGATTTTTAAGGTTTTTTTGGTTCTTCTAAGGTGGTATGATCCAAGGTCAGTTGTGTTTACTGTTCTCCTGCTCATTCTTTGGTCTGCCCAAAAAAGGACCTTGTTCCCCTGCAAGCACAAGTGTTAGACTTTATCTTCTCCCTGGAACTGTAACCTGGGACTGTGTATAAGCAATACAACAATATCTTCTATCTCTTACCAGTAAAGTGTCTCCTCTAATCTCTTTCTGACCAGATGTCTGGCGATCTTACCATCTCTGGACTGAGAGTCCCTAAAGCTGCTATTGCCACTGTTGCAGCTACCTCTAAGGCCTGTTGTTGGTGTTGCTACTCCCTGCACTGCACACTGGGTCCATCCCACACCCTCATGCACAGATCTCTCCTACTGACTTTCTAAGATGTCTTGGGCTAGAAAAAAAAAGTCTTGCTCTGACCTTTTGTTGGCTCTCCACTACAGAATTTGATTTTGGGTGTTATTTGAAAATTCTTTGAAAGGGAATGTTGGGAAAGTTTAGGTGAGTTGCTCCCTATATTCCCCCATTTTGATTCCATCCCTCTAAAACCAGTCATGAAGAAAAACACAGCTTCTGTAAAAGCAGAAGTCAATGAGGAATAGGGGATAGGGTGACTTACACTTCAACTTCACTCATACCTGGACTGGTTAAAGGAAAAAAGAATATACACACATAGGAAGGAAGAAAAATACAATCCACTAAACAAGGAAATAAAGAAACGGGAGAATGGGAAATGAAGAATTATAAGAAGGGTAGTTTAAGAGATGGATTTGTATTAAGAAAACCAAAGTTTGACTGAGAACATACTGTACAAAAATATTTATAGTTATTTTTGAGGTTGCAAAGAATATGAATCTGAAAGAGTTGGGAATCAATTGGGAAATGTCTGAAAAAGTTACAATATATGAATGGGATATAATACTGTTTTACTGTAAGAAATATTGATGGAGATGGTTACAAAGAAAGCTGGTAAGACTTGATGAAAGGAGGCAGAGTGTAGTCAACAGAACCAGAGAAATAATTCATGCAATGGGAACAATGTGACAAAGACAAACAACATTGAAAGACTTGGGAACTCTGATCAGCATAAATACCAGTAGTGATTCAAGAATATTAAAGATAAATCATGCTTCCTGCTTTGTGATATTGAGGTAAAACTAAATGAAGAGTATGTGTGTGTGCATGTATACACAACACATGCATGTATGTGTGTACACACATATGTACACATATATACACACATGTGTATAAGCCTATATGAATACATATATTAATATATATTCATATGGAGAGAGAGAAAGGGAGAAGAAAGTATATCATTGGTTGAAGGGGTTTATTCATATAAGAGTTCCTTATGCCAATTAATTCACACCAACAATCCCTATTCTTACCCATATAAATCATTGCTGTGGTGGTCTTCACCTTAAAAGTTTTTAAGATGTTGTTACAAATACCTTATGAGTGTTTCTCAAAGGCTCTATCACAGGGATGGGAAAACTGGCCTCAAGACCAGATGTGGCCTTTTGGATCTAAAGTGCAGCCTTTTGACTGAGTACAAGTATTACAGAACAAATATTTTTATTAAAGCGGTTTTGTTCTGTGTGGACTTAGAGTAGTGGTTCTCAACGTGTGCATCGCAACCCCTTTGGGGGTCTAACAATGCTTTCACAGGGGTCACAGGGGTCGCCTAAGACCATTGGAAAACACATATTTCCCATGGTCTTAGGAACCTCCTCTATCCGTCTCCAGGAGGGTCTGCCCACATGCAGACATGCCCACATATGACTATTAAAGGGTCCTGGCATTAGGAAGGTTGAGAACCACTGACCTAGAGGGTCGCATGTGGCCTGGAGGCTGCAGGTTTCCCACCCTTACAGACAGATCTTCTATGGTCACACCCTTTTGAAAGTTTCACCTATCCCTCATTAGAATTTTGATTCAGAGTCCAACTATTCTAAAATTTGGACTCAGAATTTTGATTCAGAGTCCAACTATTCTAAAATTTGGACTCACTTGCTGAGCCAACTCTACTTTCAGGTATGCTCTATAGAATTATTAACCTTTGCTGATGACTTTTCTTAGTTCCATTGGGGTGTACAGACATAAAGATGTATTAATAATTTTGCATGTTTTATTCCAGTATGTCCTAGCCTCCATTTTGCTTAATAAGGCACCCATATTAATTTGTTAAAGGATGAAGGGAAAAATGTAGGTATATTCCCAGTTAAAATGGATGATTAAGTTCTGATATATTCTGCAGATGTATTAGTGTAGGCAAAGGAACAGCTGTGTATGTTTCTGGCAGCAGCAGCAATATCAACCCTGCCATGTTGCATGTGATTGGTCTCTACAGACTGAAACCAGCCTAGCTTAAGATTCTGTTCCCCACTGTATGCTGTTGGTTAGGGAGAGGAGTATTCATTTGGTCAGATTTAGAACTTCTTTACACAGTGGCTTCTATGCTTTCAGTTAACTGCGTGTCTTTCCTCCTTGCTATATATTTTTTCCTTTAATGACAGCACTCTGTGAGGATTAGGTCCAGAATGGCTTTGAAGGATACTTTGACTTAAAACAACTCTTTAAAAGAAATAATTAAGTCAATTGTAAATAAATTCAGTTCCCCTGAGCTTTCTATAATTGTAGCGAAATATATTTTGCATGATGAGCATTGGGATTTTCCAAGTCCCAGGCATCTTTAGAATTAGTTTGATATGGTTTTGAAAAACCAAAATTACCACAAAATATACCTCTTTAACTGCAATGATCTGCATTTGACATTTGGAAAAGCAAATTGGTAAAAGATTTCTCTTTCTTTTCTATTCCTCTAAACCTACTAATCCATCATTCCTAAATTCCTTAAACATAGACATCGTCACAATTCATATTTATGTTCTGCTTTGTGAAATGTGGCTCTTGCTCTTAAAAGGTAAAGGATCACTGGATTGTAAAATTTAGGGTCTGAAAGGATCCAAATAAAGCAAACAAATGATTTGATACAGATACTGGATGACAGGCATTTTTACTGATGTAACAGTGGGTCCCCCAACAGTTCTTCAGTATGACTCTGGGATGTCTTGCATCATCTCAAGTTCAATACAATAGTTTGGGTTATCAAACTATTTAAAACTTTGTCCCAAGCCTCTGTTGATAAATCTATACACCATCCATTGTCCTACAGGTAAATGTTTAATATTTAGCCTTCTGTGTTTCTACATATACCTACATATATACATTTACATATGCACACACACATACGTATACATAACATAGACCTATACCCATAAACACATCTACATCTACATACATATACATGTGCATATGTATATGTGTGTATAAATACATATATGACATACTTTTAAGTTAAACCTGAATTATTAGCATTTTTCATATCACCTTATTAAGTCTAGACCAGTGGTTCTCACCCTTCCTAATGCCATGACCCTTTAATACAGTTCCTCATGTTGTGGTAACCCCCAGCCATAAAATTATTTTCGTTGCTACTTCATAACTGTAATTTTGCTACTGTTATGAATTGTAATGTAAATATCTGATATGCAGGATGTATTATCATTGTTACAAGTTGAACATAACCCACAGGTTGAGAACTGCTGGTCTAGACAATCAATCACACACACACACACACACGTACTTATAAAACAAGCCCTGATTTGTAGTATTTGCTGAGTTTCAAGGTGTAATTGTTCGAATTGATAATGTAACAATAAGCTCTCTCAGAGCTGGTTAGAGTTGGTTCCGGCATACTCTTGACAACACCCCTTATACAAAAGGAAGTGGATTCAAAGGCAAAAAGAAAAAGTAATTAAATCAGTAAAGAAAGGAAAGATCCAACATCTGGAGCTGGAAGGGAGCTGGAAGTGACCATCTATTCTGACAACCCTCTCATTTTATACATAAAGAAATTGAGGTCGATGACCTTTAAATGATTTGTCGCACTCGTTGAAAAGTTCAGAAGCATGATTTGAATGTAAGCACTTTGATTTGAGAACCACTATTTCCTGCCTGCTAGCCAATACCACAATGATTCTCTGAAAGCAACAAATTGCATCTGATAAAACATATTCTGTCAACACACAGAATGACTGTCTTTCCCCATATCTTCAAGAAAATGAGGGGATCCTAGTAAGACTCCCAAGGCAACCCTTTTGCACAGCTCTAATTGCTGGGAAGTTTTTTCTTACATGGTTCCAAATTTCCCTCTCAGAAATTGCAATTCTCTGCTTCTAGTTATTCCCTCTGGGATCAAGTAGATTATGTCTGATCTCTTTCCTACATAATATATGTGCAAATACTCTAAAGGTACAAAATCCTACGGTCTATTGCCATTCCTAATTACAATCCAGGATAAAACCTGATATTCTCTGACATCATGAAAAGAATGGATTGATTTTGTGTTTTCTATCTGTCACCAAAGATGAGATATGAGCTTGAATCCTTATTCTGCCACCCACTACTATTATATAATTGATCATATTACTCATAGTATCCCCTTCTTTAACATGAAATATATAGACTAGACTAATTTTAATATCCTTTCCATCTCATATTTTGCTATGATGTTTTCAATGGTTTTCTGGTTTGACTAAGAGCACACCCTCCCACTAGCCAACTATGGACTTGGATTTTGGATTCCTAGGATTTGCCTAGCTACCAGATGTGCCACTTACAACATCTGCAAACATGGCAGGTCAATCCTCATCTCTGGTCTACATTTTTACCTTAAGTAAAATTTCTTTAAGATAAATGTTTGAATAGATAATCTATATAAATCTATGAATTACAGTTGATAGTTTTGAAAAAATATCAGCACTTTCTTCATATCCTAAGTGAAGGTACATATTTCTTTATTTGGGGGAAAAATTGGCTAGATCTTGGAATCAATGATATTTGTTTAACTTAGCTTGTGCTTTCATAGGCTCCAGATTCATCAACTGCATAATTCATCCAAGTGTATAGCACACAACTTTTCAAGTTTTGAGTAAAGCAGGAGCTTCCTGCTATTAGCCATGGATTTCTGCTACAACCTGTTTCCTTTGTTCTTAATCCAAAGCTTCAAAACAATGTTGGAGGAAATCATATAGCTATTTTGATGCAGTGAACTATAAGTTTATGTTTTCTAAAGTCAACAAAGTACACTTCTCTTCCCATAATAGGAACCTGATGAACATTTGTTGTATTGAACTGAGGTGGATTCTCATTACTGTATAATAATTATTTTACTCTTCTCTTATTGACTGAATAATAACTTCTTCTGTCTGTAAGGCCCAACAGAGATGTTGAGTTTTCTATGAAGCATTCATTACATCCCACAAAGGATGATCTTTTCTGCAACAAATTTCCTGTAATACTTTGCCTAACTCCTTTTTGCTGGAACAAATGTTTGCCTCATCATTATCTACATTGTCTCATTCCCTTCTATATCATTTCCCACCTTATTAGCCTGTAAATTATTGAAAGAAAGGATTAAATCATTGTTCATGTTTTTATTGCCAATGTCAGAGAACAGAACATAGTAGACTTTTAGTAAGTGTTTATTGAACTTAATTGGGATTAACTGAGACTTTGTACCATGTCATAATCTGACTGACTACAGTTCCAAAGCTTGAACTTCAAGGATATCACTCAGTTGGTACTAGAGTTGCTACAGCTCTTGGGGCTGGTTCAACTCATTCAAATCCCTTTTCTGATTGCTATCTAACAATTTAAGGAAGGTATAGGTCAAAATCCTGCTTTTGAAAATGAAAGAATGAATTGAATTAGAAAGTTGAATGAAAAGGTAATTGAAAGAGCTGAAGAAATGTTCCTGGTAAAAATAAGCCCCTCCTCCACAAAGAACATATATTTCTAATTATTCTTTAAAACTATAGTGATTAAATGCATCCATGACATTGTCAGCAATCATATTCCCTTCACTGGCACCAACTGTAAACCATTCATATACTCTCATCCTGTGTAATTCTTGTATCCGCCTTTCCATAAATCTTCAATGGAGAATCTATCCAAATCATAGGATGTATTTTTCTAAACTTTTGCTTTTAAAGAATATCAGTGTAGAAAAAAAAGGCTGTCCATTTTTGCTCTGTAACTAACTCCACTTTTTTCTGGTCATATTTATTCATGTTTTTATCCTTTATGCTACATTCCAAAGGCATGTTATCATTGGAAACAGACTGTTTTCTGTTTATCTTCACTGCCTGTCATTCCCTTGCCCTTTGTTTCACCATGACTGAGATTCTTCTGAAAGTTTGGTGTTCAATGGATTTTATAGCAATTCTAAAATAATATTATTGTATTTTTAAAAAGAAGGTGGTTTTATGTTAAGAATCAACTTGGTGTCATGGAAAATACTGAATAATTTCCCAAATATTATTCAATCTCTTTTTCCTGAAGATGTCTGGACCAAGAAACACTTTAAAATAATATCTTAAACATGTCTCTTTTGTTTCAGACTTTTAAAGTGTGATTTAAGATGGTTTTTTTGGATGATTACAAAGATTCAATGTGATTTTTTTTATTGCTGTTGATGGTATTTAAGCTGAATATCATTCCCACCCCATCTCACTGCAGAATTGCTATAGATTCTAGACTACTATACAACAGAAAACAAAGTTATAAGGAAAATCTCTTACAAAGTCTTTGCTCTCCTTTGCCTCTTCCTTTCAGGGTGTAATCATAGATGTTTCACTGGATCTGTTTAGCCTATTTGGGAAGAGAAACAGCAACATATTCTCTCAATCCATCTGTAAGTATATCCTCTGAAAATTTCTGATTGCCTAAGTACCCCAGGATTTCCTTCAATTACTACGCATTATATGATTTTGAGCTAGAAATGACACACAAAAACTCAAGAAAATAGATATGGTACACGGACACCTATATGTGTACAAACACACATGCATACAAATTGTGAAGGATGAACCCTGGACTTTATTATATCAGTGGACATTTTTCGCTCCACAGAAATGAGAATTTTTTTTTCCTCCTCATGTTTCCAAATCCATTGGCTCAATTTTGACTGACTGATTCCATACTTAATCTAAGGACTATATGAACACATAAGGTTTTTGGGTTTTTTTTTTTTTTTTTTTTGTAAAGGGCTGTCAACTGTTAGAGCAAATTAAGAGCAGTCTCAAACATCAGGCTTGTTGAAGCAGAGAGGCCCCTGTAAAATGCAGGAATTCCTGCTCGGCTGAATCCCCAGCTTTTCTGGTTGATTTCCTCCTCTTCATTTGCCCATGATTGACAGGCAGAGAACTTGAAAATGCAGAGCCATATGACAGCTGCAGCCTAACACTCTGCAAGAAAAGAAAAGCCAGATATACCTCCCCCCACCCCATCCAGAAATCAGGAGACAGATTCCCAGTCCAAGTGCCTCTCTAGCTTAGCATGTTGGTACATTAATGGGAGGTGAAAGGACTCCTCCTGCTGGGACAGAGCCCATATTGGGTGATGTCGTTCAGTTTAGAGGCTGACCACCTGGGAAGAAGATTCATAAAGATAAACTGGGCTCAAATTTTTTCATACACATAAAAAAATGACAGATTGTGGACCACTTAACCAGATGCTTTAGGGTCTTCCAAGTTTCCCCATAAGCTTGTTTTCTTTTTCTCCCCCTCCCTCCCAATAACTGCTATAACTATTTAAACAAATAGCTCAGGCCAAATAGAGATTCATCTTATCAAAACACACTTTCTTTGGAAGTGGTCCCTTTCTTTATTAATGATTGACAAGTCCTTTTACTCAGCCTGGTTTAATTGTGCTAAATAATCTCAGGCCTGATTTTAAATCTGAAAAAAAAAATGGGTATACTATTCTCTTTCTAATCAGAGCTAAAGTAAACACTTTCCCCCTGGTATATATTCTATGTGAACTGTGTAAACTATAGAATTGGTGTGGGAGAGAGGAAGAAAGCCAACACCAAAAATGGGGAACCTGCAGCCTAGAGGTCATATGTAGCCCTCTATATCCTCAAGTGCAGCCCTTTGAATCCAAACTTCACAGAATAAATCCCCTTAATAAAAGGATTTGTTCTGTAAAACTTGGACTCAGTCAAAAGACCAGAACCAAGGAAGTAGAAGGCCACATGTGGTCTCCGTTTCACATTCCTGGTCAAGACCACTGTTTTGTACTCAGGTATCTATAATTGATTCTACTAACTTCCTATTTTTCTCCTTTCCCTAATATTTTATTTTATTTATTTTTTTACTTCAGGGTGTGAAATTGTCTATATTAGACTAAATTCTTTCAGAGGCAGGTTTTTGACAATATAACACAAATTCACATTTGTTTTAAATTCTCCAAGTAATGAAAACTCTCCCTCTTTAATAAAGCTCCCTTTCCCACAAAATTTCCTTCAATTCTGGGAAAACTCAAAGTAGGCTATAAACAACTAGCTTATTGATGAACTAGCTAATGCTCTAATTAAATAACTATACAGATAAGTTTAAAAAAACTATATGCAAATCACTGGGGTAAACTATCCACTTTTCCAATTTTTCACATAGATAATGTGATGCAAGCTCAGTTGTCATGATGTCCATAGTCAGTATATGTTCCTACTTCAGCATGGGGGAAGAGAATCCAATTTATACCAAATAATTATTTCTCTAATCCCTACAACTGAACTTTAAAAGGAAGGAAGGAAGAAGGGAGGGAAGGAGGGAGGAAAGGAGGGAGAGAAGAGAGGAAGGTAGGTAGGGAGGGAGAGAGAGAGAGAGAGGAAGGAAGAAAGGAAGAAAGAATGAAGGAAAGGAAGAAAGAAAGAAAAAAGAAAGAAAGAAAGAATCTATATTCAAAGTCACTAAAAAAGCATGAGATGGAGATAATGTTAAAAAAAAAAGTCATGCAGATTAAGTATCTCTTTAATGAAGATGTATTGGCTTCCTATGTATGGGTTTCACTGAAACTATTTTGACTTTTAAGTGTGAAAAATGAGCTATATCTTTGGACACTTATGGTTATAATAAAACAATGAAATTCAGCAGCATGCACAGTAACACAGATTTGTGGAAAGGGAGCCTGGACAGCTCAGCTAGTGCAGTATGAACTTGGCTCAGCCTCCTCTGTCATTATCCATTAGACATAACACAAGATTACATCATCCAGAGCTGACTTATTAAAACAGGATTCAATTTACTACTTTAGCATCCCTTATGGAAAGATTTTGTGTGTACCACCCCATCATCCTCCACCAAAAAAGGCATCTTCCCCAGTGTGACATTTTTAAAAATGTAGAAATCATCGTGGTATCAGGAAAACAATGTAAAACATATCAATCAAAAGGGCTCCCATTAAGTTCATTCCCTAGTTGATTTTTCAAGAAATTATTGGTAAAGTACAGATTAAACTAGATGACCATCATCCCAAAATTGTGTTCACTAAGTTTTCCAAGGAGAAAAGAGAGCTACAGAATTATGGGGGATTGGGCTGGAAAGAACTTTGGAGGTCAGCTAGTTGAACCCCATGAATGAGGAGGAAACTAGGACCTAGAAAGGAAAAACTGTTAGTCACATAGCTTGTAAATTGAAAAGCCAATTTTCTAACTCCAAATCCATTGCTCTTTTGCCATTATACAATACTGTACTAAATGTTTGAATTGCAATAATATACACATACACAACTCATATACACAATATACACACATACAAGTTACTCTAGGTAAAAATACAGCTTCTTCTGAGTATAAATTCAGAAGAGGACAAGATTGTCAATATATCTACATCTAAAGCTTCAAAAGCAGATTATGAATTGGTCTCTCAAGCCCAAAAAACTTTGTTGGACAAGCTCTAGAAGGATTTTAAAAGTCAAATAAGAGAGGTAGAAGAAAAGTTGGGAAAATAAATGCAAATATATAAGAGTCAACAGCTTGGTAAAGGAAGGACAAAAATTGACTGCAGAGAACAATTCCTTAAAAATATAATTGGTCAAATGGAAAAGAAAGTACAAAAGCTAACTGAAGAAAACAATTCATTTAAAATTAGAATTGGACCTACCCAGCACAACTGAGTATAATACTTAAGAGAAAATTATGGACATTCAAAGAAATAGAGAACTTTCAAGCATTCTTGATGAAAAGACCAGACCTGAACAGTTAACTTGAATTTCTAATACAAGAATTAAATGAAGCATGAGAATGTAAACAGGAAAGAGAAATCATAAGGAACTTATTAAAGTTGAACTGTTTACATTCCTACATGGAAAAACGACATTTGTAACTAATGAGACTTTTCTCAGTATGAGAATAGTTGAAGGGAACATATATATATATTATATATATATATATAAATATATATATACACACACACATATATAATTTATATATTGTATATACATATACATACATACATATGTATATACATATATGTATATGTAGTATGTGTGTATACATAGGCAGAAGGTACAGGATGAGTTGAATATGAAGGGATAATATCTTTAAAAAAATTAAGAGGTGAGAGAGGAATATATTGGGAGAAGGAGAAAGGAAGAGATGGAATAGGGTAAATTATCTCACATAAAAGAGGCAAGGGAAAGCTATTACAATGGAGGGGAAGAGCAGGGAGATAAAGGGAATGAGTCAATCTTACTCTCCTTGGACATGGCTTAGGAGGGAATAACATATATACTCAATCAGGTATCTTACCCTACAGGAAAATAAAGGGGAAGGGGATAGGAGGGGAGAATGATGGAAGGGAGAGCAGATTGGGGGAGCGGGTAGTCAGAAGCAAACAATTTTGGAAAGGGACAGGGTCAAAGGAGAAAATAGAATAAATGGGGGTCAGGATAGGATAGAGGGAATATACTTAGTCTTTTACAATATGACTACTATGGAAATGTTTTGCATAACTACACATATATAATCTATATTGAATTGCATGTGTTCCCAGTAGGGGTGGATGAGGAGGGAAAAAGGGAGAGAATATGGAACTCAAAGGTTTTAAAACAAATGTTAAAAATTGTTTTACATGCAACTGAAAAAATAAGAAATATAGGCAATAGGGCATAGAAATCCATCTTGCCCTACGTAAAGCAAGGGGGAAGAGGATAAGGATAGGAATGTGGGGATATAAGAGAGGGCAGACTGAAAGAAGGGGTAATCAATATGCTTGCCGTCTTGGGTTGGAGGGAAGGAGAGAGATGGGAAGAAATTTTGAAACACAAAATATTATGGAAATTAATATTGAAAACTAAAAATTAATAAATAAAATTTTAGAAAAATTAGAATTGTAAAAGTGGAAGCTAATGATTCTACGAGACAGCAATAATCAGTCAAAAAAAATCAAAAGAATGAAAAAAGTAGGAGACAACATAAAATAACTCATTGGAAAAATACCTGGCCTGGAAAATAGATGCAGGAAAGATAATTTAAGAATTATCAGAATTACCTGAAAGACATGATCAAAAAGAGAGCCTGCACAGCAAGATTTAAGAAATCATCAGGGAAAATTGACCTGAGGTCATAGAACCAGAGGGTAAATTAGTCCTTGAGAGAATTCCTCAATCACCTCTTCAAAGAGATCACAAATTGAAAATGCCAAGGAATATTGTAACAAAATGTAAAGCCAAGCACACACAGCTTTCCAGAGGACTGCTGCTGTGAACAGCTTCAAAATTCTGATTATATAGTATAGTGAACTCTCTATTTATTCAACAGCAAATTAAAGCAAAGCATTCACAGAAACCAAAGTACAGCATTCACAATGTTATAGCATAACAAGTTATCTCTAAAGTGGCCACATAGTTTTAAACAAAAGATATCATTCAGTAAGTGCTTAACTGAATCATCCTTAAGGAGCAGACCTCCTTAAGGGACACAAGTACAAAGGTCAAAGACATCCCTTAGGTCACAGTAAATTATCATCTTCTCAATCAATACACAGTATCCAAGTAAAGTCTTCTTTTAGCTTGACTTGAGGCTGGCTCTCAGATTCCATGATTCCTTCCATGGGTCTACCCCCTACCTGAATCCACCTAACTGTCACCTGGATTCATAGGCAGGCCATGCTCATCTCCTTGTCCAGCTCCTTTTCCAGCTCCTTGTCCAGTTCCTTGTCTAGTTTCCATTCCATATTGAAGCTCACAGCGTCCAGTCCACCTCAAGTCCTTCACAGTTCCTGTTTCTGGGAAGACAAAACTTGACAGAGCCAAAACAACATTCATACATATTGCCAGCACCATCATTAATTCACTGTTTGCCTGTGAAATCACAGAGACCCACAAACAATATCCAAGATGTCAACACAAATCATCAACATAGAAATCAATACAGACCCACAAACAGGGTCTGAGAACTCACCATAAATCATCAGTACAGTCCCAGGACCTCCAAATCCCTCCTCCAGGACTTCTGTAAACAGACAACAAGAAATTTCTTTCAGGGCTTCTAGTAAGGTCCCAGGGCTCCTGTAGAAAGTATCACAAACAAACAACAATACAGATGGAACAGACAAACATAGAGTGCCTGGATAGCACAAGTTTTCTCCTTCTTCGCCACAAGATCTTCTCAGTTCTTCTCTCTTCTCATTTCTGCTCTCTTATAAGTTCTGCTCTTTCCAGCCTGGGCCTTTCCTTATATATGGTCATTAATTGCTTCCCTTCCTGTTTCATTGGCAACAGGAGTTCACAAGTTCTAGGGTTCACAAGTCATGGGGTTCACCAGTTTTGCTCCTCAACAAAGATTTGATACAATCATGGGCAAGAACTGAAACAAGGTGTCAAATAAATAGCTGAAACAAGGTGTTAACTAATTCTTTGTTTGCCATTACACCAAATTCCAGAATTTTCAGGTCAAGGAGAAAATATTGCAAGCAGCTAAAAGAAAAAAAAATTAAATAACATGGAACCACAGTCAAGATTATGCAAGACCTTGCAGCTTTTGCATTAAAAGATGAGAGGGCATGGAATATGATATTTCATAAGGCAAAGGAGCTTGGATTATTATCAAAGATCAATCACCCAGAGAAACTGAGCATAATATTTCAGGGGAAGAGATAGACATTCAATGAAATAGGGGATTTTCAGAACTCCCTGATGTAAAATCCAGAGTTCAATGGAAAATTTGATTTTCAAATACAAGATTCAAGAGAGGCATAAAAAGTTAAAACAGGAAAGGAAAAGAAAAAAATGTTATTTAACAAGGGAAAACTGTGTATGTCCCTATGGGAAGATGATACTTATAACTCTTGAGAACTGTATCTTTATCATGACAGTTAGAAGGGATATATATATAGACAGAGGACATGGGTATAAATTGACTTTGTGGAGATAAAAAATCTAATTAAGAGGCACAAAGAGATTGTACTGGGAGAAGAGGAAAAGAGGAGGCAAAAAAGGGTAAATTACATTACATGAAGAAAAAGAAAAACCTATTACAGTACAGGGAAAGAAGAAATGGGGATGAGCATTGTTTGAACTTTACTTTCATCAGATTTGGCTCAAAGAGGGAATAACATAGTCAGGTATTGAAGTTTAATTTGCCCTATAGGAAGTAGGAGGGGAAAAGGGAGGGATGGATAGAAAAGGGAAGGGATTGATAGAAGGAAAGGAAGAAGTAGTAGGGGTAAAGGGAAAGAAAAGGGAGGAGGCTGATAGATGGGAAGGCAAATTGAAGGGATGATCAAAAGTAAAACACTACTGAGCAGGGGAAAAAAGGAAAGAGAAAAGCATAAATGGGTGGGGGTGAGGATAGGTTGGCAGGAAAGACACAGTTAATAATCATAACTGCAAATGTGAATGGGATGAACTCTCCCATAAAACAGAAGTGGATGGCAGAGTGTATTAAAAATCAAAATCCTACAATATGTTCTTTACAAGAAACACAGGTGATACAAACAGAGTAAAAGTAACAGGCTGGATCAGAATATGCTTCAGCTGAAGTTAAAAAAAGCTGGAGTAGCAATTCTGATCTCAGACAAAGTAAAAACAAAAAAAAACTAGATCCAATTAAAAGATTTAAGGAAAGAAATGACATCCTTTCCAAAGTTATCACAGACAATGAAGTAATATCATTATGAAATATACATGAACCAAGCTGTACAACATCAAAATTTTTGGAGGATAAAATAAAGTAGTTACAGGAAGAAAGAGACAGCAAAACTATAGTAGTGGAACCTCAATCTCCCCTGCTCAGAACTAGATGAATCTAACCACAAAATAAACAAGAAAGAAGTTAAGGAGGTGAATAGAATTTCAGAAAAGTTATATAAGGTAGATATCCAGAGAAAACTGAATGGGGATAAAAAGGAATATATCTTTTTCTCTGTGGTGCATGGCACCTACAAAAAACTGACCATGTATTAGGGTATAAAAATCTCACAATCCAATGCAGGAAGGCAGAAATATTAAATTTATCCTCATGAGGCAATAAAAAATAAATGTAATAAAGGCTCATCAAAAGATAGACTAAAATTAATTATAAACTAAAGAATCAAATCCTAAGGAATGAGTGGGTCAAACAAAAAAATCATAGAAACAATAACTTCATCAAGATAATGAGAATAATGAGACAACAAAAGCAGTTCTTAGGGGAAGTTTCATATCTCTAAATGCTTATATGAATAGATCAATGACTTAAGCATGAAACTATAAAAGCTAGATGAAGAAAAAATTAAAATACCCAATTAAATAAGAAATTAGAAATTCTGAAGACCAAAGGAGAAATTATTAAAATTGAAATTAAGAAAACTATTGAAATAATAAATAAGACTAAGAACTGGGTTTATGGGGAAAAAAACACAATAAAATAGACCAAAAATCGTTAATTTAATTTTTAAAAAAGAAAGAAAAGCAAATGATTAATATCAAAAAATGAAAAGGGTGAAATTAAAACAATAATTAGGAGCTATTTTACCCAACTGTATACCAAAAACAGATAATCTAAGTGAAATGGATGAATATTTACAAAAATATAAACTTCTCAGAATAACAGAAAAGGAAATAAAATACTTAAATAATCACATTTTTTAAAAATTGAGTAAGCCATCAATGAACACCCTAAGAAAAAATCGCCAGAGTCAGATGGATTTACAAGCAAATTCTATCAAAATTTAAAGAACACTTAATTCTAATACTACAGAAACTATTAGGGAAAATAGGCAAAGAAGGAGTCCTACCAAAATCTTTTTTGTGATACACATATGATGATGGTTCTTAAGCTAGGAAGAGACAAAACAGAGAAAGAAAAATATAGATCAATTTTCCTAATGAATACAGATGCAAAAATATTAAATAAAATGTTAGTAAACATATTACAGCAACTTATTTCAAGGATAGCACAATATGACCAGGCAGGGTTTATATCAGGAATGTAGGGATGGTTGAGTATTTGGAAAACTATTAGCATAATTGATTATATCAAATGTGAAACTAACAGAAACCATATCATTATCTCAATAGATACAGCAAAAGCTTTTGAAAAAATACAACATCCATTCCTACTAAAAACACTAGAGAATATAGGAATAAATGGAGCCTTCCTTTAAATGGTAAGTAGCATCTAATGAAAACCATCAGCAAGCATTATATATAATGGGTATAAACTACAAGCATTTCCAATAAGATCAGGGGTGAAAGAGGATGTTCATCATCACCACAGTTATTCAAAATTAGATTAGAAATGTTAAATTTAGCAGTAAGAGAAGAAATTGAAGGAATTAGAATATGCAAAGAAGAAACAAAGCTATTACTATTTGCAGATGATATTATGGTATACTTAAAGAATCCTAGAACATCAAGTAAAAAAAACTATTTGAAATAATAAATAAATTTACATAAATCATTGGCATTTCTATATATTACCAACAAAGCCCAACAGCAGGAGATCTAACGAGAAATTCAGTTTAAAGTTATTGTAGACAGTATAAAATACTAGGCAGTCTACCTGTCAAGACACATACAGGAACCATATGAGCACAATTAAAAACATTTTTCACACAATTAAAGTCAGATCTAAATACCTGAAAAATATCAGTTGCTCACAAGTAGGCCAAGTTAACATTCTTTTAAAAAATGACAATTTGGGGGCAGGGCCAAGATGGCAGAGTTAAAGCTGGGACTTGCTGGAAATCTCCTCCAAATCCTTCCAAATACCTGTAAAATTAACTTTAAACAAATTCTAGAGTATCTGAATCAAGAAAATGAAAAAAAAATTTCCAGACTAAGACAACATGGAAAGTTGACAAGAAAGGTCTGTTGTGCCCAGCTGGGAGAGAAGTGCAGTCCACTGTCAGCTGCACCAGAATAGACTGGGCCCCTACATAGACTAGACCGCAGTGAACATGGAGCAGTCCTCAGGAGACTGAATCACTGACAGTTTTGTGGGTTTCCAGACTTCTCAACTCACAAATGCCAAAGACAACTTCCAATGTCAGTAAGAAATGTCTGTTACTCTTGGGTGAGAGAGGAGCTTGGTCCAGCCCTACCCTCAGGTGGTTACAGTGGTGGCAGCTGCTTCTAGAGCTTTCAGCCCACAGATAGTGGGGGAATGAGTGGCTGATCAGAGAAGGATTGTAGGGATATCTTTGCTGGTGCTAAGGAAGGATTCTTTTGCTTTGCTCTTGTTTAGATCTGGGTTGCAGTCCTGGTAGTGGTCCTGGGTCAAGAAGGAGCAATGACATGGCAGAGTTTGTGGCAGCCATGGAGAGGGAATCCTCATCACAGTTTCAAGGCATAAAAGAGTGCTTGTTTTCATTCACACACAAGAGCACAGTCCAGAAGAAGAGTAAATGTTTCTCTTATGATCATACCACCTTGGAACAACTGAAAATTTACAGATTCCTAGAAGTATCTCTGAAAACAGATACACAAAACCCCTCAAGGTGGGGACAGTACAGCCTCCACACTGGAAACAGAGCTCTACATTAAGAAAAAATTACATACTCAAATAATTGGCTTGGATAATGACCAAACAGCAGGTGGGGGGAACAAACTTAAACTATAGAATCTTACTTTGATGACAAAGAAGATCAAAACATATAACCAGAAAAAGACAACAAAGTCAAAGCTCCTACATCTAAAGCCTCCAAGAAAAATATGAATTGGTCTCAGGAAATGGAAGAACTCAAAAAGGATTTAGAAAAACAAGAGAAGTAGAGGAAAAATCGGGAAGGGAAATGAGAGTGAAGCAAGAAGATAATGAAAAACAGGTCAATAATTTTCTAAAAGAGACGTAAAAAAATGCTGACAAAAACAGTAACTTAAAAAAATAGACTAACTCAAATGGCAAAAGAGGTCCAAAAAGCTAATGAGGAGAAGAATGCCTTAAAAAGCAAAACTGGCCAAATGGGAAAGGACATCCAAAAGCACACTGAGGAAAATAATTGCTCAAAAGTTTGAATGTAGCAAATGGAAGCTAATGATTTTATGAGAAATCTAGAAATTAAAAAATAAAACCAAAAGAATGAAAAAAAAACAGAAGACAATGTGAAATACCTTACTGGACAAACAACTGACCTGGAAAATAGATCCAGGAGAGAGAATTTAAAAATTATTGGATTACCTGGAAATAATGATCAGAAAAAGAATGTAGACATCATCTTTCAAGAAATTATCAAGGAAACCTGCTCTGATATTCTGGAACCAGAGGGGAGAAATAAAAATTGAGGGAGTGCCCTGATCACTTCCTGAGAGATTCCAAAAGGAAAACTCCTAGAAATATTATAGAGTTCCAGAGTTCCCAGGTCAAGGAGAAAAATATTGACAGCAGATAGAAACAATTCAAGTATTGTGGAAACACAATCAGAAAAACACAGAATTTAGCAGTTTCTACATTAAAGGATGAGAAGGCTTGGAATGCAATATTCTGAAGGTCAAAGGAGCTAGGATTGAAACCAAGAATCACCTCCCTGGAAAAACTGAGTATAATTCTTCAGGGGAAAAATGGACATTCAATGAAATAGAAAACTTCCAAGCATTCTAGATGAAAAGACCAGAGATGAATAGAAAATATGATTTTCAAATACAAGACTCAAAGGAAGCATGAAAAGGTTAAGAGGAAAAAGAAATCATAAGGGACTTTTTAAAGTTGAACTCTTTACATTCCAACGTGTAAAAATGATATTTGTAACTTATAAGACCGTTCTCAGCATTAGAGTTGTTGTACGGAATATATGTATGTATATATGTGTGTGTATACATGTGTGCATGTATGTACATGCATGTGCTTGTATGTATATGTTTGTATATATGTATGTGTGTACACATCTATACGTACATATATACACATACATACATTATATATACATACACACATAAACATATATACACACATATATATTATATATAGAGAGAAATGGAGGGAGGGAGAGAGAAAGAGACAGAGAGATATTGATTACACAGGATGAGTTCAAATGAAGTGATGATATATATAAAAAAAAGGAGTGAGAGAGGAATATACTAGGAGAGGGGGAAAAAGAAGAGGTATAATGGGGCAAATTATCTCATTTAAAAGAGGCAAGTAAAAGCTTTTACAGTAGAGGGGAAAAGGATGAAGGTGAGAGGGAGTGAGTAAACCTTATTCTCATTAGATCTGGCTTAAGGAGGGAATAACATACACATCCAATTGGATATGAAAATCTATGATGCACTACAGGAAAGCAGTGGGGGGGAAGGAAGAAAGAAAAGGGGGGATGATGGGAGGGAGAGCAGATTAGTAGAGGGGGTAAAGAAGCAAACACCTTTAAGGAGAGATAAGATCAAAAGAGAAATTTGAATAAATGAGGGACAGGATAGGATGGAGGAAAATATAGTTAGTCTTTCACAACATGACTATCATGGAAGTGTTTTGTATAACTGAACATGTATAAACTATGTTGAATTGTTTGCCTTCTCAATGAGGATGGGTGGGGAGGGAGGAAGGGAGAGAATTTGGAACTCAAAGTTTAAAAACAAATTCTAAAATTTGTTTTTACATGCAACAGGGAAATAATACAAATGAGCAATGGAGTATCTAGCAATGGAGAAATCTATCATGCCCTACAGAAATATAGAAGGTGACAGGAGATAAGAGAAGGGGGAGAGGGGGCAGTGATAGAAGGGAAGGCAGATTGGGGGAAGGGATAATCAGAATGAATGCTGTCTTAGGTTGGGGAAAGGAGAGCAATGGGTAGAAAACTTGGAACTCAAAATCTTGTGTAAATGAATGTTAAAAACTAAAAATGTTTTTAAATTATAATTCTACCTAAATTAATCACTTATGCAGTGCCATACCAATCAAATTACCAACAATTATTTTGTAGAGCTAGGAAAAAAATAACAAAATTCATCTGGAAGAGTAAAAGTTCCAGAATATCAAGGAAATTAATGAAAATAAATCCAAGGGAAGGTGGCCTAGCCATACGAGAACTTAAATTATATTATAAAGCAGCAATTATTAAAAATACTTGGTACTAGCTAAGAAATAGAGTGGTGGATCAGTGGAATAAGATAGGTGCACCAGACACAATAGATAATAACTATAATAATCTACTATTTGATAAACCCAATGACTGCAGTTTCTGAGATAAGATCTCACTACTTAACAAAAATTGCTGGGAAACTGGAAAATAGTATAGCAGAAGCTAGCCATAGACCAACATCTTATACCCTGTACTAAGATAAAGTCAAAATGGGTACACAATTTAGATATAAGGGCTATTATAAGCAAACTAGGATAGCAAGAAATAGGACAACAGAAGAATTTATGACCAAACAAGAAATAGATAAAATCATGAAACACAAAATGGATAATTTTGATTACATTAAATTGAAAAGTTTTGTACACACAAAGCCAATAAAATAAAGATTAGAAGAAAGCTGGGAAACATGTTTTTACAACCAGTGTCTCTAATAATGGCCTCAATTCTAAATTATATAGAGTATTGAGTAAATTTATAATAGAAATCATTCCCCAATTGATAAATGGTCAAAGGATATGAATAGACAGTTTTCAGATGAAGAAATTAAAGCTAGCTATAGTCATAAGAAAAAAATCTCTAAATCATTATTGATTAGAGAAATGCAAATAAAAATTTTTATGGTAACACCTCACACCTATCAGCTTGATGAACACGACAAAACAGGAAAATGATAAATGTTGGAGAAGATACGGGAAAATGGGAACACTAATGCATTGCTGGTTACATTGTAAACTGATCCAGCCATTTGTAATGATAATGTAATTTGAATTTGAAGATACCTTTGTATTGGCAAAGGTAACAGGTACTTAGCACTCAGTAATTAATCAAGCCTCTGTTAAAGAAATAGAAGGTATGAATCCCTGTTGCTGAAGTAACAGGAAGGGGTTGGCTGAAACAGAAAGCTAATGCTGTGTGTATATAAGGAAAGACCCTGACTGGGAAAAACAGATCGTCTTGGAGCAGGCTTCGTGGAGGCAGAAGCTGCTAGTGCTGGGGAGGCTGAAGAGGAAAGAGCTCCAGGCTGGAGAGAATGATTTTGATTTGGAAAACCTGGATGAAGTGATTTTGATTCTGGGAACCAGCTGAAACTTCTGCTGAGTGGGAGGGCTAGCCAGAGCTGCTGAATCTGTTGAGGATTTCAAAGGGACAGCCATAGTTGATGAGGTGCTGAGGATTTCCAAGGGCCAACCAGAGCTACTGAGGAGGTTGTTCAGGATTTCTGAGGGCCAGCCAGAGCTGCCAAAGACTGAGGAAGCATGACTGTGATGCTGGTACTTTGTATGAACCTATTGGTGGATTTGTCAAGCCTAGTTTTCCCGGGAACAGAGACTGTGAAGGATTTGAGATAGACTGAACACTGTGAGCTCCAATGAGGAGCAGGAAGTGCACAGAGAGCTGGACAAGGACCTGAGAGCTGTCTGCCTTTGAACCCAGGTGACAGTTTGGTTAATCCAGGTAGGACCTGGGACCATGGAAGGGGATCCAGGGAATCAGAGAGACCACCCTGAGTCAAGCTGAAATAAGACTTTACTTGGATACTATGTACTGACTGAGAAATTGTAATTTACTAGTGACCTAGGGGTTCAGGGTCTGTGTATTTTCTGATGATTGAATAGTGAATGATGACAGATGATTAAATGATTGAATGCTTGATTGACTAAATGACTGTACTAAGTGAATGATGACCGAATAAGTAATTGATTAGTAACATAGTGTGCCCCATGAGTAGAGAACTTTGACTATTGTACTTTGTGTCTCTTAAGGAGGCAAACCTCTTTAAGCATGATTGAATGACTGAGATGATTGAATGATTGAGTTACTAAATGATTTTTCTTTGTTCAAAACATTGTGACCACTGTTATGGAAACTATGTGGCCATTTTCTGTGATAAGTTGTTGTGAATGCTATATTTTGATTTTCTATGATAAGTTGTAACATTGTGAATGCTGTAGCTTGATTTACTGTGAATGTTTTGCTCTGATTTGTTATGTAATAAATACAGTGTTCACTATACTGTGTAATTAGAATCTTAAAAGCTGTTCACAGTAGCATTCTTCTGGAAAGCTGCTCATGCTTGGCTTTACATCATTCTGGAGAGCAATTTGGAACTATGCCCAAAAAGTTATACAACTGTTTGACCCAGCAATACCATTTCTAGTTTGTTACCCCAAAGAGATCATAAAAATGGAAAAAGGATCCACATGTACAAAAATATGTATAGCAGCTCTTTTTGTGAAGGCCAAGAATTAGAAGTCAAAGGGATACTTGTTAATGAGGAAATGGCTGAATAAGTTATGGTATATGAATGTAATGGAATACTATTATTCCACAAGTAATGATGAGAATGACTTCAGAAAAACTTGGAAAGAATTACATGAACTGATGCTGAGTGAAGTGAAAACATTGTTCACAGTAACAGCAACACTGTGTGGTGACTAACTTTGATAGACTTAGGTCTTCTCAGCATGAAAGAATCTAAGACAACTCCAAAAGACTCATGATGGAAAAAAGCTGTCCACATCCAGAAAAAGAATTATGTAATCTGAATGCAGATTGAAGCAGATTATTTGCTCTCTCTCTCTCTTTTTTGTTTCTTCTTTCTTGTGGTTCCTCCCATTGGTTCTAATACTTCTTTATAAAATGACTATTGTGAAAACTTGTTTAATATGAATGTATATGTAGATCCTATATCAGATTGCATGCAGTCTTGGGGAGGGAGGAGGGAGGGAAGGAGAGAAAATTTAGAACTCATAATCTTAGGGAAGTGAACGCTGAAAAGTAATAATTAATTAATTAATAAAAGCAAAATACCTCACCTGCAAAGCAAAGTTATCAGTGCTGATATTACATATGTGAGGGGTGGGGAGCAGCCTTTCCTCCTATGAGGCAAAGCATATTTCAGTTAAAGATGTAGTACTTCATTGCTTCATTCTTTTCTTAAATAAACATTTATTAATGGCTTGGACATTGGTGGGCCTGAGTACTGTACTCAACACTAGTAAGGATCTATATGAGAGCACATATAAATAAGACACAGATTTTGACCTCATGGATCCTGGAGTTTAAGGGGGGATGATTAAATCACAAACACAGATAATGGGATAAACGGATTCTTAAGGTACAAGAAAAATTAGTTTTTGAGGTCTAAAGGGAGAAGATCATTGTCTTGGAATAGGAAGAAGGGGAAGGAATTCAGAAGTCTCGCTGGAGGAAATAACATTTTAGTTAGATTTTTGCCTGGGACTTTTTTCATTTTTACATTATTCATAACACTATTTGTTACGGATTTGATTTTGGTAGAAAACAGGCATTTGTGGACAATCTTATTCAAGGGTATGTATCAATGATTTATCACTCACTACTATTTGTGGGCATGGATGGGCCTCTGAGCTCTTTCCTAGGTCCTCTTTTCTCTCTTCACTCTCTTGTGACAGCACTAGATCTCATGATTTTAATTATCATCTCTGTAAGATGACTTTCAATACTACATACCCAGCCTTCATCATTAACCCTCATTCCTGCATCATTAGCTTTCTATTGGACATTTCCATCTCTATATCCACTTTGCATCCAGGAAGAGAAGTGCTGAATTTGGAGTTAGGAAAATCTGTATATTAATACACATGGTAGCCATGTGATTCTGGGCAAGTCACATTGCCTCTTTCAGACTCAATTTCCTTATTTTAAAAATACGTTTAACGAAAGGACCGTGTTGTGAGAATTAGATGAGATAATACACAAAACAAACATTTTAGACCTTTGGGACAGTTGCAATTATTATCTTTTTAAAGTTATCTTCCTTTTCTCTCAACACACCTTCATATAGAATAATTTCCTATTTCCATTATCTCTTGGATTCTGCCTCCACAATATTTCTCACATTCATTCCCTTCTCAGTACTCACAATGCCAAATTCAGGTCCTCTTCACCTTTCCCATGGAAAGTAACAGCCTCTTAATTGGCTTTCCTTTTTCAAATCTCTCCCATTCAGAATCTATCCTTTATACAGCTTTCAAAAGCTTTTCTTCAACTAGGAGTTTGACCACATTACTTTCCTACTTCAAAAGTTTAGGGGGTTCTCTATCCCCTTCTAAATAAGCTAAATATTCAAGTTTTTCTTTTAAAGCCCTTCACAATTTGGTTCCAAACAATTTTCTAGGCTTATGTCATATTATTCTACTTTAGGGAATCTATTTTCTATTTCAACTAGCATGTTTATTGTTTCCAATACATTCTGTATCTCATTTCTGTGACTTTTCAGGCTATCCCCAGGCTGAGAATTCTCTTCCGCATTTCTGCCTCTCAAATACCTAGGTCCTATCAGGTGCTCAATGTAGGCATTCCCTCCCCCCTGCTCCCCACTGAAATTATTTTGTATGTATATTGTATTTATTTGTATATAGTTTGTTTTCTTCCAGTAAAATGTTAGGACCTTTCCATTTTACTACCTAGCACTGTCTAGCATTAATTAACTTGTAGTTAAAAAAATTAGTTAACATTTATCTGTGCAACATATATTCATATATATATATATATATATATATATATATATATATATACACATATCTTGATTTGTATGTAAAGCATATATTTCAAATATATGTCTGTGTGCTTATATGCATATATGTTTGTGTGTATATATACATATATACATACATGTACACACATGTATGCACACTGATATAGATATATTGAATATATAGTGAAATGGAAATGCATCTATGTATATATGATCATATTCCAACCACTCTTATGTTTCTTGTGCAATTCTGGTCCATGTTCTCAAAATTAGTCACAACAGGCCATATACCCATATGTAAATATATTGGCAGGGGGGGGAAGTGTGTTTGTATGTGAAGGTATAGACTTTTGAAATTAATTGTTAGAATTTTGAAGAAAGGTAGTATTCCTATCATGTACTACCCCTTACAGGTGGGAAACCTGCAATCTCAAGGCCACACGTGGCCTTCTAAGGGCCTCAAGTTTAGCCCTCTGAGTGAATCCAAACTTCACAGAACAAATCCTCCTAATAAAAGAATTTGGTATGTGAAGTTTGGATTCAGTCAAAGGACCACACTTGAGGCACGAGAAGGCCACATGTGGTCTTGAAGCCATAGGTTCCTGACCCCTGCAGGATGAGCTTTTAATATTTTAACAGAGGCTTTCTACAAACAATATCTTAACCCAAGCATTCTAAGTTCAGTCATAAAAACTTCGGACATCTCCTGCAGGTGAAGAGATCTTTGCATAGGCATAAGGTTTTATATCTTCAAAAATATTATGTACAGAGAAGGGGGTGATGTAGTGGGTAAGAGCTCTGGACTTAGAGTCAGGAAGGTGATGTCAAATACTACTTCAAACATTGACTAGCTTTATAATCAAGTCTCTTAAAGTTTCTTAAGGTCACTTTGCTCAGCTGTCCACTAGGAATAATAATAGCACTTACCTCACTGTATAGTTGTGAAGATCAAATGAAATAACATGTTTACAAAATTTTACAAATATTAAACACTGTATAGACACTACTGAGGTTGTTATTATTGTCACCACTATTTATTCTCTATGTGTAAAACCAATCTTGTTCTGAATTTGACTTTTTCTCTTAGGCACCAATTAAATATTTTGAAAATATTTATTAAAATTTACTTAAGTTAAAAACCTTTATTTTAAAAATTCCATCAGATCCCAAGTCCCCTTAGGGTAGGGGAAGGTTTGTTTTTAATATATTTTTTATCACATGCATAGAACTGTGCCTAGCACATAGTAGATTCTTAGTAAACACTTAGTAAATTAACTTTTTTATATTTTGAAATGACCAAAATGTCCTAGGTTCTTTAGAAAGTTATCATTTCAAAATTAAAATATATATACACAAATGACTAATAGAGAATTTTTTCCACTAAAATAGGCTAATCTTAGAATGGGGGGCCAGAGTCAAGATGGCAGCATAGAAGGAGGAGAACTCCACAGCTCCCACCATAACCACCTTAAATACCTATAAAATATGACTGTAAACAAATTTTAGAGCTCCAGAACCCACAAAATTACAGAAAAACACAGCTCCTGCTGGGGGCAGCCTAGCAGGTGGGATGGGAAGTACTCATCATGGGATGGGAAGGGCTCATTGCAGAGTGCTGGGAGCTGAGCCCAACCCAGCCTGAAATTGTGGCTTAACCTCAGGGTGGTCAGGACAAGCCACAGCTGGAGCACTCCAGAGAGTGGATCACCAGCAGCTGTGGCAGTTTCCAGAATTGTCAACCCATGAGAATCAAGGACAAAGCAAAAGGTCAGTGGAACTCAGCTAAATTTAGAGGGGAAAAGCTGGTCTGGCTGTCTGCCACTAAGGCAAGAAAGCAGCAGAAGCAGTGGCCCTGCAGCCACCTCCACATGGCTGCTTCAGAGCTTGTGGCCTGCAGATTGCAGGGGGGCCAAGCAATCATTCAGAGGCTAAGTGCTCTTGCCTTAACCAGCCTGGATCAGAATTGTGGTCTTGGGTGGTTGTCCTGAGGTACATTTTCAGTGAGCCAAAGCTAGTGGGAGCTGCAGAGACTGTACCTCCTAATAGCTCTGGCAGCTGTGAAAACCCCAACAATTTGGGACAGAGCTCTCCCCTCTGAAAGCAGAGATCTACTGTGGCTCAAAAATCAAATTAATTGACTGGCAACATGAGCAGCAAAAGGAAACAAACCAAGCTCAGCAATCCAACTTTAGGTTCCTTTTTTGGGGAATAAAAGGATCAAAGCATGGAACACGAGGAAGACAACACAATCAGAACTCCTGCACCAAAAGATTGAAAAATGTAAGCTGGTTACAGGCCATAAAGGAGCTGAAGAAGGATTTTGAAAACCAAATAAGAGAAGTGGAGGAAAAACTAGGAAGAGAAATAAGAATGATGCAAGAAAATCATGAAAACAGAGTCAACAACCTGACTGAAGAAAATAACACTTTAGAGGGGGGCAGAGCCAAGATGGCAGCGTAGGAGCAGCAACATATCGCAGCTCTCACATAGGCATCCCAAAATACCCATAAAATATGACTCTAAACTAATCCTAGAACTCCAAAACGCACACAAATATACTTTCCACTAAAGTCAGCTCGGCTACAAGGAACCATATCAGCACTGCAAACAGAAACCAGCCTGGCCTGAAGCCCTGGCTGAGCCCCGGGAGCAGCTGGACAAGAGGAGCCGAGAAGCCTCGGGTGAGTGGATTGGCGGCAGCTGTGGCAGTATTCAGAACTAGGTCAGTGGGAATTGCTAGGTCTTGGGAGAAAAGCAGTCCAGCCTAAACGCCTCCAGGACAGTAAAGCAAAAGGCAGAGGTTTTGCACCTGCCTCCACATTGCACCTTCCGCACCCTCGGCCTGCAGACTGGAAGGGGACTAAGCGATCATTCAGAGGCCAAGTGCTCTTGCGTTGAGCAGCCTGGATCCAGATCGTGGTCTTTGGCTTTTGGTCCTGTGAGTCTTCTTTATCCAGTGAGCCAGAAGTGGGAAAGGGATCCAACACCTTCCTGAGAGCTACAGCAGCCAGGAGGACCCCAGTGATTTGGGACAAAGCTTTCCCTTCTGGAAGCAGAGCCCCACAGAGATTAAAAAAAAAAAAATCACAGACTGACCAAACATGAGTAAGAATAAGCATAAGAAGCAGGGTAAGAACAGCAACCAAACCCTAGATTCCTTCTTTGAAGAAAAGAAAGACCAAGGCAGAGAGCTGTAGGACAGCACAGCCAGAGCTCCCCCACCAGGG
>CM053585.1:155507207-155529042 GCA_028646515.1 Pseudochirops corinnae
TTGTCACTTTTCCATGTTGGCATGTAAATAGTTCAACTTTGATAAGTTCCTTATGATTTCTTTTCCATGTTTATCTTCTCATGCTTCTTCTGTTGGAGTGCCAAACTTTCTTTTCAGTTCTGGTTTTTTTCAGCAAGAATGTTTGAAAGTCCTCCACCTCACTGAATGACCATATTTTCCCCTGGAACACTATACTCAATTTTGCTGGGTAGGTGATTCTTGGTTTCGATCCTACCTCCCTTGATCTCTGGAATTTAATATTCCAGGCCCTTTGATCCCTTAATGCATAAGCTGCTAGATCCTGGGTTATCCTAATTGTGTTTCCACAATATTCAAAATGTTTCTTCCTGGCAGCTTGAAATACCTTCTCCTTGGTCTGGGGATTCCGGAACCTGGCTATGATATATCTAGCAGTTTTCTTTTGGGGATCTTTTTCAAGAGGTGATCAGTGAATTCTTTCAAGTTCTATTTTGCCCTCTGGTTCTAAAATATCCGGGTAATTTTCCTTGAGAATTTCTCGAAGGATGCTTTCTAAGTTCTTTTTTTGATCATGGCTTTCAGGTAGTCCAATAATTTTTAAGTTGTCTCTACTGGATCTGTTTTCCAGGTCAGTGGTTTTTTCAAGGAGATATTTCACATTGCCTTCTATTTTTTCATTTGTTTGGATCTGTTTGATAGTATCTTGATTTCTTATAAAGTCATTCGTTTCCATTTGCTCCACTCTAATTCTGAAGGAATTATTCTCTTCAGAATCCTTTTGAGATTCTTTTTCCATCTGGCAAAATCAACTTTTTAAGGCATTTCTTCTCATTGGCTTTTTAGGACTCTTTTGTCATTTGAGTTAATCTATTCTTTAAGATGTTAATTTCTTCATTCTTGTTGAATCTCTTTTCATGATTTTCTTGCATCATTCTTATTTCTCTTCCCAATTTTTCTTCTACTTCTCTCATTTGGTTTTCAAAATCCTTCTTAAGCTGATCTGTAGCTTTTAGACAATCTTCATGTTTCTTGGAAGCTTTTGGTGTGGGAGTTCTCACTGTATTGTCTTCCTCCTGTTCCCTGCTTTGATCCTTCTTTTCCCCAAAGAAGGAATCTAGGGTTTGGTTGCTGTTCGTACTTTGCTTCTTGTGCTTATTCATGGCTGGCCAGTCCATGAATTTTTTTAGCTCTGTCAAACTCTGCTTCCAGAGGGGAAAGCTCTGTCCCAAATCACTGGGGTTTTCTTTGCTGCCAGAGCTTTTAGGAGGCTGCTGGGGCCCTCCCCTGCTCTTGCTCACTGAAAAGACACCCAGGACCACCACCCAAGACTGCTATCCAGATCCAAGCCGCTCAACATGAGAGCACTTGGCCTCTGAATGATCACTTGGCCCCCCTGCAGTCTGCAGGCCAAGAGTTCCAAAGCAGCAATGTGGAGGTGGGTGCAGGATCTCCACTTCTGCCGCTTCCTTTCCCTGGAGGCGGTTTGTCTGGACCTGCTTTTCTCCCCCGATTTTTATCCGAGTTCCACTAACCTTTTAGTCCTTTTTTTTTCCCTTTATGGCTTGATAATTCTGGAAACTGCCACAGCTGCCACAGATGCACTCTTCTGTTGCTCCAGCTGCAGCTCAGCTTGTCTGGCTGCCCCCAGGGCCAAGGCAACGTTTCAGGCTGAGCTGGTTTCAGCTTCCAGCCCTGAGATGGTGCCTCCTAGCTGAGCTGCCTTTAGCAGAAAGTATATTTGTGTGCATTTTAGAGTTCTAGAATTTGTTTAGAGTAATATTTTATGGGTATTTTGAAGTGGCTATGTGGGAGCTGCGATACTTTGATGCTCCTACGCCGCCACCTTGGCTCCGCACCTTGAAGATCCAGAAGCTTAAGGAAGAAAATGACATCTTGAAAATCATAACTGGGCAAAGTGAAACAAGTAAAATTATAAGAAATCAAGAAATGATTAAACAAAATATGAATAATAAAAAATAGAAGGAAAGTGAACCATCTAATAAGAAAAATGACAGATTTGGAGGATAGATCAAGAAGAGAAAATATAAAAATAATTAGATGATGAAAGTTATGATAAAAATAATCTTGATACAATAATACAATAAATAATTAAAGAAAATTATCCTGGATCATTAGAAAAGGGAGGGAAATAGAAATAGAAAAAAAAATTCATCACCACTTAAAAGAGATCCTATGAGGAAAACTTAAAGGAATATTATAGTCAAATTCTGAAGCCCCCAGCTCAAGGAAAAACTATTAAAAGCATAAAACTTAAAACAATTAAAATATGATGGTACCACAATTAGAATTACACAAGACCTAGCAACAGAAACATGAAAGGACCACAGGTCTTGGAACACAACATATGAAAGAGCAAAAGAACTGGAACTCCAGCCAAAAATATACATTATGAAGTTGACTATTATCTTGAATGAAAAAAAATGTACATTTGAAAACTCTCGGATTTTAAAGACTTTATGAAAAAAAACCTGAACTTAATAGATGATTCAACATATAAGAACCAGGATAAATATAAGGTACATAACAAAGACTGATTATAAGGAATCCATTAGGGCTGACGGCTTACTTTTTATATATGGAAAATATAAAATTTGTGTCTAAGATTCTTATTAATAATTGTGTAGTTCATAAGAAAGATTGGGGAAAACCTGGGCATGATATGAATTTAAAAAGTAAAGCATTTAGGAACAGCTAAAAAGAGCAATTATTTTATACAAATGAGATACAAGAGAAAGAATTGATAAATAGGAATTAGATGGAGGAGGAGGGCTGGTAGTTCTGGTAACCTTCTTTCATCAGGAATGTGTGTAAGAGGGAACAATACATATATATTTAAAAGAGTATAGAACTTTTCTAAAGTCAGAAGAAATAAAATGGTAGGGGCATACTGAAGGGGGAGAGGACAAACAAGGGATATTTAAATGGAAGGGTGAGAGAATAGGTAAATAGGTATACAGAAGGGTGGGAATGGGAGAATAGGGGAGGGATCCTTAGAGGGGATAGGTAACTCATAGGAGGTTAAGGTAGTGGGTAAAAGTAAAGTAGAGGAGGCAGGAGGGATAGGAAATAAGAGATATTCATATACATAAAAAACAAAGATCAGGAGTAGAATAGGTTTGGGAATGTATATGTGTATACAGGTATATGTGTGTGTGAGTGTATGTGTGTGTATGTACGTATGTATGTACATATAAATGTATATGTGTGTGTATATATCTATAGCTATAGAGAAACAGAACTAAACTTTATTGTAGCTTTCTGGAGGGGGTGGGAGAGGGTATGTGTGTGTGTATATATATATATATATATATATATATATATATATGTAGAGAGAGAGAGAGAGAGAGAGAAATATCTAAACTTTATTGTGGCCTTCTGGGGGGATTTGGAGGAGGGAAAAAAGAACAAAGTAAAAAGTGCATAGCAGAGAACAAAAGAAAACTCATAAGGAAGCAAAGATACACAACTCTCAACATGACGAGTAGTATTTATCACATACATTTTCTTGAAATGAAAATTTATTGTTACATATTTTGAATCCTCTCTTATGTTCTGCTATGTATATGACATGCTTTTATTTCTTTCTAACTTTATATTTAAATTCCAATATTTAAGTTTATGATATATTTTTGTTTCTTTTCTCTATTCTCTATTTGTGTTTTAGTGTTTGAGTCTAAAATAAAAACTTTGGGGGAAAAAAGGAAAAAAACTATCACCATAACTGACCATATCAATAAAAAAACCAATAGAAAGTTATGATTATGTCAATAAATGTAGAAAGGGCTTTTGAAAAAATACAACACTCATTCCTTTAAAAAGATAAAATTCACAGGAATAAATGTAGGTTTCCTCAAAATGATAAGTAAAATTCAAAATTATCAGCAAGCAATATCTATAATGGGGATGAGTTCAAAAGCTTCCAATATGATCAGGGATGAAGCAAGAATGCCTGTCATTACCACTATTACTCAATATTGTTTTAGAAATGCTGGCTATGTAGGGAAAAAAATGACAATTTAGTCTAGAAAAACAAAAGGTCAAGAATATCAAGTGAATCAATCAACAAAAAAATGTGAAGGAAGGTAGCCTAGCTATACCAGATCTCATACTTTATTATAAAGCACGAATCATTAAAAAATAATCTGGTATTGGCTAAGACACTAGGTGGTGGATGATTGGAACAGATTATGTAAACAATACACAATAATAAATGACCATAGCAATCTACTGTTTGATAAACCAAAACACACAAGCTTTGGGGACCAAAATTCATTATTTGACAAAAACTGCTGAGGTAACAAGAAAATAATATGGCAGAAACTTGGTATAGATATAGACCAACATCTCACAATGTGTACCACGATAAGGTCAACATGGGTACATGATTTAGGCATAAAAGGTAATATCACAAGCAAATTACGAGAGCATAGAATAATTTAATTAAAGATCTATGGATAAAGGAAGAATTTAGGGACAAAAAAGATATAAAGAGCATGACAAAATGTAAAATGAATAATTTTATTATATAAAATTTAAGTTTTTGCACAAATTAAAGCAATCAAAATTAAAAGGAAAGAAGAAAACTGGAGAAAGAAATTTATAGCAACTATCACTGATAAAGACATCATTTCTCAAACACATAGAGAACAGAGTCAAATTTATAAGAATATAAGATTATTCCTGAATTGAAAAATGGCCAAAGTATATAAACATGTAGATTTTAGACAAAGAAAAATAGCCATATAAATTCATGGAAAATGCTCTAAATCACTATTGATTAAAGGAATGTAAATTGAAAGAACTCTGAGGTACCATCCTACATCCATCAAATTGGCTAATATGACAGAAAAGGAAAATGATAAACATTGGAGGGGATATGGGAAAACTGGGATGCTAATAAACTCTTGGTGGAATCATCAACTATGATCTATTCTGCAGAGCAATTCCAAACTATACCCAAAGGGCTATAAGAATGTACATACCCTTTGATCCAGCAATACCACTACTAGATCTGTAGCCTAAAGATATTAAAAAAGGGAAAGGCACAAAAATATTTATGACAACTCCTTTTGTAGTGGCTAGAGGATGTCCATCAATAGGGAAATGGCTGAACAAGTTGTGGTATGACTGTAATGAAATATTATTGTGACATAAGAAATGATGAGGAGTGTGATTACAGAAGAACTGAGAAAGGCTCACATGAACTGATATAGACTTAGGTGAGCAGAATCAAGAAAACGTTGCATACAGTAAGAACCATACTATATAATGAGCATTATTAATGGCTATTCTATTCTTAGAAATTCAATGATCCAAAGCAATCCCAAAGGACTCATGATGAAAAATGTTTTCCACATTCAGAGGAAGAACTGATGCCATCTGAATACAGACCCAAATATGTTATTTTTCACTTTCTTTCTCTTTTTATTTTTTCTTTCATTATTCCTCTCTACTTCTTTCCCATTCAAGTTTTCTTCCATAAAATGACTGATACTGAAATGTTTTACATGATTGTGTAAGTATAACCTATATCAAATTGCTTACCTACTCAGGGAGTGGGGAAGAGGAGGGAAGGAGGGATAGAATTTGTAACTCAAAACTGGAAAAGCAATGGATGTTAAAATCTGTTTTTACATATAACTGGGGGCAAATAAATATTGTTTAAAAAAGAAATTCTAGCTATAGCAATAAGAAAAGAAAAAGAAACTGAAGGAATCAGAATAAGTAATGAGGAAACAAAACTATCACTTTTTACAGATGATATGATGGTACACTTAGGGAATCCTAGAGAATCAACTAAAATATGTTTAAATAATAACAACTTCATCAGAGTTGAAGGACATAAAATAATCATCAAAAATCATCAGCATTTCTACATATTTTCAAGAAAAGTCATCTGGAAGAGATAGACATTCCATGTAGTATCACTGCAGACAATAAAGAATACTTCAAAGTCTACCTGATGAGATAAACTCAGGAACTATGCTAAAATAATTACAAAACAAAACAGCAAGGATTAAAAAAAAAACTTTTCACATAAATATAGTCAGATATAAACAACTGGAGAAATATTACTTGCTCATGGATAGACTGCACTGGTATATAACAAAAATATAATTTCTATCTTAATTAATTTACTTATTCTGTGACATACAAAAAATATTACCAAAATGTTTTATATAGCTAGAAAAATCATAACACAATTCACCTGGAAGAATGAAAGATAAAGACTATCAAAGAAATCAATTTAAAAAATGAAGGAAACCAATCTAGCAGTACCAGCTCTCAAACTGTATTACAAAGCAGAAGTCATCACAACAATCTAATGATAGCTAAGGAATAGAGTGAAGATCAGTGGAATAGATTAATCATGTAGGGCACAGTAGTAAATGACCCTTAGTAGTAGTAGTAGACCCTTAGCTGCTTCTTGCTCTGGGAGCAGAGGCCAGACCACACCTCTGCCTCCCCACCCCCATCCAGTTTTGAACAAAGAACAATCATTTCATAACTCAAGCATTCACAAAATCCTTAATTCAATCCCAAAGTACAATAGTCAAAGTTTTCCACTCATGGGGCATACTAAGTTACAAATCAATTACTTATTCAGTCATCAATCACTAAGTACAATCATTTAGTCAATCAATCAGCCTTCATTATTCACTATTCAGTCATTAGAAACTACACCTTCATCCCTAGGTCACTAGTAAATTTACAATTTCTCAGTCAGTACACAGTATACAAATAAAGTCTTCTTTCAGCTTAACTCAGGGAGGTTTCTGAGATTCCCTGGATCCCCTTCAATGGGGGATCCCCCAATCTTACCTGGATTCACCAAACTGTCACCTGGGTTCAAAGACACACAGTTTCCAGGTCCTTGTCCAGCTCTCTACACAGTACCTGCTCCACATTAGAGCTCACAGTGTCCAGTCAATCCCAAATCCTTCACAGTCTCTGTTCATGGGAAGACAAGGGTTAACAAAGCCACAAATAAGTTCAAACAAATTACCAGCATCACAGTCATGTTTCCTCAGTCTTTGGCAACTTTGGCTGGTCCTCAGAAATCCTCAACAGCCTCAACAGCTCCAGCTGGCCCTCAGACTCATGAGAAGTTTCAGCTGGTTCCCAAAATCAAAATCACTCCAACCAGGTTTTCAAAATCAAAATCATTCTCTCAAACCTGGGAGGGGCTTTCCTCTTCAGCCTCTTCAGCTTCTCTTCAGTCTCCATTGAGCCTGGTTCAAGAAAATTTCCCTGTCCCTCTCTGGGGCTTTTCTTATATACACACAGCATTAGCTTCTTGTTTCAGCCTCCTATTATGTCAGCAACAGGAGACAGGAGTTCCTACCTTCTGTTTCCCTAACAGAGGTTTGATCAGTTACTAAGTGCTAAGTACCTGCTACCTTTGCCAACACAAAGGGATCTTCAAAATCAAATTACATTACCATTACATTCCATCCCTCCAGGATCCTTGGCCTTACAATTTTAATTTAAATGGCCATGGATCCTGGAACAAAAAGAGGCACTATACTTTGTAATCTTGCCAACTACACCATAATGTAAAGCCAAGCACTAGCAGCTTTCCAGAAGAATGCTACTGTGAACAGCTTTTAAGGTTCTGATTACACAGTATAGTGAACACTATATTTATTCCATAACAAATTAGAGCAAAACATTTACAGAAATCAAGGTACAGCATTCACAATATTATAACTTATCACATATAATCAAAATGCAGCATTCACAACAACTTATCACAGAAAATGGCCACATGGTTTCCACTATAACGGTCACAAAGTTTTGAACAAAGGACAATCATTTGGTAACTCAAGCATTCACAAAATCCTTAATTCAATCACAAAGTACAAAAGTCAAAGTTTTCCACTCATAGGGCATACTAGGTTACAAATAAATTACTTATTCACTCATCAATCACTAGGAACAATCATTTAGTCAATCATCCTTGATTATTCACTATTCAATCATTAGAAACTACACAGACCCTCCACCCCTAGGTCACTACTAAATTTACAATTTCTCAGTCAGTACACAGTATCTAAGTAAAGTCTTCTTTCAGCTTTCAAATTACATTACCATTACACTAACCTATTCTACTGATTCACCACTCTATTTCTTAGCCAAAACCAGATTGTTTTAATTATTGCCACTTTTAAATATAGTTTGAAATCCAGTATTGCTAGGCTGCCTTTCTTCACATTTGTTTTTCATTGATTACCTTAAGGTATTCTAGATTTTTTTATTCTTCTAGATGAATTGTGTTATGATTTTTGCCAGACTTGTAAAATAATTCTTTGGTAGTTTTACTCATATGACACTGAATAAATAAATAACTTAGTATAATTGTAATTTTTATTATATTAGCTCAGGCTGGCTATGGGAAACTAATAGCTTTCCAGTCTTCATTTCAGTGATAAACGTTTTGGTAATCATGTTCATACAATCCCTGTGTGTGTCTTGACAGGAAAATGCTTATGCATTCTATATTGTCTTCATCTATTTTAAGTGGTACTTCTCTTTCTGTCTCTTCCTGTTGAACTTTATTGGTGGTATCTAGAAATGCTGATGATTTCTGCAACTTTATTTTATGTCCCACAACTTTGTTAAAGAGGTTAATTGTTTCAAATTTTTTTTTAGTTGATTCAGGTTCTCTAAGTATTCTATCATATCATCTGCAAAAAGTGATTGTTTTATTTCCTTGCTGACTACTTTTACTCCTGAGATTTATTAATCTTGTCTTATTGATATAGCTATCACTTCTAGTACAATATTGAGTAATACTGTTGATGCTGTACATCCTTGCTTCACCCCTAATCTTATTGGGAAGACTTCAAGTTTATCCCTATATTAGATAATGTTTTCTTTTAGTTTTACCAAAATACTACTTATTGTTTTAAGAAAGACTCTATTTTTCCTATGCTTTCTAAAAAGTTTTAACAGGAATGTGTGTTGTAGTGGTATATGACTACGACAGAATGTCATTGTGCTACAATAAATGATGAGAAAGATGGTTTCAGGAAAACCAATGGAAGCTATATGAACTGATGCACAATAAAGTGAACAATAGCAGAAGGAGAGAGAATACAGTATTCACAATATTTTAAGAACAATCAACTGTGAAAAACTCAGCTTCTCTGATCAAGAAAATGATCCATGATAATAACAAATGCTCATGGCAAAAATGCTATCCACCTCTACAGAGAGATGTGCTGAACTATGAGTGTGAATTGAATCACACATTTTTAAAATTTTCTTTATATTTCCCACCATTTTTTTCACTATGGCTAATATGGAATTTCTTTTCAAATGCCTCCACATGTATAATTGATATCACATTGCTTAACTTTTAATGGCTAGGAGAGGAGTGTGTGGAAAGAAGAGAATTTGGAACACAAAATAAAAAAAATTAAAAGTATGTAACAGAAAGTATATCAGAGTTTATATAATTCAATCTGCACATTGATAGCAATACCATATATAACATATTTTCAAACTCATAACCCATAGTCAACACACAAGAGGCCAGCATCACTCTAGTACTTCCTGATGTATATTAAAATATAATTGAAAAAATGTTTATCAAAATAAACAAAATGAAATACAATATAGGTCATGTTAATTTCTCATGTACTAAGTCAATTTGCTATCCATAGGGTGATTTTGACTACTCCAAAGCATCCAATTAATTTGAATAATCAAAAAATAATCTTCCTAGGAGATGGTAAGCTTTCCATTGCCTTAGATATTTCAAGTAATCAAAGCAACCACATTTTACAGATAATATATAAGTGATGATGCACAGATTAGACTAGGTGCTCTTTGAGAACCCACCGAGCTCAGATTCTCTACACCTCTTAAAATGGAGATACAACTACTACTTGGAAGTACTCCAGAGACAGGAATTCATGACTTCATTCCATGAAGTAGCTTATTCCAATAATGTATTGCTTAAGGCCTTTTCTTATATTAAGATAAAATCTGCCTTTCAAAAATTTCCACCCATTAGTTCTAATTAGTTCTCCTGAAGCCAAACAGATCAATAATAATCTCTCTTCCACATGAAATCCCTCCAAATGTTTGAGAATATATCATATATTCCTCTGGAATTTTTCAGGGGAGTGGGAGTGTTCATGTGTACCCAGCCTAGAAGAAGACCTGAGTTCACATCCAGCTTTAGATAATTACTAGCTATGTGATCTTAAGCAAATCATAACACTGCTTTGGTTCCTTCATACGCAAAATAAGCTAGAGAAAGATAGCAAATCACTTCAGTATTTTGTGTAGAAAAGCACAAATAGGGTCATGAAGAATCAAACACAACTGAAACAAGTAGACAAAATGATAGGTTACTGCTGGTTGCCCTTTGTTTTTGAAGAGGACCAATAATATCACCAGTAATGTCGACTCATACAAGAAATGGATTGCAGTGAGGCAGAGTTTCACAAAGTCCTCAGCCTCATTATCTCTTCCAGAGTCATCAAAGTTCAGTGGTAAGAGAAAAGATAAGATGACTGGTGATGACCTGGGATGCAGTAGATGACCTTGGCCTCTTCAATATCTTACTAAGCTCTAAGTGCTCCACAGGGCCTGCTTCAGCTTCTTTCACAACCATTGGAACAAATTGTTTTTATCTACCCATTCTGATGGGGCAAGGCTTTTCATGCTTGGGGTAGATACCCTGCCTCAACTTCACCAGTGAGTTCAAGGCCCATCGGTTACCTTCAAACCATCTGCTTAGATAGTTAACTGAGGTGTGACTGCTGTTCATGCTATAGCTTCTTGGAGACACAGATGAGAGTTAAGTATTAGCTAGACACTAAAGATGGATGAGCAGTTCTGAAAAGAGCTTAGCAAGCCCTTATGCCAGAGGTGCAAGTCCTTCTTGAATTTTATATATAGAAATAGATACATTCACACGCATACATATATGTATATATATATGTGTGTGTATATGTATGTGTGCATACACAAGCATACATGTATACATATATAATAATATACATATATACATATTTATAATTTATAAAATATTATTAATAAATTCATATGCATTGTGCATATATACACAAAATACACATATACATATATGTATGTACTTCCATATACACATACATGCATCTATTGTGGGGAAGGCATTGTGCTAGCTAACAAAAACAAAAATATAGCAAAAACCTTTGCCTCAAAAAGCTTACATTCTACTGAAAGAATTTTACATGTATATACATACACACTCATGACACACACCAATAAGACACATGGTAATTTGAAGACAGTGAAACCAATATCATTTGTGGTTATCAGAGAACATTCAGTAAAGGAGGGGATATATGAGCAGAACTTTGTTGAAGGATAGGGATAGACTTAGCTAATCTTGAGGAAGGAGGATATATTCTATATATAGATGATGATTTATGAAAATACAAAGAAGTAGAATGTAAAGGTGGGGTTCTACCAGATGTTTCAATTGATCAACAAAGTAAACAAAGTATTAAAAAATTTCATATAACCACTTCACTAGATTCCTATGTTTCTAATGTTTCTAATAAATTCAAAAGAATTAATGTGAATGGGATGAACTCTCCCATAAAATGGAAGCACATAGGAGAGTGAATTAAGATCCAAAATCTTACAATATGTTGTTTACAAAGTAAATATGAAATTAAGGGTTACCACTCTGTTCTCCTTTCCTCCCATCAAGCAATATCCATAAGTATAAATTCTAATAGTTGGATATGGAACTGTCCCCCTGAGGATTTCCTAAGACATCATGGAAGCTGCACTTGAACTATATGATGGAGAATAAGCAGTGTCTAGTGAAAAGAGCAGAGTGGAAAGATTCCAGAACTAGTGATCTGAGGATGTAAACTCAAATTCTAGGTCTGTTATTAATTGACTACATTACTTTGAACAAGTCACTTCACATGTTTGAGCCTTGGTTTCTCCATTTGTAAAAAGACAGAGTTGGACAAGATCAGCAGTTCTCAACCTGTGGGCCACGACTCCTTTGGGGGTCAAACAACCCTATCACAGGAGTCACCTAAGAGCATTGGAAAACACATATTTCCAATGGTCTTAGGAACCGAGACACAGCTCCTCTATCCATCTCCAGGTGGGTCCACCCACATGCAGATACGCCCACATATGAGTATTAAAAGATTGCGGCATTAGGAAGGTTGAGAACCACTGGACTAGATGATCTTCAAGGTCTCTTCTAGCTCTAATATTGCAGGAGTACCTCTTAATGGTACCACCTCATCATTAGTTTCTGTAATAAAAATGTTATCACAGTCCAGGGAAAGCAGAAAGGTTTGTCCTCATGAGAGCAAGGAAAAATATGGGAGGCAATTCATTAAGGAAAGTAGTTGTGAAACAGGAAGTTGCCGAACGATATATTCTATATAAATTGAATTGAATGGGCTGAATTGAACTCTACTGTACCAAAAGAAATAACAGAACAGATGATTGCAGAGAAATTTGGGAAAACTTAGATGAACTGATGCAGTAAAATGAGCAGAACAAGGAAAAATCAATTCATACAATGACATTATAACTCAAATTAATGAAATGTCCAACCACATTTTCAAAATACCAAAAGATGAAGCATGTTATTTACCTCCTGAAAAAGAAGTAATGATCTCAAGAGGAAGAATTAGATACACATTTTTGGACATGACTGATATGGAAGTTTGCTCTACTTGACTCTATACATTATTATGAGAATTTGAGGTTTTTATTATTATTTTCCAATGAGGGAAGATAAGAGAAAAGAAAGGTTTGCTAACTGGAAAAAAGAATTGGAGTATTTTAATAATTGATTAAACACACACACACACACACACAGGAAGCAAAATATCGTTCACCAAAGGATTCAGAGAAACCTCTTGGCCTATGGCAGCAACAAAAGCAAAAACAAATCAGTTTGGAGTCTCTCCAAATGAGAAATCAGAGAAACAGAGCTAAACTTCCGAGAGACAGTGGTCTTCAGAGGTGAAGTAGTGCACATGAATTTCTCTCTCTTTTTCTCCAACTCAGCTAATGGTATTATTGAAACAACTGGACAAGAAGGGGACAAGACATGCAGTGGAGCAAAGAGAGAGACATCCTGAGGACATATAGGAAGGTTTTACATTTTTATTCTCTAAGAACACTAATACACTTCTTTCCTCTTATGTGCCTGGATGGAAATTGAAGGGGAATAGAAGCTGTTGTTTTTTCTAATGTATATGTTCCTGAGTACTTGGTGACTCTCTTTTATGTTTACTATTCCCTAACTGTAGGCTAATGAGTAAGCCAAGATGGTTCTACCCATATATATCTTAAGGATATATCCCAATAAGAATATATCTTCTAATATCTTAAGACCCAGAAAATTCATGAAATGATTTTATTTGTGTATTTTCATATTTGAATTTCTGCTTTTGTAAACATAAGACTATTTCACTCATCCCTTTATCAAACAGAATAAGTAATTTCCAGGAAGAATTAATTCCCCAAAATTCTACATGGTTTCCAGAAAAATCTGCACAATAACATACAATATAAAAGGATGGTAGGGGAAGGAGTTAGAATTTATACAAAACAAGAGTAAAATTTTGGATGACATGAGGCATAATCAGTATATTTACATATCCCCAAACAGAAGACTATTAGAGAGCTTTTTGTTCTTCCCTCTACCGAATAGGTCTAATATGAAGCCCACAAGCATGTCCGCATTTCACTCTCTGAAAGAATGGTTGGACAATCTGAAGCAGAAATGGAGTTGAACTGTTAGCAATACTTAGGGTATGAACACAAAACTTAAACCACTTATGGGAGGATTTAATCTGCATCAAATTGATTTTGACATTAACCCATTTTTGTTTTTTTTTTTTTTCCTGTAAAAATACTTCATTTTCACGAAAGTTCAGCAAAGCCCTCAAGATACTGGATATTGTTAACAGGACAAATCTTAAAGTAACCTACTCATATAATATAAACTGAATTTTTCAGTAGGAAGGGTGTTTCAGAAACCATCTCATCTGACTTCTTCCTTTTTCAGATGAAGAAAAATGGTTCTCAGGGAGGTTTTTATTCTATCATTACAAATTTTCCTGGAAAAATTATGTTAATGTAATAAAACCTCACCAAAATCTTTGGTAAATTAAATTTCTACACTGTTAGTGGTTACAGCTGAAAGTATCCTGCCCATATCACTGCATTAAAATTTTACAAAGGGTAGAGGCCTTAGGGTTCACCTCATCCAACCCATTCCTTTTATTTAAAAAAAAAATTCAGGAACCTAGTTATCATAAAAATTAAGTGACTTAAGGTTATATGTGGTTTTTTAAAGATATAGATATGTTTATATAGAGGCTCATCAAACATTCAGCAAACATGACATAATCTACAGTAAATTTCCTGTAATGTCATACTCTGGACCAGGACCAAGGAAAGCTGAGATGCCTAGGATGAGCATAGAGATGCATAAGATCAATTTAAAATCATCAAGTTAGAAGTAGAAGGGTTCTTAGAGGTCATCTAGTCCAAATCTCCCATACCAGAGAGGAATAAGCTGTGGTTCATATTAGTGAACTGACTTGGTCAAAGTTATCACATAGTAAATGGCAGAACTGAAATTTCAACCCAGATCCTCTCCCAGAAGCATTCTGCTACATTACCCTGCCAGGCGTCTCAGTAGCTAGAATATTGGACTTAAAATGGGAGAGACCTGAGTTCAAACCCTATCTCAGGAACCATAGTTCTCTGTAGGTCCCTTAACTTCTTTCAGCTTCCTGTTCCTTATCGGTAAAATGGGAGTAATAACATCTATCATCTCATAAAATTGTGAGAAGCAGATGAGATAACATGTAAAGAACAGGTGGAGGAGAAAAATAGGAGACAGAAAAGGAGAAAGCCAAAGAAGAGGAGGAAAGAGAAAAAAGAGGAAGAACAAGAGGAAGAAGGAGAATAATAATAATAATAATAATAATAATAATAATAATAATAAGAAGAAGAAGAAGAAGAAGAAGAAGAAGATGAGGAAGATGAAGAGGAAGAAGAGGAAGATGAAGAGGAAAAAGAAAAGAAGGAAGAAGAAGAAAAAAAGGAAGAAGAGGAAGAAAAAGAAGAGGAAGGAGGAGGAAGAGCAGGTGGTTCCTTGGGAATGAAAAATATGTGGCCTAGAATACAATATATATTTTTTTAAGCATTAATCAATATAAAGATGGAGTGAAGTAGGCTGTGAAAGTACAATTTTGAATTGCAATGTAATTACCATTGTAGCATGTAATGTAACTATGGGGCTAAAAAAATCAATTCACTTAGACTCGACCATAATTCAGACCAAAACTTTTCTTGTGTGCAAAGGCATGAAAGAATTTGTCACAGTTAATGTATGCTAATTTTAAAGGTAATGCTTTGGTTAATGAATATTCAACTCCACTCTCACATTTCCATGATTTTGCTTCCCACATCTGGAAAATCCTTCCTTTTATTTCTAGTCATTAAATTCTTGTCAGACTAATTCAAATGTCATCATCTTCTTGATGTCAGCCCTGAACCCACCAATTCTTTCTCAGTGCTCATATAGCACTTCGATTTTCACCTCACAGATACACTTTCACTGTTGACATTCTATAACCTCTTCCTACCTCCCCCAATGATTTCCTATCTTTCTCAATATTATCTTGACCATTCAATTCCCCTTAAAATTCTTCTTCATATTCTAGGCCGAGTTCAGATGTTATCAGTGCCTTTCTGTAACCACCAATACAGCTATGCCTCCTCCAAGTAGACATGTTCCTTCTCTCCTTAAACATTTCCTTTTACTCTGGCTGCTCCTATGCCATTAATAATGTTCTAATAGGCATAGTTAATTGCAATGTTGTACAGGTCAAATCCCCTCCAACTCTTATAAACTCCTTAAGAACAATGGCTGTCTTTTTTTTTTTTTCATTTTTGTAGTCCCAATTCCTAGCATACAGTCTCACATATAATAGGTATCTAATAAATATTTGAATGAGTCAATGTAAAATTAGCCATTCTGAGCTAAAAAGTAGAAATTATTGAAACCTTTGAAATTACTTGCCATCATCTTTTCTTGTTCAGTGGTTTCAGTTGTGTCCAACACCCTATGACTCCATTTAGAGTTTTCTTGGCAAAGATATTGGAGTGATTTGGTGTAATAGTAATGGAATTTGAAGATCCCCCTGTATTAGCAAGCCAACAGATACTCAGCACTTAGTTTCATGTTAATTATATCAAGCCTCTGTTAAGAAACAGAAAGTATGAACCCCAGTTGCTGATATAATAGGAAGGGGTACAACAGGGAGGAAAAAGATAAGCTGGAGAGTCAGGACTTCTTGGAACAAGTTATGTGAAGGTTGAAGAGGAGAGGTCAGGAAGTGATTTTGATTTTGAGAACAGAGCTTCTGCTGAGACTTTTCTTCTGGGAACTTCTGCTGAGAGCTTCTGAGAACCAGGCTGAGGACCTACCATGAGTGAGAGAGGAGGATCCATGCTTGAGGGAAACTATTCTGTTGTGATGGCTTGGGAATGTGGGTATTCACTGCCTGAACCATGTGTACCAACTTCATGGTTACTGTAACAACCTTGACTTTCTGGTTCTGGGACTTGGTTTCCTGGTATTTGAATGAGTATTTGAGGTAGACTAGACACTGTGAGCTTTAATATGGAACAGGAACTGCACAGAGAGCTATACAAGGAACTGGGAGCTGTCTGCCTTTGAACTCAGGGGGCATTTGGTTAGATTCAGGCAGAAGCTGGGACCATTGAATAGGAACCATGGAAGCTGAGAGGCTGCCTTGAGAAAAGATCTCACTTGGGTATTTAATGCCGATAGATGATATTGTAATTTAATTGTGACCTAGGGGTAGATGGCCTTTGTACTTTCCACTACCCCCTTACGAGGGTACTGAGTAGTGACCGATGATATTGTAACTTGATTGCACCTCATGAGTGGAGGAGTTTGACTTTTGTACTTTGTGTCAGTTAAGGAGGTTTGTCTCCTTAGGGGTGAATGAATTAAGGATTTACTAAATGAAGGACTTACTAAATGAATGTTATCTTTTGCTTAAAAATATATAACCACTTTGGTGAAAACTACATGGCCATTTTAATGATAAGTTGTGAAGTTATAACACTCTGAATGTTGTACTTTGTTTCCTGTGAATGTTTTGCTTTGATTTGTTACTGAATAAATAGAGAGTTTGCAATAATGTGTAATCAGAACCTTGAAGCTGTTCACAGCAGCATTCCTCTGGAAAGCTGCTAGTACTTGGCTTTACATTTGGCATTTCCTTCTTCACCTTATTTTATAGATAAAAAAATCTAAGTCAAATATTAAATGATTTGCCCAGGATCACACAGCTAGTAAATGTCTGAAGTCAAATTTTAATTCAGGTCTTCCTAACCTAAGGTATAGCACTCTATCCTCTGCATAGGACATATGGATAGGACACTTTAAGGTCTTCAAGGCACTGTACAAGTATTATTATCAAATATTCACACACGGGAGGTATGTTCCATTATTTTTAAAATTAAATTTATTTACTTATTTTTAGTTTTCCAAATTCAATTCCATAAGATTTTAGTCCCAAATATTCTTCCCCCCCACCACATAATTTGATACAGGCTTTACATATACATTCATATTAAATCTATTTTCACATTAATCACGTTGTAAAGAAGAATTAGAACCAATGGGAGAAACCACAAGAAAGAAGAAACAGGGAGAGAGAGAGAGAGAGAGAGAGAGAGAGAGAGAGAGAGAGAGATATGTTTCAATATGCATTGAGACACCATAGTTCTTTTTATGGATATGTACAGAATTTTCTGTCTTGAGTCTTTTGGACTTATCTTAAATCCTTGCCTTGCTGAGAAGATCCAAGTCTATCAAAATTAGTCATCACACAATGTGGCTATAACTGTACAATGCCCTCCTTGTTCTTCTCCCCTCACTCAGCATCAGTTCATATAAGTCTTTCCAGGTTTCTCTGAAATCTGCTTGCTCATAATTTCTTATGGTACAATGGTATTCCATCATGTTCATATCACAACTTGTTGAGTCATTCCCCAACTAATGGACATCCCTTCAATTTCTGATTCTTTGCCCCCACAAAAAGGGCTGCCATAAATATTTTTTTTTTTTTACATGTGGGTCCTTTCCCCATTCATATGATCTTTTTGGGATACAGATCTAGAAGTGCTATTGTTGGGTCAAAGGGTATGCACATTTTTATAGCCCTTGGGGCATAGTTCCAAATTGCTCTCCAGAATGGTTGGATCAGTTCACAACTCCAACAACAATGCATTAATGTTCCAATTTTCCCACATCCTCTCCAGGGTTTATAATTTTCCTCTTTTGTCATGTTAGCGAATATGATAGGTGTGATGTGGTACCTCAGAATTGTTTTGATTTACATTTTTCTAATCAATATTGATTTAGAGCATTTTTTTCATGTGACTATAGATAGCTTTAATTTCTTCATCTGAAAACTGCCAGTTCATATCCTTTGACCATTTATCAATGTGGAATTTACTTTGAATTCTTATGCATTTGGCTCAGTTCTCTATATATTTTAGAAAAGAGGTCTTTATCAGCAACACTGGTTGCAAAAATTCTTTCCCAATCTTTTTCCCTCCTAATCTTTCTTACATTGGTATTGTGTGTGCAAAAACCTCTCAATTTAATGTAATCAAAATTATCCACTTTGAATTTCATAATGTTGTCTATTTCTTATTTGGTCATAAATCATCCATTCTCCATAAATCTGACAGGTAAACTATTCCTTGATCTCCTAGTTTGCTTATGGTTATCACTCTTTATATCTAAATCATGTACATATTTCGACTTTATTTTGGTATACAGTGTAAGATGTTGGTCTATGCTCAATTTCTGCCATACTATTTTCCGATTTTCCCAAAAGTTGTTGTCAAATAGTGAATTCTTATCCCAGAAGCTGGAGTCTTTGATTATCTCAAACAGTAGATTACTATAGTTATTAACTACTGTGTCTTGTGTATCTAAAATATTCCATGATCCACCACTCTATTTCTTAGTCAGTACAAAGTAGTTTTGATGACTGCTGTTTTATAATACAATTTAAGAACTGGTATGGTTAGGCTACCTTCCCTAGCATTTCTTTTCATTAATTTCCTAGATATTCTGGACCTTTTGTTCTTCAAGAAGAACTTTATCATTACTTTTTCTAGCTCTATAAAATACGGTATATTCTATTATTATCCTCATTTTCCTGGAATATAGAGAATATTCCATATAGAGGAAACTGAAGTACAGAGTTTGAATGACTTTTCAAGGATCCTACATATAGTAAGTATCTGAGGATTGATTGAGGATTGATTTGAATTCAGCTCTTCCTAAATTCATGTTCAGAACTCCCTCCTCTGAGCCACCTGATTCTAGTCTTTGTGAAGAATGATCTATATATTAGCAGAAATTAGTCTGTATAGGAAAAAAAAGATTTATATAGAACAGCAGGAAGTATAGTAACAAATCTCTTGTAAAGGGGTATGGTGTCAAAAGCAGAGAAGTGGTTATAAGCAATGTGATGAAAATGCTGGTGAATTTTAGGCATTGCTTATGCGGTACCACTTTAGGTGACATAAGAATCATATAATCATAAGACCTGAAGTTAGAGGAGGCCATATATAATATCTAAGCCTCAAGTAGATGAGGCCCTAAGAAAAATGACTTGTCCAAGATCATATTGGAAACACAGAAAAAATTGGGTGGAAGCCCAGTTTCTCTAACATTAAATACAGAGCTTTTTTTCTTCCAATATACTACATATACATGTAAAAAAAAAATTAAAGGTGCTAAGAAACTATTGTAATGTCACTCAAGGCCTGAACAGAAATTGAATCATAAATACTGCAGTTTTTAAAATACATTTTAAAATGCTTTTCAATATTTTTAATAAAAGAGGAAGTACACTTGCAGATACCAAAACATTTAAGTTGTAAACCTCTCCACATGTTAGCTTTCTTCACAATAGGCCCACATGTCAAATTTAATTAAAGTCAGTTTTGTTAATGACCTCTGCCCTCTCTATCAGTGATCTCTTAAATCTTATTTCATATTTCATACTTCCCACTGAAGTCTGGGCATTAACAGTGCTACAGAAGTTTTGCCAGCAGGGCCTCTTAGAATTTTCTAATAACTCTCTGAACCAAAGCTTTCTTTCTTTCATAAGCTACCAAATCCTCAAACTTTAAGGAATGACTTTCCTTTTTCAAATCTCTGTCTTTTCTTTGACAATCTTGTTACAATTATATTCTACAAAGAAATCTGAGACTTGGTTTTCTTCTAATACAATTTAGCAACAGCCAAAACAGTTATAGAAACATCCAGATAAAACATTCCTATTATCAGTAGCAGTTTGCCCAAAGCCCTGAAAATAGGATATAGGGAAAGTGAGCCAAGCACACTTCTCAACACATTTCCTTTCTCAAAGCTATAAAACAATTTGGGAAGCAGATGTAAAGGCACACATTCTATAAGTGTTCAGACTGCCCTATAATATTTACTAAATGTTTTTGGAAAATGTGGAACTTTATCTTATATCCATTCAAAAATCTGATTCTTTTTGGAAAAATGGAAATAGGAATAAAATACAATACATGGCTTCATTCTCCCATTTATCTGCAGTTTGGACTTCTAGGAACCCTAACCATCTGGAATCAAGAAGTAAAGGACCAAAGTCCTCTGACCAGATGAACAGTTGTCAAAGAGTCTCTGTATTAGGGTCTTATCATCTACAACTTAAATCCTCACATGAAACCTTTTGACGCTTAAAAAACAAATGACTTTCTTGATGACTTTTACATAATATTGATTTTCCTACCTACTTTCTCATAAAGAAAAAAAGAAATGGAATACATTTTGAAAACAGTCCATCAAAATTTAAAACCAGGGGCAGCTAGGTGGCACAGTGAATAGAGCACCAGTCCTGACATCAGGAGGACCTGAGTTCAAATATGGCCTCAGACACTTGACAAACTCACTAGCTGTGTGACCTTGGGTGAGTCACTTAACCCCAAATGCTTTGCCATCCCCCTTCTAAGAAAGAAAAAAAAAACCTTAAAAACATAATCATCAAGTCATTCAACATAAAAGTCTACATTTGTTATTTAATTTCTTAGAGCAGAAGTGTCAGTGTCAAATTCACTAGTTAAAATGTAATGAGCAGAGACAAGATGGCAGAGAAAAGACAGGAATTCTCATGGATTCTCCCTAATTTCCCTCCAAACAACTTCAAATACTGCCTAAAATGAATTTTGGAGCATCATAATACATATAAGGACAGGATGAAACAATTCTCCAAACCAAGACAACTTAGAAAGTTTTCATGAATGGTCTGTCACACTAGGGAAATAAAGGAGTCCAGTCCAGTGCAGGTAATAGCTCAGCAAGGCAGCAGCAGGCCTCACATCAGCAAGCCAACATAAGGCCTTGGGGGCAACTGAATTAGCAGTAGAGAGGCCCAGATAGAATAGTAGATAGCAACAGAACCCCAGATAGTAAGGGATTCACAAAATTAGTAAGGATCTACAAAGCCCCTTCACTGGCCCTTCACTTTCACTAGGTGAAAGGCTATTGCATTGTGCATACACAGATTAACATTGGAGTCCCAGAGCAAGGAGAAGCATTAGCATACCTATAAAGCCATGCACTAGCAGATTCCCAAAGGAATGCTACTGTGAACAGCTTTTAGAGTTCAGATTACAAAATATAGTGAACACTTTGTTTATTCCATTACAAATCAAGACAAACATTCACAATATATCACAATATAATTTT
>CM053585.1:155539493-155564275 GCA_028646515.1 Pseudochirops corinnae
TAAAAATTAGTAAGTAGTAATTACATTAAATATTTATCTTTCTAACAGCTATTGACTTTTTCAAGTGAAAAATTATTTAAAGCTCAATCACATATACTGTTTCATTTTTACAATGTTTATGCATGCACTAACTTTAGCAAGAAAAGACTCTCTTTGCACATGACTTTCTTCTCTTCTGCCATTGGCCTGTGGGCTACATTCTCACAAGTACAATGTCCACTGTTGTTAATCAGTTCATTGGAAAATAAATGTTAAATGGAGGATGATTTTAAATTGGAAAACATTTTTGAGATTTCAGTGAGAGGTAATGTAAAGTTTGTTTCCACAGATCATCTGTTATAGTCCATGACGGTTTAAGATGGCTTGTAAAGTACATGGTCAGTAATAATGGCTTTCGATTAGACTGTCAAAAGCACAATGATGTGTGATGATAGGTAACAAAGAGAAACAACAAACTTTCTGGTAAAATATAATAAGCAAATGAGAATATGTAGCTGTGTCTGATCATCCCCTGGAGATCAGTTTGTGTTAAAATATTGAATCCTTGTGGTTGTTTGTAAACAATTTGATGGCAGTTTGAGAAACTGCAAAAACATATTGTGCTTAATGAGAAGCAATCAGTTTTTAATGCAATAACAAAAAAACACTAAAATAGCTGTCCTCGATATCATGACAGTTTAGAATAGTGTAATGGCAAGCACAGAAGTTGTTCACACCTTGTTTCAGCTATTGAATTAACATCTTGTTTCAGTTCAAGTTTCTTTTGAGCCTTATATCAAGTCTGTTTAGAAACAGAACTTGTGAACTCCACAACTTGTGAACCCTAGAACTCCTGTGGAGGACCTAATGACCATATATAATGAGAACCCCAGGCTACAGAAAGTAGAACTGAGGAGAGGACTCTTGTGATGGCAGAGTCAAAAAGGAGAAAACTTTTGTATCCTGGCACTGTGTTTGTCTATTCTGTCTGTTGATGTTTGTTTGTGATACTTTGTACAGAAGTCCTGAAGGATTTTCTGTTGTATGTTTGCGAAGTCCTGGAGGAAGGTTTTGGAGGTCCTGAGATTTTACTAATGATATATGCTGACCTCTTGGACCTTGTTTGTGGGTCTCTGTTGATTTCTATGTTGATGATTTCTGTTGAGTTCTCAGACCTTGTTGGTCGGTCTGAGTTGATTTTACAGGCAGATAGTGAATTGGTGATGGTGCCAGCAATGTGTATGAATATTATTGTGGCTCTTTCAAGCTCTGCCTTCCCAGAAACAGGAATCATGAAGGACTTGAGGTGGACTGGAAACTGTGAACTTCAATATGGAACAGGAACTGGATGAAGAACTGGACAAGGAGCTGGACAAGGAATTGCCTGCCTTTGAACCCATGGGACCATGGAAGCTGGGACCATGGAAGAGGAATCATGGAAGCTGAGAGTGAGCCTCAAGTCAAGCTGAAGGATGACTTTACTTGGATACTGTGTACTGACTGAGAAGATAATGATTTACTGTGACATAGAGGTGCAGAACTTTGACATTTGTACTTGGTGATTGACTAAATGAATGTACTGTGTTTAAAACTGTGTGATCACTTTGGTAAAAACTATGTGGCCATTACAATGATAAGTTGTTGAGTTGTGACATGGTGAATGCTGTATTTTGATTTCCTGTGACAAGTTGTAACATTCTGAATGCTGTACCTTAATTTTCTCTGATTTGTTGTTGAATAGAGAGTTCACTATACTGTGTAATCAGAGCCTTGAAAAGCTGTTCACAGCAGCATTCTTCTAGAAAGCTGCCTCATGCTTAGCTTTACAAGTAGCCAGAGAAATAAATGTGTAATACTTAAAAGGGGTCTATGTTTATTGTCACAAAAGAAAATATATATCTTTAACAATATTGGGCAATTATTTACTGCTTAAGATACTACTAAAGAAATATTAGTATGAACATCTTGGATCACTATTGTGAATTATTAAATGAGAACCACATACTATGTTATTTTCCTTGGTGATATATACCCATGCACATATGCATGTGTCTGTATGTGTGTATGTATATGTGATAGAGACACACATGTGTAGATACATGATTCATATGTGTGCATACATGTATATGTACATGCAGAGACCCTATATACACATGCACACGTGTATGCACACCTGAATTGTATGTGTATTTGCATATATGTGTTTGGGTGGATGCATGCACACATGCATGCATATATATGTACATGCATGCATACATATAATGCATATATGCGTGATAGTAACACTTAAAAGTCCTTTTGTCTTTCAAATGGAACTGTTTGTAGTTGAGTGAATTCTACTTTTCTAAGAATTCTAAGATTTATAGTTACTTTGACTCAGAAAAAAAGTCAGAATGAGTGTCCTCAGACAAGCCATTGATCTTTTTTTCTTTAATGTGACATGATACATTACCCTGGAAAGATACACAGTCCAGACATCTGAATTGTTTTCTGACTATGGCACCAAGGTAATTTATGTTATTATAGCCAGAAGTTGAGAATATGATTATTAACCAGAGGCAAACTTGGAAGGAGGGAGGGAGGAAGGAAGGGGGGGGAGGAGAGACAGACAGGCAGACAGAAACAGAGACAGAGACAGAGAGAGATAGAGAGACAGAGACAGAGAGATGGAGACATAGAGAGACAGAGAGACACAGAGAGAGAGAGACAGAGACAGAGAGAGACACACACAGAGACAGATAGAGACATGGAGACAGAGAGACAGAGAGTTGAAAATGACAATTTTAGAAATGCATTAGCTAAACTTGAAGTTGGAAGTGATATATTCAACCATTGAAGATCAATTTCATCTAAGCAGAAGAAAAGCTTGAAATCAGAGACTCAGAGAAGCCACTCAGCAAATAGATTAATTTACTCAAACAGTGTAAATCAACTGAGCTTGGCCACAGAAATATCTCCTCGAAGCAGAGGCTGTGTTAATAAGGGAACCTTAATCATGGATGATTCCTGAGAAAGGAAAAAAAAGACCACTGAAGTTACAGTGTCAGAGATGTATATTATTTCAGGAATATGGTTTTTCCTCACTTATGCTACCCTTGGAAGCTTTCTATAAGTTTCTACCTACTCTCTTCCACAGATAATTATATTTGTGGGAGAGTACGACCAACACCTATGTATGGCTTATGCTATATTTATTATTTGTCAGTTTCTCTGTATGTGAATGCTTTTAATATTGTTATTATTTTTTCTTTACCTTAAATAAACTTACATTTAAAATCTAAAAAGTATCAATACTATGAGGCACTATTTTTTGTACATGGAAGCACATCAATGGAGGCACCAGAGCTAGTCTGTTGACTAAGGGAGAGATATGTTCCCCTTTAAGGTTGATACTGTTAGGACTCTGAGAGTTTGCCTATAACTATGTGTCCATGATTCTTCTCCAGGAACTTTGGAGTTCTATCAGTGTAAGAGCAACTTGGAGTTATTGAGCCACTTCAGAGACTTACCAGTTGTCCGCAGGCTCTTTAGGAGAGATGTGAGGCTCATTGTATATACTTTGGTGTATACATGCATATATATGTATATATACACATGCTCAAATATGCATATAAATTCTCTCATATTACAAAGTTCACTGACCTAAAAAATGTGAGAGAAGGGAGGATGGATTTTTCTAATTCCCTTTACACAGATTAAAATTTCAATTTGTCTTTTAATCAGGGTCAGGAATTCTGATACTATACTCAATTAGGCCAATCTATATATAAAATGACTTTGTTTTTCCAGACCAAAAATCAATTAGGGCATACATTCTGACAATGAATGTTGCATTGATTTGGCAATGGGTCAGAATATTTTAAATCAAACATTGTCTAAAAAATATGTGATATGACATGCTTACTCCTAAACTCAGCTTCATTGTTCTTCCAATACCTCTGCAAACTAATCAATCACCAAGTATTTATATAGCATCTAAAACCTGCCAGATATTGTCTTAGCCACTAGGAATACAAATACAATAATAGCGCTAATAATTACAGTAATGTATCATTTTTATGGGCATATAGGTGGCTCAGTGAATTGACCACCAGACCTGGAATTAGGAAGACCTGAGTTTCAATCCATCTTAAGTCACTTACTACCTATGTGACCCTAGGCATGTCACTTAACCCTGTTTGCCATTGTTTCCTCATCTTAAAATGAGCTGGAGAAGGAGATGTCATAACACTCTATTATCTCTGCCAAGAAAACCCTAAATGGGGTCATGAAGAGTTGGTCACAACTTAAATGACTGAATAACACCACCAACAACAATCATTTCCATGATGCTTTTAGATTTGCAAAGATCTTAAGAGCTTTACATACCTCAATCATGACAACACCTTGTGAGGTAGATGCTATTTTTATCTCCATCTTATGTAAGAAGAAAGTAAGGTTTAGAGAGCTAAGTGCCTAACTTGACCATAGTTATGCAGTTATGTATCTAAGGTAGAATTTGAATTCAAGGTCTTCCTGGTATAAGTCCATTATTCTAACCATATTGCCCCCTAAACATAATAAATGAAAAAAAGCCTTTTTTCTCGGGGAACTTACGTTCTAACAGCAGTGAAAAACATTGTAATCATAGAATTTAGAGTTAGAAGGAACATTGGATAGCCTCCAGCCTAGCCCCACCATTTTCATGGATGGACACACAGAGGACTAGAGAGGAAAAGACTTGGCTATGATCACAAAGCTGGTAAATTAGCTGAGATGGGTTTTAAGCCTAGATGTTCTACCTATAAATCCATCGGATTTTTTTCTTCTCCAGTATCATTTTAGATTTTGTCTATAAATAATATAGTTCACTATGTGATTCTCAAATGGTGATTTCATACTCTTGATTCTTTTTAATAAGAGACTTTTCATTAAGGTCAAAATTATATTTAGTTCAAATAGTCATGATGATTATTGATGAACATGATGAACAAACAAAGGATATTTGATAATAAGACTATTAGAAGCTAAGAGTGAAAAGGCTAGGTAAGAATCAAACAATCAATCTTCTTTGTGATTGTCAGGGAAACCCTCCCATCTCAGAACACCACATCTCAGCTTTTCAGGAGCTATTAGGGCACAATAAATTGAGTCTCAGTTTAGTCCCATGAGCTTTAGAACACAGCATGTAAACTAAGTTTATGGAAGAAGAAGTCAAAGAGTTACCATTGATCATGCACCCACATATGCTTACCCTGAAAAATAGCTTTATAATATAGAATAAGTTTATATGGACAAATCAACATACTCATATGCAAATATTCAATGGTTGTTTTGACAGTCTAAAATACCATCCAACCTATATGAGAGAAGTATTTTAGAAATCAATTTGCTTTTATGTTGCTTTAAGGGTCACCCTGTCTATTATTGTCTCCTTTTGGTTCACAGCCCAGAACACTGTCGCTTATATTACACATGGAAACAGATTATTACTCAACATCAAGACTGAAGGAGAAGCAGCAAGACAGGAAATCAACAAAATCCACCCATTCCCGACACTATTACATTTTCTCCTGAATCTGAGATTTTTGTATTCCAAACATTTGCTGAGTTGAGAAGGTCATGTTCTTCTGCATAATGGAATCTATTAATTAATTATATGGGGCTGAAATATTTATGGCTTTTTAAACCTTATGCCCTACTTGTAGACTTATCTCATGCAGAACAGTAGAACTGTCCTATTCACTAAATTAGTTTCAAGTAATCCTCTCTAACAATATGACCTGACAGATTGTACCTCCTGACTGATAATTACAATCACCATATTTCTTGAACCAGAAATTGGGACACAGGGTCCTATGAAGGCTAACATTTTTGCAAAGCCTTGTTAAATCTTTTCCTGAAATCTAGACTTTCCTAGCAAAACTCAGCTATGGGGTTACCACACTGTTACTAGAAATGAAAGCTGTCAGGGTGATCAATAAATGAAATGAGCATTTGAGCAATGATATAGTATAAATACTTCATCTTTTAGAGGGGAAAATTGAGGCCCATAGGGATGTTATGACTTAGCCAAGGCAAGACATTGAAAAGCATGTTTTAGATCCAAAAATAACATCTCTACCCAGTATCCTCCATCATATTATACTCTTGATAATAATAAAGAAGAGGGTTGGGGGGAGGGGAGGAAGAGCCAAGATGGCTGAGTGGAAGCACAAACTTAACATGGGCTCCCGTTCTAATCACTTCCCATACATGTAAAAAAAATGACTCTAAACAAACTTTAGAGCTACAGAACCCACAAAAAGAAAGAGAGAAACGAATCTCCTGCTGAAGGCAGCTTGGCAGTGGGACAGAAAAGGTCTACTGCAATGCTCTGCCAGCTGAGCACAGTCCCTGTGAGCAGCATGGTTCTGGCCCCAGAGTGGCCCTGACCAGTGGTGGCCTGAGCAGACTTTGGGAGAGTGAATCACCAGCAGCTGTGGTGGTTTCCAGACTCCTCAAGCCATAAAAGCCAAAGACAGAGTAAAAGGTCAGTGTACCTAACACACTAAGAGCTTGTTTCCAATAATAATAATGATAAAGTCTCATTTTTTCCAATACTTAAAAATTTTATTTCTTTAGATTTTATAAAGAGCCTTTGCTAATAAACACTGTGCAAACAAACATAATAGCATGATTATTTCCATTTTGCAAATAACCTCAAGCCCTGAGAGTGACTTGTCAGTTGCCAAACAGTAGTCAGTTTTATAGCTGAGACATGTCCAGTGACTTCAAGCCCAGTGTTCTTTCTACTCCATCATGCTCTCCATGCACAAGCATTAAAAATTTCCCTAGAAACTATCTTCTCTTTACTCACTAGAATTTCACTTTCACTTCCTGCAACAGCTAAGACTCTCTCATCTCACCCATAATTCCCCCCAAACTACTATGCTGCTAGACCTCTCTTTTGAACTGATTTTGATTTTTTTTTCAAAACTGTTCATGGCAGGCACACTGGATCACTGAACTGTTAAAACAGACATTTAAATTCCCCTGGATGCCCTGTGGGAAATCATATGGCTGACCTCTCCCCATTCTATTTAAAAGGAAGATCTGAGCCCTTCATCTCTCATGTATCTCAAACTTATCTTTCCTGACTGGGGTCAGGAGAAACTATAATTGCCATACTTCACCTAAATTTCTTTCCCTAAATTAATTATTCTTCAATGCACTGACTAGGAGTAAAGGTTAAATGTGCCTTTTTGTCCCCTAATTTATATAATTGGATATAACAAAGACATATATTACGTACTTTTCTTTTTATCAACTGGTTCCTGGAATGTAAGAAATAAATGTACTTCTCTTGGGGAGATTTAGTCAATAAGGGGTATATGGAATTTGGCTGGACCTCAAGGAAGACTGCCTGAGAAAGACAGTGCTGCATAAGATATAAAGCAAGGAATTTGGAATCAGAAAGACCTGATTTTGATTTTTGTCTCAATGCTTACCAGCTATGTGAATCTGGGCAAAGTTATTTGGCAGGGTCCTCATCTATAAAATAAGAATGTTAAATAGCCCATGCTGTAAAGAGATTATGTGTGTGTGTGTGTGTGTGTGTGTACCCACACACACACACACACACACACACACACATATATATATATACACAAACACATATAAACATATACACACATTTATCTATATATCTATATCTATACATATATATGTGTAGAGAGATATAGACATATAGATATATATAGATATATGACTTGTAAACCTTAGAGTTCCTTTGAAATGTGAATAATTTCTATTGTTCCATGTGTAAAAATAATTAAAGGGAACAATTATGTGAGTGTCATGTAAAGCATGAGACAGTATCAATTCCTGATACACTGTCAGAGTAGTTGAGGATAAAGTGTACTGGATATAGCTTCAGGGAGTCTTAGTGTGAAACCTAAACTCTGCCACTAAATTCCCATGAGATTTAGAACAACAAGCCCAATATCACAGATTCATAGAAGAAAATCTAAAAAGAACCATAAAAACCTCTCCACCCAATTCCCTGTTTTCACAGATGAAAAACTGAAGCCTAGTAGTGCTTGTCCAAGGTCACATGAGTAGCATAATCACATAATCAGTCAGTCACTCAACATTTCTTAATTGCCTACCATGTGCCAAGCAGTATACTTAGTCTGGGGATACGAAGAGAGACCAAAGAATCCCTGCTCTCAAGGTGCTCACAGTTTAATGGGAGATGCAACGTGGAAACAACTGTGTCCAACCAAATAGGATACTAGCAGAGAAATAAACAGTTTAGTAACAGAGCCAACCTCCAACTCATGTCAGCATTCAGACACAAGCTCTCTGATTCCAATTCCAATGTGCTTTCCACTCTGGTAATCTGATAAACGATAATGTTTATAGCTAACGGACCTTTCCTAATAAAACCAATAAATAGTGTGACTTTGGGCAAGATGCTTTTTTCTCTCAGCCAAAACTTCAGTTTCCTCCTTTCTAGAGTGAGGGAGACAGTCTCCAAATTCCACTATTCTATTTCCTCTTTGATTTGACTATGGCCTTTTGGTCACTGACTATATTCAAGTAATCCCCTCAGACAAGTTCATATTTAATTCTTCTTGCACTCTCCATGGACTCCAGGGAAACAATGTACAATGTTTCTGGGTGTATGGAAGTGTTCAGGCCAAATGTAACATGAGCTTACAGTGGATAGAAATAAGAAGCAAGGGTCGAAATCAGGTCAGCCAATAGCAAAACAGGGGCTAATACGTGCATCCCCTTGCAACTACACAGGGATGATGTGAAACATAATGAGTTTGCATTCAGCCTGCTTTTACCATTAACTCAAGGGACACTCAGCAACCACAGACCTTTTCTGATGTTATTACAAATGACATCCATCAACGTTCATCTCAAATCTTTTCTTTTCTGTGAAGCCTTCTCAGATGATTAAAGTATGCTCAATAATCTTTTTCTCTACTCCATAAATCATTTATTTTAAGCACTAGATTGTAAGCTCCTTGATGACAGGAACTACCTAATTTATGTTTTCTTGCCCATGGTGTCTAGCACAGTGTATTTGCATGTTGGCATGCAAAAAAAGGGTGGCTAATAAAATGCAGGAATGATAGAAGGCAGGAAGGAGCATCCCATATTCCATAATTAATCCTAAATTGCCTTGAAGCATTTCTTACATCTTGCTATTTGGTATTCATCTGTTCTTTTTAGTTGATATTGAAATTTTCATATTTTCCAGATTTAACTTTCCAAGGAGAAAAGAGAATAGTTTTATTAGACTATAAAATCCTCGAGGACAGTGATGACAATTTGTTCTACTTTTTATCTTGGAGAGTAACTAAAATAAGCCCTAATATATAGTAGGCACTTAGTAAATAATTGTTGATTTAGGAAAAAAATAATTTTAGGGTTAAAGATAAAAAGTAATTGATTTGATTCTACTATTAGTTTGAAAAAAAGCCAGCTACCAAAGGAAACATATTCAACTGAATTTCCCTGATTAGGCTATGAGTTTCTTGAGGGCCAATTCATCTTTGACTCTACAATAGCATCTTCCACTTACTAAATAATTTGTCTTCATATCTATCAATCTACCTATTTCTCTACCTATCTATCATCTGCCCATTAACTAATATGCTTGCTTATTTGGGGGAGGGTGGCATTGTATCAATCTAGGGAGCTTTCCAATGAGAAATTCATTTTAGCAATGCACTGGTACTAACTCTTCACATCAACATCTTAGATAGTTTCCTGGAGGCACTGAAAGGTTAAGTAATATACCAACCTCTTTTCTAAACACCTTTAAAACTGAAGAATATATATCTTTAAATGAGAGGTATTATAACAAAAATAAAGTTATATTTTGGGGGCATTTGATAGGACACAGAAAATTCATCTATTGCATAAGAAGAAAAAGGTTCCTTTTTTATATCCCTTACTACTACTCCTTCTTATACTTTGATCATCTAGCCTACAGCTACAATCTGACAGTAACTGACTCTCCAACCTCACCAGTATCAACTAAAACAAAAATGTAGATAACTGTATTTAAAAAGTCACTGTGTAGCTGGGAAAACTGGAAAGCAATTTTAAAGAAAGTAGGCATAGACCAACATCTCATGCCATATACCAAGATGGGGTTAAAAGGGATAAATGGTTTAGACATAAAGGGTAATATACAACTAAATTAGGGGAGGAGAGAAAGATGTAACTGTCACATATATGTATAAGGGAAGAATTTATGATAAAAAGATAGGATCATAGGAAGTAAAATGGATAATTTTGATTAATTCAAATTAAAAAGCATTTGCACAAACAAAATACAGCCAGAAATTAGAAGGAAATGGAAGGGGGGGATTTTTACCAAGTTTCTCTGATAAAATTTTCATTTCTCAAATACATGTGGAACTGAACCAACTTTATAAAAATAAGTGTCATTCCCCAAATGATAACTGATCAAAATGTATGAACAGAAAGTTTCCAAAACAAACCAAAGCTTTCAATAGTCACATGAAAAAAGGCTCTAAATCACTACTGATTAGAGAAATACAAATAAAAAAATACTCTAGGATACCACTTTATAACTATCAGACTGGCTAACATGATAGTAAAGGAAAAATGACAATCGCTGGAGAGGGTATGGAAAAATTGGACACAAATTCACTACTGTGGAGTTGTAAACTAGTTCAACCATTCTGGAGAACAATTTGGAGCTATACCCAAAGGGATATAAAGCTGTACTTACCCTTTGACCCCAAAATACTACTACTAGGTATATATACCAAAGAGATAAAAGAAAAGGTAAAAGGACTTATTTGTACAAAATATATTTGTAACAGCTTTTTGTGTGTCTGTGGCAAATAATTGTAAAGCAAGGGAATGTCCATCAACATGGCAATGAGTGAACAAATTGTGGTCTGTGATTGTTGTGGAATACTATTATATTATAAGAAATGAAAAAAATAGGAATAGTAAAAGAAAAACATGGGAAGAAATATGAATTGATAAAAAGTGAGGCAAGTAGAATGAGAAGAACACTATACACGGTAACATCAATTTTATAAGGAAGATTAACTGTGAAAGACATAGCTATTCTGATCAAAACAATGACCCAAGACAATTCTAAAGGGCCCATGATGAAAACTGAAGGCACAATCAGGATCATACAAGATTTAGCATCTACCTACCATCTTAAAGGAATATAGTGCTGGGAATAAAAAGGTATGTTCTTTTCTATCTCCATTCTATTTTCTCCATAGGTCTATCACATCTAACTTTTATCTAACTTTTCTAAAATTCTATTCATCTCCTTAACTTGTTTCTTATTTATTTTTTGGTTAGAGTTATCTAGTTCTGAGAGGGGGAAGTTGAGGTACCCTAATAGTATGTTTTGCTTTCTGTTTCTTCTTTAGCTCACTTAACTTCTTCCCTAAGAATCTGGATGCTATATTACTTGGTGAATATATGTTTAATATTGATATGAATTCATTGTCTATGGTACCTTTTAACAAGATGTAGTTTCCTTCTTTACCTGTTTTAATTTGATCTATATTTACTTTTGTTTTGTCTGTGATCAGTATTGCTACTCTTGCTTTATTTTAACTTTAGCTGAAGCATAATATATTCCACTCCAAGATTTTACCTTTGTGCTATGTGCATCTATCTCTCTGCTTCAAATATGTTTCTTGTAAACAATATATTGTAGGATTCTGGTTTTTAATCCACTCTGCTATTGGCTTCCATTTAATGGGAGAATTCATCCCATTCACATTCACAGTTATAATTATTAACTGTGTATTTTCCTTCATCCTATTCCCCCTGCCCCATTTTTACTTTTCTCTCTCCTTTCTCTCTGACCCTCCTCACCAGTGTTTTACTTATGATCACTCAATCTGCCTTCCCTTCTATCAGGGTCCCCTTTTCTTTCACCTTTCCTCTCCTACTTCCATATATGGTAAGATAAATTTCTATACCCAACTGAGTGTGTATTGTTATTCCCTCTTTGAGCCAAATCCAATGACAGTAAGGTTCAATCAATGCTCAACTCTACCTTCTTTCCCTCTACTGCAATAGATCTTTTGTCTCTTCAAGTGATGTAATTTACCCTATTCTGCTTCCTTCTCTTCTTCTCCTATTGTCCTTTTTTCAACCCTTATTTTCATATCATCACATCAAAGTCAATTTATACCCATTTGCTCTTTTTACAAAGTCTCCTTCTAACTGCCCTGCTAGAGATTTGATTCTTAAGAGTTACAAGTATCATCTTCCTGTGTATGGAAAACAGTTTAAATTTTATTGAATAACATTTTTTTTCTTATTTCCCTTTTTTAATATTTCTCTTGTGTCTTATATTTGAAGGTCTGTTTTCTGTTCAGGTCTGGTTTTTTCATCAGGAAAGTTTGAAAGTACCCTCCTGGATGGCTAGGTGGCACAGTGAATAGAGCGCTGGCCCTGGAGTCAGGAGGACCTGAGTTCAAATCCGGCCTCAGACACTTAACATAAAAAACTAGCCATGTGACCTTGGGCAAGCCACTTAGCCCCAATTTTGCTACCTTCCCCCCTCAACAAAAAAAAAGCAAGAAAAACAACAACCAACAAAACAAAACAAAACAAACAAAAATGAGATTAATCCAGCATAGTTTGTACAAAATGAAAGTACACTCCTTCATTGAATACCAATCTTTTCCCCAGCAAGATTATGCTCAGTTTTGTTGGGTAGTTGATTCATGGTTGTAATCCAAGTTCCTTTGCCTTCTGGAATATCATATTCCAAGTCCTCCAATTTTTTTTTTAATATTGAAGCTGCAAAGTCCTGTGTAATCCTTATTGTGACTCCTTGATATTTGAATTGCTTATTTCTGACTGCATGCAGTATTTTTTCCTTGATCTGCCCAGAATTTTACTACAATATTCTCTGACTTTTCATTTTGGAATCTCTTTCAGGAGGTGATTGGTGGATTCTTTTTTAAAAAATAGTTATTTGTTTGTTTATTGGTTTGTTTATAGGTTTCCATACTTAATTTCATAAGATTTTGAGTTCTAAATTTTTCCCTCTTTCCCTACTTCCTCTTCTCTAAGACAGCATGCAATCTTATATAGGTTATACATGTATGATCAGATTAAACATATTTCCACATTAGTCATATTGTGAAAGAAGAATAAGAACAAAAAGAAAAAAAAACATTAGAAAGAAAAACAAAAAACAAAAGGAAGGGAAAACAGTATGCTTTGATCTGCATTCAGACTGCATAGTCTATCTCTGGATGTGGGTAGCATTTTTCATCATGAATCTTTTGGTATTGTCTTACATCATTGCATTGTTCAGAAGAACTAAGTCTAACAAAGTGAGTCATGCTGCAGTTACTATGTATAATGTTCTCCTGGTTCTACTCACTTTATTCAGCATCAGTTCAGGCAAGTCTTTCCAGGTTTTGTCTGAAGTTCACCTGCTCATAATTTCTTATGGAACAATAATATTCCATTACTTTTATATACCACAAACTTGTTCAGCCATTCCCCAATTGATGGGCATACCCTGAATTTCCAATGGTAGATTCTTTCTATGACTATTTTACCCTTAAGTTCTAAGATATCAGGGCAGTTATCCTTGAAAATTTCTTGAAAAAGTTCTGTCCATGTTCTTTTTATTATAATTATGATTATCATGGCTTTCAGGTAGTACAATAATTCTTAAATTATCTCTCCTGGATGTTATTTCTAGGTCATTTGTTTTTCCAATAATGTATTTCACATTTTCTTCAATTTTTCCTTCTTTTAATTTTGTTTGACTCAATCTTGATATCTCAAAGAGTCATTACTTTCCACTTGCCTAATTCCAATTTTTAAGAAATTATATTCTTAAGTTAGCATTTGTATCTGCTTTTGAATTTGGCCAATTCTGTTTTCCTTCAGTGATTTTTTTTTCCATTTGGCCAGTTCTGTTTTTTAAGAAATCATTTTGTTCACTCAATTTTTTTGCTTCCTTTTCTAAGTTATTGACACTTTTTTCATATTTATCCTTCATAACTCTTACTTGTTTTCCAATTTTTCTTCTACCATTCTTACTAGAATTTTAATATTCATTTTGAGTTCTTCCAAGAGGAGTTTTTGGGTTTGTGAGCAATTCATATTCCCCTTTCAGTCTTTATATGTAGGCATTTTGACTTTGTTGTCCTCTTCTGAGTTAGTATTTTGATTTTCTCTATCACCATAATAGCTTTCTATTATCAGGGTTCCCTTTAGTTTCTTAGTCACTTTTCAGCCTATTTTGTGACTTTTAACACTGAATTATGCCTCTGAGGTACATAAGAGTACTGTCACATTCCTCTTATGCTGAGGGCCAGGGGCATGGCCATTGGCTTTCCATAGCAGAGCGTTAAGGGCTACCAGCTTGCCCACTTTGCTGGTACAGTGTGGCTGAGTAATGCCAGTAATGCTGGAGATTCTGGGTTCTCACAATTTACTTTCTGTGCTGAGGCTGGAGGCTTTACAGCTGACTTGCTATGCCACTACCCTGCTGGGCCAGGACTGATGGACTTACATTACTGATCTATGTTTTAGATAAGAGCCTCCCACTGACTTGTCCAGATACCATCTGTGCTGGACTGAGTTCCCCTTCTACCAAAGTAAGACAGACCTTTCCTGAAGTCCTTCTATGCTATCTTAAGTTGGAAAATTGTTCCATTCCAATTTTTTTTTTTTGGGGGGGGGAGGTTCCTGTTGCTTCAGAGTCTGTTGAGAAACTTAACATTGTTTCTGAGGGAAACAGGGGAGAATTCAGGCAACTTCCTGGCTTTGATCCATCATCTTCCTTCCATAGTCTTTGTGTGTGTGTGTGTGTGTGTGTGTGTGTGTGTGTGTGTGTGTGTGGTGGGCGGGGCAGGGCAGGGCAGTTGAGGTTAAGTGACTTGCCCAAGGTCACACAGCTAGTACATTTCAAGTATCTGAGGTTGGATTTGAACTCAAGTCCTCCTGACTCTGTGGCCAGTGCTCTATTCACTGTACCACCTAGCCACCTCTTCCTTCCATATTCTTAAAGTAAAAGTGAAATAAGTTATAAGAAGAAATAGACAGTGAAGCTTTACTATTAGGAAACTTCAATTTGGCACTCTCAGAACTAGAGAAATCTAATCTTAAAATAAAAATTTTAAATGCAGATCAATAAAATTATATAAATTTATGTATATTTAAAAGGAGATCAATTAAATTATATAAAAGTTAGATATGATACACTTCTAGAAAAAACTGAATGAGAATAGAAAGGATTATTTTTATATAAAGCAGCTTTTTCTAAGCATGTTCACAAAAAATTAACCATGTGTCAAAGCATAAAAACCTCACAAAAAATACAGAAAACAGAAATATTAAATGTACTCCTTTTGTAGAATACTGTAATAAAAATTACTCTCAATAAAGAGCTATGGAAACATGGATCAAAATTAATTAAAATTTCAATAATCTAATCCTAAAGAATAAAAGGAACAAAGAAGAAATCATAGAAACAATAAATAATTCCATTAAGGAGAATGACCAAAAAATGAGATAATATACCAAAATTTGCAGGATGCACTGAAAGCAGTAAAGGAGAAGTTGATATTTTTAAATACTAACATCAATAAAATAGAGAAAGAGTAGATTAATTAATTGGGCACATTGTCAAAAAAGAAAAAGACCAAATTATAATCCCCTAATTAAACACCAAAGTAAAATCCTGAAAATCAAAGGACAGATTAATAAAATTGAAACAAAAAATAACCTTCAAACTAATAAATATAAAAGGTTCCCAACTGTCTTCTAAAACTGAAGGTCTTTTAAAAATAATTGGGGAATCCTGATTTTAAGAATGGAGACTAGGAAACACCAAGAAGTGTGGCAGAGGTTAGAACCTGAACTGCAAAATCATTGTTAAAGCAACGACTCATGGACTAAGTAGCTTGAAACCTCCAGGGAACTATAGAGGTGGGGGTGGGGGGATGAGAAAACGGGAAATTGATTGATTTGAGTGAAGTCAAGAAACTTGGTTATTTTAGATTAATATAACATGAAAGAGTCACAGTGAAGTTTTTAGTAAGTAACATAGAAAACTGGAATGATGACTGAGTGCATATATTCAGAAGACCTGACTTCATCTCTAGTCTGAAATTTCTATCTGTGAGATGCTGGGTCAAGTAACTTAACTTTTCTGAGGTTACTTCCTGATTGATGTACATAAAGTCAAATTAAATGTGGATTTATGCCATTTTGGAAAAGCTGTTGGTAGGCTTATTAGGGTTCAGAGCAAAGCAGCCAGATGACAGACTTCTAACTCATGTCAAGTTTGAGGACTGTTTGAAGAAAACTGAGATGTTTACCTTCCAGGAGAAGGCTCCAAGAAAATCCTCCAAGACTTAAGTGGAACATAGCCAGTATCTTCAAATTCCTAAAAGGCTCTATTTATTTGTCCTGTTTTGCCCCAGGCTGAGCAGGGGAAAGGGGGCAGTAGCAATAGATATAAGCTGCAAAGAGGTAAATTTAAGCAACACCAACAAACAAAATTTTCTTAAAAATTAGAACCGTTCGGGGCAGCTAGGTTGACACAGTGAATAGAGCACCAGCCCTGGAATCAGGAGAACCTGAGTTCAAATCCAACCTTGGACATGTAACAATTACTAGCTGTGTGACCTTGGACCAGTCACTTAACCCCAATTGCTCTGATTTCCCCCTTCAAAAAGATCCTAAAAAATGGACTATCTCAATCATTTAGTCAATCAACAAGCACTTATTAAATTCTTATTATAACTCAGGAACTGTCATAAGCACTGATGAAAAAGGGGAAAAAAAAGAAAAAAACAAATAAATAAAACCCAAGGTCCTTGCAAAAGCTGTTTTTTAGATAGACCCTTTAGGTGCCCAAAATACTTTACAAATGTTCCCTTATTCGATCCTAATAATAACCTTGTAAGTAGGAGTTATCGTTCTTCCCAGTTTACAGATGAGCAAACTGAGACTGAGGAATGTTGAAGGACTTGTCCAGTTAAAGCAAGAATCTGAAGGATTTGGAATTCATCTTCCTGACTCCAAATCCCACACTATATCCACAGTGCCTCCTAGATATTACAAGGAACTCACTCTTTAATCAGGAAACATCAAGAAAATAAGTATATACATACACACATACATCTATGTGTGTGTGTTTATATGTACATATATATGTGTATGTGTGTATATACACAACTGGAAGGTAATCACAGAGGAAGAGAATAAGCACATGAATGGGGAGGTTTGGAGGGGGGAAAACTCTTTTGGAGAGGGTATGAATCACTTTTAGCATTGAAGTAAGTGAAGAGGTAAAGATGAAGATCATTTTATGCATGAAAGATAGCATGTAGGTGAGATAAAAAAATAGTCTTCTGTCATGCATTTGTTCTTACTGGAGGTCTTCAAAGAAAGTTTGAATAACAGTCCATTTGGTATAATGTTGAAAGGATTCTTTTTCGGAAATGGTTTTAGCTATATTACTGCAAAGGTTCTTTTCAACTCTGAGAACTGGATTCTGGATAGTGATACTTTGATCTCTATGTTATTGAGAGGGATGTACTTTGCATCACGTAATATAAATGCAAGGTCTTTTTAAATTGCAATTTTCTCTTTGCTAAGGTCTTTCCTAGCAGCCAAATCTCATACAATGTGACAGGAGAAATGAAGGATTTTTTTTTTGGTTCATTATATTTTAATTCCAAAGTGCTTCTAAACATCTGTTTCATCCATTTTTTTAATACTGATAATGTTTGTGACTCAATGGTGATACATATTAATAGCTCTACTAGCAGAAGAAAATGTGAGACCATTAATATATCTCCCTAGAAGATTTCATGATAAGTGCAGCTGCTGTAACTTGTGCAAATGATAATTGCCTGAGCAAGAATCTAATTCTGAGCAAAAACAATAGTGATAATTAATCTAGTTCTTATTCAAAAGCTCAACACTTCATAAACACATATTTGAACATTAGTCACCCAAGTGTCATAGTTCATTTGGGAGTAGGAGACTTTCACAATCGTATTTGGACTTCTGTACAAATCATTAAAATATTTTTTTCATTTGTGATTAATTGATGATATCATTTTTACAGAGTGACAAGGGATTTTGTATTAAATTTCTATTTGCTTAACCAAAACTAATTATAGCATAGTCTCCAAAACCCTGAACATATATGAGAAATCTTGGAAGGAAACCTAGCATTTTGGATGGAGACATAGTGAATTTGGAAATTGACAAATATTACAACCAGCTCCCAATTAGTATAATAATTAATTCCATGAAGAGGTTAAATTTTTCAAATTTGCATTGAATGCCTCCAATTGACAGGAACCAATGACCATATTTTGCATAATTATAACATTAAATAGTGCAAATTTGAATAACCATAACCACTTCACATGATTCATTATTTATACTAATCGTGAATTAATATATATGTTTTGTTTCCAGGCAATGTGGCAAGTAGCAAATAAACTTGAGCTAGGAGTAAGGAGGTCTGTACTTAAGTTTTGACTATGTCATCAACTAGTAGAATAACCTAATACAAGTCCCTTTCCTTCTCTGGGGCTCAATTTAATTCATTATAAAATGAGTGGTTTGAGTTAGATCATCTCTAAGTTCCCTCTCAGTTTTTGAAACGCTCAGTTTTCAAATATCGTTTTCCCATTAAAAACTAGGAGACTGTCAATGAAAATATGTGAAGGAAATATTTTCTCAGAGGAGAGCACTGAACCCATCTATCTGAGTGTATATAGAAGAAATCAAAGAGAGGCCTTTCTCAAAGAACCCCCAGCAGCACACATCAAAAGAGGAACAACCAGAAAAAAACATTTTAAAGGCAAATGAGATAGATAATGGATGCAAAGTGCCTTGAGCTCTTTGGAGAAAAATAAGAAAATGTTATTAATTGAAGACATAAAATCATAATAATTCCTGTAAGAAGAAGATGAAGAATAATATCTCATGCTCAGATAGATTATACAAAAATTGGAAACAAGGGGAAATGACAAAGTTGTGAGGGAAAACACCAGTAGGTATTACCACTTGATGGAAAGATTCTTTCCCTTTTCCCTTTTTCTCTCTTGTAGGAATCACTTGGTTGGGGAGTGAATGACTGCAGTTCTGCAGGTTAACACTTAGGATTACGTAGAGTACTAGACTTGTAGTCAAAAACATACATTATAATCATTGTTTTGCTATTTTCTTCCCCTTGAAACCTCAGGAAAGTTATTGAACTTTTCTGACCTGTTTGCTTATCTGTAAAATGGGGAATGTGACTTTATCCTTTCTTTTTTTCATTTACTTTTATTTTTAAATAGTATTTTATTTTTCCCCAATTACATGTGAATATAATTTTTGATGTTCATTTTTGTCAGATTTTGACTTGCAAATATCTTCTCCCTCCCTCCCAAGTTGGCAAGCGATCTGATGTAGGATATACATGTGCAATCATGTAAACGTGTTTCTACATTGGTCATGTTGTAGAAGAAGAAACAGAATAAAAAAGCCACAAAAAAGTGAAAATAATATGCTTTTATCTGCATTCAGAATCTATCATGCTTTTTCTGGATGTGGATAGCATTTTTCATCATGAGCCTTTGGAATTATCTTGGGTCACTGTAAAAAAGAGCCAAGTCTCTGATAGTGGATCATCACACAATGTTGCTGTTACTGTGTATAATGTTCTCCTGTTTCTTCTCCCTTTACTTACCATAAGTTCATGTAAATCTTTCCAGGTTTCTCTGAAATCCTCCTGCTTATTATTTCTTATATAACAATAATATTCCATTAGATGCTTATACTAGTTCAGTTATTCCCCAATTAATGGGCATCCCCTCAATTTCTAATTCTTTGTCAACACAAAAAGAACTGCTATAAATATTTTTGTACATATGGATTCCTTCCACTTTTTATGATATCTTTGAGATATAGACTTAGCAGTGGTATTGCTGGGTCAGCAGGTATAAACAGTTTTTGGGTATAGTCCCAAATTGTTCTTCAGGACCGTAGGATCAGTTCATAACTCCACCAACAATGCATTAGCTTCCTTTTTCCCACATCTTCTCCAACATTTATCTAGCTTCTTTTCTGTCATATTAGCAAAGCTGATAGGTGTGAGGTGGTACTTCAGGGATGTCTTAATTTGCATTTCTCTAATCAATTGCAATTTAGAGCATTTTTATATGCTCTATTTTTATGCATTTATTTATTTTTGTTATAGATAACTTTAATTTCTTTATATCAAAACTACCTGTTCATGTTCTTCGAGATATATAAATGTATACATAGATATATCTATGTGTAGATATATATATATATATATATATATATATATATATGTAGATATATATATGTATATATTTATACACACACAGGTTTGTGGGAAGCTTGAGGACCTGTGGCTATACATTTGAAGAGATGATGTGAGAGTAGAGAGTATGTAAGACAGAAACTTTGTTGATTCATTTATTTCTGGGGAGATTCTCCTTCATAATCTTTGTTATATACTTCAAAACTTCAATGTTAGACCCTCTCTCACTAGACTTCTCCCCTTCCCTACATATGGATCCAAACCCAAACACACAGCAGCACATAGAAACACAGAATTAAGGAAATAGGTAGGGATGGAAATCAAATTGTCCTATAGTCTAACCTTCACAGAAAAGGAGTAAGTATTCATCTAGTCACTGATCTAAGATCTCCAAGTCAGGTAAACCTTTAGACATGGATCATTCCACTTCCGGATAATTCTTATTGTTGAAATGTTTTTTCTTGATATTTGATTTCAATTTACCTCAAGTAATTTAAAACTTCTTGACCTTCTTTCTACCTAGGGCTAGAATGGAAGAAGTCTAACCTCTCCTCCACATCAAATACTTGAAGATAACTGGTCATAAGGCCACAAAATTTACTTCTCTCCAGGTTCAATATTCCCAATTTCTTCAACCACATATGACATGAACTCATGGCCCTTCAGCATCCTGATTATCCTCCTATGGATACTAGAGCTTCTCCAAATCTTTTTTTAATGGAGCAGACCAGAGCTGAACCCAATACTCCAGAAAATGTATGATGAGAGTAGAGTACAGAGGGACCATTACTTACTTATCCTGTAATGTATCCATGAAGGAATTATCTTCTTATGGCTTCCATAACATATTGATGAATTTAAGCTTCTAATCCACTAAAACATTCAAATCTGTGTTGTTTTTTCTTCAGAGTAACTATTGTCTGTCCATTCCTCCTCACTATTGTACTCTAGATTTTTCCTCCTTGTAACCAAGTATAAGACCACATATATCTCTCCAGTGAATTTCATCCCTATGCACTAGTCTATAAAAATAATACTTTAGATTCTTACAATGTAATCTGCTGTGTTAACTACTACTCTCCACTCTTTATTATCTGCAAATGTAATATGCATGCCATTCTGATTTTTTGTGTCATTGATAAAAAATATTAAACAGCACAAGGCCAAGTACAGATCCCTAGGGTACTCTACTAGAGACCAACTGCCAAGTTGACAATAAACCAATGAAAACCCACTCTTGAGTTTGGTCATCAAACTAAATAATTGTGAATTCATATATTTGTATTATTATCTAGTTCCCCTCTCTCCATCTCCTCCACATGCATAACAACAATAACAATAATAGCAGAAAACAACAATAATTAGCTTTTATATAATATCTTGAAGTTTTCAAATTACTTTACAAATATCTCATCTGATCCTCACAATAACCTTGAAAGGCAGATGCTATTATTATACCCATTTTACATCTGAGGAAACTGAGGCAGATTGCATTTAAGTGATTTACCTAGGGTCATACAACTAGTAAGCATCTGAATGTGAATTTAAATCCAGGTCTTTCTGCTTCCATGTCTATCTTTTTATTCACTGTACCACCTAGCTACATGGTACACTTATGTCAAAAGTTTTGCTAAAATTACACAGAATTCTCTTCATCTTCTAGTTTAATCTTAAACACTGTTGTTGTTTTTCATCCTTCATTTTCAAAGAGGACCAATGACATCATGGAGTGATAACTTGAATGTGAATTAGATTTAAGTGAGGGAGAATCACACAGTCTTCAACCTCATTCTCTCTTCCAGAGTCATTCAAGTCCAGTGGAAAGACAAAAATCAGAATAACTGGCAATCCCAGGATGCACTGGATGACCTTGGCATGTTTGAGGACTGATCAATCTCTAAGAACTCTACAGTTCCTACTTCAGCTGCATTCACAGGCTTTGGAACAAACTGTTCTTATTCACCCATTCAGCCGGGGGAAGTCTTTACATGCTTGGGATAGACATCCCCCTAACTCACCAATGGGTTTGAGGTCTCTCAGTTACCCACAAACAGCTTTAGTTGTCTGTTGAGACAGTTTTACTGGGGTGTGGCCACTGTGCATGCTACAGCTTCTTGGAGCCATTTGGAAATACTTTGGTAAAAAGTAGATGCCAAAGTTGAATAAGCATCCTAATTGAATATTTTCAAAGGAGCAAAATAGTTGAAGCTTTTGCTTCTTCCTATCAAATCTGCTTAATATTAAAAAGGTAAAGCTGAAGAAAATAACAGGAAGAAGCATAAACTAATTATAGTAATTTCCTGACACACATTACCAATGCCTTTAAAAATGTGTCTTGTTATAAAATATAGATATTCTATATATGTGGTCTGTTTGTTGCAGAAAATAATTCAGGCTAACAATATCAACAATTACAATAATATTCTTTGTTTCTTCAAGTGATCAGACTTCTACTTTCTAAACACTCCCTCCCCCATTCCCAGTAGGAACTGTACAGCTCCTCAACCCTGTATGTTCCTTAAGGTAACAATTTGACTGTTTGCCATTCATCTCTAAATTCCAGTAAAAGAACTACAAGAGCCTCTGTAGAGTAACCACAAATAATTTTAAAACTGGAAGGGAACTCAGAGATGATCTATCCCAACTTTTCCAGATGAAGGTGCAAGAGGACCAGATAGAAGTGTCATAGGAAATAAGTGACCAGTGCAAAGATTTGAATCTAGAGACTTTTACTCCAAATTCAGTACTCCTTCTCCTGTACCACAATCACTTTTAAATTATTTATCACTTAATTTCCAGAAAATTAACTTATGGCTATTTCTCTAAATATAATAAAGTGTAGCTTTCTCATTTCCTTTGCCTGGATTTTTGGTGTGCACAAATATGTGCCTTTCTGTTCATCTTCTCATGGTTCAGACAAAAATAATCAAATCACTTTTGTTCCCAGTGGTTAAAAGACAAGCTTTATAATTATAATAGGGGAATTGCACACCCCTAACCCAACTAATGAAACTAATATGATTTTCTCCATCTTGACACCTTGATCAGATGAGAATGCTTCTTTGAGTTACAGAATCAATATATCAATGAAATGTTTAAATTAGGTGTGAATAATTTACTAATGACATCTATTATATTAATCCTTCAAAATATAAACTAGATGCAAAACCAAAAGGCATCCATTTAATGAATTAGATGATGAAATGTACTGTAACTGTTTGAAAGAATTAGGCACACCTCTGGGCCCAAGTATGTCAGAAAGGAAGATTCCAGCTAGAACATTTCAACAATTGCTTAAAAAGTTGAGAGGTTTCAGGACCCAGACTCTTGTAACTATAACTAAAGGATTAGAATGGAAGAAGGAAGAGTGAGTTCAGAGGAATTGCAAGTTTCCTTCCTCAATTAATTAGCAATGTCATCAGAGACTGGACCAGTAATGCATGATGCACTGAGATAGGAACTGAGAGAGGACAAGTAGAGGTAAGGAAACTTCAGAAATATTTATTCACTTCAGATCAGATAAAAATGCAGTTTTAGGATAATACAAAGGTATCACCTACAGAGGTCCATTAGTGAACTACAAGGAACTTAAGAAAAATTCATGAGAATTCCAGGAGAAACAAAACAAAACAGAACACTTCCATCCAAGCAGGAACTGAAAATGATCTCTTTGCTACCTTTATTTCCTGGGTTTAAGCCAACTTTCCCCTAGATTATGCATGTATTTGTGGGAGAGTATGGGATGGATGTATGGGAGAGTATCAGATGGATATTAGGCACCAAAACATGCCATATTAATAGGTAACCAACTCTCCCACATTCAGGTACTTTGCTTCTTTCCAATCTAGAGTCAATCCTTGACCTTAGTTCTCATGGCCTAAAAGTTACTTTGGACAAATAGATGAAGTAGGAAGTTAAACCATGGGATCTTTTAATAATATCTGCAAATAAATCAACCAATAGTTGTTGTCACAGTACCAACCTGTATTTGCACCTGTAGACAATATATTTGAACAAAGATTCTTAATGTCTGAATTTTGTATCCATGTGAGATTTTACAAATTATATTTTAAAAGAAACACCAAAAAAAGATATTTGATTCTTAAAAAGACTTTAGTTCACAGTTTATTCTCCAAAAATGATAGCCTAAATTAACTGAAGAGTAAATACAATATCTAAATAGACCTATTTTAGAAAAAAAATAATTTGAACAGGTCACAAATTAGCTTCCTAAGACAAAAGCACCAGGACTAGATGGATTTACAAGTGAATTCCATCAGACATTTAAAGATCAACTAAATCTGATATTAAATATTTTTAATAATAGGTAAAGAAGATATTCTATCAAAATCCTTTTATTAAACAAATATTATGTTGACACCTAAACCAGGAAGAGTATAAACAAAAAAAGAAAATTTTAGACCAATTTCATTAATAAATATGATACAAAAATCCTAAATAAAATATTAACTAAAAT
>CM053585.1:155564775-155596161 GCA_028646515.1 Pseudochirops corinnae
AATTTTAGACCAATTTCATTAATAAATATGATACAAAAATCCTAAATAAAATATTAACTAAAATACTACAATAATACGTTATAAAGATTATATATTATGATTAAGTGAGATTTAGAACATGAATATAGGAATGGTTTAATATAAGTAAAACTATTAACACAATTGATTATATAAATAACACTTAAAAATCATATGATTATATCAATAGATGAAGAAATAGCTTTTGATAAAGGTTGACACTTATTTCTATTAAAAACACTTGAAAGTACTGGTACAAATGGATTTTTCCTTAAATTGACTAAAAGTATTTATCTCTAAATCTAAAACCATCCTCAAGCATTATTTGTAATGGGGATAAACTGGATGCCTTCCCAGTAAGATCATGTGTGAAAGAAGGATGCCCAATATCACCAATATTATTGAATATTGTATTGGTAATCCTACTGTGAGAAATAACTGTTTGTGCTCAAATAAATACAGTAAATTAGACAGACTCTGAATGAGTCAAGAAGTTAGAACTTTCATATGTCCTGCAGAGTGGGTGTGGGACCCAAGATGAGCTCCCCATGCCCTACAGATGAGAGAACATGCCCTTTTGTACCTGTTCCTGACTGCCAGTCCCTTCTAGCTGACTCTGATTGGTGAGTCAGCATCGCTCAAAGACTTCCCAAAATGCCTACTACATGTTCCCCTTAATATGTTCCCTCTCTTCCTTCTGATGACACATGTTCACAAAATGGCACTAACCCCTCCTTAGGGGCATGTAAGTTAATATGCATAAACTTTATCAAGCAGGCATGCTTAATGGCCCTTTGTCCTACTTTTGTCCCCAGGACCTTCCCAGACTGTTTTCTGGAACTCTCTCCTCATGAGATAACTTCCTTTTATGGTCTCATCTCCTAATATGGAAACATAGCAATTAGCTTAACAAGGCTTGTTGATCATATTCCTCATTCAGATTACCTTTGTGGAAACATAATTCATCCTGATAATTCTTATACTAGCAATAGCAACGAGAGAAGGAAAAGAAAGTGAAGGAATCAGAATAGGGAATGAAATGATAAAATTATCTCTTTCTGCAGACAATAGGATGATATTCTAAACAGTTAGTTGAAATGATTAATACTTTAGCAAGGTAGCAGTCTATAAAGTCAACCCATATAAATGATCAGCATTGCTATATGTCACAAACAAAACTCTGTGAGAAGAGATAGTAAAAAATAAAATAAAATAAAATTCTCCATTTAAAATAACTGAGGGCAATATAAAGTATACAGGGAGTACATCTTCCAAAACAAACCAGGGAACTATATAAATAAAAATATAAAATATAAAAACCTTTTTATCCAAAAATATCAGATTTAAATAATTTGAGAGGGATTAATTGTTCATGGGTAGGCAGGGCCAATATAACAAAAATGACAATTTTACCCAAACTAATTTATGTATTTAATGCCATTGCAATTAAACTACCAAAAATTATTTTACTAAATTAGAAAAAAAAAATCCATTTGGAAAAAAAAACAACATAAAGTCAAAGATATCAAAGGAAATACTGAACAAAATGTAAAGAAAGGAGGTTTAACAGTACCAGATCTTAAAAGCAATAATTATTGAAACTCTCTAGTATTAGCTAATAAATAGAAAAGTAGATCAAGGGAATAGATAAAAATACTTTACTTTGAATCAGGACAACTTAGGATCAAATTTAGCTTCTTTTCCACGCTATCTTAGTGATCATGAGTAAGTCAGTTTACTCTCAACTCTCTAAAACTCTTAATTCACATATGAGTTTATAATTTTCATCAGTAGAAGATATTTTCCCACTAGAGAATTACTTATACCAGAATCATACAAAATTTGGTCCAGAACTATCCTCCTTACCTGAAAGAAAAAAATGCTTCTAATTTTTTTCTCTCTCTCTTCTCTTCCCTCCCTCTGCTATCCTTTTCCTCCCTTTCTCCACATATATGTTTATGTTTGGTCAATATAATTTTAGCTAAATCTACTATTAAATCTACTTCTATCAATTAAATAACAACAGAAATAAAAATTATGTAAGATAATAGCAATTTTGGTCTTGGAAGGTATACAAGGAAAATGTGGGTATTTTCAATTTGCCTTTCCAATTTCATCATATAAATTCTGTAAAATATCATGCTGTTATATTCAGGCAGGGATATGATGTAATCTATACGGAAAATTTTTACCTTGATACAAGTAGTACAAAATCAAAATAACATGGCTCATTAGGCAGAAAAACACAGTTTAAAATTCAGACTAAATCCAAAATTGTTATAAGCTGACTTCATGAAATATAGGTCTGACTCAAAAAAGAACTGCAATATTTCTAGACTATGGGCTAGAAATCTAAATAGAATTTTGACCAGTCTCTTGTGGAGGTAAAACTGCATGGAAGCTGTAATTATCAGAGAATGATCAGATGATATATCACAGTGGAGAATAAGAAGGTGGCAGTATTTCAATAAACAACTGAAGAAAGTAAAAGAGTCCTGGCAAATAACAATGAAGCAGAGAAAACAGTTCTCAGGTCAATGGCTCAAGGCAACATGGTAGACGAAGTGGCAAAATAAGGAGACATTTATAACTGCCTCTATGGAGGCAGAAAGTGGCTTCAGCTTGTAATGGTAATGGAATTTGAACCCCATAATGGGATGGACTTGTGGACGTGATGAGAGGGGGCTGAACCAGGAGGAGCTGGTGCCAAGGATAGAGAGAGGCCAAAAGAACTTCTGGGAGCCAGCATCTGGAGGCTGCTATTACTGCTGGAGAGAGAGAAATGAGGACTGAGGACTGAACTGGGAGGAAGCATGACTGTGGTGCCAGTACTTGGTCTGTCTGTTTTGATGTTACTTTGTCAGATTCTTCTGCTGATGGAAGACATTGCTGTTGTTGCAGAAGTCCTGGGACCTTGAGGTTGTTTCAGAAGCCCTGAAAGAGGATTTTCTTGTTTTATGCTTACAGTAATCCTGGAGGAGGGTCTTGTTGATGTTTTTAGGGGTCCTGGGACTGATTTGCACTGATTCCTCAGACCTTGTTGTTGGGTCTAGTTGATTTCACAGGCAGAGAGTGAATTGATGAGGACATGGGCAATGTGTATGATTGTTATTGTGTCTTTGTTAAGCTGTGTCTTCCCAGAAACAGAAACTGCTGAGAACTTGCCTCTGGTCAGGATGAAAAAAAGAACTCTCCTTGGGTATTAAATGCTGTGATGATATCGTAATTTAGTTGTGATCTAGGGGTGGATGGCCTTTGTGCTTTGTGACTGACCAAAAGAATGGACTTTGTTTATGATTGGAAACTAATCTCCAATTGAGACTACTCAGGGATGAAGTACTTTGACTTTTGTACTTTGTGACTGAACTGCTGAGAACTTACTAAATGATCGAGTTATCCTGTTTTTATTTTCTCTTTTCTGTGAATGTTTTGCCTTAATCTGTTACTGAATAAAAGGAGAGTTATTATGCTTGTAATCAGAACCCGGAAGTTGCTTGTGCTTGGTGTTACACAGCTCTAATGAAACTCCAGGAGCATGAGTTTCTCTTCCTAAATGTTCCCAACATACAGTCCCTCTCCCACTGGTGATCTAAGAATCTGTGAGATAATGTGCCCCTTTGGAGGCAGGGGAGTTCCTGGCTATTCACCTCACTAATCTATTTAATTAAATGTCTTTTGCTTTGAATTAATACATCCTTTACTTGGAAAAGTCTTTAGATACCATCTAATCTAATTCAGCAAATATGTTTGAGGGAATTCTATGTGTAAGATACCTGGGCATTTTGGTGAGATAAAAAAGATAAAATTAGATATAGTACCTGGTCTTAAGGAGATTATAATGCAGTAATTGCTTGTATATTTAATTTATTCATTGATTTATTCAACACATTTTTATTAGGCCCATTTTAAATGCCCTTAGTAAAAACACAAAACTTAGTTTAGAAATAACCTAAACCCTCATAGAACATATATTCTAGAAGGATAAGCCTGATACAACTAAATTTAAAAAAAAAACACTGTGTAAGGGCTTTAGAGAAGCAAAAAAAAAAATCATTCCATGAGAATTGAGGAGAGTTGTTATTCACTAATTAAAAAGGCTAACATTAATCAATTTGGGCTTTATTTTAAAAGGGTAGGTATTCAATGTAGAAGTGATAGAGCATTCCAGGCATAAGAAATATTCCAAATAAAAGTTTGGAGGTGTGAAAAATTCTATCTTGTCACTTTGGGGGTGGGGGGTGATTTCAATGCTTTATTTGAATGCTTGGAGGGTAGTGTATGATGAGAAATAGCTGAAGAGGTAGCTGTTAGCAAATTACTGGATACCTTGAGAATGACAAGCAGAAGGGTATGAACTTTATTCAGCAGCCAATAGGGAACCACTCAGGATTTTTGATCAAAGGATTGGCATGATATACATGTAGAATATGGGAGATGACACATAGTCGTAGTTAACAGAAAGAAGTTATTTCTTCTCCTGTTCTCTCAGACATTTCTCTGTGTCTCAAAAGTTATTCTTAGAGTATCATTTTATCCTATTTATTCCTTTGAATTGCATAATTCAAAGGAAATCACTTCAATTATATAGTTATTTTTACACAGTTAAATCAAATTCAATGTTGTTAAAGTCCCCTGAGTATTATCTCAGGCACACCATAAAGTCTATTCAAGCTGCAATTGAAGGAATGACAAATCTCATCTTGCAGAACCATTTTCCCCAAATCTATTTTCCATGGTTTTTCAATTGTTACATTTTCCATAAAATTGGCCTTCATTTGAAAAGCTATGGTAAATTTCACAACAACTGATAAAACTCCAGAAAAAAAGGGAATTTTCAAACTTGTCTATTTCACTATAAGGAGAATATGAACTATGTGAGTAAATAGTTACTGTGGACTAGGGCTAAGACTTCAGTTTGATATGGGAGTTTGGAGTTAACACTTGAGGGAAGCGAGAATTATGTTGAGTATTCTTAATTAACAGTTTTGTTTGATCAGGGATTTGGAAGTTAGCACCTGTGGGAAGTGAGAATTGAATTCAGAATTTCTTACCTATTGTGAAAAGCTGTCTGTTTGATGGGTGGAGCCAAAATGATTTTCTATGAGATATATAAGAAAGTTAGAGTGAAGATAGTGAGTTTAGAAGATAACAAAAGGAGAGATACATAAATGACAGAGAAATATACAAAGAGGCATATAAATGCATGTGTTTGATTGCTCTGGTTTCATGCTCAAACCTCAGCTTATGAATCCAATTTGATCTCTTATTATTCTATATTCTCTAGTCTAGTCCAGTCATCATTCTCACTACTTAGTGAAATGGAAGGATCTTTGTGATAATAAAATCAAATCTTATCATTTCACAGGTGAGAAAAATGAAGATGAGAGTGGTAAAATGATAGCCCTTACAGTTATGGCCCTTACAGGAAGGTAGCCTAATGTTGCTCAGTTCATTATTGATAACTGAGATCTCCTGATTAGTTGCGATAATACATTGATGCCTAGAGAGAATTCGAGCTTCCACATTATTTCCAAATGTGCCCATAGATTAAAACAACAGTTTTATGAAACTAAAAGGAAATTTAACTCATGTAGCATCTGATCTATATTTATCACAATGTTTATCTTAACTGAAGTCCAGTCCTGATGCCTCATCTATGCATTGAGTTGTACTTCATTTCTTAAATGAAATGAAAGCTTTCCATGGTCATACTGTTAAAAGGAAAATTCTTCATTTGAGCTTTCACCTTGATTAACAAGGCAAACTCAGTTTAAGGAGAATTAAATAGATTTCATTATATGTCAGTGTAAGAACGTATTGACAGAATAATCACTGAAGATCATCAATGACTTTTATAGGTAAATTTAAGACAACTCAGGCAAATGAGGTTAGGCATTTGCATCTCAGTTCCTCCCCAAAGTAATGAGAACATGACATTTTGCACACAGGAGTACGTAGCAAAAAGCAGGTAATACAAAAACCTGCAAACTAGGTGTCTTCTTCCCCATCAAATCTTCCTCAAACACTGGTTGATAAAAAAGGGCTGGGAAAATGGGTAACTGAATCAACATAACTTTCAACACCACCAAATTATTCAGCCATAAGCCTGGTGAGGTATCTGTTATCAAAGGACAAACTAAGTTATGTTAGCTACCAGATAATGATTTTTATAAACAGAAGATGGTAACTCTCAAAGATTACCTTCTGGACATCAGTGGATAAGTTATCACACTAAAGAAATTGTAGATTCCTGTTTATAGTACTGATTACAAATTCAATAAATTGTCTTTGAGAATTATCTTCTATCTCCAAAAATCAGGCAAGCATATATGTGCATATGCATATATATGTACATCTATATAAACATGTATTGCCATATGTATATAAACACAGTAATTCATACTATTATAGTTATTTTAATGTATCTCATCTTCTACAGTAAATTATATGCTCCTTGAGGTCAAGGGTTGTATATTAATAAAATTTGCATTCTAAATAATAAGCTCTTCTAGAGCTTATTTTGTGATCTGAAGTTCTTGTGAGTCTTAAGTTTCCAATGCTGTAAAAATAAAGATGATAATATTTTGACTACCTACTTAATGGTTCATAGAAAGGAAAATACTTTTTAAACCTCAAAACACCATGAAAATTATAAACGACTATTATTAAGAAAATTTTTCACTTCTTTTTTTTCCAATTTATTTATTTATTTTTAGTTTTCAACATTCATTTTCACAAGATTTGAGTTATAAATTTTATCCCTGTTTTTTTCCTACTCCCCACCACAAAATAGGGAGCCTACTAATACTCCTTCCCCCCAATCTGTTCTCTCTTATATCCTCCCCATCCCACCCCAACTTCCTAGTAGGGTAAGATGAATTCCTATACTCCAGTGCCTGTATATCTTATTTCCCAGTTGCATGTAAAAAAAAATTTTTAACATTTGTTTTTAAAACTTTTGATTTCCAGATTATTTTCCTTCTTCCCTTTTTACCCACACCCCCAATGGGGAGATTAGCAATTCAATATGGGTTGTACATGTGTAGTTATACAAAACATTTCCATAGTAGTTATATTGTGAAAGACTAACTACATTTCCCTCCCTCCTATCCCAATTTCCCTACTTATTCTATTTTCTCCTTTGACCCTGTCCATCTTCAAAAGTGTTTGCTTCTAACTACCTTCTCCCCCAATCTGCCCTCCCTTCTATCATTCTCCCTCTTATCCCCTTTCCCCCTATTTTCCTGTAGGGTAAGATACTCAATTGAGTGTGTACGTTATTCCCTCCTTAAGATAACTTCAGAGAGAGTAAGGTTGACCAATTCCCTGTCACCTTCCTGCTCTTCCCCTCCATTGTAACAGTTTTTTTTCTCACCTCTTTTATATGAGATAATTTACTCTAATCTATCTCTCCCTTTTTCCTTCTCCCAATATATTCCTCTCTCACCTTTTAATTTTATTTTTTAGATATCATCCCTTTATATTCAACTCATCCTGTGCCCTCTGTCTGTGTATACATGTATATATGAACACACTCACATATATATTTATACACACATATACCCTCCTATACATACATATATATTCCCTTCAACTATCCTCATACTAAGAAAAGTTTTATGAGTTACAATTATCATTTTTTTCCATGTAGGAATGTAAATAGTTCAACTTTAATATGTTCCTTATGATTTCTTTTTCCTGTTTACCTTTTCATGCTTCTCTTGCTTCTTGTATTTGAAAGTCAAATTTTCTTTTCAGCTCTGGTTTTTTCATCAAGAATGCTTGATAATCCTCTGTTTCATTGAATGACCCTATTTTTCCCCGAAGCATTTTACTCAGTTTTGCTGGGTAGGTGATTCTTGGTTTTAATCCTAGCTCCTTTGACCTCTGGAATATCATATTCCAAGTCCTTCAATCTCTTAATGTAGAAGCTGCTAGGTCTTGTGTTATCCTGATTGTGTTTCCACAATACTCAAATTGTTTCTTCCTGACGGCCTGCAGTATTTTCTCCTTGACCTGGGACAATTTGCACTTGTTAACTCAATTAACTCCAAAGATGTCACTTTACAGTTGAGGATTTTCTTGGAAATTTGTTTTTAATACTGTAGTCTTAGGAGTCAATAGGTCTTTTGCTGGATCAGACTTTTGTCAGCATCCTGACAGCAGGTTAATTTAGTTTTACTCCCCTTTGATACCTCTCATTGTTCCTTCACATGCCTGATGTTAGCAAAACTTCAATGGATAGAATCACTAATAGACAACATTCTCAAAAAATATTATAGCCCATGATGTTTTTTCCTTATGTAAAGCACCTACTTGAGTTTCAGGTCACACACTATGATTCACTATTTATGTGACTTCAGGCAAGCCTCTTCTTCTCTTTGCTCCTCAGTTTCCTCCTCCATGAAATGAAGGATTAGACTAGATTTTTAATAAAGTCTTTTTTTGTCTGTTTAATTCTAAATCCACTGATGCTCTTATGTCATCATCTCAATGCAATGCTGTTGGCTACAACTCACATTAATTTCCTTCTATTTATTCCCAATTGGAAAATGAGAACAGTCAAACAATATAACTCAAACATCCCTTAGGTATTTTCCTGTCTACTTCCTCCAAACAGGTAATCATGTGCCTTAGCAGAAACAAATAATATATAAATCAGCCATTAAAAGAACATTTCAGTTGATTTAGTCTTAACATTTTGGTACCATGGCTATATTAATAAGAAAATAAATGGCTTTTGTAGTAGAACAATCCCTATGAATTAGTTGACCACTGTTAAATTTAATTTCTGAAATTATAGGAGGTGAAAACACATTCCTGAAGTATATTACTGACAGGCTCTTTAGAACAATACATCCTGTTTCTTGCCCCCAATCCCCCTTACTTTTAAGGTGAAAATTAACCAACTCCTGTTTCTTGCCCCCAATCCCTCTTACTTTTAAGGTGAAAATTAATCAACTGAAATGAGGCTTGACATTTAATAATTTCAACCTGCCATTTGTTCTGTGAATGTTGTTAAGTTATTTTATCATTAATATTAATAAATATGGTACCCTTATAAAATACCAAGCAAAATCACAAGTTTAACAGTTCCAATAAATTATAGTTCTATAAAATGCATGCCTTTCTTTTACTTCTCTTTAGGGAAGCATGAGAGTTACAGCGGTTTATGAACACTTCTGAGATCAAACTCTATCAGGGTGAAACTAATGTAAAAATATATTTTAAAAATATCACCACATTTTAAACTAAATCTGCATGGCTAAAACTGAACAGATGGGATAATGTGAAGAGTTGTTAAGATGACCTTAGGGCAACTGGAAGTTATAGCTATTGGGAGTCAGTATATTGAAATAGAAAGAGAATCAAAAATCAAGTCAGAAGACATGGATCCAGGTTCTGATTGCATTACTATTTAATTGAGTCATATTAGGTAAATTACAAATGCTTTAAAGCCTCAAATTTCTGTTGGGCAAAATGTTCTAATAATCATGGGTACTAAGTTTTATGAAAGGACTTTGGAAAGTCTAAAGTCTTAAAAAATGGTATTAAAACTTTTTTTTTAATCACAGGTTTCTATCAGAAAAGCATTTTAATTACACATACAAATATATGATGAAGTATGAATTGATATATTTATAATTTATAAATTATATGCATTTACTCCTATAGGGCAAGATAGATTTAGTGTATATATATATATATACCCAACTGATTGTGGATGTCATTACATTTTCGAGTCAATTTCATTGAGAGTAAGGTTCAAAGGAATCCCCCACATTCCCCATCTTCCTCTCCACTGTAAAAATTCTTTTGAATCTCTATTATATGAGACAATTTATCCCATTCTACCTCTCCCTTTCTTATTCTCACACTGTATTTCTCTTTCTCACTTTTTAATTCATTTTTTTTAGATATCATCTCATCATTTTCAACTAACACTCCTGTCCTCTGTTTATGTATACTCCTTCTAACTTACCTAATGAGAAAGCTTTTAGGAGTTACAAGAATCATCTTCCCATGTAGGAATGTAAACATTTTAACCTTATTGAATCCTTTGTAGTTTCTCTTTCCTGTTTACCTTTTTATGTTTCACTTGAGTCTTGCATTTTAAAGACTAATTTTAAATTTATCTCTGATCTTTTCATCAGGAATGCTTGAAAGTCCTTTATTTCATTAAACATCTAACCCACCTTCCCCTCCCCCCCCACTCCCCCCAGAAGATTGTATTTATTTTTTCTGGGTAGCAGCCAATCCTTCCTCCTTTGCCCTCTAGAATATCATATTCTAAGCCCTTTAATATAGAAGGTGCTAAATCTTCTGTTATCTTGATTGGGCTCCATGATATTTGAATTGTTAATTTCTGGCAGCTTTTTATATTTTCTACTTCGCCTGGAATTTGTCTATAATATTTCGGGGAGTTTTCATTTTGGGATGTCTTTCAGAAAGGAATTATTTCGTGGATGCCTTTGATTTCTATTTTACTGTCTGATTCTAGAGTATCAGAGCAGGTTTCCTTGATAATTTCATTTCATTTCTTTTCTTTTTCTTTTTCTTTTTTTTGCTTTTTTGAGGAGGGAAAGTAGGGCAATTGGGGTTAAATGATGTGCCCAATGTCACACAGCTAGTTTTATGTTAAGTGCTTCAGGCTGCATTTGAACTCAGGTCCTCCTGACTCCAGGGCCAGTGCTCTATTCATTGCACCACCTAGCTGACCCTTGATAATTTCTTGAAAGATGAGGTCAAAGGCTTTTTTTTTTATGGTGACTTAAAGCTAAGATAGTGTAATGGTAATGGTAATTTGAAGATCTTCCCTGCCCCTTGTATTTGCAATCAAAGAGGTATTTAGCACCCAAGTTCATAAGCGTGTCAAGTATTAAGACCAAGAATTTGTGAATCCCACAGTGGGATGGACTTGTTGACTTAACAGAAAGGGGAAGAACAGGGAGGAGCTAATACCATATAAGAGGAAAAGTGCAAGCTGAAAGAGGCCAGAACTTCTGGGAGTCAGCATCTGGAGGCTGGGCTGCTATTGCTGGAGAGAAAGAAGAGAATTGAGAACTGAGAAGAACTGAGAAGAGAAATGAGAACTGAAGAATGAACTAAGAATTGAGAACTGAGAAATGAGAAGAGAGGAGAACTGGGAGGAGGCATGGCTGTGGTGTCAGTATTTTGTCTGTCTGTTTTGATGTTACTTTGTCAGATTTGTCTGCTGATAGAGGACAGTGCTGTTGTTACAGAAGCCCTGGGGCCTTGCTACTGGTTCAGAGGACCTGAAAGAGGATTTTCTTGTCTGTTTACAGAAATCCTGGAGGAAAGTCTTGCTAACAATTTCAGAGGTCGAACACAAGCAGCTTTCCAGAGGACGGCTGTTGTGAACAGCTTTCAAGATTTTGATTACACAGTACCATAAGCTCTCTATTTATTCAGTAACAAACTAAGATAAAACATTCACAGAAAATCAAAACACAGAATTCACCATGTTATGGCATAGCAACTTATTACTAAAATGGCCATGAAGTTTTCACAAAAGTGGTCACATAGTTTAAACAAAGTTCGTTCATTTAGTAACTCAATCATTCTTAAAGGAGGCAATCATCCTTAATTGACACAAAGTACAGAGGTCGAAAGTTTTCCACCTCTTGATCACATTGTCTTAATCTCTTCAATCAAAAAGTCTTCTTTCTTCTTAATTGGAGATTAATCTCTAATAATTCTTAATTAGTAAGTCCTAAACTCAATAACCTAAATAAAATGGTCAAAGTTCTCCATCCCTAGTAAATCATGATCTTTTCAATTTGCCTTAAATACCCAAGGAAAGGTCTTTTCATCTTGACTCAAGGCAGGCTCTCAGCTTTCATGGTTCCTCTTCCATGGTCCCAGCTCTTGCCCAAATCAACCCAATTGCTACGTGGGTTCAAAGGCAGACAGCTCTCAGTTATTTTGTCCAGCTTCTTGTGCAGTTCCTCTTCCATATTGAAGCTCACAGTGTCCAGTCTACCTCCGTTCCTTCACAGTTTCTGTTCCTGGAAAGACAAAGCTGAACAAAGTCACAATAACATTCATAACATTGCCGGCATGCTCATCAATTCACCTTCTGCACGTGGAATCAACACAAACCCAACAAAAAGGTCTGAGGAATCAACACAAATCATCAGTATAGTCCCGGGACCTCTGAAATCGTCAGCAATACTCTCCTCCAGGATTTCTGTAAACATACAAGAAGAAAATCCTCTTTCAGGGCTTCTGAAATTCCTTTTCCATCTGGCAAATTCGGCTTTTTAAGGCATTCTTCTTCTCATTGGATTTTTGGGCCTCTTTTGCCATTTGAGGTAGTCTATTTTTTAAGTTGTTATTTTCTTCAGTATATTTTTGGGTCTCCTTTAGCAAGCTGTGCATTCACTTTTCATGATTTTCTTGCATTATTCTCATTTTTCTTCCCAATTTTTCCTCCACTTCTCTTACCTGATTTTCAAAATCCTTCTTGAGCTCCTCCATGGCCTGTAACCAATTCATATTTTTCTTGGAGGTTTTTGATGCAGGAGTTCTGACTTCACTGTCTTCCTCCCACTCCATGCCTTGATCCTTTTTGTCACCAAAAAAGGATTCTATGGTCTCTTTGTGCTTCCTCTGCTCACTCATATTGCCAGCCAATTACTTGACTTTTGAGCTGTTTGCCAGGGTAGAACTCTTCTTCCAGAATGGAGAGCTTTGTCCCAAATTGCTGGGTATTTGCAGCTGCCCAGAGCTATTAGGAGGGTGCCCTCTCTACAGCCCCCACAAGCTCTGGCTCACTGGTCACACACCCCCAGGACCACCACCCAACACTGTGACCCAGATCTAAGCAGGTTAAAGCAAAAATGATTACCCTCTGAATGGTCACTTGGTCCCCCTATGATCTTCAGGTCAGGAGCTCCTGAGGCAGCCACAGGGTGGCAGCTGCACAGCTGCCATACCTCCACTACATCTTTCCCCGCAGGCAGGAGCCGGACCATGCTCTTCTGTCCCCCTGTTCCAGCAGAGCTTTACAATGACCTTTTACTTTGTCTTTGGCATTTATGGGTTAAAAGGTCTGGAAACTGCCACAGCTGCTGGTGATTCACTTTCCTGAAGTCTGCTCTGGCTGCTGCTTGTCAGGGCCACCTTGGCACTGGAACCATGCTGCTCATAAGGGACTGTATTTGTCTCTAGCATGCTGCAATAGACCCTTCCTGTCAGCCTGCTGGGCTTCCTTCAGTGGGAGATTTGTTTCTCTCTGTCACTTTGTGGGTTCTGTAGCTCTAAAACTTGTTTAGAGTCATTTTTTTTACATGTATGGGAAGTCATTGGAGCAGGAGTGTATGCCAAGTTTGTGCTTCTACTCTACCATCTTGGCTCTGCCCCTCTCTTTCAGGGCTTCTGAATCAGAAGCAAGGTCCCAGGACTTCTGTAACAACAGCACTGTCCCGTATCAGCAGACGAATCTGACAAAGTAACATCAAAACAGACAAAGTACTGACACCACAGCCATGCCTCCTCCTACTTCTCCTCTCTTCTCATTTCTCAGTTCTTCTCAATTCAAAGTTTGGTCTTCAGTTCTCATTTCTCTTCTCAGTTCAGTTCTCAGTTCTCTTCGCTCTCTCCAGCAGTAGCAGCCCAGCATCCAGATGCTCACTCCCAGATGTTCTGGCCTCTCTCAGCTTGGGATTTTCCTTCTTTATGGTATTAACTCTTCCCTGTTCTGCCCCCTCCTGTTAAGTCAATAAGTCTATCCCACTATGGGATTCATAAGTTCTTGATCTTAATACTTGACACTATTATGAGCTTGAAACTAAGTGCTAGGTATCTGTTTGATTACAAATACAAGGGATAGGGAAAATATTCAAATTCCTATTACCATTACATATAGCAATTCTTAAATTACATATCCTTGATCTATTTTCTAGGCCATTTGTGTTTTATTTTTCCTTTTCTTTTGCGGGGGGAGGTATGAGGCAGTTGGGGTTGGGCAATTGGCCAACGGTCATATAGCTACTCAGTATCAAATGTCTGAGGCCAGATTTGAACTCAGGTCCTCTGGATTCCAGGGCCAGTGCTCTATCTGCAGTGCAAGCTAGTTTCCCCTACTTCTTTTTCCAAAAAGATATTTAACATTTTCTTTTATTGTTGGTTTATTTTCTTCTTGCTGTCTTCTGTAGTCATTACCTTCCACTTGCCCAATTCTACTTTTTAAGGAGTTCTTTTCTTTAGTGAATTTTTGTTCATCTTTTTTTCCATGTGGAATTAAAGAGTTCTCTACCATGAATTTTTGTCCCTTTTTAAATCCTTTCTTATATTATGTTTTTAAGATGTTATTTTCTTCAGTAATTTTTGTGCCTCCTTCACACCGAGTTATTGACTCTTTTTTCATTATTTTCTTGCATCACTCTCATTTATTTTCCCAACTTTCCCTCTATCTCTCCTACTTTATTTTTAAAAATCTTTTTTGAGTTCTTTCTGAATTTATTTTGCACTTGATATCAATTAAAATTTTTTTTTCGAGGTTTTAGATGTAAAGTTTTAGACTTTTTTTGTCCTCCTCTGAATTTGTGTTTTGATCTTTCCTGTCATCATAGTAGCTTTCAATGGTCAGGTTCATATTTTGTTGTTTGCTCTTTTTCTAGCCTATTTCTTGAATTTTAACTTAATGTTAATGTTTAGATTTTTCTCCCAGGCTAGGGGAGGCACTGTTCTAAGCTTCAGGTACTTTTGTGCAGCTCTTTTCAGATCTAGTTCTGGAGCTCTGTAAGTTTTCAGTTCTTCCAAAGTAGCATGATCTAAGAGGTGTGTTTATTTCTCTCATCACCTGTATTCTGGCCTACTAGGCCCACAAACACTTTATTTTTACCCTGGAACTCTCATCAGGGTCTCTTCTTTCCTGTGGTGGAAAGCTCTAGTGTACTAGTATTCCTCATTGCCCTGGAACTGGGACTGTGATCCAGGACTGCAATCCAGAACCAGGTATGAGCAATGTAACAGAGTCCTATATTGAGGGTCAGCAAAGGGACCCTAAAATATCCTTATGATCAGTTGTCTATCCACATGAATATCTGAGGGCTAAGAGCTCTGGAAGTCATTACTGACATTTTAGTTGCTCTCATGTCTCAGCATGCTTCTGGCTTGCCCAGGCCTGGCTTCCTGCTGGCTTGCTGGGGTATGGCCTGCTGCTATCTTGATGGATCACTGTCTGTGCTCTATTGTTCACCACTTTCACCCAGGTACAGGTCTTTCCTCTGATCCTTCCAAGTTATCTTGGGCTGGAAAATTGTTTCACCCTCCCTTTATGTATTCTGCCACTCCATAACTCATTTTGAGGCATTATTTTAAAGTTGTTCAAAGGGGAATTTCAGAGAGCTCAGGTGAGCCCTGGAATTTTCTCCACCATCTTGGATCTGCTCCCATCTACATTTATTTTAAACAAAGTTTCTCATTTCATCTTCCCCTTCCTGGACTTTGTTGCTAATATGTAGAATGGTTGATGATTTATGGAGATTTATTTTGTATACCACAACTTTGCTAAAGCTGTTAATTGTTTCAATTACTTTTTCAGTTGATTGTATAAGAATCTCTGTATTATCATCTCATCTACAAAGAGGGGTAATTTTGTTTCCTCATTGCCTATTTTTATTCCTTCAATTTTTTTCTTCTTATTGCTATTGCTAGCATTTCTAATACAATATTTCATAATAATGGTGATACTAGGAAGACTTCAGGTTTACCCTCACTACAAATAAAGATTACTCTTGGTTTTAGTTAGATACTACATATCATTTTAAGGAAAGTTCCATTTATTTCTATGTTGTCAATAGTTTTTCACAGGAATGGATATTGCATTTTTCTAAAGTTGTTTTTTTTTCTGCATCTACTGAGATAAGTATATGATTTTGACTGTTTTTTTATCAACACAGCCAATTATCTTTATAATTTTCCTAATACTGAACCAGTCCTACATTTCTGGTATAAACCCCACCTGGTTATAGTGTATTATCTTTGTGATATATTGTTTTAGTCTCCTTGCTAGTATTTTATTTAAGATTGTTCCATCAAACTTCATTCGAATAATTGGTCTATAATTTTTTGGTTCTAATTTTCATTTTCCTGATATAGGTATCAGTACCATATTTATGTTGTAAAAGAAATTTGGTAGATCTCTTTCTTTGTCTATCTTTTCCAAATAGTTTATATATCATTGGGATTAATTGTTCCTTAAATGTTTAGTAGAATTTACTTGTGAATCCATCTGGTCCTGGGGATTTTTTTTCTTAAGGATCTTATTTATGGCTCTCTTTTTCTAAGACAGGGTTTTTTAAATATTATATTTCCTCTTCAGTTAATCTAAATGGTTTATATTTTTGGAAATATTCATTTATTTTTCTTAAATAGAATAATTTCTTCAACAGCTTTTTGTCTATGTAAGATTTTACCATATATAATACAAAGTGAATTGCCTCTGTTTAGAAGTGAGCAGAAAGTTTTCAATACAAATGCATTCTTATTCCTTTGTATCACTGTGTTTAAAAGACATAATTATATCTTAATATCCTATTCATATTTGGATATTTTAGCTGTTTGTTGTTGTTGCTGTTTGTATAAGTGTGAAGAATATCAAGGAAGCAATTTTGGCCCAATTTTAACTGTGGGAGGGGAGTAATACATTATAAAGCTGGAGAAGTGGGTTGGGGACATTTTGTGAAGGACTTTACAAGTCAAGGAGTTTATATTCTATCCTTGATTCATTAGGGAAGTATTGCCATTTATTATATCTTCATTTTTCAATTGTTCACTTGGCAGGGTGGGGGCAGGTGAAGAGAAAGAAAAATAAGATTGTTAATTAGATAATACAATAAAATTAAATTTCAGAAAAGAATGCTATGGTTAATTGGAGAAAGTATGGCACAGCAGTGGAGCTGGTTGCTTGTGGCTCTGCATATCTGAAATTTTCTCTGCAAAGGAAATCAAGTAGTACAGTGTTGATAGTGTGTGTCAGGAAGACCCAAGTTCAAATCATACCTCAGATCTTAGTAAATGTGTATGTTAACAGCTAAGAAAGCCATTTAAATGCTATATACTTCTGTAAAAATGGGGATAATGATAGCCGGTTTCATAAAGTGCCATATAAATGCTAGCTATTAGCTACCATTATTGTATTTATATGTGTTTGCATGTGTGAAGGTCTTTACTCTTGTAGTTACCTTTGCTAAAAGGCATCCAAGAGTGCTAGTGGAGAGTATGGGGTCTCTCATTGTGTATCATGTTTCTGAGGTAAATTGAATATATTAATACAGAATATAGGTATAGATAGCAATGTTTTGTGTTTGCACAAATCTACAAAGATCTAGACTGCCGCATTCCACTAAGGAACAAAGCCATAACCATGGTGGGATATCCAAGCTCTGTCTGATGGCATTATGATGGGTAGTGAGGATGAGGAGGAGAATGCATGCATTCCTTGTGACAATTCTCTAGTCACAAGTCCCCTTGGTGCAGAGCTTTTCTCCAAGTGTCCAGTTTCATTTCAATTCTCCAACATTTTCTCCAGGGTTTGTGGGGTGTTATGGGGTAGGGAACATCTGCCATGGGACATCCACTGAAATATCAGAAAATTTTCCTCTCTTTACATGCAACTATACCCAGAAGGGACCATCTTCTGTGTCACCTCCTTGCCCTACAATTTATTTTACTATTGATATAATAATCCCTAGTTATAAGTTGACTCAGGAAATTTCTTATCAGTGTTCACAGTTTGGCATACATCAGAAAGAAGCACAGAGAGAATTCAAATGCCAAGAGAACTACATCCCTTAGTAGCTCAACTAGTTTCTACCCCATTTATTCTCTGCAGGCATATTTTTTTTTAATAAGGTCTTTAAAAATAGTGGACAGGAGAACAAACTTCCAGGAAGATTGGCGTAAAACCCAACTACTCCAGATCATTGCAAGGGCTTAAAACCAGAAGGAAAACTGACAGATGCAAAATAGAGCATATTTGCTAGCATTATTATTGCCATCTATTCTCATTATCAGTTACTGTGTAACTACCCCATTTGGAACCAATAACTCATTTCTCCATCAGGAAGTATAAATGCAGCTTAAAAGGATTAAGTTGGGAGAAGTGGCTTTACCTGATCAAGTAGAGATAGAAGGAGTTCATACTAAAGTAAAGAAATTCAAAGCACTGAAAACAAATATTCAAGATATCTCAAAGAAGGAAAGATAACAAAAATGGTGTGGGGGGAGATTGAATTATTATTCACAAATAGCCAACTATGAAAGTAGCCGTAGTTACTGACTTAGACATATTTCCTTTCTTATCCCCACAAAACTTTATAAGCATAGTCAACAGACATTAAGATAAACACAGAATCAGAGAATGTCACATATGGAAAGGATGGAATAAAAATTATTATAATGTGAGTGAAAAAATGGTCAGGCTTTTATAAATAGTAGACAATACATCAGATCTCCACAGTAACACAAATGAAGGAAAGGCATAGAAAATACAAGGTTGTATGATAATTTTGAGTTAATTACCAAAAGTGAACAAATGATACAAAAACCTTGGCCAAGTAGAGAAAACACTGCCTTCATGAGTCTTTTCCAATAACATGTCCTTGGTACATATGTTAAAATCATTGAAAATTTCTTGATGATAATTTTGTTCAATGATGCTCTAATTATCAAGATCAAGTAAGTCACAACAGGGAAACGTATGTTCTCCAAAGGTGTTTCCTTTTTCTGTGGAGCATTTGCTGCATAGAGTACAAATGAAGGGTTGTTCACTATATAGTTATATTCTCCAGATGCTCCTTTTTATGATATGATACTAATTTTGCTAATGTAAAATATTGTAGTACTTCTGGATAAGATGAAAAACATCTCAGCAGAGGTTACTCTTAAAATCCAAGTACAAAAAATTAAGTGGATAGAGATTGAATATTGCCTAGATCAGTGGTGTCAAACTCAAAGAATAGAAAAATGTACAGGCCACATATTGACTAAGAAAAATCATGTTATAACATTATCTATGTTCTATCACATTTCTATTTATTTTGTTAAATATTTACCAATTACATTTTAATCTGGTTAAGGCAGCACATTTTATGCCTCTGGTCTATATTATTACATACAGTTAAATGATTGGCCCATTAAGATAGTTTTTGTCTTAGAGAGGGGTGACAAATGGACAACAAGTTGGACAGAGAATGAACAAGATACTCCTTAATACTCTCTTCTCCCTAGATTTTTGGGAAACCACTGTCTATTGGTTTTTCTGCAAACTATCTGATTTTTCCTTCTCATTCCCCTTTGCTGAATTCTCATCCAGATCATGGCTTCTAAGCAAGAGGTTTCTGCCATGTTCTGTCCTGGGCCCTTTTATTTTGTTTCTTCTATACTGTTTCACTTAGGGTTCTAGTCAGGTCCCATGGATTTAATTAACATCCCAATTCTTATGATTCTCAAATCTACATATCCTGCCTCAACCTCACTACTGACCTCCAAACTGGCATCTTCAATTATTTTTCAGACATCATGAACTGGATGCCCAGGAGATATCTCAAACTCAATATGAGATGTTGCCCTGAGACCCATGGGGAATCAGGCTGTCTGGTGCTGCACTGAGGGGGTGTGGTGGGAAATAGCTGTCACTGTTGGAGACTATAGAGTTCCAGCAGCTTACCTGCTGCTGATCCAGGGACACAGTGCTAGTGTCTGACATGTGCTGAAGCCCAAGGGGTATCCCTACATAGGCATTTGTCTATTTGCCCAGGGCTCCACTGAAGCTCATGGTCCATCCTGTCACTGGCAGTTGCCTATTCCCCTGGCTATGTGTGATTATGGGTGGGGTCCTGGTGACAGTATATGCTTAAGTAGGCTTCCTTCCCTTCCTTCCTTCCTTCCTTCTTTCCTTCCTTTCATCCCAGAGTGGGGTAAGGTAGGAGAAAACTCCCTTCTTCCTTCTTGTTGGTAGGAAAAAGTAGAGAAAGTTTGATAAAAAGGAAATGGCTCCAAAAGTTAAAACAATACTGATACTGTTTCCAAAGCTTTCACTGACGAAGGAAGAGATGATCTCCAATGAAAGATGATCTCCAATAACCAATCATTGAGGGACAACTAGGTGGCACAGTGGATAGAGTACCTGGCCTGAAGTCAGGAAGACTCAGCTTCCTGAGTTCAATTCGGGCTTCAAACACTTTCTATGTGTGACCTGGGCAAGTCAGGTTAACTTTGCTTGCCCCAGTTTCCTCATCTGTAAAATGAGTTAGAGAAGATAATGGCTTCAGCATCTTTGCCAAGAGAACCCCAAATGGAGTCACAAGGAGTCAGACTCCACTAAAAAACAATTCAACCACAACAATAACAATAATTAGGTAATCCAATCACTAGAGAGAAATAAGATGAGTTTACAATATATTCCCTGTAAGGAACATATTCCTTAGCAAGAGTCCAATGACCATGCCCTCTTTCACAGGAGATGCTCCAGATTCTAACAGAGGTCTATGTTATGGAATCATATCAAGAAGATAGATAGATTGCCAGATGAATCAGATATTCGTGATCACCTTTCTTACAGATAAAATGGCACATTAATAATATCCCATATATGTGAAATTCAATTTAAGAAACATTTATAAAGCATTTATACATCAGGGACTGGGCCAAATGCTGAGGATACAGAGAGAGGCAAAAGACAGTCCTTGACCTCAAGGGGCTTAGAATCTAATGGAGGAGACAACATGCACACAAATAAATACAAAGCAAGCTATTAACAGGAGAAAGAAGAAAAATATAATAGAAGGAAGGCACTGGAGTTAAGAGGGGTTAAGGAAAATTTCCTATAGGAGTGTTAACTAGAATATAGGTTTGTTCTGATTACCCCTTCCCTCAATCTGCTGTCCCTTCTATTATTCCCCTCTCATCCCCATCCCCTTCTGCTTTCCTGTAGGGTAAGATAGATTTTCATACCCAACTGAGTATTTTATTGCCTCCTTAAGCCAAGTCCAATGAGAATAAGGTTCACTTATTCCCTCTTACCTCCCCCTTTTTCCCCTCCATTGTAAAAGCTCTTTCTCGATACACACACATTTATATAGAATGTAGTATGTGCTTAAAAACTCATGTCTCATGTCTGGCCTCCTTGTAGACATCTCTTCATTTATCTAGAGTGGTCTTAATACAAGGAACACACAATGGAGACTAACATTAGGGCCACACTCAAAGTCTGAGAAGACTTACATGAACTATCAGAACTTATCCTCTGCTGGCATAGGCTCCAACAACCACTATTATTACTTTTCTACAATAAACAAAAGGTCAAGAAACTGGGCAATAGGTTACCCATGAGGGGTACTTTCTCTACTCCTCTGTACACTTATAAACATGGTTTCAATATGTTGCATTCCTATATATACTTTGAAATTCAATTGAAATGCCGTTCCCATAAAAACGATTTCTTTGATGCTCTGAACACATAAAAATTTCCCTAAGATACACCTCTTGGGTTTTAACCTTTCTAGTGTACTTATCATATAATATTGTATACTGCAGTTATCTATATTTGTATTTTATCACCTGAGCTACTATAAGTTCTATAAGGGCAGAAACTTTGTCTTATCTAAAGTTGACTTTTTTCAGCATAGTTCTCTTCATGAAACAGTACACACACTGCAGCACACATGCAGTTTATCTATAAATAGCACACGTATATACTGTATAGATGTGTATATATATGAACGCATATTTACATACATGTTAGCTCTTGTTCAGTAGTTTCAGTCATGTCTGATTCTTCATAATCCCATCTGAAATTTTCTTGGCAAAGGTATTAGAGTGACTGGACATTTCCTTCTCTAGCTCATTTTATAGTTGAGGAAACTGAGACAAACAGGGTTAAATGACTTGATGAGGATCACACAGCTAGTAAGCATCTGAAGTAGACTTAAACTCAGGAAGTGCATCTTCCTGACTGCAGACTTGGCATTCTATATGTGTACACACACACACACACACACACACACACACACACGTATACATATAAACATACATGTATGTATATGCACAAATGTCTGTATATTTAAATATTTAATGAATGTATTTATGTACCATGAAAGAGAAAGTCTAAGTTTTATTCATCTTCATCTCTCCCCCAGTGGTTGGCTGGCCCATTGGTGCCCCTTAATAAATATTTGCTGGAATGAATGGGGAAAACAGCAGTACCACTAAGCAAATGAAGGCTAAACTTGTACCATATGTCTAGTCTAAATGGTATGAACCTGATTTCAAGTGTGATTATCACAAATATTCATGAATGCATACAGCTCCCATGGTTTACTAGGTAAATAACGCTTTTCTTATTCTTTCCATTCACTTCTAATTATGAAAGAATCAGCGCCTGCTTCCTCTCAGGCTGCTTTTCCCCTGTGTCTTACTTTTTTCTATTTTGTTTAGTTGATTTTCTCAAGGACAATTAAAATGGAATCCAATGAGAGAAAGAAGGGATAAGGGCTTTTGGCTTATTCTAATTTATCTTGTTTTGATTACTTTAAAGTGAACAATCAGCCCAATTCTTGCCTACTGCCTCAGAGATGTGCATGCCCCTAAACCTGAAGAGGAAAGGTGCCTCAACTTTTACCACTGCCAATATTTTTCCCTAAGGACTGGGTTAAAGGAGCATCTCTGAACAATAGCAAGAGTCTATATACCCAATATCAAGGGTACTTTCCGTCTGTCTGAAAGAAATTGTGTATGTATTAGTGGGTCTCAGGAGAATAAACTAAGATATAGATGGTCTCTAAGAGGTCTTCCCAATGCTAAATCTTTTTTTTTTCTTATTGAATATGAATCTTTAGGCAGTTCATTTCACCTCTCTCTTCTACAGTTTTCTCAGCTAAACAAAATGAATGGATGGAATAAATTTCACTGATTGACACTAAAAGGAATGGGTATAAGGGGTAAATAGGTAAATTTAGACTTTTAAGGAAAAAATCAAACAAAAAAAATCCTAACAACTAGAGTTATGCAAAAGTAGGGTGAATTTTTTCAGGAGGTAAACCATTCCCTCTCAAAGGATGCATTTAAGAAAAGGCTGGTAGGTCACTCATGGGTTGTATAGGAGAGAGAGAGAGACAGAGAGAGAGAGAGAGAGAGAGAGAGAGAGACAGAGACAGAGACAGAAAGAGAGAGAGAGAGAAAGAGAAAGAGAGAGAGAGAGAGAGAGAGAGAGAATTTCCTTTATCAGAAAGAGACTGGACTGGGTGGTTTGAGATCCCTTTTAACTTTGAAATTCTGTGATTGTTTGCTTTTTGGCTATATGAGCTTGGTCAAATCATTTAACTTCAGGTTCCTCATTTTTTGAAGTTGCAATGAAACCTGCATTATGAGACTCATCATATTGTTATGAGGTTCAAATGGCATAATGCTGGTTTTGGTATTTCACCATAAACCATTATAATGTGAAGATATAAGAAAGTTTTACAATCCTGCTTTTGCAAAAGGCTGACCATGATTTTTTACTTTTGGTATATTTCACCAGTACATGCATGACTTCTCAACAGCTCATGCCTCTGAAAGAGTCATGCCTAAAGCACTGTCTTCTGGTACCAAGTATAATGAAAAATAACAGGATCAAAGTTTTACAGTTGGAAAGGACTTTACTGTTCATCATTTTCAACCCCCTCATTTTAGTGATAAGGAAACTGAGAACCAAAGAGGTTAAGTGACTTGTCCAGGTTCATATGGATAGTAAAAGTTTTAAATAGGATTTGAACCCAGGTCACCTTGACTCTGTTTCCAGCACTCTGTTGACCACAGCTCACTGCCTTTCAGATGTATAAACTCATTGACAGATTAGTTCTTGCTTTTATGAAAACCTCAGAGTGGGACTCATAGAGGCTCTCACATAAACACAAAGTCAAAAAGAATAAAACTTGTATAAATCCATAGTTATTAGATGACTATAATCATTGTCACAAGATTTGTGTATGATTTGGGTACTGCCATTCACCTCCTTAGAGACTTTAGTTCAAATATTTCACCTCTCTTGGTTCTAGTTTCTTCATGAGTAAAATAAGGGGGTGTATTTTTAATGTATTGCTAATGGAATGGTAAGATCTTTCTTGCCCATTAATAGGCCTATGTGACTTGTTTTAAGTCTGAGTCACATAGAGCCTGTTGTGGGAAGAGTTTGTTGAACAGGTGGAGCAAACTGGTGGAGCAGGAAGTGGGAGAGTGATGTGGAGCTGAGAGAGATTGGAGGCAGAGCAATGCAGAGCAGCTAGTATGGGTGAGGGAGGGGCATTTTTCCTAAGGTATCTTGTCTTGTGGGGAGGCCTGATAGAGGGAAGGCTTGGGGAAAGTGGTGCTCCCTGCATTGGTAATGGGCGCCAACTTCTTTATTACCATGTTGGATTTGGTTTTCTGGTATATGAATAAATATCTTGGGTTTATCTTCGAAAAAGAAAATCTGTTATATCTTGCAATCCAAACCTGGGAATATGCTTGCATATTCATAGTAGCTAATGGCCATATAGGGGGTTGGAATAAATGAATTCTAAGGTTACTTTCCGATCTGCATTGATAATTCTGTGACTGATGAGAAGCATTTTCAATGATTATACAACACACATTTTTCCTAGTCCAAGGTTTCAAAGTAGCAACCATAAGCATAGCTATTTACAAGGGGGCAATCATACATCAGCAATCTAAAAATGAGTCCTCTCCCACACTAATTCCTACATCGACTGAACCATATACTACTTGTCTTTACAGATGTACGTCCAAAATGTTTCTCCTTGTCTTTCCCTCTTCTTGAAAAGCTCTTCCTTTAAAGCTCTATAGAATCAATGTATACCTATCTGTCAAGTTTAATCTCACAGGCAATGTTCTTATAAGAAGCCTTTCCTGAGGGCCCCAGTCTTAAAGAGTTATTTTCTCCTCTAGTCTCACATAATACTTTTAATCTCTTTTGTGAATTTACCATGTTTTCCTTAATATTGTGATTACTTGTTCATATGTTTTATTTTCCCAACTCAAATATAAGTTTTGGTAGTGGGGCATAGTGGGAAATTAAAAAAAAAAAGATTTAGAATCAAAACACCTACTCTAACACTTTAATAGAGTAACATGGTTATTATTCCTTAACTTTGGGTAAATTCCTTGATTTACCTGGGCAAGACTTTCCTCATCTGTAAAATGTGGGAATGGGATTAGATGATTGGTAAGCCCCTTCTAGCTCTAAAGCTATGATATTATTACTAAATAATCTCCAAGTTCTTTTCTTGCTCTAAAATACAGAAATCTGGAAGATATAGATCATGTCTTATCCATCCATACTAGCATATTCTTCCTTGCTAAGCACAGGGGCCTTGCAGATAGAAGTTCAATGTTTAGGGTTGGAGTTTTTTTCTCCTTTTTTATCCCCTAAATGAAGATCCAAATAATTTGAACCTTTGGAAATAAAAGAGTAGTAGAATGAAAGTTCCCTTAGATAGAGCATGATTTCATTTTTGCCTTTGTATGTACAGGACCTAGCACTGTGTCAGGCACAAAGAAGGTCTTTAATTTTAGCAGATATTTGCTTACAGAATACATGAATAGAAATCCATTCTGGATGGTTGTTGACCAGTTTTTACAAAAGTCCAGCACCTTTTGTTGAATCTTTTAACCCTTATTAAGCATAATCAAGTCATTTAACCTTGCAGAACCCTAGGGAACTCTCTAAGAAAACTTATTAATTGGAAAATGATAGAAATAGTTTCTTCACTGAGAGTTCCTATGGTAGTAAAAACAATTTTAAAAGTAATTACATTACAAAAATTTAACTTATACTGATGTATAAAGAATGGTTGAATAAAAATGGAGATTGATTAACTAGTGTTTATTTGTAAGTTGCAGTTAGATCAGTAGCTTTTAACATGGGGTCCATAAATTTTTGATTTTTGTCTTTAATATTGATAACTATATTTCAATATTCATTGTTTCTTTTGCAATCCTATTGATTTTATTTTATGCATGTTATTCTGAGAAGGGATTAACAGGGTTTGCCAGACTGCTAAAAGGGCACAGGCACACACACAACCCTCCCTACCCCTCTACACACATAGCTTAAGAATCCTTGATAGACAGTAAAAGATGCTATGTCTCATGGTAAAATTATGATGTAGTCTTGGTTAAACAGTCTCATTTCAATTCCATTTTTCACCTATGTAGATACATACATGCATACACACACATATAAATGTGTACATATATCTGTGTAACTTTATTATATGTATATGTATATATGTATATATAACACAAAGTATGCGCTTAATAAATGTTTATTGAAATTAGTTTATTGAAATTGAAATTAGAGGTGTGGGGGGTATGTTCAGGGAGGACTGGTAACTCTGGTGTGATAGCTGCCAAGCCCAATTCAGGGTTGCTTTCCACCTTTTGGTGTCCACCTGTTCTACCCAACTCTCATCTGTGACTCCAAGAAACTGTAGCATGTGCAGCAGCCACACCCATAAACTGTCACAGAAGATAAGCTAAATGAGGTTGAGGGTAATCAAGGGGTCTCAAAGTCATTGGTGAATTAGGGGGGTGTCTACCCCAAGTATGTGAAGACTTGCACTGGTGAAATGGGAGGATGAGAACAATTTGTTCCAACAGCCATAAAGGCAGCTAAAGCAAGCACCGTGGAGTGCTTAGAGCTTGGTTAGACCTCAAAGACACCAAAGCAATCTGCTGCATCTTGAGCCATTGCCCCGGCCTGCGGGGCACAACGTGGACCCTAGAAAAGAAAGAGGGACCGGGGACAAGAAACACGAAGAATGGAGACAAGACAGGCTTTCTGATCAAGTCTCGTTTATTGAATGCAAGGGCATGAGTATATATGGAAGTAGGTAAATAAGCCACAGGCTGCTTCAGGGAGATAAAGCATTCCAGAGAATGGTATGCAGGGAAGTTGACCAGCCATAAAATGTTCTGATAAGATATTGTAAAACATTGACCAGGTGTTGTCTACTGGCCCCCAACAAGCCATCACCAGTCATCTTGATTCTGTCCTGCATTAGACTGTGATGACTAGAGAAAAAGGGAGGCCAATGATTTCGTGCAATTCTGTCTCACTCAAATCACTTAAAAGACGTCACTCATATTATTTTTACCATTATACCTATCTCAAAGTCGGGTAGTGAGACAAGTGATGAAGCAGCTGGAGTGGAAACAATGGGAGCTGTAGTCACATCCCAGCACATCAGCAACCCAGGACACAGGGTCATTTCGCATTGGAAGTAGCAGTGGGATTCGACAGCCCACTGGGTCTCTGAGTAGCCTTTTAAGGATTGCACTGATCTCCTCTTTGTGTGAGGAAGGGGCTAGAAAAGTTGCCCTAAAAATTGTCTCCTTACCTAAACCTGGCATGATTACTACAGCAATCGCGGAATATCATTCTGTAGCCAAAATACACACACGCAAAAAAATGTACAAAAACGTCTGCAAAGATGATTCCACTCATCATCGGCAAACAGAATGTGCACACACTTATAGACAACACAAAATCCAGCAGACCTGACAAACAGCTCTTGTTGCAAGAGAATTCAGCAAGTATTGCATCCAAATAGCAGCACTGAGTGAAACAAGGCCAGCAAATGAAGTCCAGCTTACTGAAGTCAGAGCCGGATCCAGGTTTTTCTGGAGTGACCGCAGTGAAGGGCAGTGCCATGAAACTAGCATAGATTTTGCAATCTAAACTAATCTAGTCAACAAGGTGGTATGCCTGCCAAAAGGAGTGAAGGACAGGCTCATGATAATGAGATTTCCATGTGTAGGAAACCGTCATGCCACTATCATCAGTGCCTATACTCCCACAATGATGAACCCTGATGATGTCAAAGAAAAATTTTATGAAGACCTAGGGACCCTTATGATTAATGTGCCAAAAGAGGACAAACATATAATTCTGGTTGACTTTAATGCTACAGTGGGTTCAGACTACCAGACTTGGCAGGCAGTCCTAGGGAGAAATGGAGTTGGAAACAGCAACAACAATGGTCACTTACTATAGAAGACTTGTGCATCTCATGACCTCATCACCAATACTGTCTTCCATTTACCTAAACACAATAAAACTTCATAGATACTCTCACAGCAAACACTGGCATCTAATAGAATTTGTGAATGTAAGGAGAAGAGACAGACAAGATATGAAAGTGATGAAGGCAATGTGTGGTACAGAGTGCTGGACTGATCATAGACTTATCCTTTCCAAGTGAAATATTCACAGTCATCATAAGTAGCACCCACAAGGCAAAATAACTACCAGAAGAATTAATGTCAGGAAATTAGATCTCTTCTCTGAGTGGGAATAGTTTGTTGACAACTTGGAGGGAAAGTTGAGCTAACACATGGTTGGCAAGAGTGAAGCAGAAAAGAAATGAGTAGCTTTCAGAAATTTGGGGTATAGCACTTCATTTGCTCATCTAGGTCAGAACACTTGCAAACACCAAGACTGGTTTAATAAAAACGATGTGGAAATTTAGAAGCTGCTAAATGAAAAACGAGAACTCCACAGGATTTATCAGTGGGTTAGTTCATCCATTTCTAGGAAGACAGCATTTAATTACATCAAAAGTGAAGTACAAGCAAAGTTTAGAAAGATGCAGAATTCCTTGCTCAGTAAGAAGGCAGATGAAATTCAGTGTTATGAAGATAGTAACAATCCAAACAGCTTTTATCATTCCCTAAAGACTAGTTATGGGCCAAAGACCCATGGTTAATCACAACAACTCAGTACTGACAGAACCTTATTGAATAGTTATAATGACATGATCCTAGAAAGATAGACTGAACACTTCCATAGTGCTCTCAACAAATCATCATCAATCAATGCTGAGGCCATTGACCATTTACATCAGACTGAAGTTAATTCCTCCCTAGCTGAAGCTCCAATTGAAGAACAGGTTTTGAATGCCATTAGGTTCCTTTAATATGGCAAAGCACCTGGTGCTGATTCTATTACAGCTTAGATTTACAAGGTAGAGGCTCCATTGTTCCTACAAAAGCTGACAGAAATTTTCCAGGTTATATGGCAAGGGGAGGTTATCCCCCAGGATTTCAAGGATTTCTCCATTGTCCATCTCTATAAAGATAAAGGAAATAGATTATCCCATGACAATCATGGAGGATGGGGGTCTTTCTCTCTCTCTCTCTCTCTCTCTCTCTCTCTCTCTCTCTCTCTCTCTCTCTCTCTCTCTCTCTCTCAGTCATTGCTGGCAAGATCCTTGCCAGAGTCTTTAATAGGCTGATCATTCACCTGGAAGATGGTCATCTACCTGAGAGCCAGTGTGGCTTCAGAAAGGTTCTAGGAACAGTGGACTGTTGCCTGATAACTCCAGGAGAAATGCCAAGAGCAGAACAAAGGTCGATATAAAAAATTTTTAGATCTGACCAAGTTCTTTGATACTGTCAGTCATGAGGGCTTAAGGAAAATTACACCAAAATGTGGTTGCCTGGAGAAATTCATCAGCATCGTAGGTCAATTTCATGACAGCATGTTTGCCCAAGTTGTGGATAATGGACAATGCTCTCATGCCTTCCCAGTCACCAATGCAAATTAGAGTGAAGTGCCAATGCAGTGAAACAAGGTGGTGTGCTTGCTCCCATATATTTTAGCATGATGTTTTCAGCCATATTGTCAAATGCTTTCAATAAGGATGAACAAGGCATCAAGATCAGCTGGTCAGCTACTGCACTGATAGCAAATTGTTCAATTTAAAAAGGCTACAAGCGAAAGACCAAAGTAGAAGAAGTGTTGGTGCATGATTTTCTGTTTGCAGATGATTGTGGCTCTGAAGCTGAGATGCAACAAAGTATGAATCAATTATCTGTTGCTTGTGCTAATTTTGGTCTAACAAGCAACATTAAGAAAACACAGGTGCTTCATCAGGTACCACCACACCATCCATATATAGAACCAATGGTTACAGCAAATGGAGAAGTTTTGAATGTTGTGCATAAGTTCACTTACTTTGATAGTATACTTTCCAGGCATGTACACATTGATAATGAGGTTGACATAGGCACTGCCAGAGCTAGCTCAGTGTTGGGAGAGAAGAGGTTTTAGACCGACTACCAAACTGAAATTTACACAGCTTTTGTGCTGACCTCATTGTTTTATGCCTGTGAAACCTGAATAGTTTATGAGTGTCATGACATGAAACTGAGTCACTTCCATTTGAATTGTCTTAGAAAGATTCTGAAGACCACCTGGCAGGACAAGGTACCAAACACTGAGGTCCTTACTTGAACTAAAATGCCAAGCATTCAAATTCTGCTTCAGAGAGCACAACTCTGATGGGCTGGTTACGTTGTTTGAATGTAAAATGTATGCTTGCTAAAAAGACTGTTATATGGAGAATTCACACAGAGCATAGAGGTCAGAAGAAGCTATACAAGGAAACTCTCTAAAGAACTTTGGAACTGCCAGAGCAAGCCACTGCTGGAGCAATTGGGAGAGTGGATCACTGGCAACTGTGGCAATTTCCAGTATTATCAACCCAAAAGAACCAAGGACAAAGTAAAAGGTCAGTGGAACTCGGCTAAATTTGGGAGAGAAAAGCAGGTCCAGCCAACTCCCCCCAGGGCAAGAAAGCAGCAGAAATGGTGGCCCTGCAGCTGCCTCCATGCAGCTGCTTCAGAGCTCCCAGTCTGCAGATAGCCTGGGGGCCAAACGATCATTCAGAGGATAAACACTCTGCTTTAACCTGCCTGGATCGGGATTGCAGTCTTGAGTGGTGGTCCTGAGGTGCGTAACCAGTGAGCCAAAGCTAGTGGGGGCTGCAGAGATGGCGGCCCCCTAATAGCTCAGGCAGCTCAAACCTCCAGATATTTGGGACAACGGTCTCCCCTGTGGAAGCAGAGTTCTACTGAGCCCAAAAGTCAAGTAATTGACTGGCAACATGAGCAGGCAAAGGAAGCAAACCAAGCTCAACAATCCAATCTTAGATTCCTTTTCTGGGGACAAAAAGAATCAAAGCATGGAACAGGAGGAAGACAACACAGTCAGAACTCCCACACCAAAAGCTTCCAAGAAAAATGTAAGCTGATTACAGGCCATAGAGGAGCTTAAGAAGGATTTTAAAAACCAAATAAGAGAAGTGGAGGAAAAACTGGGAAGAAAAATGAGAATTATGCAAGAAAATCATGAAAGAGAGTCAAACATGACTGAAGAAAATAATATCTTAAAAAATAGATTAACTCAAATGGCAAAAGAGGCCCAAAAAGCCAATGAGGAGAAGAATGCCTTAAAAAAGTCAAATTTGCCAGATGGAAAAAAAATCTCAAAAGCTCACTGAGGAGAATAATTCC
>CM053585.1:155596661-155610092 GCA_028646515.1 Pseudochirops corinnae
TATCTCCTTTGCTCTCTGGAATATCACAATCTAAGTCCTCCAATCCTTTAATGTGGAAGCTGCTAAATCTTGTGTTATTCTAACAGTGGCTTCATAATACTCTAATTGTTTCTTCCTTGTTGCTTGCAATATTTTCTCCCTGTCCTGAGAGCTCTGGAATTTGGCTATAATATTTCAGAGAGTTTTCATTTTGGCAATTCTTTCAGTAGGTGATAGTGGATTCTTTCCATTTATATTTAACTATCTAGTTCTAGAACATCTGAGAAGTTTTCCTTAATAATTCCTTGACAGATGATATCTATGATCTTTTTTTGGATCATGTCTTTTAGGTAGTCCAATAATTTCTAAATTATCTCTCCTGTATCTATTTTCCAGGTTAGTTGTTTTTTTTTTCCTTTTTAAAACTAATTTATTTGTATTTAGTTTTCAATATTCATTTCCACAAGATTTTGAGTTACAATTTTTCTCTCCATCTTTCTCCTACCCCCACCCCAAAGTAGCAAACCTACTGAATACCCCTTCCCCCAATCTGTTCTCTCTTATATCTTCCCCCATCACCCCCCCCCCCAATTTTCTAATAGGGAAAGATGGATTTCTGTACCCCAGTGACTGTATATCTTATTTCCCAGTTGCATGTAAAAAACATTTTTTAAACATTCGTTTTTAAAACTTTGAGTTCCAGATTTTTTCCCTTCCTTCCTCACCTCCCTGCCCCTCCCCCCCAGAAGATAAGTAATTTGATATAGGTTATACATGTATTGTTACCCAAATCATTTCCATAGTACTTATATTGTGAAAGACTAACTATATTTCCCTTCATTCTATCCTGCCAATTTCTCCTTTGACCCTATCACTTTTCAAAAATATTTGCTTTTAACTACCCTCTCCCCAGTCTTCCCTCCCTTCTATCATCCCCCTTCATGTCCCCTACAGCCCCATTTTCCTGTAGGGTAAGATACCCAATTGAATATGTACGTTATTCCATCCTTAAGCCAAATTCAATAAGAATAAGGTTGTCCCATGTCCTTTCATCTTCCTGCTCTTCCCCTCCACTGTAACAGTTATCTCTGGCCTCTTTTATATGAGATAATTTACCCTAATCTATCTCTCCCATTCCCGTTCTCCCAATATATTCCTCTTTCACCTATTAATTTTATTTTTTAGATATCATCCCTTCAAATTCAACTCATCCTGAGGCCTCTATGTATACATGAACACACATATGCCCACACTCACACATATATTTATATACATATACACCCTACATGTATGTGTATATATGTGTGTGCTTGTGTGTATGTATCTATTCATATATATTCCCTTCAACTATCTTCATACTGAGAAAAGCCTTATGAGTTACAATTATTATTTTTCCAAGCAGGAATATAAGTAGTTCAACTTAAATAAGTTCCTTATGATTTCTCTTTCTTGTTTCCCTTCTCATGCTTCTCTTGCTTCTTGTATTTGAAATTCAAAGTATCTGTTCAACTATGGTTTTTTCATCAAGAATGCTTAGAAATCCTCTCTTTCAGTGAATGACCATATTTTTCCCTGTAGTATTACACTCAGTTTTGCTGGATAGGTGATTCTTGGTTTTAGTCCTAGTTCCTTTGACCTCTGGAATATTATATTCCAAGCCCTTCAATCCCTTAATGTAGAAGCTGCTAGGTCTTCTGTTATCCTGATTGTGTTTCCACAATACTCAACTTGTTTGTTCCTGACTGTTTGCAGTATTTTCTCCTTGACCTGGAACTCTGGAATTTGGCTATAATATTCCTAGTTTTCTTTTTGGGATCTTTTTCAAGAGGCAACGAGTAAATTCTTTCTATTTTGCCCTCTGGTTCTAGAATATCAGGGCAATTTTGCTTGATAATTCAGTGAGGTTTAGTACCTCCTTTTCCATTTGGCCAATTCTGCTTTTCAAGGTATTATTCTCTTCACTGACTTTGTGTCCTTCTTTTATCATTTGGCCTAGTCTGTTTTTTTAAGGTTTTATTTTATTCAGCATTTTTTGTGTCTCTTTTACCAAACTGCTGCCTTGTTTTTCATCATTTTCTTCCATCACTCTCATTTCTCTTCCCAATTTTTCCTCTACATCTGTTACTTGATTTTCAAAATCCATTTTTAGGTCTCACATGGCTTGAGACCAATTCATGTTTTTCTTTGAGACTTTGGATGCAGAGCTTTGACTTTGTTATCTTCTTCTGAGGATGTGTTTTGATCTCTCTTGTTATCATAGTAATTTTCTATGGTCAGATTTTTTTTTTCTGTTGTTTGCTCATTTTACCAACTTATTTCTCAACTTTTAAATTTTTGCTTCCAGGGTGAAGGTTGCACTGTCCCAAGCTTCAAGGGCTTTGTGCAGCTGTTTTCAGGGGTACTTCTAGGGACCGGTAAGTTTTCAGTTCTTCCAAGGTGGTATGACATAAGGAAAGGTGTGTTCTCTACTCTTCTGGCCTCTCCTCTGGTCTGTAATTGACCACAAGAACTGTCTTTTTTCTGCCCTGGAACTGTGAAGAGTTTTCCTGCTCCACTGAAGTCACTAACTCTGGTGTGCTCCTCCTTGCCCTGGGACTGTCACCCAGGACTATGACCTATATCTGAGTATGGGCAAAGTAACAGAGTCTTGCCTCAGTGTTAGCAAAGAGACTCCTGTAATCTTCTGACCAGTTGTTTGAACTCTTTACTGTCTGTGGGCTGAGAGTTCTAGACATAGCTATTGCTACTGCTGATTAATGCTCCTGGTTTGCTGTGGCTAGGTCTGTGCTGGTGTCACCTGCTCTAGACTGTGCTCCACTCTCAACCAGGCATGACAGACATTTCCTGCTGACCTTATGAGTTGCTTTTGACTGGAACATTATTTCATCCCATCCTTTTGTGGCTTCTGCTGGTCCAGGAATTATTTATACCAGTATTTAAAGGTGTTTAGAGGGATTTGGGGGAGAGCTCAGGTAAGTTGTTGCCTTCTTGCTGCCACCTTGGCTCTGTCCCCTGACACTAGGTCTTCTACTATCCGCTGGGGCAAGGTCAAATGTTCTCCCTTGATCCTGTACTCCTGAACTTCACTACTTTGTGAAACAGGGTCAGAATCTACGAATAAAACTTGCTGCATCTAAATTCCAACTACCATATACATTTCTAGCTGTTTTCTTTCTAAATTTTGACATTTCTATTTTCTAAGAAAAAAAATTTAGTCTAGTCATCAAATTACCTGTCAAAAATGTCACACTGAAAGTAAAGGAGAAAATACCAACAGGGATCCAATGAATGTTAGGAGACCCTGAGTTACTATGGTCAGATTTTGATACAATTTGCCCTATTTAGGGAGCTTTTCCTCCCCATGGACAATTATCAATCTTCACTGGTTTCCCAGTTTACAAGGTGATTTGTTAATCAATCCTTTCTTGAACATGTCTAGATTCAGCAGGCAAAGGAAATGATTCTAACAACCAAAATCAGACTTGAAGAAAGAGTCAATGCCTTAGTACAACTGTGAATTTTGCAGGACAGTGGCAATCTCATGAGGTAAGAGGGAGGGCCAGGATATGATCTATGCATCCTGGTAGGAATATTATAAGAAAAACAAAATTCTAGGGAAGCAGTTACAGGACAAGTTAATACTCTAATAACTCTTATTATGTTGCATCAGTTAATATTCAATTAGATACCTCATCCACGTAGATACAATGACAACAAAATATATTAGTCATCACCATGGGGAAGGCACTGTAAGCCCTGTGAAAAGATGAAACCTGTGAACTTTATATTACATCCACAAGGGGACATTTTGTTCTCTCTGATATGGACACATTCCCAATCCCAGGAACAGTTTGGTCTCACATTAATGCATTTTAAGTTGTATAAATGTAGAATTACATATGTTTGCCAGGGTGTCTACTCATTCATTAAGGTAGTGGTATATACTGGCACTAGCATTAGATTTGACCTGAAGAACTTATGTTTAAAATCCTGGCTCTGCCACTTGTTAATATTGTGTTCTGGGGCAAGATCTTGTTAATAATATAAATAGGATTCTTATGAGTGATTATTAGGGGTTCTGCCATTATGTGAAAATCCCAAAATGTCATGAGGATTCCAAAGTGTAAAACTATCTATTCCTCATTTGCATATATTTTCTTTTCTCCTGGCTTTTCCTTAATTGTGCTATGCTTCCATTTTGTAAATGGACTCTACCCTACCTGTAATTTCTATTCCTTCATAGCCCAATCAAGTGCCACCTTTATAAAGTCTCCTCTAGCTTTTACCCTCACCCTAAGCAATCAATCCCTTCTTCTCCTCAGTCCTACATGAAAGGTATTTCTCTCTCCTCCAGTTTCTCCTAGGACATATAAATTCTGTGACCTTGGAAAAGTAAATTAATTTCTCTGGTCATCTATAAAAAATAAATGAATACCCTCCCCCCCCCAAATGAAACATCTAAATTTCCTCTAAAATTTCTGTCAATATTGATCTGTGATACTAATATCTTGAATTCTCTAGGGTGATCCTTTGAATTTATCTCACATTTATTTGGATATTGGTTATTTTTATAACTGTTTCTCATATGTAAATTTGATTAAAGATTCCTGAATTCTGAGTCTATGTTATGTCCTCTCTTTACTCAGGGTCTTACATATAAAAAACATTTAACAAAGTCTATAAAATGGATGTCATTATTATTATGATGATGTTAACATAGAAGCATAGATTTGTATAGGGGTTCAAAATTAGTTCTATTTTTATATGTGAAGTTCAGTAAAGAGAGAACACTAAGATACAATTAGAAGTTAGATTACAAAGAACCTTGAATGGTGGAGCAGTCAGAAGAATTACTGTGAGATCCTCTTACTCCTCACCCCATCCAAAAATAAAAAAATAAAAACTTTAAACAAATCTAGAAAAAAGAACTTGTTGTAATCATTGTGGAAAAATCCAAGAAAAAGTCACATTGAGTTATTTATTTTTCTCACCCAAATCACCACAGTGAGATAGAGAATTGTTTTGACACTGAAGACTGGGTCTGGCTAGTAGTACACTTTAAGAAACATTCCCACACAGGGAGAGGTTGTACAAAAGAGTAAGAGGATATCCAAGACTCATATTGAGGCACCATGACCTCATACAGGATGTGGGGACAGGTAACAAATGACAACTTTTATAACCCAGTGCTGGGTCATAGATCTAGGATAAACTGAGGAGGGTACATGTACCCAGGAATGGTCTTTCAGAAAAGGAAGTAGTGATGGGTATTTGGAAGTATACTGAGAGAGGAGAAAATTCAGAAGCAAGTAGCATCAGTATATCTGGAAGTCCAGGAGAAGAACAGGATCTCAACTCCAACTTCTTGGCCAGTTTGAAGCCTCCAGTGGAATAACCAGAACAGGTATCCTAGAACAAACTGCAATTTTGTCACTCCCAACTGAAAGTGCTCAGTTATTTGGGAATGTCTGAATTCAGCAACAATCACCTATTGTTCAAATTGGCACTCAGGTTAAGAACTTATAAACCTAAATTCAAGCTAACATTGATCAAATTGTGTCCTAGATCAGACCTCTTTGGGAGCACTGATAACTTGTGGGCTCCCAATCTGAGCTATCCCTGAAGGCTTGGAATAACATAGCACTCAATACTCACAAGAAAGTAGTAAAAGGAAGTCTAGAACTTCCCTACTTACAGATCCTAGCCTAACATTAGGTCCAAAGTCAGGAAACAGGCTGAGAGAATTAACAAATGAAAAAAAAATTCCATCACAAAAAGCTATTATGATGAAAAAGCTACCAAAGACATAAACCTAGAAAAAAGAATGATCCCAAAACGTCACAATCAAATCCTCAAAGAAAAACATGGCTTGTCTAAAAATTTAGCTAGCATTCCTAGAAGGGATATTTGTTTAAGGGATGTTTGTTTAAGATTAAAGTAATAATAATAATAATAATAATAATAGTAATAATAGTAATAATAAATGAAATGAGATAACTGCAGGAAAAATTAAAAAGCAATTATAGCTATGGAAGAATGTATTGGAAATGGAATTAAGTATAAGAGGTACTAAAACATACCCAAGAAAAAAAAATACATTGAAATTACAATGGACTAAATAGAAGTCATGGCTATGCTAACACAAAGAATGAAGGCATTTAGAAAGGATATGCTTATTCTCTTTAGAACTATCTTGTGGAAGAAGTTTGGGCTTATTCTCTTTAGCCCCCAATGGGAAAACAAAACAATGAGAGGAAGTAGAAGACAGGCAAATTTCAGGTTGGTTTAAGGAAAAAATTCCCAACAAACAGAACTGTTCTAGTAGATTTACCTCAGGAGAAAATGATATCACTCTCATTGGAAGCCATCAAGGAGAACTGCCCTATCTCCTTTTTCTCCTCCCCAAGACAGCATGCAATCTGATATTTATATGCACATACAGTCCTTTTAGGCATATTTCCACATTACTTATGTTATGAAGGAAGAATCAGAACAAAGTGGAAAAAACATGAGAAAAAAATGAGAAGTAGTATGCTTATATCTACAATCAGACTCCATAGTTCTTTCTCTGGATGTGGATGGCATTTTCCATTGTGAGTCTTCTGGAGTCATCTTCCATCACTGTATTACTGAGAAGAGCTAAGTCCATCAAAGTAGGTCATAACACAGTGTTGCTGTTACTGTGTATAGTGTTATCTTCATTTTGCTCACTTCAATTAGCTTGAGTTCATTTAAATCTTTCCAGGTTTTTACGAAATCACTTTCTTATCATTTCTTATAGAACTATAGTATTCCATTACATACACACCCACACACACCCACACACACACACACACACACACACTTGCACTTGTTCAGTCATACTCCAAATGATGGTATCCCCTCAATTTCCAATTCTTTGCCACCACAAAAAGAGCTGCTATAAATATCTTTGTACATATGGGTCCTTCTCCCTTTTTTCTGATCTCTTTGGGATATAGACCTAGTAGTGGTATTGCTGGGTCAAAGGATATGCACAATTCTTTAGCCTTTGGGGTATAATTCCAAATTGTTCTCCAGAACAGTTGCATCAGTTCATAACTCCAATAGCAATGTGTCACTGTTCCAATTTTCCCACATCTTCTCCAATATTTAGCATTTTCCTTTTTTTATCATATTAATAATAGTTGTGAAGTGGTACCTTGGGAGTTCTCTTAATTTGCATTTCTCTAATCAATAGTGATTTAGAGCATTTTTTTCACTTGACTATAGATAACTTTAATTTCTTCATCTGAAAACTGCCTGTTCATATCCTTTGAATATTTATCAATCAGGCAATGACCTGTATTATTACAAATTTGACTCAATTTTCTATATATTTTAGAAATGGGGTCCTTATCAGAGACACTGGTTGTAAAAAGTTTCCTACCTTTCTTCTTCCCTTATAAACTTGCTTGCATTGGCTTTCTTTGTGTAAAACCTTTTAAAAAAAATTAATATAACCAATGTTTTCTATCTCTTCATTGGTCATAAATTCTTCCCTTCTCCATAGATCTGACACATAAACTAGTCCTGGTATCATCTTTTATTTCTAAATCATGTAACTAATTTGACCTTATCTTGATATATGGTGTAAGATGTCCGTCTATGCCTAGTTTCTGCCATACTATGTTCTAGTTTTCCTAGCAGTTTTTTGCCAAATAGTGAGGTCTTATCCCAGAAGCTTGAGTCTTTGGGTTTATCAAACAGTACATTACAATAGTCATTGACTACTTTGTCTTGTGCACCTATTCTATACCACTGATCCACCCCTCAATTTTTTAGCAAGTACTGAATAGTTTTGATGATTGATGCTTTATGATAGTTTTGGATCTGGTATTGCAAGGCCACCTTCACTTGCATTTCTTTTTATTAATTTCCTTGATAATCTTGACCTTTTGCTCTACCAGAAGAATTGTGTTATTACTTTTTCTAGCTCTATAAATTTTTTTCGGTAGTTTGATTGGTGTGACACTGAAGAAGTAAATTAAATCAGGTAGAATTGTCAATTTATTATATTAGCTCAACATACCCATGAGCAATCAATATTTTTCAAGTTATTTAGATGTGACTTTATTTGTGTGAAAAGTGTTTTGAAATTCTGTTCATATAGTTCCTGGGTTTGTCTTGGCAGGTATATTTCCAAATACTTTACACTGTCTACAATTAAATAAAATGCAATTTCTTTTTCTATCTTTTGCTGTTGGGCTTTATTGGGAATATATAGAACTACTGATGATTTCTGTGGTTTTATTCTATATCCTGGAATTTTGCTGAAAATATTTATTATTTCAAGTAATGTTTAACTTGATTCTCTAGAATTCTCTAAGTATACCATCATATAATCTGCAAAGAGTGATAGCTTTGTTTCCTCATTTCCTATTCAAATTCCTTCAACCTCCTTTTCTTCTCTTATTGCAAAATATAACATTTCTAGTACAATACTGAATAAATGTGGTGGTAATTACATCCTTTTTTCACTCCAATCTTATTAGAAATGTTTCTAGCTTATCCATATTACATATAATGCTTGATGGTGGTTTCAGATATATGCTACTTATCATTTTAAGGAAAACTCCATTTATTCCTGTGCTGTCTAGTGTGTTGTTTTTTTTTAATAAGAATGGATGCTGTATTTTGTTAAAAGCTGTTTTTTTTCTGGATCAAGATAATAATATTATTTCTGTTAGTTGTGTTTTTGATAAAGTAAATTATGGTCATAATTTTCCTAATATTGAATCAGGCCCTCAATCCTGGTATAAATCCTACCTGGTAATAGTACATTATCTTTATGATAAGTTGCTGTAATCTCTTTGCTGATATTTAATTTAAAATATTTTACATCAGTAGTTATTATGGAAATTAGTCTATTATTCTCTTTCTCTGTTTTGGCTTCTTTTTTTTCAGTATTAGCACCATATTTGTATCACAAGAATTTGACAGGACTCCTTCTTTACTTATTTTTTTCCAAATAGTTTACATAGTTTTGGAAATAAATTGTTCTTTAAATGCTTGATAGAATTCACTTGTAAATCCATCTGGGCCAGTAGGGAGTTCATTGATGGCTTTTCAATTTCTTTTTCTGAAATTGGCTTATTTTAAGTATTTTATTATCTCTTCTGTTAATCTGGGCAACTTATATTTTTGTCAACATTCATTCATTTCACTAAGATTGTCAGATTTATTGCATACAATTGGGCAAAATAGCTCATAATTATTGTTTTAATTTCCTCTTCATTGATTGTAAGTTCAACCTTTTGCATTTCTGATACTGGTAATTTGATTTCCTTCTTTCTTTTTTTAAAATGAAATTAGTCAAAGATTTATCTATTTTTTTTTCACAAAACTAGATCTTAGTTTTATTTATTAGTCCAATAGTTTTCTTAATTTCAGTTTTGTTCATCTCCAGAACCCCAGGTGTGCCTTCACACAACCAGGGAATTGGCAGACAGCAGCACTGCCCTGCCCAGTAACAGCTAAGCCTGCTTGAGCTCTAGTCAAGGGGAACAGAAGTGGAAACCTGAAGCCTGAAGTGGAACCCTCCTCCACACATCATGTTGTAAGCTTCAGTGTAACTCCAGAGAAAAGCTGAAAGTCCTGGCCTTGGCCTCAGTCTAGGCACTCAGAGTCCATATCACACAAATCCAATAACCAGGCCACTAACTCCCAGCAAAAGAAGCATGGAAAGTCTGTTACTTACCTTGACTCTTAGCTTGTCAAGGGCTGTAACAAGAACCTGGGTACTCCTGCTCCTGCCGTCTTAGTTGCTGCTTAGTTGCTTACACTCACCATGAGTGAGTGTATCTCTATCCACATTGGCCAAGCTGGTGTCCAGATTGGCAATGCCTTCTGGGAGTTGTACTGTATGCAGCATGGTGTTCAGCCTGATGAGCAGATGCCAAGTGACAAGACCATTGGGGGAGGAGATGACTCCTTCAACACCCTCTTCAGTGAAACAGGAGCTGGCAAACATGTCACCAAAGCAGTGTTTGTAGATCTGGAACCAACTGTCATTGATGAAGTTTGTACAGGAACCTGCCGCCAGCTCTTCCATCCTGAACAACTGATCACTGGGAAGGAAGATGCTGCCAATAACTATGCCTGTGGGCACTACACTATTGGCAAGGAAATCATCAACTTAGTTCTAGACAGGATTTGGAAGCTTGCTGATCAGTGCACAGGTTTTCAAAGCTTCTTGGTTTTCCACAGCTTTGGTGGTAGGACTGGCTCAGATTTCACCTCTCTGTTGATGGAATGTCTGTCTGTTGATTATGGCAAGAAGTCTAAGCTGGAGTTCTCCACTTACCCAGCCCCTCAGGTTTCCACAGCTGTAGTGGAGCCCTACAACTCCATTCTGACCACTTACACCACCCTGCAGCACTCTGATTATGCCTTCATGGTAGATAATGAGGCCATCTATGATATCTGTCACAGAAACCTTAACATTAAATGTCCAACCTACAGTAATCTCAATCACCTTATTAGCCAGATTGTGTCCTCCATCACTGCCTCTCTCTGATTTGATGGTCCCTGAATGTCGATATGACACAATTCCAGAACAACCTGGTGCCTTATCCCTGTATCCATTCTCCTCTGGCCACTTATGCCCCAGTCATCTCTGCTGAGAAAGCCTACCATGAGCAACTTTCTGTAGCAGAGATCACCGATGCTTGCTTTGAACCTGCCAACCAGATGGTGAAATGTGACCCTCGCCATGGTAAATACATGGCTTGCTGCCTGCTCTACCGTGGTGATGTGGTTCCCAAAGATGTTAATGCTGCTATTGCCACCATCAAGACAAAGCTTAGCATCCAGTTTGTGGATTTAGCATCCAGTTTGTGGATTGGTGTCCAACTGGCTTCAAGGTTAGCATCAATTATCAGCTTCCCACTGTGGTTCCTGGTGGTGACCCGGCCAATGTACAACGGGCTGTGTGCATGTTAAGCAAAACCACAGCTACTGCTGAAGCCTGGGTCCACCTGGACCACAAATTTGATTTGATATATGTGAAGCATGCCTTTGTGCATTGATATGTGGGGAGGGCAGGGAAGAAGGAGAGTTCTCTGAGGTACGTGAGAATATGGCTACCTTGGAGAGGGATTGTGAGGAGGTTGGTGTGGATTCTGTTGAAGGAGAGGGTGAAGAGGAAGGAGAAGAGTATTAGTTACCCCTTCCATAGAGATCTGCAGCACGTTGCATCCAAAACTCATCAGCTTCAACACACTTAGCTTACCTGTGACCTAGGCAACTGTTGAGAGTGTACCGTGTTGGTGTGAAGGCAGCCTTGATAGTACAGCTAGCTATCCAGTTAGTTTGTTTACACTATCAAAACTGTGATCATGTCTAAGTTTTCCATGTGTCTCTGTAAAAATTTTCCACCATGTCTGAAATTAAAGGCTATAAGGAAAAATGTAAAAAAATAATTAAAAAATTAAAAAAAAAAAAGGAGCATGGATTAAAGCCCTTTGTGTCCCAGAAGTAGAGATCCACTGTCAAAGCCAGGAAAGAGGCAATTACAATGGGCAAAAAACAAACTGGAAAAACAATTACTTTAGAATCCTATTGTGGTAAAAGAGAAGAGCTAAGTTCACATTCAGAAGAGGTCAGTATTGACACTATACCCACATCTGAAGCCTAAAAACGAATATGAACTGATTTCAAGCCCAAAAAGCATTCTTGGAAGAGCTGAAGAAGGATTTTAAAAGCCAAATTAAAGAAGCAGAAGAAAAGCTGACCAATTGGTTTTAAAAAAACAATTGGGAAAATGGAAAAAAAAAATCACTGAAAAGAATAATTTTGTAAAATGTGCAATTGGTCAAATGAAGAAGGAGGTTCAAAATCTAACCGGAGAAAATCAATCCTTGAAAGTAAAATCTGGCCAAAAAGAAAAGAAGGTTAAAAAACTAACCGAGCAAGACAATTTTTGAAAAATTAGAATTAGACAAGTTGAAGCAAATGACTCTATGAGGCATCAAGAATCAGTCAAATAAAATTGAAAAAAATGAAAAAAAAATTAGAATTGTAAAACATGTCATTGGAAAAACAACTGACCTGGAAAATAGATCCAGGAGAGAATCCAAGAATTATTGGTCTAACAGAAATCTTTACTTTCACTGGTTTTGGTAGGAAGAGGGAATAACATACTCAGTTAAGTATAGGAATTTAACATGAAGAAACATAAAAATCTCATTATAGTGGAGGGAAAGAAAGGAGGAGGAAGAGCATTGTTTCAGATTTACTCTTACCAGATTTGTTTCAAGGATGGAATAACATACTTTGTTAAGTATAGAAATCTAATGTGCCCTGCAAGCAGTAGGAGGGGAAAGGGGAAAGGGGCAGGTGGAGGTAGAAGGAAGAGAAGAATTAGTAAGGGAAAAGTGTAGGTAAAGAGAGGGGGACTGATATGGAGAGAATATTGAGTGAGGTGGTGGTCAAAAGCAAAACTCTTTTGAGGAGGGGAAGGTAGAAGGGAGAAATAAAAGCATAAATGGGGGGAGGGTAAATATGAGGTAGAGAAAGACACAGATAGTTGTCATAACTAAGAATGTGAATGGGATTAACTCTCCCATAAAATGGAAGTGGATAGCAGAATGGATTTAAAACCATAATCCTACAACATGCTATTTACAAGAAACACATTTGAAACAGGCGGATGCAAATAGGGTAAAGGTAAAATGCTGGTGTAGAATATATCATGCTTGAGCTAAAGCAAAAAAAAAAAAAAAAAACCAACAACCAGGTTTAGCAATCCTGTGCTCAGACAAAGCAAAAGCAAAAACAGATCTAAATAAAAGAGATAAGGAAGGAAACTATATCCTGCTAAAAGGTACCATTGACAAGGAAGTAATATCATTACTAAGTATATATGCACTCAGTGGTATAGCAGCCCAACATTTTGAGGAAAAGTTAAGGGAGTTAGAGGAAGAAATGGATAGCAAAACTATACTAGTAGGTGACCTCAACTTCGCCCTCTTTGAACTTGATAAATCTAACCTTAAAATGAACAAGAAAAAAGTTAAGGAAGTGAATAGAATTTTAGAGAAGGTAGCTATGACAGACCTCTGGATAAAAACTAAATGGGGATAAAACAGAATATACCTTCTCAGTGGTATATATAGGCACATACACAAAAATTGATCTTGTACTAGAGCATAAAAATCTCACAATCCAGTGAAGATAGGCAGAAATATTGAATGCATCTTTTTCAGATAATGATACAATAAAAATTATATGTAATAAAGGGCCATAGAAAGATAGAATAAAAACTAATTGGAAACTAAATGGCAAAAGAAACCCAAAAATCCAATGAGGAGAAGAATGCTTTAAAAAGCCGAATTTGCCAGATGGAAAAGAAATTTCAGAAGCTCACTGAAGAGAATAACTCCTTCAAAATTAGATAGGAGCAATTGGAAGCTAATGACTTTATAAGAAATC
>CM053585.1:155610192-155638357 GCA_028646515.1 Pseudochirops corinnae
GCTAATGACTTTATAAGAAATCAAGATACTACAAAACAGATCCAAATAAATGAAAAAAAGAAAAGGCAATGTGAAATATCTCATTAGAAAAACCACTGACCTGGAAAATAGATCTAGGAGAGATCATTTAAAAATTACTGGAATACCTGAAAGCCATGATCCAAAAAAGAGCTTAGACACCATCTTTCAAGAAATTATCAAGCAAAATTGCCCTGATATTCTAGAACCAGAGGGCAAAATAGAAATTGAAAGAATTCACTGATTGCCTCTTTAAAAAGATCCCAAAAAGAAAACCCCTAGGAATATTATAGCCAAAATCCAGAGTTCCCAGGTCAAGGAGAAAATACTGCAAGCAGTCAGGAAGAAACAATTTGAATATTGTGGAAACAATCAGGATAACAAAAGACCTAGGAGCTTCTACATTAAGGGATTAAAGGGCTTGGAATATGATATTCCAAAGGTCAAAGGAACTAGGACTAAAACCAAGAATCACCTGCCCAGCAAAACTGAGTGTAATGCTACAGAGAAAAATATGGTAATTCCATGAAATAGAGGACTTTCAAGCATTCTTGATGAAAAAACCTGAGCTGAATGGCAAATTTGGCTCTCAAATACAAGAAGCAAGAGAAGCATGAGACGGCAAACAGGAAAAAGAAATCATAAGGAACTTATTGAAGTTGAACTGTTTATATTCCTACATGGAAAAATGATTACTGTAACTCCTAAGACTTTTCTCAGTAGGGGATAGCTGAAGGGAATATATGTGTATGATATGGAGAATACATACATGTTCATAAAGGAGGATGTATGTGTATATGTGTGTGTCTGTATGTGTGAGTGTGAGCATTTGTATATTCATGTATACACAGAGGGTACAGGATGAGTTGAATATGAAAGGATGATATCTAAAAAATAAAATTAAGAGGTGAAAAAAGAATTTATTGGAAGAAAAAGAAGGGGAGCAATAGATTAGGGTAAATTATCTCACATAAAAGAGGAAAGAGAAAACTGTTATAATGGAGGGGAAGAGCAGGAAGGTGAAAGGGAATGGGACAACCTGATTTTCATTGAATTTAGTCTAAGGAGGGAGTAACATACACTCAATTGGGCACCTTACCCTATAGAAAAATAGGGGGGTAGAAGATAAGATGCGGGAGGATAGAAGAGAGGGCAGACTGGGGGAGAGTGTAGTTAGAAGCAAACATTTTTGAAAAGGATAGTGTCAAAGGAGAAAATAGAATAAGTGGGGTGCAGGATAGGATGGAGGGAAATATAGTTAGTCTTTTACATTATGACTACTATGGAAATGATTTGGGTAACTACACATGTACAATCTATATTGAATTGCTTATCTTCCCAGTAGGGGTGGGTGAGTAGGGAAGAAGGGGGAAAAAATCTGGAACCTGAAGTTTTAAAAACAAATGTTAAAAAAAAATGTATTTTTACATGTAACTGGGAAACAAAATATACAGGCACTGGCGTATAGAAACCCATATTGTCCTATTAAAAAGTTAGGAGGTAGAAAGGGGAAGATGCAAGACAGAACAGATTGGAGGAAGGAGTATTCAGCAAGATTGCTATTTTGGGGTGAGGGTAGGTGAAAAATGGGGAGAAAAAATTGTAACTCAAAATCTTGTGGGAACGAATGTTGAAATCTATCATATCTAACTTTTCTAAAATTCCATCCACCTCCTTAACATCTTTTTTTGTTTGTTTGTTTATTTTGTGGTTAGATTTATCTAGTTGTGAGAGGGAGAGATTGAAGTCTCCCACTAGTATAGCTTTGATGGCTATTTCTTCCGGAAACTCAATTAACTTCTCTAATAATTTCGATACCATACCACTTTGTTTATATATGTTTAATATTGATATTATTTTATTGTTCATGTGGTACCTTTTAGCAAGATGTAGTTTCTTTTCTTATCTCATTTAATTAGATCTATTTTTGCTTTTGCTTTATCTGAGATAAGGACTGTTATTCCTGCATTAATTTTACTTCAGCAGAAGCATAATATATTTTACTCCAGCCTTTTACCTTTACTCTGTGTCTCTGCCGCAAATGAATTTCTTATAAATAACATATTATAGGATCATGGTTTTAATCTACTCTGCTATATGCTTCCATTTTATGTGAGAGTTCATCCCATTCACATTCACAATTACAATTACTGTATGTTTTTCTCCATCCTATTTTCCCCAACTCATGCTTTTCTCTCTCCTTTCACCCCTTTTCTGCTAAAGTTTTTTTTTATTTTGTTTCCAACCACTGCCTCCCTCACTCTGTCCTCCTTTTTATCACCCTTTTCTTTCCCTTTTCTCCTCCTGCTTCTCTATAGGTAAGATAGATTTCTATAAACAATTGGATGTCTATGTTATTCCCTCTGTGAGTCAAATCCAATGAGAGTAAGGTTCAAACAATGCTCCTCACTCCTCCCTTCATTCCCTCTAGTGTAATAGGTCTTTGTATGAAGTAACATGCCTTATTTTTCTTTCCCCTTTCCTCTTTTCTGAGTACAATCCTTTTTTTTTACCCCTAATTAATTTTATTATGATTACATCAAAGTCCACTTATACCCATACCCGCTGTCTATGTATATCTCTTCTAAATGCTATAATATATATTTCCCTAATATTTATCATTTCCATTTTCTGTCATATTAGTCAATCTGATAGGTGGGGGTGCTACCTCAGAATTGTTTTAATTTGTATTTCTCTAATCAATAGTGATTTAGAGCATTTTTATATGACTAAAGATAGATTCAATTTCTTCATATGAAAACTTTTCATATCATTTGACAATTTATCAGTTGGGGCCAATTCTAATTCTTAAGGAATTTTTTCTTCAGTTAGCTTTTCTATCTCCTTTTGTATTTGGCCTATTCTACTTTTTAAATTGTTTTCTTCAGTGGATTTTTTTTCCCCTTTTTTGACCAGTTGTATTTTTTAAGAAACTGCTTTCTTCTGTCAATTTTTGTCCTTCCTTTTCCAAGCTGTTGCTCTCTCTTGCATACCTCTCATTTCTTTTCCCTATTTTTCTTTTACCTCTTTTTTGACTTTTAAAATCCTTTTTGAGCTCTTCCAAGAAGGCTTTTTGGGTTTGAGACCAATTCATATTCCCCTTTGAGATTTTGGATGTTCTCATATTAACAATGTTATCCTCTTCTGAGTTTGTGTTTTGACCTTCCCTGTCACCACAGTAACTTTCTATAGCCAATGTTTATTTTTACTTTTTGTTTATTTTTTTGCCTTTTTCATGGTTTTTAAAAGTGAGCTCTCCTACTTGAGCAAACTTCTTGTCCTGGGCAGCAGGGGCCTGGTTATTGGTTTTGTGTGATGGGTTCTCAGGTGCTGGCGAGTGGAGACTATACAAATATGGCAGCTTATCTGGTGATGATTTGGGATCCTAGTGGTGGTGTCTGATGTGTGTGGAGGCTGGGGAGGAAGAGGTGTTTCTGCATTTCCCCAGGACCACACTGATACAACTGGAGATCTGGAAGGTAGAGGATGCCTGACTGACTGGAGGTGCACTGAATCATGGGGAGGGCTGGCAGCCAAATGATTCCCATTCACCACTGAAGCACCTGGAGGTTCAGCTGTTAGAGTATGCCCAATCAAGGTTGTGATCAAGGTTGTGTTGACATGTGGTGGTTCTCCCTATTTGCTTGTTCTCTTGGCTATATTAAGCACTTGGGGGTTCCTGCTTTTGGGGGGGGATTCCTTGGTTCCTGAGGCTCAAGGTCTTCCACTATTTTTCTGATGTGGGGCTTGTTGCTGACTTGCTGGGATGCTTCCTGTCCTGGAATGCATTCACCTTTCATGCAAGTAAGATAGACCTTTCTTGCTGATCCTTCAAGTCTCCTGGGCTAAAAGACTGCTCCACCCCATCTTTATGTTGGCTCTATTGTTCCAGGATTTGTTTGGGGCACTATTTTGTGGTTTTATGGAGATGAATATTGGAGAACTACAGCAATTTACTCCTTACTCCACCATCTTGGCTCCCAGAGGTCCATGATTATCCTTTAAAAAGAGCAGTATTTAATTTTCCTTTTCATATTGCTTGCCCCAAGGATGGCACCTTGTGCATAGAGGGCACTTCATAAATCTTTGTGGAATGAAACAGAATTTAAATAACAATAATACATACTAAAATTGCTGAAAACAATAAAATTTTCCAAAGTTTTGGCAACACATTTGGTAACTTTGAAAAGAGTAACATGATAAAAGGAACAGGGAATAAGTACATATAGTCTCAGAAGGAAAGTGAAAATAACTCCTTCAGCTTGAAGAAAGGAATCTTAGAGTTCATACCACTGAAAAATTGTATGAAATATAGATGTTATGTAAATGATCGAGCTGCCTTCTTTTGGAGATTGTTAGGAGGAATAGTCATGTTAGAGGAATTATAATGCTAATGGACAGAAATGACAGCATAGATGAAGAACAAGGAGATTCCATTTTATTCAATCCAGACCTTAAGTAAAGACACAGCCTACTCATTTAAAATGATAGCCCAAAGCTACTACTTTTATTACTTCCAATATTTTCCCCTGGATTTTTTCATCACCTCCTTTTTCACATTCCCTATGTGTTTAGCCTGGCTTTTCATTGCAAGGCCCCCACGCAGTGTCTATCTTTGCCACTAGTGCCCCGTGTTCTGAAACTCTATTCCTGCCCACATAGAATTCCAATTTGAACATGTTACTCACCTGTTCACTAAACAGCCAAGTTTCTATATTATATAAGTTCAAACATAAATTCCTCATTTTTGCATCCATCACCCTTCATGACTTAGCCCCAACCTATCTTTTCATGCTGATTAAAATTTCACTTACAGTTCAGTCTAGCCAAACTGACCTTCTTCAAATTCCCCACACATAACACTCTACCAATTACCTTTGTCCCTTTGCAGTAATTGTCCTCTGTGTCTTGAATGCCTCCCACTCCATTTTTGTATCTTAGAATCCCTAGTTTCCTTCAAGGCTCAGGTCCAACTTTCTTCATAAGTAGTTTCCTGATCCCCTCAGCTGTTAGGATATTTCCCAAATCAATCACCTTTTATAGATCACCCTTGTCTTTTCAGCTACAATGTAAGTTTCTTGAGGTCAGGGACTTCATTCATTTTTACTTTTATATACACAGTACCTAATATAGTATTTGAGGTTTAGTAGATACTTAATGAATTATTGTTGATTAATTGATACACCTTTCCATATCCTCCACTATTTTCTCTATTATAGCTATACAACCCTGGCCACTTAACAACATCAACAGCCTTTTACTAACTGGTTTCCTTTTGTGTTAGACATAGGATGAGCTTTGACTTTCTCACTATAAGTCTTTCCAAATCTTTCCCTGAAACAAGATAGTACCTAGCTTCATTATTTAAAATCCTCAGCTTCCCAATGGAGTCAGAGTATGTCTGATAATTAGCCCTTTCATGTGAACTATCCTTGAGTTCATGCTTGAGTGACTAGTGGATTTGAAATCTAGACTCCCCCTATTAATGCTTTGTCTGATATGTGGACTGATGTTATATAGAACAGGGATAATGCATTTGAGTAATAACCTATAGATTTTTCTGTTGGAATTAGTGTGTGAGCTAAGCCACTGGTTTTCCACACTTTTAGACAGGTGTGTCTAGTGAATAAGGAGAAGATGTATTCCTAATGATTGTTCAGAGAGCTACAACTCACCACCGTCCACACTGATTCTAAATTGCCTGAAAGTGAACTAGAGCTGGCACAGCACAATAATCCCACATGTAATGTGCTGATAATTAAATCCCTCTGACAATTACATCATGCATTATCAGGCTTAGCCAGATCCATTACTCATGATCACTGCTTTGGACAAAACAAAATGGGTCCATGAGGGACCATCAGCTGAGCAGATGCTCCTATGGAAGAAAGCCGCCAAATAATAGTTTATGTAACATGTTCCAGGGTAAGCTTAAGGTAGGAATCCTTCCATCTTCACAGACATAGATGGAATACACAGGAAAATATCATATCTAGATATTCTACCACTCCTTTAACTTGTTAACCTGATTCAGCTGTTATAGCAAATTGCTTTGCAAAGTTCAATCTGTTTAACAAAGGAGTATATTAACCTATCCTACAGAAATCTGTGGTAATTTGCCCTAGATTTTGTGACAGGAACACCAAATGCCAATCTTTAGGGAACACATTTCCCTGTTTAGAGAGACACAGACTGTTCTTTAATCTTTTAACTTGAATTTTCCTTCCAACTAAAGGGTTTGAAAACCAGCTTATTTTGTCAAGGCAGGAACTAGACCTGGGTTATTATTGATGAGAAAACTTCTTCTACCAGCACAGGGGGAAGGGACACCTCCTCTGAAATTTATAGGCTTAGAGATTTTCTCAGGACACTTACAAGTTAAAGGACTTGTCCAGAGGCACACAGCCAGTATGTGTTACCATGGAAGAGGCACCATGTGGGAGTACAGGCTTTTGTAGCTGAATCTTCTATGTCCTACCACATGGTGCCTTTCATTGTAACAGGGTATGTAAAGACTGCCACCATTGATAAGAATGCACTGTTTACAAATTTCACTTTATTGAACAATAAACACATAATACCCTTTGGTTAAAAAAGGACCTAAAATGTCTCCTAGTTGGACCCTGATCTCAAAAAAGAAAAATTCCTCTCTCACATCTTTCAAGAAACACTATAGCATAATAAACTCATGTAATTCATTTTACCTCTCCCAACCTCAGCCCCCCATCTTCAAATTGGCGAAAATAATATTGATAGCACATAACTCACAGGATTGTTTTCAAAATAAAATAAAATGAAAACAAAGTACTTTACTAACCTTAAAATGTTACATAAATGTCAATTCTTATGATAATTCCCAAGAAATGGCCTTCTACTTCATCTATAATCTACAAGGTAGCTCATCTTTCTATAATCCATTAATTTTATTTTCAAATTACTGGTATAAACATTTAACAAGCACGTATTAACTGTGCAAATTCTCTAGTCTGGAAAATAAAGCACCCTACTATACTGGAAAAGAAGAATTACATAGATCCCATTAATAGTTGCTTTGATTAAAAATCATACCTCATATAGGCAATTGAAAAATGGAGCATTGTTGGTTTTTTTTTTTCATGTAGCTAAATGCAATGACTAATTCAAATAAAACAAATTGAACCAGGTTCTCCCTAGACACAATGTGGAATAATAAAAGCTAATTACCTAAGTATCTGAAACCCCAATTAACCAGATTTGTTTCTTTTTGTTTTCATTTTATTACCTTTGCAATTGCCTTTTAGGAGAAAGCAACGTATCATAAGAAAGGTGACTTATGGTAGGAATTTAATAAAAATAAAGTTTCAGAACAATTTTTTGGTGTGTGTTCTAAACTCTGCGCATTTTTAGCCTAATATTCTAAATCTTCTATGTTTCCCTGTGAAGTTCTAGGCAGCAAAAACAGATGTACATGTTGATGCCCTTTAAAATTCTCAAAAACTCAAAGGTATTCATTCACTTGTTCTTTCTATGGCCAGCAAGTAGACCCACAAGTATTTCTTTAAGAAAATACTGAGAGATGTTACTGAGATACCTTGAAGAACCCATATTCTTTAAAATTGGGAGTTGACTGGCTAACTAAAAACATACTCAGAAAATAGTGTGTGTTTTATTCTCTACTGAAATATTGAGAAACAACGAACTCTTTCAGATCCCACTAGTAATTTACAGTCACAATGTATACAGGTTTTTATCATCATTGTACCTTATCACAGCCCATTCATTTATGCATTTTGTATAATTTTTGCTCAGGTCAGTCAAGAATTTCTCCACTGTCCTTCTTCCAAATGCACTAGAGATCTTTTTCTACTCCTTTTAATATTTAATGAGTAACCAGTACAGCACTAGGTCTTTATAGCTCATCTCTCTTGGTCTCAACATATGCTTGATTCACCTAATTTGCTGGTCATGCAAGTTTTTTATGCTAAAATAACAATAGAAAAGAAATATCCTAGTAATTTCCAAGAATTCTTACTTCAAACTGTAGGAAAGTTGAGTAATGTAAAATGTATATGTGTCCAAAGAATTCATGGAATATATTACCTTGTTTTTTTAATACCACATACCATGAATCAGAGCATGAAGGACAAAAAGAGATCCATTCCTGTCCTCTACCATACTATATACAATTTGGGTGTCAGTGCTTTAACATGAATGATCCAGAAAATGTAGAACAATTAGAAATTTCTAGTTTAAAATCCAACTTAACTTTCAGAGGCAGATTTTTTTTAAATGAAATAAATGGGAATTACATTTTACCCTGCCCCACCTAGACCCACCACACTTTAGGAAAGGCATTGCAAAGTTGAAGCATAAGCAGAAGAGTAACAAGAATGGTCAGATGACTTGAAAATATGCCATACCAGGACAATCTGAAAAAATGCAGAGTAGGAGGCAGGGGTGGAGAGTGGTTGGGAATAATAGCTGTTTTCTGAACTTATAGGACCACCACATGGAAGAGGGATTGAGTGTTGTGTTTAGCACCAGAGGTAACATAAATATCAATGAGATTGAAGGCAGAAAAGCAGATTTTAGTTTGATATGAGGAAAAGCTAAAATTCATAACAAGAGCCATCCAAATTTGAAAAAGACTAACTTATGATTGGGTTCATAACAAATTAAGTTATTTTTGTAGTGGTTTGTTAATCACTTTTCAGGACTAAGTTACACAAGGAACTCCTATTCAAGCATAGGTTGAACTAGATGTTATCAAAAATCCTTAGTTTCTGTAAATCTTTTATTTCCTTATTAATTTTGATTATAGAAGGAATGTCAGGCCCATGGTGTGTCTGAAATATGTCAGGTGAACCATAGATGTGTTGAATTATTTTGAGAAAACAACTATATCTTGTAAAAACTCATTTGTGGAAAAAAAAAATTTTTAAGTGACCCTCCATTTTAATTCTGCTCTGCCCTGACCCTCATTGATAATCAAATGGAAAACTACTAAGATATTTTTCTGCTTTGGCCAAAAGAGACAAGTGATCTGAGGTGATCGTAATTTCTTGAGTTCGCTCTCATTCCTGAATAATAGCTGACACTTCTATAGCACTTCATGGTTTATAAAACATCTTCTAGACAACAATTCCACAAAGGTTTTATTATACCCATTTTAGAAATAGGGAATCATAGGCACAGAGAGAGGTTAGTGACTTGCCCAGTCCTGTAGCAAGCTGAGCCCTAGGTGTTTAGGCCATTTTTTCCCCATAGGTTCATTCATCAACCCTCAACAATCACCATTGCATACCCCAACAACACACACACACACACACACACACACACACACACACACACACACACATACACAGAGTATAATACTATAGTTGCTTTTTTAATTCACTGCATATTTGGGAAAAATAGAGGATTATTTTCCCCAAAGTTTATTTATAATAAGTTACGAGAGCAAGTTGGTTTCTTCTTGGCCATTTAAGTTTTGTTTCTGTCCAGAGAAAGATACCATTTACTGGTAAGTACAGAGGGAGAAAAGTCCAGGAAGTGAGAACAATCTAATTATTGGAGTCTAAATCTCCCTCAGTCAAGTATCTCTAACTTCACTACTCTAGATTTAGGGACATCATTAATTAATTGGGTAATTATTGCTTCATTCTCCTTATAAAAGCTGACAATAAATCCTTGGTGGGTTTAAGGCATCCATTTGTGCTGAGAAAGTTCTTATTCTTAACTACATTGCACACACACACACACACACACACACACACACACAGAGCACCTACAATATGGAGTTTCAGAAAAAGCTGTAACTCAAATATGGTGAGTGGATCATTGCCTGAAGAGACTGGTGAATGGGTGTGGGAAGTGTACTTCTACTTTCAACTCCTGGAAAACAGCAACTTCATGTTTCTTCTTGTTAATTTTTGTCAGTCCAAATAGTATGAAACCCCTACCACCAAGGTCCTATTAACGTGGCTTACATCTTCTGAGTCTGTTCTCCCACTCTATCACCAAAGCTGGGGAAATTCAGACTACTTTCTCTCATGGCAAAATTGTAATACCAGTATCTTAGGACCAACATCCTAAGTATGTGCCCTACACAGACTAGGTTAGATTTTCCTTTAAAAGACTGAAATGATCCTCAAAAGTTAATTCTTTCCAGGGACAAAGGCTCAGGGCATTTGTACGTCTTTATGGTAGCCTAAGTGCAAAAAGTTAGCACCAAAGAAGTCAGCTGCCCCTTCTTCAGGTATCTGACCCTGGTCAACACAGGAACAAATAAACTGTGCTTAGCAGAATCCATGATGTATCTTCACTGAATGTTCTCTCTGTGTCATGCTTAAATAAATCTTCTTTCATTAACTATTAAATCTAAGAGAGATTCATTCCATAGCAATTTTAAAATCAAACTATAAAACTAGCCTGAATCAGACTTCATTTACAAGAAATAGAGTAGCCTCTGGGTCATTATCACCCTTCCTCTGTACTTTCCTTACTCCTTTTGATTATGTTTGCCCCACTAGAAAAAAAAAACAAACCTTAAGTTGTATCTTTAATCTGGAGTGACTTTAGCCATATATCTTGGAAAGTCCCATTGTTGAAAATTAAGGTGGGGAGGAAGACAGCCATGACTTTCAATGTTCAGTCTAACTGGTTCTTTTGCTAAGCACAAATGTAGCTGCTTTAAGTGAAAATGAAGAGAAAACAGTGAATTATATGAGGGCCTTGATGCCCAATGAAGTAACCATCACCAATGAAAAATCAGGTCTAATCACTGCTGCAAATAAGTTCTTGACTTAACCGTTTTGACAAATCATAAATTGGAGTTCGAAAGCATCAAATGGGCAGCATAGTTCTTCAATGTCTAAAGGAAATCTTAATTAGATGAGAGAAGAATCTTCAAGGCTTGGATAGGCTCTACCATGTGGTCACCTTCATTCCTCAGATTCCACATGATCCCCAAGTCATCATAGCTTGTCAGTCCAATTTGGTCGAAGGAAATATTATAAATATCTATTTTGTGCATTTTTCTTTAATCATTGATACATTTATATTTGAAATCTGGCATCCCCATTAAGTGGGGCAGCTGGATGATGCAGTGCCAGCCCTGAAATCAGGAGAATCTGTGTTCAAATCTTGCTTCAGACACTTATTAGCTGTGTGACTCTGGGCAAGTCACTTACCCCCATTTGCCTCAGTTTCCTCATATATAAAACAAGTTGGAAAACGAAACGACAAACTACTCCAGTATCTTTGCCAAGAAAACCCCAAATGGGGTCACAGAGTGTAAGACACAATTGAAAAATGACTGAACAAACAACAACAGAATTCCCATTGAATGATGCCCCCAAAAGTTCTTTACCATTAATTAAAAAACAGATAAATAAAAACATTTTATCTAGTGATTGTGACTGAAGGTGTATAGAGCTTTCCACATGTGCAAATCAATATTTTACTAATAGGATGTGTTTGGACTTCTTTTTTTTTAATTTTTAGACCTATGTTATCCATTGCATCTCACATAAACTTCATTGCCTTCACATGCCACGTTCCTTTATATTGCTCCAGAGTTTTCCAAACTTATTTGACTTACGGCACCCTTTTAAAAAATTACTCAGCACCACCACCTGGAAAACTACTTTCTTTAATCCTTGAATGTGTGTTTGTTTGTTTTTAAGTTGTGTCATTTCAAGCTACTACTAACCCAATAGTGATTCCAGTGCCCCCCAGGAGGCTGTATTACCCACTTTGGAAATCTTTGTGTCTAGACATTGTGTATATTATCTTGGTTCAGCTTTCTTAAATCTGAATCAAGTAAAACAAACCTCATGATTTATGAATTTATTGCATTCATCATTCTTTATGGTACCACAGTATATGACTACATATAGCATGATTTGTCATCGAATCTACCCCCTTCCTTCACGGATGAGATAACTATGGAGTTGAAAGACAAAGTGACAAGTCCATAACCATAAAGTAAGAGGCAAAGTTTGAATTTAGGTCTTTCTGGATATGGGTCCAGAATGTTCTTACTATGAGACATAGCCTCTCAAAATTTGTTGAAAACTTTTTGCTACTGTAGTCTGCGATGAATATTTATACCCACATGGGTCCTTTCTTCTTTTCAATAACTGCCTTTGGGGTACAAGATCATAATCAGAATTATAAAATAAAACAAAATGAACAGTTTAGTCCCTGTTAATTTTGAAACTCTTATAGACTTCTCTAGAGAGAATGAATGTCTTGACCCACTTGCTGAAATGTCAGTCTGCCAAGTGATGCTGTTTTTCACTATGAATTCTTAAACTGGCTTTCTGATATTTCAGGGTTTTTTGAGTTTCAGTGGAATAAATCACTTCTCTGAGAGTCTGATAACTTCTAGATAAACTGACCATTAAGAGCCTTGAACTGAACAAAAAGAAAATCCAGGGGAAAAAAATTCCCTAAAATATAAAGAAATAAATCCAACCTTGAGGTTTTCATTGGCCATTTACCTACTACTGATCATTCCCATATTATTGAGGTGTCACAGTAAACACTCTGACCCCCACTACCTGAAGGCCAGTATGTAACATTTCACCCCTCCCCCAAGATTCTTAAGTAATTTTAGGAGATAGAGGGGGAGAGGTGATTAGATTCTTTTATTACTTTAAACCCTCAATGGTTGTGTTGCCTCAGTTTTCAGAGTCAAGAGCATCCCAGTACCATTTTAGCAGTCAGATTAGGTTTTATAAAGGAATACTAACTTGAAAGGAATAGCAAGAACAAATAAATCACCACCCAGCACCGGAGGCATAATTCCCCCCTACATCTCCTCTTTCTCTGGTGAGGGGAAAAAGATGAGGTTCACTGTTTAACTTAGTTCCTACATAGGATAAGTTCTAAATCTAACCTCCATCCCCAACATGGTTTGTGTCCTGGCACCCAGCTTCTCAGGACTTCTTTGCTGGACTAGGAGCAATCTGGGAGGAATCTTTGGACTAGAATCTTGCCCTCCAAGGTCACTGTGGTATAAACTTATGGTTTGAAGACTGCACCCCTCACACCTATAAAATAAAAGGACAAATGAAACAGACAAAAAAAACCTAGGCCATTTCTCAAGACAACAGGGCCTGAAGAGAACGTGTAAGAGTAATGTTTTACCCCCACATAAATAACCATTCTACTTATGTTATGAGTCAACCCACTGGAAGCTGCTAAAGAAAGTCTACTTTGCCTTAGTCAGGTAGATTTAATTATTCATCTAGTTTCTGTTATGATACCAAAGGAAAGTGTCTGTTCCCACTCACTTGGTAAGGAAATGAAAAGTCTTCTCACAGAAATAGGTCCTTGGCATCACCCATATGAGTGTTTCTCTAGGTGACGAATTTGGATAATCTAAGCCTATACAAAAGCCTGTTATAGAGGTACATCAATGAAAAATCATTTTTACAGTCTTAAGGCTATCTATATCTCTGGTAAATTTGAATTTCAATATATTAGTAAGCTTTAAGCCAAAGGAATGAAACATTAATTGTGGAATTTTTGCATTATCAACAAAGGTTAAGTATTTTTCAGCATGTACTTAACCAGAAGGGACCTATCCTTTCATTATCATCCTTTACTAATACCCTACTTAGATGCCCCATTGGAGAATGGAAGTGAACATGACTTCTGAATGACTCTTCCAGTCAAGTACAAGCTCTTGTTAGGTATTATCTTACAAAATCAGAAACACTTCTAGAATAACCTCAGAAACAGACAGTGCCTACTCTCCACAGACCAGTCTGGCTAAATGTCAAGAAGCACATCACCATCAATAGGCTACTAGGGGGTAAATTCTTTGGCCATGATAAGAGAAATAAAAATGAAGAACAACTCAATCCTGTGTGACCTCTTTCTCTCTGCTTCCACAGTGACAGTGGGAGAGTAAATGGGAAAAGAACAGAGGGAGCTAACAATCATGAAAATATATAACAAATTTTATATACTTTATATTAACCAATATTTATATTTGTACCACATATCAGAAAGCATACATATGTGCATAATTTATATATTTTATAGTATTTATATATTGTTTTGGAGTATGCAAAGTACTTCATGCATGTTATCTTGTAGAGTTAAAACAGTTTTGTAATATTGGCAGAACAGTGAACTCCTTGTCCAAAGTCACATAAAGAGTGAATATCAGAGCCATAGATTTGAATGCAGGCCTTCTGGTACCATATCTAAGTCTTCTTTTTACTAAACAAGGCTGCCTTTCTTAATCTGAGACACATTATTCTTGCATTGTTCACAGATTCCCCTCTATCTTATCTCTGTGTAAATCTCTCTCTAGAAAGATAGATATGGATAGATAAATATAAAGATATAGATAGACACATATGGGTATAGCTATAGATAGACAAATAGATATACATATGTATACACATATTTGAGTGTCTTTCTCTGTCTCTTTGTCTCTCTGACCCTGTCTCCTCTTTGTGTCAGTCTGTCTATCCTACCCCCACCTCTGTAGAAATTATTCTGCAAGTGAATAGAAATCTCAGTCCCGAGAGACAAGAAATACAACAATGTCCTAATATAAAGAAGGAAAGGGAGAGTACATGGGGATGGTTGAAAATCCAAGTAAAACCGGCCCAATACTACACTTGATTAAGCACACACCTTCACTTTGCTAAGAGAAGAAAAGTGAATAATTGCTGTGGGAAATGGAATTATCTAGGAAAGGTCCCCCGCAATGAGACTGTCTTGATAAAACTGAAAATGGAAACTTTTTTTTTTTAAATCAGGTTTTCTTCAAAGCAGGTCATAATCTATTGGAACTACCAGGTAATTAATAGCACTAGGGTTTGGGAAAGATAACAGGCATAGTCTTTGGGGAGAGGCTGACTGGTTGGAGCACATTTTCACCCATCTGCTGTCTAGCACTAGTTCTGAGAGAATGTAACAGAGGAGACTGACGAGATGTGTCCAAATGACTGCCAGTATTTTTAACAAGACAAGAAGGCATATGGATAAGGACACACAGAATATTACTGTTCTCATTTGATTGAGGAAGAAAGGCAATGTGAACTCTTCCTTAAAATCTCTAAGCCTGTCTATGATTAAATAACAGTTAAAAAGAAAAAAAAAAAGTATTGTTTAGTAACACAATTCACCCCATATCATCAGGGAAAGAGCCGTGTCATATAAGTGAATTCTAAGTGCCCAAACTTTGTTATTTCAACTCTTTTGGACAGAAATTTTTCTGAAATGTATCACAGACCTCTCACTTTCTTAGACAGAATATGATGAATATAATGTCATCTTTTCTTGATGACTCATTTCAATGATAATTTATTAAGAACTTACTATGCACTAGGAACTATGCTAGGTACTAGGGATACTATAATTATCAAAATAAATGTTCACTGACATTATTAAAAATACTATTTATACTAAGTTTTTTACTTCCCTGGATTCCTTTTCATGTTAGGTTATATTATTTCTGAAGTCCTTTCCACTAAAATAATTCTATGATCAATTTGTTTTACTATGCTGAAAAAAAACCCTCAATACAATTGAGGTACATAAAACTATAAAACTGAGTTATCCTAGCTACTTTGTCTTTTGCCATCTTATGCCTACTTTAATCATTTTTTATCCTTCTTTTTCTCCAATAGATTCTTTGAATCTATTATGTTTACTTTGTCATAGACTGGTAAATGATATACAACACTTCGTTGGAATTACACATAAAAATAAGAGTAATAAGCTATTTCTAGACTATTGGCTGAGGAATTCTTTTTGGAATAAAGTTAAACTTTGAAGTTTATGACACAGATTTTAGCTACTCAGATTTCTTTTTCTTTTTTTTTTTTTAATGCTCCCTTCTGAACTCAACTTTTCTTTGGCTTCCTTAGTTTGTTATCTAAATTGATTCTGGATAAATGAAGTATTACTAAGGTAATTACTTGATGAATCTGACTTCCTAGGAACACTTAATAGTCCTGTAATAGGACCTCCCCCTCTGGATGGACAGGAATATTTGGGTGTTCCTGTGATAGCCACAGATTTGCCTGTTTCAGTAGATCCCATTGTAGATGTGCTGAAGTATAGCCAGAAAGACATGGATGTGGCTGTAGAAAAAATCAAACAAGAAGTTAAAGAAAAAGACATCAAAATTCAAGAATGGAAAGACAAATATGAAAACTCACAGGTGAAATGTTTAGCAGGGGGGAAAATTGTGGAAGAATTTGATGGGATAATAACTCAACTAAGGGTGTATGCGCACAAGCAGGAGGCGGCTTCAGAGGCTACAATCCACATGGCTTTGTTAGACACACAGCAAGCCTTCATGGACAGGCATGACGTAGAAGTATCTGGCTATGACCTCTCCAAACAACAGGAAATGCAGAATGAGGTTTTAGAACAACTTGAAAAGTATGAAGAAGCACTGAAGAAATGTGTTGAAGATTATCTAGTAAGAATTGAAAAGCAAGAGCAGAGGTACCAAGACCTGAAGGCTCAGGCAGAAAAGAAGTTAAACTAGCAAATGAAAAAATTGCCCAGGTTCACAACAAAGTAAAAGCTGAGACTCTGGCTTTACAAGCAGATTTACAGAAGGAACAAATGAAAGTCCAGTCACTAGAGAAAAGCATGGAACAAAAAATACTAAAGAAAATGATGAATTAACGAAAATCTGTGATGACTTGAATTCAAAGATGGGAAAGCAATTTTGAATTGTTCCATTCTTTTTCCACTGTAACTATTATTTATAGTCAATGTCACGTTTAGTGATCATGTGCACTTTCTTAACCTCAATTTTTTCACGTCACAGACGTACTTGGGTGTGTTTTTGGAATGTATTAAATTATTTTATTAAATTAAACTATTTTTATAAAACTGTGCTTGAATAAAGATTAATAATCCCTCAATCCTTTATCCCCACTGTAGAGGACTAGCATACACACAAAATAAAATAAAAACTAGACAACAGGGGTGGCTAGGTGGTGCAGTGAATAGAGCACTGGTCCTGGAGTCAGGAGGACCTGAGCTCAAATCTGGCCTCAGACACTTAACACTTACTAGCCATGTGACCTTGGCAAGTCACTTAACCCCAATTGCCCTGCCCTCCCCCCTCCAAAAAGCAAAAACAAAAAACAAAACAAAAAAAGCTAGACAACACTCAGTATTAAACAATGTAGGATCAACTAGTTGCACCTATACTAAGCCCAGGAATATGCCCAGTTTTCTTTGGTTATAATCAAAGAGTGATAAAAATAAAAATTATGGAATTATGAACTGTTCACAATGAAACTGTAGCAGTCCAGTTGAGAAGAGACAGAGACAGAGAGAGAGAGAGAGAGAGAGAGAGAGAGAAGCCACATATTTATTTTGTGGTTGCAGGTTTTCTTCCACTTCTAATTTAGGGACCAAAATTATATGTTAGAAGAATTATAATGTATTTCACTCCTGGTCACTTTCCCTTTATTTTGAGGCACAGTTGGTTAGCTGATCTTGCAGTGAGTTGAATATGCAGACACAAAATGTAGCCCTGTAGGGCCTTTGGCAATTGTGACTTTGTTGTCTGCCCACACCATTGGTTTGCTACTGATCATTAGGAAATACAGTCTGCAAAAAGAAGCTGTTTTTTCCTGCTGACAAAGAGAAATCTATTAGAGAGTTGTTTGGTTGAAAATAGAATGTATTTATAGTGAAGAGAGTATGTAACTTTGAGTCAGAGATATGAGTATGAATCTTAACTCTACTTTTACTATGAGGGTGTCCTAAAATAAGGGACAACTTCTGTGGTCTTCGGTTCCTTCCTTTGTAAAATGAAGGGGTAGTACTAAATAAATATCTTTCCTAATGTGAATCCTAATGGTAAAAAATTGGAAACAAACTGTAATGCATCGCACCCTCAACATCTTTGCCTGTGGAATTCCTTCTCTTCCTTCAAGACTCAGCTCAGTTGTCACACACACTCCTTCTCTGATTCTACCAACTAAAAGTAATCAACCTTTTCTTGTCTTTCCAAGAATTGTCTAGAGCTTTACTTTTCCTCCATCATACAATATCCTGTATTATATCTATCTGTGTACATTTTATATTTTTCCTTGTAAAGTATAAGTATCTCAAAATCAGGGATTGTGTCATTTTATATTTATGAATCATTAGCTAGCACAATGAATCACACATAGTAGATATTCAATATATACTTTTTAATATATTCTACTAACATTTACATGTGGAACCACCCAAGAAAATATAAAGACTGGGGAAGGGCAGGGCATTCATAGTAGTGCTTTTAGTGCCTATGACACCTACCTACCTAATACCTTGCATTCTAGCAGTATCCTGTGGATCTGCCCTTCTTTGACTACAGCTCACAACCTCACACCTGTATGATTCCATTAATAGTCAGCCAGTAGATACAATGACACTTAGGAAAATGCATTTCCAAGGATATAATAGAAAAAAATGACTAAAAACAACATTCTTCCTCTCTTGGAAATATGAAGGCCATATATACATAAAACATCCAGGCAAAGAGTGAGGAACAATTCGATTACAATTATTAGACATATATGTGTTCTCTGCATGCAGGTAAGTAGGTAAGAATACTTCTTTTGCTCTGTAGGGTTCAAGTTCTTTTTTTTCTTACGTAGTCTTCAAAAGGCTGTCATTAAGCATAGCATCTTTGCTAGATTGGGTTGCTCAGTTGGAGTCCCAGCATCTGATCTTTGTAAATTTATGTTGTATTGATAGGGCTATGTCTGCCATAGTCAATAGCTACCTCTCTTCTTTGTTGCTGAAGGTCAGCTTTGAGAAGTTGTTCTCTAACATTAAATAATTACCTCTTTCTATCATTTTCTTCAGTGTATGTTTTACTGTGAGGCAGATTGGTGGCGCATTGGGTAGATAACTAAGTGTGGAGTCAATAAGAACCATTCAAATCCTACCTCAGAAATTTGCTAGCTCTTTGACCCCAGGCAAGTCATTCAAACACGCTGTGCCTCAAATTTCTTATCTTCAAAATGAGAGATTAAGATACTATGATTTCCTAAACCCCTATAACTCTAAATCTATGGTCATCTAATCCTATAAACTATACCTGGAACCCTATCAAATTCCCTCTCCAAATGTTGAATAGGGTGCCTCCCTCTTGAAAAGTAGCTTCTCAAATATATGCTAGGGTCATGAGAGGGGTGAAAATCTCCTCCTGCATCCAAAGAAGTAAAGAGATAAGGTCTTCCCTAATTACTGACTCTTTCTTCAAGTGGCTCAAATTGACTAGAATGCATCTTTAAAGGATCTTCCAGGGCCTTGAGCAATCATTATTTATCCAGTGACCAGTTGCTTCTTTCCAATTCAAAGTGGACATTTTATTAACACTTTAACACCTCATTATTTGTGATTATTCCTAGGACAATATCAAGTGAGTTGGATCAGAACAAATCTCTTTCTTCTTCTTATATATCTACCTTTATGTCTGTCTATCTATCTATCTATCTATCTATCTATCTATCTATCTATCTAAATAGGGTGGCAGCATGGTGTTATGGGTAAAAACTGACCTCAATACTTTGAAGACATGGGTTCAAGTTGCTTTTCTGACACAAACTGGCTTTGTGAACCTAGGCAAAGAGCATAATTTCTCAATACTCTAGACAAATTACTAAAACAATAAGTTGCATAGAGGATAGTGACCACACACACATATGAAAACATACATATATGTAGGTATATCCACAATACTCTCTCTTTCTGTCTGTGTTTATATGTATGTATGTATGTATGTATGTATATTTGGTTTCAATGCTTCAAAGATCCATGACATCATTGGTCTGTGTATACTATATGTGTGTATATATATCCACACATATGTGCATGTATGTGTGTGTGTATATATATGAAAGTAGTGATATTAGAATGAATGACTTCCAGTATACTTTCCTACCTTGAAAGTTCTGTGTTTCTAATCAAAATTCACCAAATCATTTCTATGTCCTGAGAAAGCTCAAAATGATCTTGAAAATAGTATTTCTGTTTATTGCTCTAGCCATCCAGTAGATTGTGGATCTCCTTATATGGCAGTCCTAGGACTCAATTTCTAAGGTAGCAGAAGAAAGTTACTTCCCTTGGATAGTGACTGAGTTGTGTTGTTCTATAATATTTCCTGTTGAGTGGACTGGTGGAAGACAAGCTTCTTAAAAGCAGTGGTTTCTTTTTTCATTTGAGATGTATGTTTGTATGGGCATGTGTATGTATGCTTGCTATATACTTAGCACTTAGCATATACTAGGTTCTTATGAAATATTGTTGGGTTTTATTGGTTCTGAGGCCTTCTTAAAAATGTAAAAATATCAGAACTACTAGTTAAGACTAGGATCTATCCAGTGCAAAATAATATAACTTACTGTCACCAAAAAATAAAGATTTTTTTTTCTTTAGTCCTAACTTTATGGTGTTGTTAATCATAAATAATAATCATTGCATTTCATAATTAATATCCTTGGCCTTTTGAACATACATTCATCAATAACTAAAGTAGAAATGGAAGGAATATCATAGAGACAGAGCAAATAGGTGGTACAGTGGATAGAGTACCAGGTCTTAAGTCAGGAAGACTCATCTTCTTGAGTTCAAATCTGGCCTCAGTTACTTACTAGCTCTGTGACTGAGGGGCAAATCACTTAACCATTTTTTCCTCAGTTCCTCATCTGTAAAAATGAGCTGGAGAAAGAAATGGCAAAGCTATTCAAGTATCTTTGCCAACCCAAATGGAGAGTCAGGCATGACTGGAGCAACTGAACAACAAAACAAAGCCTAGAGACAATGGGTATTAAAGAAAGGAGTAAAATGGCTGCTTCTCTGCTCTGTGTAGGAAGAGCCTAAAAATACTTTGTACCAAAATATTATTTTAGCCTAAAAGGCAGTAATTTGTGAGGCAGGAGAGCTTTGGAGAGTTTTGCCTAGCTTTGCCATTTACTAGCTGTGTGACCTTAAGAAAATGAATTTGCAATGAATTTTGAAATGACCTAAGTGACATATTGGAAAAAGTGTTGGGCCTGAAGTCAGGAGGACTTGAGTTCAGATCTGACCTCAGATTTTAAGCTCTGTGACCATGGGCAACTCACTTAATCCAATTTGCTCAGTTTCTTCATCTGTAAAATGAGCTGTAGAAAGATAAGACAAATCTCTCCAGTATCTTTGCCAAGAAAACCCCAAATGGGGTCACAAAGAGTTGAACACGATTTAAATGACTGAAAAACAACAAGGACCCCAATACTTGAGCTGACAATCACTTCTTCTATGACCATAGGATATTCACGTTATTCCCTCCTAATCTCAATTTCAAAATCTATAAAATAGGGACAATGAAACTTGCTCTATTTTGCAGGATTGTTTTAAGGAGTGCATTTTGTAAATCTTAAATGTGAACTACTACTATTCTTGGAAGTTCAGTTTCCTCATCTGTAGAATAAAGTATTGTGTACTACATGATCTCTAAGGCCCCTTCGATCTCTATGATTATTAGGAAACTCTATCAAACATCCATAGCACTTATAACTCTCCCCTATTTCCATTCATGGAAGGCATTGAAGGCCTAAGTTAAAAAAGAAAAAAAAATTCTGGGAGTGATAACATACTAAACCCTTAATATTATTATGAGTAATACAGTTATTAAATTAGAATTAGTCACCAACAAAGCATGGCTTGGGTATGGAAACAATACAGGAAAGGTAAATTTTTATGGGATGAGAGATCATTAGGGAAGAAGTCCTGGCATGTAAAATACAGACATTAGTCACGTAGGACAAAATCAGATGCCTTCCCAGTGTTCATTCTCTGGGTATTTGGGGCATCTACTCAGTGCTCATGGGAATTGAAAGAAGAGTCCTTCCCAAAAGCATCTTGGTATCAGGGAAATTTGCTATTCTAGCTAGCTATAATAACTACCACTTACAGAGCACTTCATGCTTTGCAAAACACTTTACACATGTTAACTCATTTGATCCTCACAATGACTTAGTGAAGTGGGCATTATTTTTAGTTCTATTTTATATATCAGGAAACTGAAACATACAGACGTTTGTTGTGAGTCACAATGCTAGTAAATATCCAAGACAGAATTTGAATTCAGAGCTTTCTAGTTAATGGTCCAATACTCTATCCACTATGCCACTTTCCCATCTCACATACTGGAAAGAATGTCAGACATAGGTGACTTTGATTTTAATACTTACATTAAAGAAAATCCTAGAATCAGAAAATATAACACCTAGCATGTACCTTACAGGGCCCATATCTACTATTCATATCCATCTGAAGGTCCTTTCTATAATAAGTCAAACAAGTAATTATCCTACCTCTACTTGAAGATCTTCAGGGTGGGAAAATCTACTATCCCCTCTGGACAGGTCTTTCCAATTTCTGGCAGGTCCAATTATCGAAAGGTTTGTGTTTGTTTGTTTGTTTTAATTTTCCCCCACATCAAAGTTAAATCTGCCTCTTGGCACCTTTTATTCACTGCTCCCAACTCTGTTTTCTACTTTGTTTCCTTGAGCCAAGAAGGACAAGCCTAATCCCTCTTCCACATGATTGCCACTCAAATAACTTGAAAATAGCTTTCTTCCACCCTTCAGTCTTCTCTGCTTGAAGCTTGACATACCAAATTACTTTAACCAATCCTCTTTGGCAGGATGGTCCTCTTCTGGATACTCTCCAGTTGGTCAGTGTCTTCCCAAATAATTATTCAGACTTGCTTTTCTAAATCACACATGTGACCAAATTGCAGACTATGAATGTGGTGAGGCCTGAGACACGTCATACTAGAAGAGACATTTGGCAGCAGGTATGACTTTACAGGAGTGTTCCACAAATCCAAATATGTGAGTGATATATCTCTCTCCATGTGGTTAAGGATGTTTTAAAAATAGAAGGAAATAAACACAAGTACTAATTTACTTCTGCTAAGATCTGGTAAGGTCCTTTCTATAACAAGTCAAAATGAGGAATATTGGTAATGGGGGATGCAGGTCTTTCTTCAAGTAGGGAGCAGTTATTGTGAAATGTAAGCAAAGGCTAGTGTTGTCCTTTTACATCAGGAAGAGAGGGTAGTAATACCCCAGAATTTCTCCTGTTGCTTATCAAACTGCCTGAAATGCCACGATTAGAGAACCATTCCACTACACATACTACAATTAAAATAACTATTTGTTAGAGTCAATCAGTACACACACACACACACACACACACACACACACACACACACACACATGTGCATGCAACCTGATATACATGTATATGTTACTAATTAACAATACACTGGAAATTATTTTATCAGGTCACTTTCCAAAAGTTCAGAGAGGTAAAAATACTGAGAGACAAAGAAAGAACAGAAGGATAAAATTAATCTGCCAAAATTAATCTGAGACAAATATGATAGTATTACCAAGTGTCGATGCTATGGAGGCTTATTAAAGAGAACTTTTAAGTCTACATAGTCATCAGGGGCAGAGATATGGCATACCTTGTCCAAGAAAACTGTCAAAAAACATAGAATCCAAGTTTCCTGAAACTTTGACAAGATCTAGGCTTTTTGACTTGACTCTGGTATCCATAAGGTATACTGGTCACACTTCTATAGAAGGGTCAGTTAATCTTGAATCCCAGAATTAGTGAATGTGAGCACATCACAACAGAGACTTCAGTTTGTGTCACTGCTAGTGCTAACAATGACTGACCTCTGGCTTTAATAGCTCCACAGCACCCAGTTGGAGTTCACAACCTGCCACCATACTCTCCTTAAGTCCTAGTCACCCTACCCCAGAGACAACTGTTGAATTGGATTAGGACATAGAGCAAGGTAAAGTTAGGTGGCACAGTGGATGGAATGCTGGGCCTGGAGTCAGGAAGATTACATTTCAAATCTGGCTTCAGACACTGACTAGCTGTGTTACACTGGGCAAGTCACTTAACCCTCTTTCCCTCAGTTTCCTCATCTGTAAAATCAGCTGGAGAAAGAAATGATGAACCATTCCAGTATCTTTGCCAAGAAAATCCCAAATGGGGTTGCAAAGAATCAGACATGACTGGAACAACTGAATAACAATAAAAATAGATAAAAGGTTCTGAACCTGGGACCTACATACCCCTCTGAACTCAAGAGGGTCTCTGAATTTAGACTAGGAAGAAATTAGATGTTTACATTCACTAACCTTTGCTTTATTTTGCAATCCTATGTATTTTGCTTTATGCATTTAAACAGAGAGATTAGGTGATTTGCTAAGCTAGTAAGGGTCAAAATTAGGATGTGAGGCCATGTCTTTTCACTATACCACGCTAGTGGCAGGACCAGAATTTGGACCTAGGTCCCTTTACTCCACATCAAGTATTCTTTCAAGTCCCACCATGACACCTTCCACATAGCACTACTACACTAGAGTGGTTTCATAATAGTAAATAGGACCATCTTCCAACCCACAAATTGTTTCCTCTGTGTGCTTATATAAGCCTGTTTCACAGATCAAAGCTGGCAGAATGCAACTTTCCTCACAATGGAGGCCATTTGTGTTCACCCACCCAACTGAACTTTAAAGGGTCACTGGTGTATTCCTATAATGGTCGGTTAGACCACGGGCTATATGCCCTTGCCTTCAGGCTACCGTGTGGTAACCACAACCAATGGCAATCATTTTATGTTAAGAATTTTTAGAATTGTATTTGTCTAGGGCTCTATACAGAGGCCTTAGTTGGTCAGACCTCATTTTGCCACATACCATCCATCTTTTAGAGCCTTCAAAGCCATCACAGGTAATTCTGTTTTTATTGTTGCACTTTCGTTTAAACAGAAAATGATCAACTGCTTCTGTCTATTGCAGCGGCTGCAAATAGCTGCTTCCTGGTTCATTATCATGATTCTTTGACACATGAAAAGAATAGAAAAGACTGGATTAATAGAGCTGCATGCTGGCCACAGAGACTGCTGAGATTCCAAAAGGTATCTGTAATCTGACAGCAGTCACAGCCTTCTATCAGGGCTTATCAGATGCCACTGAACTGTAACCAGAACCAAGGAGTCTTTGTTTCTTAACCCAGATCACTCAAATGTATGCATTCAAAATAATATGGATCACTATGGTGTAAAAAGTGACAAATGAAGGAGATATTTAGTTTTCTCATTACCAAACCATGACTAAAAATCACACTGAGAATCAAATTCACCATTTTAAATTAAGATGGTACTAGAAAAACATGAAACCTATTTATGTAGTCAAGTTACACAATATCTAAGGTATATTTTTAAGACAAAATGGAAAAATATGCTTTGGGGCAAATTAGTTTTTCTTTTACTTTTTTTTTTTAAATCCTGGAGTATACATCATAAGATTGTGTGGCATAATATTATGTTAAATATTTAGTAAAGGTGAAAAATGGTATTCTTGTATTATTGCAATTTCGGGATAACATTTCATCAGTATGCATTCTGCAAGAGACAGGCATGATGAATATTAACATGAGCCGAGCTGTTCTGTATGTGAGCATGTTTCCCTTGAAATGACACGCAGTAGGAATTAGCACATGTCAGGAAGCACTTTGCCAGGGCAAGGACTGCTACATATATTTCACTTACACTGGAACCTGAATGCATAATGCAGTTATATATCAGCAGAATTCAATGGTTTTCAAAATGGAGAGCATCGATGCTGGTTTTGCCAAGATGGGAGTGAGGCAGGGGTAGGAGGGAAAGCTCTTTTGAAAAGATACGATTTCCTTGGATGGAGATAGATAGATAGATATAGGTCAATATACCCATACAGATCTCCGTGTGTGTGTGTGTGTGTGTGTGTGTGTGTGTGTGTGTGTGTGTGTGTGTGTGTACTACTGAAGTGAATAGCACAAGATCTTGGAAAGAATACTAGACTCCTTCTGAGAAAATTAGGGTTTAAGCCCTATTTCTGTCACTTATTGCTTGTGTCACACTGACCAGAGAGAGGTAGGGTAATTTAGTGTATAAAGAGTTAGCCTTGGATTAAGGGAAACCTGGGATCAAAACCTGCCTCTTATGGGTGATTCTTATTATTGTTGTTCAGTTATTTTTCAATCACATTCAACTCCTTATGATCCCATTTGGGGTTTTCTTGGCAAAGATACTAGAATGCTCATTTTCCAGAAGAGGAAAATAAGGCAAACAGAATTAAATGACTTGCCCAGGTCACAAAACCAGTAAGCATCTGAGGCTAGATTTAAACTCAGGAAGGTGAGTCTTCCTAACTCCAGGCCTGGTACTCCCTCCACTATGCTACTTAGCCACCAGGTTGATTTACCAAGGACAAAGAATCTCACATTAGGACCAATATAGTCCATCCTCCATTCAGGTGTCACAGCTTTGACCACGTCACACCCCTCCCCTCACTCAGTAAACTTCAGTAGCTCTCCATTACCTTAATATCAAATATATAATCATCTGGCATTCAAAGTCCTTCATAACCAGTCTCCCCCTCTCTTCACAAATTTCTTACACTTTACCCCCATTCTTTGTGATTCAGTAACACTGATCTCCCTGTTCCTCATGTAAGATAGTCCATCTCTCAACTCCATCTCCTGAATCTGTGAATTTTCATTGTCTGACTCCTATGGCTGGAATTCTTTCCCTGCTCATCTCTGCCTCCTGGCTTCTCTGATTTTCTTTGAGTCAAAACTAAAATCCCACCTTCTGCAAGAAGCCTTTTCTAGTCCCAATTAATACTAAGGGCTTCCCTCTGTTGATTATCTTCCATTTGTCATATGCGTGTATATGCAAATAATATATATCTTTTATCTATCTGCATATATATATGTATATATATATATATATATATATAAAATCTTTATACATAGTGAATATTGCCTCCCTTCCTCCTACAATCTTTTTTTCCTAATATCCCTAATGCTTATAATACTGCATACCCATAGTGTGAATGTTAAATATGTTTATGTACTATCTCGTTGTCCTATGAAACTCTTTAATACTCCAAATTATAACTGAGATTCTGATCTAGATTGATGAAGGGAGTTCCCCCATGAGGGAATTCCCTACAGCAAAGAAATCACTTGTCACAAGAAAATAAAGGATAATTCATTGGACAAATCATAATGTCTTTATGCCTCACTGTTATCGTCTGTAAAATGGAGATAAATATTTTTATATTACCTCCTAGTATGATTGTGAAGACAAAATAAAACCTTGAATGTGAAAATACTTTATAAATAGTGCCAAATGATCCCTATTATTATTATTTTTGACAAAGTAAAAAAAAAGAAAGAAGGATGAATTAAAAATAAATTACGAAGTATTTATGTGTAAATTTTAAAGAATACTGAGAGATATATTTTGCTTAAAGGCATGGAAAGTAATCATTAAATAAATACATGAATCAACAAGCATTTATGAAATACAATGCTAGGGACTGGAGATTTTATATATATATATGTATATATATATATATATATATGTATACATATGTATATAAAATTCAAATAAACTAGTTTGGGGAGGAGGTAGACAGTTCTCAGACAAAACCAGTAAATAAGCAATTAAACTGCTTTGGAATGTGCCTCAAAAGTGGCCCAATTTATGCTCATCATTGTTGTTTTTGGCATTTATTTCCTCTAATAGCTGGATGTGTACAGTATATTTATATGGACCAGAATAAAGACCCTTTAGTAAAATCAACCCCTTATTTGCCATTGTGGAAGCCATTCTCCAAGGGTTGAAAATGGGCAGTGGGATTTCTACAGAGCACAAAGGCTCTCATACTAGGAAGAGATATATTTATTTCTACTGTGCACCCAAATACAGTTCCATTTCATTCTTATACTTGAAGTAAAGGTTTAAAAAAGTGTTGATTAGACAAAATAGCTAAACTAAATTGCATCCCTGTATCAGCAATGCAGTATTCACAATGCCTACAGTAACTATAAATATGCTGATATAGTTATTAATCACAAAACTGAACAGGCTCTCTACATAAGAAATATAGATAGTGCATTCATTTAAATACCAGAAGACTGAGTCCCAAAACCAGAAAGTCAAAGCCAACCCAGTAGCGATGAAGTTGGCACATGTGGCCAAAGTAGTAAAGACCCACATCCTCAAGCCTTCAAACAGGACAGGCTACCTCAGGCAAAGATCCTCCTCTCC